>JAWWES010000081.1:61477062-61501266 GCA_035583135.1 Lophotriccus pileatus | reverse complement strand
TGCAAAGAAATATTTCTTTCCCCCCCCCCCCCCCCCCCGTTTTATTTCCAGTCACTGAAGTGAGCAATGCTTTAGAAAACAGAGCAGACATGTTGAGATCTGAGGTTTCCTTTGATGGTAGTAAGATGGTCCAAAGGGGTGTGAGTGCTGGCAGAAAGCAAATGATGCTTTGTCTGATCTGAAGTAGTAAGAAGCAAAAAGTTTGCTTGCCCTCTCCTGCCTTTCAAGCCTCATTTAAGCAAGGAAACTTTTCCTTGCTGACTTTCATTGTATGCAGGTATTTTTCTTGGCCATACTGACCCTGGAATTTGGTAAACTGAAGTAAACGAGAAATAATATAGCAAGTCACGGGGAAATACTTCCTGTGAAATCTCAAATCCACTGAAATGGAGATTTGTTAATTTTTCTGGTCTTGTTTCAATAGCAAAACTTGATTTCAGTGGGGTTCTGGCCTTTCTTGGTTGCAGCTTACCTATCTTGCAGTGATGTCAGGGACACCTGGCTACCAGCCATATTTTTATGATGCCGGCACTTGGCGGCTACGTGACAAAAACCGTGAGCATGTTTTTATGGCTGTTCACATTTAGACTTTCTGGTTTGATGTTTTTACTAATCGCCAAGCAGAAACAGTCTTTAGCAGTGGAGCTCTGAGTGTGGGTTTTGCTACTTTTTCTTCAGAAGTGTGTGAAAAAACTGAAGTAGATGCAAGGGTGAATCATTACTGATATTGGTACCTCTGCAGATACTGCTGAGCTGCTTTAATGGATTAGGGTAATTTGTGTTGCCATAAAAAAATGTGAGCAGAACTTTGCAGTGGTGTGAGTTGAAAAAACTTATTTTTCTTTTTTTTTCACCTTTTATGTCTGTTGATGAAATTCTTGCTTCTCAGGCACAGGATTTACATGTGATTGACCAATATATTCTCCCTGTAACTTGTGGCAGGAAACCTGCAATATTATTGGTCTAGACTTCTTCAGAGTACCATAACTCGTTTTTGTGCAGAGCATGCAAAATGTGGGAAGTTTCAAAACAGATTTGAATAAAACTGGATTGTTTGTCACCTACAGTTTCAGAGTTAAAATGCTGTGTTGACTAAAAACATGCTGTCTTAATAATTTTTCAAAAAGCAAAATCTGAAATCTTCAGAGATTTGACACAGTTCTGTCACAGGATAACCCTCTCTTCATTGCTCTTATTGTAGATAAATCTACAGAGAGATGTAGCTTTTGTTATGGGCAGTGTCCAGTTGATCAAGACAGTTTTTGTGAGAAGCTTTATGAGGTTTGGGCTCTTGTAAGGAGTCATGTTACAGCAGAAGATTTTAAAATCAGAGACTGTGCAACTGTGACAATACATAGTTGTCCATACATTAAAATGTGTGAACTTCTATTCTAAACCTTCTATTTAACGTGCATCTGTTAGCGAGAGCAAAGTTGAAGAATTTTGTACAGAGCATATAAGTCTATTTCTGCTGAGGTAATTTGATTGGTCATTTAATGCAGTATGCATCTCTTGTCCTTGTTTTGAGTTCCTCCACTGATGCTGCACAGCTGACATTTGTGGACCCAGGAGTGCTTAATCTTGACTTGTATGAGTTGTCCCACTGAATTCACAGAGTAAATCAATGTTGAAAAATTTAGACACAGGCAGAAGTGTCTGAAACAGGATCTAAGGGAAGGGGAAACTTAGGGCAATGCTGTTAATTTATTTCCACAGGTTTTAGGTGTTGATCTCAGTGTTTTTCTTGCATTGTGTCAGTCCAAGTGTGAGGTATGTTGACAGAATAGCAATATAACTATGGTACACTTCCAAGCGTGGAGGTTCACTACCACAGTGCAGGTAAAGCTTAAAGAATATTGGTACTACAAATATATTGGGCTGGCCAAGTGACACAAACCCTTTTTATGACCTAAAAAACCCCAACTTTTAAGCTTCACTCTGCTATGGAAAAGGTCAGACAGAGCCTTATGGTGTTGAACTCCAAAGCCATAAAGGCAATCAGACTTTTTGCCCTTTGCAAGGCATGTAGAAGACTTCTGGAGATGCATGATCTGAAAATGCTCTTTTTTTCCCCCCTACAAGTACTAAGACAGGCCCATTGCCCTGGGAGGCAGTGTGGGTTGATTCTGAAACCTGGATGGGATAGTATTGCTTAGTTGTCACCTAATTGCTTTTCACTCTTGGGATCTTTCCTGTACTTCCAGATGCACTGGTAATTTCAAGAATAGCCACAAAGCTGTTGGTCAATTCAGTGTGCTTTCTTTGCCCTGGGGTGCACCTGAGGGGTGGGGGAAGGTGATGCTGTTGCTGACCACCTCTGTTCCCTGGGCCAGGCAGAGTGGTGAGTGGCATCTACTGCTAAAGGCAGGGAGGAGGGGAGCAGAAGTTCTTAGTCTGCTGGATATTATTAATCAAAGCAGATTTTGGCCAGGGTGAAAGGGTAAACATCCTTCCTCCTCTTCAGCACATGCTGAAGCCCTCAGAAAGTAGGCTCTCAGTTCTGTCTCTCCTGTGAAAGGCAGGAGCCCCAGCACAGCAGTACAAAACCTTGCTCTTGGGTGGTGAGGTGTTGTTCAACAAGACAAAATCAGTAAGGAAAGGGAAGAAGAAGTCACCGACATTCACTGCAAATCCTCTGGTAGTGCTGAACCACAAAGCATATCCCAGTGTCCTGGCAGGTGATGAGTGAAGGTTTGGAAGAGACAGTGTGCTGCTGGGGAGCTTCCTCATGAGCTCCACCCTGTCACTGCAACTTCTCCTGCCCATCCCTCTCTTCTTGATTTTATTTGTAGACCCATGCTGGAACCTCCTGGTGGACACCACAGGCCGGATTTGGTGTGGGCAGATCCCCACCTTTTACAATGGCACCGTGTTCTATGTTTGATCACTTTTGTGTAGCCCAGAGTCCCCTTTTCTTTTGTTCTTCCTCTGTCTGGCTCTATTTTTTTATTAATTTTTCTAATTGTGTGATTAAAAATAGGCATGCTTTGCCAAGGCTTATTAAAACAATGCTTCTTGATATCAAGAGGCTTGCACTGGAATTAGGAAAGGAGGGCTATAATTTTTTTTCTTAGTGGAAAGAAATTGAGGCTGAGGGATGGGGTAGGGATTAAGTAAAGGAAAAGAATGACAGGTGGTCTATATCCAGCCATGAGTACTCCAAAGGCAGGCTATTTTCTAGGTGCTTATATTTTCCTGCAGAATTTAGGGGATTAGCACAAATTGTGACCTAATGATGCAATGAACCTTTTCATGTTGCTGTTCTCCTCGTGGGCAGTTTGTGCTGTAGCCCTTAGGTATGCTCCAGGCTAAGACACTGTCAGGTGGAGCAGAGGGTGATGGAGAGAAGCAGGCGCTCTCCTGTCTGCCTTGCCGTCCTGCACACACAGTGTGTGTTCACAAGCAATTTGACTGCATTGAAATTTGCTGTTTTGTGTGGGTTTTTTCCCCCTTTGCCTCTGTTGTTAAAAACTCTGGGAACAAAGTGGGGGTGACCACTGTTTCTAATGCATGACTTGGTGTTTTGGGAGGCCACATCTGAGGGGCCTTCTGTTTTAAGTTGATATGTGTCTTCTAGTACCGTGCTTTTAAAGATATCTGTTGCATAATTGTACTGGAAAGACAATGCTTGCTGAAGGGATGGATTGCAGGAAAGCAGTATAATCTTTAGGGAGTTTGGTGGAAGTTGCCAGCAGGTTGGTAGAGTTGGGAGAGAATTATGATGCATGCAGTGGCAAAAAGCCACAGAACATTTATTAGAACTGCAGCCTTCCTTCTACAGAAAGCCAGGCTTGCTCTGAAAGGAAAAATTCACACAGTCACAAAGTAGGACCTCAGCAGAATTTCCTGAAAATATCACAGGTTGGGGATTATAATGCCTTTGTTTTAAAACTATTCTGTAGCAGAAAACAGATCTTCCACTTAGTTAACCTGGCTGTGGGCTTATGCTGACACAAGTGCATAAAGCTTGGCTCAAAAAGTAAGTTCCTGTGTGCATGCAAATCCATGATGAAATGCAAGCTTTTCAGTTTTCCTTCCCCCCGCCCCCGGAATTTAGTAACAGAATGCTCTGGTCCAATATACAGTCTTTGTGGTAGCCTGTAACTGTAATGAAAATAATCAGTATGCAAGGACTTGTACTGGCATAGAAATGCATGCAACTTACTGCACTAGGCTAAATTGTTTTGATTAGACTTTAAAACCAATTCAGTTTTTTGTTTTTTGTTTGTTCCCCCCCCCCCCCCACCCCGAGGGGTTTACTTCAGAGTCACTACAGCAATTCTGAACCTATTTAAAGACATCTCTGTTCAGAATGATTTCTTGGGAAAGATATGGTGGTTAAAGCTGGTTACAGATTGCTAAAAAGTAACTTTTAAAAAGATCATTTTATTTAAACTGAAACTTTTAATGCAAAACCAGGCTTCTATTTCTTGATAATGGCACTATTCCTTTCAGCTGTTTTCCTTGCTGTTTTTCTGCATGGAAGTCTTCTCAGGAAGAGAAGTTTATGCAAAACAAGTTCAAAATAATGTAGGCTTCTAACAACGGCTTGAAAAATGACATAAATTTTCTTTACACTAGAAATATAAAGTATTTGCTATACGCTAGAATATAAAATATTTGCTTTTCACTAATTGATCTTTACTGCCTTGCCTTGTTGGTCTCAGCTGTAGGTATTGAGGAAGCAGAGAGCTTTCATCATTTATGCTGAAAGTTTTAGGAAAAGTGTCCTGTTGTAGAGCTGGATACCATGGAGATAAAAATGCTGGTGGGTAGCCTATCTTAGTGCTGTGGATTGTGAAGGGATGGCAACAGATCTCCTTGTACTGGTATCAGAAAGAAGGCTTCCAAGTGGTGTAGGGAGAGATGTTCCTTAGGCAAAGTTGATATATTCTCCTAATGAAGATTTTGTAAAGTGAATTGATGCTTCTTGAAGAAGCACAGGTTTGAGTTCAGGTCACTTTGTGCTTTGTATATTAAAAAAAAAAAAACAAAACCACAACAGCCTAAACTTAAGATTTTAAAAGACAGAAGGCTCGTATGTAATATGGATCTCGAGATATATCTCTTAGTTTGACATCTTTACCATTGAGGTGGCCCTGTGATGCTTGCAGCGGTATGAAGTGCAGACACTGATAAGGCTTGATTACATTTAACAGCAGCACAGTGGGAAGGAGCGGCTGCTTGGGCTCGGCGACAGAATCGAAGCCAGCTGTAGCAGTGAAAGTCTCACAGGGTTAACCATAAAGTCTGCCTGCAGCTGCTGCAGCTCAATACCCAGCATTCACATGCGGCCTCACCAAACTGCCTTGAGACATTTTTGATTCATGTCAGGGACAGAGTACCATTGTTGGGGGTAAAAAAACTGTTTTATAAAATGTTCTGCAGGCTTTCAGTCATTTCAGTCTTTATTCTGTCCTCTGTGCCACTCTCTAGGTTGGAAAAAGGTTCTTCTTGCTTTGCTATTCCACTCAGTGCTTTAAAAAAAGTGTTTCTGGCTTGATTTCCATTATTATAGAGCAAGAGCTTCTCCTTAACGCTCAGGAAGAGACTAATAGTGGGCCCTATTTTGTCTTTGTCATGTTACTGTGACCCTTAGGGTTTGAGGGAGCTGTGCCTCTTGAAGGTGTGACTAGCAGGAGAGGCAACAGCATGCTTTTGCCAGCAGGAAAGATACTGGGGTTCAGGGGGAAGGGCCTCCCCTTTTGTAGCAGGCAACTGGGGAGGATTTTTTGAGTGATTGCTCTTTGCTGTAAGAACAGGGCTGCCTGCTGCAGGTCTGCTGTCAGACCATCAGCTTGATTGCTCTGATCACGCCAGTGCAGTGGGCTCAGGGGATGGAGGCTCTGCTTCTTTACTCTTTTCAGTGCAGAGATAAAAAGCCTCTTTGTTTTTCAGATTTATGGATAAGTTTTAAATTGTTTGTCGTTCATTGCCCTGGGTAACCCCATACTGTGCTGCTAGTTGGAGCTCCAGGGCTGAACACCTAGGGCTGGCTGGGACAATGGGACAGTATGAAAAGGGCTTTTCCAATTCTTATTCCTCCGAAGGAAGTGCTGCTGAAGGGCCTGAATGCATTTTCTCAGCTTTAATGCCTCATTTGCTTCAAGCACATACAAGGATTTGCAGTTTGAGAAAACAAATTAAATTAGTGCTGTTTCTTTTTTTATTATTCAGCTTCTTTCTAAAGGAGTCATTCCCCCACACCCATGTTACAGCAGATGCTCAGATGGAGACATCTTGAAAAAATGTTGTAGTGAAAGGATAGGTTTTTGTTTGTTGTTTTTTTTTTTAAAAAAAAAGGTTGGTGCCAAGGTGACCCTGAGTACCATTTCCCTGAAGGCAAGGTGTGCTGTTAACAGGGAGGATCACTTGACCCCTTGATTCTGCGCATTCAGGACTTCAGGCAGAAAGAACTCCGAAGAAAGACCATGAGGCTGGTCCAGGTGCCCAGACACAGCAACTGCAGCTCTGTTTCAGGCCTGATTTGAACATTGAATTCAGACTCTGTATCGGCACAGATCTGATTTTTGGCACTTGGCTGTAAAACAGACTGCAGCACAAGCCACTCAGGGCACAGGTAATGGCCAGCTCAGCAGCTGTAGCTATTTAATTTCTTCTCTGGACACCACATATGGTGACTAAGTTACTGTGCACTCTGTGATGCACAGGTAGACACATCAAGCTGGGTGGAGTGTGAGGGTCTGAGCTTGGTGGGCTCATGCTCCTCCATCCCTCTGCCTGAACAATGAGCCCTCCTGGGACAAACAGCCCTCTGGAAGTCACTGGTCTGGACCCCTGATCTGCTCACAGCACTTGGGGGCCTGAGGTAGTGATGGGTGCCTACGTGCTGTGTTTCCTGGTGCTCCTGTTTCTGCTGTATCCAGGTCAGCTCCACAGAGAGCCAGTTCAGGCCCGACAAAGCTTATTAACTCAGGCTCTGTGCTTTTTGAAACAGGCTAAACTGCTCCAGGACTAGGAGGAGCAGGATAGCAGCGTACGTGCAGCACTGCACCCATACAGAGCTGGCCTAGGAGTCTCTGCATCATGCCAGACTTCATCCACAACCTGGATAAAGCACCTGCAGGTGCTTTGGGAGCTGGCTGTGCCTGACCGGAGGGCACTGTCAGGTTAATTAGACATCTGCAGGCTGTTCTTAAACTCTTTTTCTTTTTCCTTTGCAGTCCCAAAATGGAGATCTGTTTAATTTAAAAGAAATAATAAAAAAAAAAGACCTTTTCCCCAGATTGGCATAGAACACAGTTTTTACTTAATTGAAGACTGGTGCGGACTGATTTAATCTCTTAATAATTTCCATTTCTCAGGTACTTAAACTTGTGGCTCAGCATGGCTTTTCTGATTTTCCTGTTCTTTGGTTTACTTTCCATATTTTGCATTCATGTATTTTCTTCCCTGATTCCTAATGTGCTTAGTCTGTTAAGATGAATATAAAATCTTTATAGTAGCATCTGAGATCATAATCTGTCTATATCAAAGGCCAGAATTATTCCCTGTTGTTTGTAAAGGAATTATTTAATAAGTAATCCTTGTAAGTGTCAACATTACACATGAGATGACATAACACTTGGGGAAAGTAAGGACTAAGCCAATATTCCCACGCCAGCTTCAAAGCTAAATATGCTTTCACATACAGATGCTTCCTATTTCTCATCTGTGGCTTCTATTTCCTCCTAATTGGAGTTGACATTGGAAGTACCAGTTCTCCTTTTCCTCCTCCTGGATGTTTTGACTGGAATGTTAATACCATCCTCCTTCATTACTGGGCTCCACAGAGTGGTGTGCCACGTTGTTTAAGGTATAGGACTGATTTTCCTGTAGAAGCTTAGCATGCTGCAATGTCAGAGGAGTGTTAATTCACAGCTGGCTGCTAGCTACACAGCATTCTGAGACCTCGTGTGCCTGAACTTTTGGGAGCAATTGAAACCTGGACCCAGGTTTTGCCTTTCTGGCCCATCCTACCCAGAAACAAACTTTGCGTTGAATGGGCACAGAAAGAATCAGACTTTTCTGCAAACAAAGTAGTGAAATCATGGATGCTGAAAACACACACATACACAATATTTTTCCCTCAGAGTTTTTTACATGTTGAAGGCATCAATCTCTGCAAAAATCTGAGAGTATTGGCCCCTGGGTGGCAAATAACTCCTCCAAGGCTAGAGAATCCTTCTGTTTCCTGCAAAACCCCTCCCCATCCTTGCCTCATGCATCCCTCCCAGACAAATTCAACCTCCCAAGAAAAATTAATAAATTTCTGTGGTGTGAATTCAAAACATCAAAATGTCATGGAGAGTTAATCCTTTCTGTTAGCAAGGCAAGTCTGATCAAAACATCCTTAATCTTTGCCTTACCAAAGCAACCTCTGAGGCGGGGCAGCAAGGAAAAGAGGAAAAACCAGGGAAACGCGCTGTGCCAGTGTAGGCACTCCTGTCCCAGCTGGGATTCTGCAGGTCTCAGGGTGCCTGCAGCCTCCTTGCTAGTTGTGTAGCTGCCAGGAAGCTGTAGTGATTTCTTGAGAGCTTACAAACAGGCATTATCTCTTCTCTGAAATCATTGTGAAGAGATTTTAAACCACTGGCTGCCAAATGCGTTTATCCCAAGGGAAAAGAGTTGAGATTTCCCTGCAGAGATGTATCTAGCAGTCCATTAGGGCTGGGTGTGAAGCCACCCATCATGCTGCTGAGTCCCAGAGCACAGGCGGGCACCCCGGCACCCAGGGTCCTGCTGAGTCCAACTGCTTGGTGTTTGGCTTGGACCTGATTCCTTGCCTGTGGGCTCCCTGTGTGGGTGAAGGCAGCCTTTCGTCTGCTTGCAAAAGTAATGCCCAAATGCAAATCCTCAGAGGATTTGCATCCAGCTCAGTAGACTGTTATCCTCTACTGAGGGGCTGTTGGTGTATTTGCAGGCCTTTTGGGTCAAGGTCTCCCTTTCCTGGTGCTGTGCTTGCACAGCTGATGTGGCTGAGCCTCTGCTGTCATGTGGCACTGCGAATAACCTAATAAAGTAGCAGTGCCTGAATCCAGGGGGGCTGTAGGTATCTTTCCCCTACAGGAGTATGTAATGTTATAATGACTCATGGATCCCTGCTTCCCCAGTGCTGACTTGCCAAATATGAAACCCTGCCTTGTTCCTTGTACTTATTTTCAGGCCACTGTCAGCATCTGTCCCTAGGCATGTCCAGGTGCCATAAAACCTAGACAGTAACAGGGCTGTTTTGTAATGTTGCTTCACAAGTAATAACTCTGTGAAATCTTAGCTGTCGCACAAAAGAGAAGGTTTATTGTTGTTGTGCTTTGCAGACAAACTAGTGGGAAAAAGTGATCCAGTATGGAACACTGAAGAGGATCCTGAGGATCTCTTGCATGGTGTCTGTCCTGTTTTCCACACAGGAGGTGCACAGGTGCCTTGGGGCCTCTTGTGACCGGGAGGAGTGGGAAACATGCTTTTCTTGACCCTACATGAGGCGAGGCAAGTGCCTTCAATGCTGTTGTATCTGGAAAGCCTGGTTTTGCCCTGAACCCTCCCTTGCTCTTGCAGTTGTCCTAAATGAATCCTTTCTGTCTCCTGGCAAGTACTAGGTGGGTATAAAAGGCCAAGGTGTCTCATAGGGCCAGGACTTTGTTGGCATAATAACAGGAGAGCAGCAGCTATCTTGAGACAAAGCTGTTCTTCATCTGTTTTTCACTTTTCTTACTGGGTTCATGGGCTCTTCAGCTTTTTTTAGACATACGTAGCCTATGAACCTT
This sequence comes from Lophotriccus pileatus, assembly GCA_035583135.1. Lineage (NCBI taxonomy): Eukaryota > Metazoa > Chordata > Aves > Passeriformes > Tyrannidae > Lophotriccus > Lophotriccus pileatus. Next base: position 61,491,502 of record JAWWES010000081.1, on the reverse strand, counting down.
TGATGCAAGAGCTTTGAGGCAAAATGGTTGCTCTAAGTGTTCATTTTAGCTAGAGTGAATGACTCAGGTCTAATTTTCGGCTTTATTATTCAGGTTTCAAGCTTGTAAAATGGTTATTTTTAGAAAGTAGAGAGGAATCCTATATACATTGCAGTGCCTTCTCTCAATTCCTTGTTAAAGTTGAATGATTTTTACTTTGGTGGAAATGAGGGAGAGAGAGCCAGCACAGGCAGAGGAGGCTTTATGCAAGCTTTCTTCCCATCCCCAAGCTTAATCTGAAACTGTGTGAAGTATCCTGTGGTCCAGACCTGTGCTTGCCTTTAATAGACACCATAGTGCTAATTGTGTTACTGCTTTGCACAAGGAACAAGTGTTCCCCAGGGACCAAGATGACTCCATCAAAATAATTTCCAGCATTGATCTAAGTGGCATTTGATCTAAGTATATTTTTTAGAGGGAAAATACAAGGGCATTAACCCAGAAACCTTGGGACAGACACCGTCTTGCAACGTGTTTTTATGGTAGCTTTTGTGTCTATAGCATTACTGCAATATGAATATGCCAGCTACCTCCTCCAAATTTCCCACCTGTTTCTGTTATCACAGTGTTCTTTCTGGAAATCCATGCAAAATATCATGAAGCTGTATCAAGCCTTTTGCCTTGTCTTCAATTCCTGAGTACTCAACAACAGTTTCCTAGAAAAGTGATACTCTCCGTATCTATTTGTAAAGTCTGACCGTATATCACAAGACATTCCTGGAAATTCCCATCGGCCATGACAAACGTGTCTTGCAGACCTATGTAGTAACTTTGATGGCTTTACAGACCTGTTTGTTTTGTTCTGAACTAAATTAATAGCACTGTAACGGCGCCCATTCTAGCACTGAACTTCTGAAACTCCCCTAATATACTAATCAGTGTGTCAGTAGAATACTCTTTCTGGATAGAGACAAGCTTGGTGAAACGGATTAGACATTCACATGGCATTGCATAATTCAGAGAGCAGGCATGGTGCATATGATTTGCATTAATGGCCTCTACTGCAGCAGCTCCTCACAGGTCTCTCTCATTAGATCATATGTGGAAGTTTCCAGACTGTCAATCAATTACAGTAATTTCCTTTTCCATATTTATTCCATCACGATCATTGACAGTTACCATTAAGTGACATTAATACAATACAGTACCACCTTGCAGTTTCCAGTGCTCCTCTTACAGGGTGCCTAATGCATATAAGGCTGAGAGGCTCTGTTATATATGGAAAAAGTGTCTGCTCTTCCTAGCTCAGCATAGCGTGGTTCCTTTGTGATGGGGAGGAGGACGGAGCACCTTGTGTCATGGTGTCTGACAAGCCCTCTGGGCTGCTCAGGAGTGGGGTTTGCTGGCTTGGGCTGGAGGTGGCTGCTGCCCAATGGTGAGGATGGGGTGCCCTGAGAGCCTGTGAAGCTCAAATCAGGAAAGATTTATTAACTGCTACAGCTCAGTGCGGCTTGTGCGGCATGTTTAGGTGCCTCAGCCTGGACGTTTTAGTGTGGTTGTGTTTACAGATGCCTTGTCTGGTTTGATGCCTGTGGACCTTCCCAGTGGACTAATACGAGCCAAGTTTTCAGATGTAGCAGCTAACACTTAGGCATTCTTGTTAGAGAAGCAGAGCTCTTTTCTTCCTTCCTTCCGTGCCCTTTCTGTCTCACTGACTGCTTAAAACCTCCTGCCCTAGGTAAGCAAGGTTTAGAATTACTGAATCCCAGTCGCAGTAGCATTTGCTGTTGAATAGAAAGAGGCCCAGCAGCACGAGAGCAGGGGAGTCTTCGTGCAGTTTGAAAGTAACGAAGTGTTGTTGTGGTCATGCAGTATCTAATGGCCTGATGGCAGCTGAAGGGTTCCTCCAGGCTCTTCCTCTGCAAAGCATGTTACAGAACCTATGGTGGAAATGGAGATTGGTGGTCTTGGCCCTCCTGTTTGAGATCCGTCTTCTGAGGATCTCCTTGAAATTACTCTGAGGGGACAAACACTGGGCGTGAAACCTGTTGGCAAATGTTATCTGAGAAATATGTATGTTAATTCAGCAAACACTGTGTGGTGGGTCAGCTGGAGCATCGCATATGCTTCTAGCTATTGCTAGCCTTTGTTAGATTATGTTTGCCAAGACTTTTCCTGTGGAGTTAGTAAGGCTTTTAGGCAGAGTGCATGAGTTTTCTTAGGTCCTCTTATTCTTTAGATCCCTGATGTCTTCCCTAAACATTTAGAGGCTTAATCTTAAATTTAGAAGGTGATCTTTGGGGTGGGTGGGAGGAGAAACATATCTTTTGCAGATCAGGAAAAACGGAATTGGTTCTGTATCCTCTAAGGACTCTGTGACAGCATCCCCTCTCAGTCAGATTCCCTATACTGTACTAAACATGGTGCCTTAAGAATGCATTGAGCTTCTTTTTAATTTTTGCTGCCTTTGTGCTAGGGAGTGCTGCTGCCCCTTTTCAGTCTTGAGGTGCTTTTCCCAGCTTGCTGAGATGACATGATGAGATTCTTTCACCGCTCATCAGTAAACACTTCATCAGCAATTCTGCACATGCCCAAGGGTTTTTCCTCTTTCTTTGCTGTATTTTCTGGTGCTTCTTTCTTCTTCAGCTCTCCTCCTAGGCTGGACAATTTTCCACTTACCCCCATCTCCCTCTTCTTTGATACATGTCAGAGACTAAGCAGGATCTGCTGCCACTATGTGCCTGTTCAAGACCCTCCTAAAGCTATTGCTGCCAAATATGCTGGATGTCTTCATTCTCACAGTGCTCCACTTCCATCCTTGTCATTCATGGGTAACAGTTCAATGATCTTTCCCCTTCTCTGTCCACTGAGCTCATTTAAAATCCAAACAGTTTCAGGCTGTCAGCTCTCCTGTTTGTGACTCCTACTCTGTTTACTTCTCTCTTCAAAATCTTTCCTGTCACCTCTCATCTTCAGAATTGTCAGTGGCTAAGACATTCATTTCCCTCTTTTGTTCCCATCCATGGCTTCTTATTCCTGCCCATGAGTCTGAAATTGAGAGGGTCCCACAGTTTGTTGCGCTGCCACCACGTTATTTTAGAATGCTTAAGTTTTCCTCAGGACTGGAGTGGTCTAGGCTTCTGGTATTCACCACTCAGGCTGCACCTCAAAGTTCTGCTTTAATCAGTTCTGCTATAATCAGTTCTGTAGCTGCATGAATTTCACATAGTGCCTTTCCACAGTTTTATGATCCTTTCTCACAATTATAAACAAGTTTTCCTCTAGATGGGGATGGTCTGAAATCTAAATTTCCCTTCAGTTTCAGTTGTTACATGCAGATTTTAGGATCCTGACTTACATAAACATGTGCTAGGCGTGAACTTTGGATGCACTTTCCCCAAAGGTTTGGGTGGCAATCATATCACAGTTCTTGCTTTAGCCTGAGCTGCTTTTCTCCCAAGATAGATAATGTTCTCAAATTGAATGCTGGCTAAATAATACTTAGGCATCTATTCAAATGTGACTTGATTTTTACACCTAACAAAATTATTTACTTGGGAGTTTTGAACATTTCCCATTAGGTTTTATTGAGTTATCTTTACCAACTAGTTATAGTTAATTGTGTGCATTTTTTTTTGATTGTGCAGTTATTTGAGAATTTGGCAGTGTATGTTCAAAATGCAATCAGCGCAGTATTTTTTTCTCTACAGAATGGATCATATTGCTTTCTGACATTTGTTGTTTTAAGAAATGTTTCAGCGACTTTTAATGTTTGTACTAGAAAATTGTGTACTTGTCTACTCAAGAAACAAAACAGCATTTTGTGTACTTCTGATGTACTTCTTTTGTGTACTTTAATGAAGATATTAATAAGTTAAGCTCCATGTCCTAAAAGTGATTTTGGAGATGAAAAGTACTAATACTGTATTAAGAGTTGTATGTTATTATTACTATTATCTGCTTCTGCCAATCTTGATCTAATGATGCTGCAGCCTGGGGTGGATTTGTGTTAATTGACAGAAGAGACACATGAAACAACCCCTCAAGAGTTAACTGGTGTGCCACCTCCTGAAAGCAGATTTATACTGAAGACCTTTAAACGGTGTGGGGAATGCATGCACTGAGTGAAGTCCCATAGGATGATAGCAGTGAGTGGGATGCGTGGAACAGTTGGGTGAGAGCTTTCACATCCTCTCGGAGAAATTGCGTAATGAGTTATACGGGAGGGCTCGGCGATTTGTCGATGACTTGAGTGCTGCTTCAGGAGGACATTTGTGTAAGCTGTGGAACAATGCGTAGTATTTGCGTGTGATTAATGAGAATTTGTCATCTGAAATACAGTCAGCACAGTGCCTTTGTAGCTGTGTGCCTCAAACTCCCAGAGCCAACCCACGGTGGAATATTAGAGGAATTACTCAGCAGATTACTTCCATGTTGTTTTTGTCAGCTTATTCATCTCAACGCCCATTTGATAAAAGGAGGGGGGTGTGAGAGTTTGTGTTATGCGTTTTTGTTAGCGTCTAACTTGTGGCTCTTCAAAAGGTCATGAGTACTTGAAGCTGTTTCAGACTGGTCAGACCATGGCTATTAGTCACGGAGCATTATTCACCCAGTCCCTTTCTTTCTTTCCTCTTCCCCGTCCTTTTAGCTGAAGAAGTGATCTTTGGAAAGGAAACAATAGCTGAAGGAAACTTTTTTTCCTCCGGATGTTGAGTTTTTCCACTGGAATTTAATTGAAATTATTGGCACGCTCTTGGCTACAGGATGACCTGACCTCCCCTGTGACAGTTCATCAGAGTTGGGTGAAGGAGTCGTCTTAGTAATTTTGTCTGCTTGTTTTCCTGTCATGTCAAGTCCAGTGATTTTGCTGTACTCCTGGTCCTTACTAGGAGACCTTCCAGGGTTTAAGTGGTTTTCTTTTATAGGCAGCTTGTTCTGAAAGAATTAAACACCATTCCTCAAAGTTTCCCCTTTAGTTACTTTTGCATAACACATTTTTTTTGATAAATAAGTGTTTTTGATTAAAAAATGTGGTTTTTTGATGAACAATTTCATTTCGATGAATAAGTGAATACCTGGCAATGTTTCCCTGGATGAGGACCCCAACAGATACTTGTTAGTGTGGCATATCTACGTTTTGTATGTGATGACTAGTAGAGGCTTAGGCTGTCAGCTGTTCATATTGCAGTAGAGCCTAGTGAATCCACCTGCCTTGAGCCTCTGTTTTCCTTTGTTCTGTATGGATATTAAAAGGTGTTCCTTGCCCCAAGAGTAAGTCTAAGTGACAGACAACTGAGTGGAACTGAGAAGTGTCAAAAAACCAGGATATTTTAGGAAACTATTTGCTGTGCATAATTCTTAGTTAATCAGCAGCTGTAATGCTTATATAAGCCATTTGATATGTGAGTGTGAGGACTGGAAAAAAAAGAAGAAAATATACTTTCACTAGTGAAAAAAAATGGGAACTATTTTAAATTATAAACTGTTATAGCCCAAGAAGCAATGGTAGAACTGTGACCTGTAGCTTTTTGGAATATGCCCCAAGACAAATGAAAGCCATCATTCTTGTTCAGGTGATGACATGAATGAAAGGACATTCAGACAATAGACTGTATATAAATTCTTGCTATATTAATGTTTTATTTAGGTTAGCATCTAAATTTTAAACATCTAGAATCCAAAGCTTATTTGAGTCATGTCTTAGTATTTATTTTTATGTGTCCATGAACAGTAACATGTAAATCACAGACTATCCAGCAGCAGATAGGTACTGTGATCTGATCAGATCTTGATGTACAGAATGGCTCCAATAACATAATGTAATTATACAAACTAAAGTTTTAAGCAGTTTCAAACTCAGTTCTTGTTTTTGTGGGGAGTACTAGTTTTGTGGGTTTCACAAGAAGGCTGCAGCAATATTGTTGTGAAAATATTTGTGAGGGGTGGGGCAGACCTGTGTTTTCAGTATCTGCATAAGTAACAGTGCAGAACGCTTTCTTTCTGCATACAGTTTCAATGTACCGTTGAAATATCACCTGCTAGAAAATCAGAGCTGTCCCTGGAGGAGTCAGGCTGTGGGGACAGCTGTGGCTGGAGACCTGCGTGCCCCAAGTCTTGTCCAAGGGCTGGGTCCCAGCCAGGCACCGCCTCCACTGTTCTCTCCAGCCACCGCAGAAGAGAAGATCTTGGCTGGGGGAGGTAACCCACAGGGAAATTTGAGGGATGTGAAAAGCTGTTGATGATGGATCCTAAATGAGCATTTTTATTCCTTAGATATCTTGTACCCTTTTTACTTTTCTTGGTGGTTGTGCGTCTTGACGTGCTGGTGAAGCTTTGCAGAAGGGCCTGAGACATGAACTTTACTAGAGTTTAAGGCAGTCATGTTTCAGGATTTTCATTACTTTGTCTCCCTAAGTGCAGTCTTTACTGATTTCACAATTGAGTAAATAGTTCTAGTATTAGCATTGTTGCTGGGATGGATGTTGAACCATAAATGAGCAAGGTTTGTACTGAGTCATATTCTTGCAGGTGAAGGTTGTATCCATGTGCAGATGGCCAGGTGTGCTCTGGAGCCCATGGATGCTTCTCTGGGCATGGAGGAGACAGAGCAAACTTCTAGTAGGAGAGAGCAAAGCCCCCTTCAGCTTTAGCTACAACAATTCATAGAATCATAGGATCATTTACATTACGAAAGACCTCAAAGATCGAGTCCAACTATTCCCCCAGCACTGTCCACTATCAAACCCTCTCCCTAAACACCACATCTACACATCTTTTGAATACCTTCAGGGATGGTGACTCAACACTTCTTTGGGCAGCCTCTTCCAGTGCCTGATAACCCTTTTCGTGACAAAATTGTTCCTAGCACCCAATCTAAACCTCCCGTGGAATTCTCATTTTTCTGTTAAGAGAGGTGGTTAGGTGTGTTTTGTCAGCCACGGTGTCTGACACGTCTCCCCAGAATTCCCTCCTCACCCCTGAAGCTGTATTTCACTCTGTGTTACCAGGTGCTCAGACTGTGCCTGCCAGTACAGTGAGACTGGGATGAGTCTGTGGCCCTTGAGCACACTGGGGTATCAACTACCCCTAAACGCTTCTGTGCTTCGGTGGAGAATTGGGACTGCCACAAAAGGGGGTGTGTGCCCAGGGTCCAGCAATGCTGGCTGCCCACAGGGACCCAGGCAGCAACTCCTCACCACAGAGTGTAAATTACTCCCTGTGCAGTCAGAGGCTGAGTTCCCATCAGGGATGGGCCCTCACAGAAAGCTGCACCTGACCCCAGCCTTCCCTACCCCCACGGCAAATAAATGATAGAAACAGTAATAAAAGGAAAGTGAGGGTGTTCTAAAGCAGCCCTTCTGGCTGCCAGAAGGGAACAGGCATGTTGCTGCTTGGCCCAGGTGTCCTCTCATACCCAGGGGGGTGGCTACTCCATGCTGAACTCTCCTTGTCCCCCTTCATGCAAGCATCACACACTCCTCTCCCCCTTTCCAGACACCTCACTGAGGGTTGGATGAGCTCTGGGTGGCAGGCCTTGCCTGTTCTCCCTGTGCAAAGGCAGCTTACAAGGTGCCCACTGCCTCTCTGCCAGGCTCCGGCTCTCCCCATGGCTGGTTTTTGATGGCCTGAAGTTACTGCATGGCCATGTCTTGTTGGTAAGCTTTGCTGCAATAAAGGCACAGTCAAAATTGGAGGAAGGACCTCATAGCATCACTATCACATCCTCATTATGGTGGTTTTTTTGTGCCTGCTTGCTCCACTTCAATGCATCAGGGACTAGTACCTCACAGGGTCTCATGTCCTTAACTATGTCTGCCTTCTGGTTTTGTGGGGGTTAGTTGCCCTGGTGCTGGCTGGTCCCTGAATTGCAGGTTTCAGCTATGTGGTCCTCATTGTGTTTCATACTACTGGTGCTCTGTGCCACCATCTGTAGGTGCAGGTCCCAAAATAACCTTGATGCTTTCTGGCTCGGTGGGGAGCAATGTGTTGGCAGCATGGTGCACTTGGCTACAGAAGAAGGGGATGTTCTGGCTCCACTTTCCTTGGAGTGGGTCTCTTCCAGCTAGTCTCTTACGTGATCTTAATGGCAGCCTAAACATGTGGGCAGGGGTACAAGGACCAAGTGTTTCTGTCCACAGAGAAAGGACGTAAAGCAGAAGGACTAGGTGGAAAAAGGATTGAGATGCACCAGATCTTATGTGATTAAAGGGAATTACTTCTTTTAAGTCATATTTGGTTTAGGGAGTTTCCATTCTCTTGGCTACAAACTTGCTGTTGTATAATGCCAGTTTTGTACATAATCATAAGTGTATGCATAATTTTGGTATTGTCTCCAACAGTATTAGAACCTCTGAAATAAAAGTTGCCAAGGGGGATTACATAGCTAAACCTCAAAAAGGCACAGAAATCACATGATTGTTTAAAGCAAAATCCTGAAAACCTGGTATGTTTCATTCAGCAAAGATTATTAAAACAGTTGATAGGAAAACCAGATTATCCAAGAGCAAGAAAAGGGGTATAGCTGTGTTAGCTGATTGTTTCCTCACCACACCATGAGAGTTGGTTGCTTCAGTGCTTTCTACAAGATTTCAAGACACATTGGCTCCTGTAAATCTGCTGTTTGCTTGTTATCGGGGTATCTGCGTTTTTGCTTCTCTTGAATTTATGGTAGATAGAGAATCATTGTTCTGTCTACAGGCAGAACCACACAGCCAGGTGTTATCTGAACTTTGGATACAGATACCTGCCAAGCACCTGAGTTCTGATTTGCAGCAACTCGTACTGTACCTCTACAGAGAATCTTCCCACTGTGCCAAATTGGAAAGGATGGATTTGGGGATGGGAATTCATATGAACTGTTTCAAAGAGTGTGCCAGGCTTCTTCCACTCAAAGCTGGAAGAAGAGAGAAGTGTAATTCATAAGAGGTGAAGGGTAAAGCAATCCTCATTTTAGCTTACCTTTACACTCTTAGCATGTTAATAATTGATGGGTCCTGGCAGAAAATATTTTTTCTTGACTTGTGGATAGTATCCATTAAATACTCACAGATGTAGCAAGCAGCTGCATTGATGCTGTTCATAGAAAATGATGTAATGCAGCAATAATCACTTCTGAATTGTTACTGATTTATGAATTGAGAATGTTTGCAAATTATGGGTAAACTTAGCTAGCTCAAATGAAATGCATATCAGCTTGGTCAGGTGGTGGGATTGTTGGCTGGTGCTCCAGTTGGGGCTTTTGCTCCATTAGCATGGTCTTTTTCAGTGGCTTTTCAGAAACAGTTCTGTTTTGGTGAGCTGTCATGAAGGAAATACGGAAAGAAAGGAAAAATGTTGACAGCTCTGGTGTGTTGTGCTGGCAGTATTTGGAGCTGTTGGTGGAAGAATGACTTGACGCCATGCATCCCTTGTTTTAGACGTATTTCAGCTGTTGGGACTTCTGAAGAGTGAGGGAGAGATGAAACATTAAGAGATGAAACACTTAGGATCCACAAAACCAAGATGCTGCTTCTGAAAGGAACCCCTTGTTCTCTGCATTAATATTTGCTGTGTGGTCAAAGATTCCTCCCCTGTCCCTCCTTTCCCCAGGCTCCAGTAATTTCCTGGTATCTCTGGAACGCAATGGGCAGCTTAGAAGAGGAAGTTGCTAGAATCCAGTTTTAAATTCATGCTATCAGTGATGACTGTTAGTAGATGGACACATAATTAAAGTAATAATAACAACACATAACAGTTACCTTGCACCTTTTCTTAATCTTGAAAGGCCTCAGCTGACTTCAATTTAGAGCACAACACACTGAATGGTTTGAGAGGAGGGGAGGAATATCTGCTCCATGGAAACTGCAAGAGGACATAGTAGAATTACAGCTATTTCAATGAGTCAGAAGAAATCTTCATAAAGGAGAAACTGCCCTACTGACAGGGTGCCTGAAGAGAGAACCATAGATGACGACTGCTGTACAAGACCTGGTCTTTGTAATTGCGGGAAGTTTTTTGCTGTACAGACCCAAACCAAATCTCTCTAGCCTTGATTTAGCAGATGTGTCTGCTGGATGTGTTTATAGCAACAAAAAAAGGGCAAGATATAATTACTTTTTCTTTCTATTTTTAAGTAGTCTTGTTTGTTTTTAATAAGATGGTTGGGTCCTGAATTATTTTGAGGCTGGGTCATCCTGGTATATTTTGGGAAGAATGACATTTTGTCAAAGAGGCTCTGGAAAAACTAGAAACCATCCAGGCTCATGCCAGGTTGAAGCAGTCTTATAGATCGTGCTGCAGAAATATTGACTGTGATCAACAGGGGTACAGGGAAGCCAACTGATTATGAGTACCAGCTGAAAAAAGAAACTGCAGATGGAGGATAACCACTTTCCCAGAACATCCGTGGTAAAGGTTTTCTGGAAATTAGCAGTGGGTGCACAAAATGTTTGCCTTCGTGTAGGATTAGACTAGTTTGCGTGACTGGGTACAGATCCAAGTTTTGAGAAGTGGGGTGTTGCACTCTGGGGGCCCCCTTGCTGATTGGTTTATTACAGAATACTTTGCAGTCTGGGAGGATTAACTAAAACCAAGAACAAACCATCCTAAAGGAGTTGGCTTTTCTGCATCTGGAATCACGCCACAATCATTCAATATGAAAGAATCAGCCCTGTAGTCATGAAGGGAATTTTTTCAAGATCTCTTGTTCCCAGCCTAGCTATTGTGCTCAGTTGATGGCCATTAAAGCAGAGACTTATTTCATTTTTGTAAGAATTTTCTTGCTTGAAAAAAACAGAAGTTATGAGCTGAGTGCCCTATATTTGCTACTCCCTAAGTGGAATACAGAGATGAAGGAGGGAATTTTGGTGATAGCCAACTGCTGATTGAGTGAATTGCTTTTAGCAGCATGGAAAAAAAAAGTGTGAGAACACCGTGAGCTATTATTTCACAATTATCCTATTTTTGCCACTATGGCCCTTTTCAGGGATCAGACTCTGCGTAAAATACCATTTTTCTGTTCCTGTAGCTGCTGGATATAAATACACACACTCTCTCATTCTTTTCCAAAATGCGGCTTTTCCTGAATAGCCAATCAAGAGGAGGGTGTTAATCTCTGATTTTGCTTGCACCTTTGTTACATTTTGGGGAGAAATATCACACTGTTTTGACTTCCTTGGTAGGTGAGATTGTGCCATTTCCTAATTTGTTTAAACTGCCCCTGAGATTTATGGGTGACAGACAGACCCTCTTTGACCTTTGAGAGTACATGGTTTTCACCAACCCTTGCTAGATCTACCTTGACAATGGTGTAACAGGCAAAGTTTCTTGTAGAAATGTAGCAGAGTCTTACTGCTACCTTCTAATGAGCAGTGGTCTGCCATTGTAATTTTTGTAAGAAGAGAAGAGAGAGCATCTTTGCCATGTGATGCCCCTATTTTTAAAATAAACAATGCCTAGAAGTCAGGGGTTTAAAGCACATAGCAAAGCTGAGCCATCACATCGGTCAAGGTTGTGGGGTCTGTGCTCAAAAACATTAGAGAGTTTGTAATCAGAAAAAAAAAAGTTAATATAGATGTCTAAAAATTCAGCTAATGTATCAAAATCCATCTTCTTGCTGTGTTTTTTATGGCTGTGTTTGGAATCAGAAATACCAAAATACCACAAGGGAGTCTGCTCTCATGTTAACTTCTTGCCAAGCCAGGGTTGGAAATACTCAAACTTTCATGAGAAAGGGCTTTCCCTAGGGAGTTCAGTCCATTTGTGCAGACTTGAGTGGTGCTCAGATGGTTTGAATTGTTTAGATAAGGATCAAATCTTTCAGATTTTTGACTGTTTCCCAAATCTGAACCTGTTTAAAGGGTGGATCCTCAATTTGTGGTCTTCCCAAAATTGCATACCAAGTTTATCAACACTGTTATGTACCTGAAAACCCAGTGCTGCTCATAGCAGAGATAACCAAAAGCAATTTGAGCCTTGAAAGAACTGGAAGAGGACCTTTTGGGACTTTAAGGATCTGTAACCGTCCTGGTCGTACCTGCTATGCTAATTCTTCAATTGGTGTTTGGCTAGTGACGCGTTTGCCTTCAGCAAGGCTGACACAGATCTGGAAGCATATGCAATGACTGCTACTTCATGGAGTATTTGAGTCAGGCCAGCACCCATCTGTTGTGGGAACAAATGAAAAGCAAGTACAAAATCTTTTCTCAGTTTGTGTCACGCTCTGCGGTATTTTCTGCCTCCAACTGATTCTGAGAACACGTGCTTTTCCTCTTTCCTCTAAACACTTTATTTTTCCAGGTACTGAAGTATTCTTCTATTCCTCCTCTTCCTTCACTGAAACAATTCACAAAACCTAAAATCAGGAAGGAAAAGAAAGAGTTGTAGTGGTTGGCAGGAAATGGAAGCAGCACCATAATGTTTCTAGATGTGTCAAGCATATGTTATGTTGTGCTGGCACAGAAATGTGCAAACGCAATGCTCAGTTTCTCAGTCTTTCAGATTTTAGGAAATACTTGAAGTGGAAATGAATGGTTCTGTGACTTGTGAATCTGATTCCTCTGTTAGGACCTGCTCCTTGAAGCAGATGTCCATGCAAACTCCACTGAAAGGAGTCCTCCATGTCTGCTCCCTGGCATAAACTCAAAGCTGCTGTCTCCACAACCTCCTGCCAGTCCACTTCCAATTTTAGAGTACATATGGAGAGGAAGCAGGTTGGTTTCTTTTAAATTAGGGCTTATCATAGTGCCAAGAACAAATAAAATGAGGATCTTCCCACAAGTTTATCTGGTACTTTCAGATGTTGTACAGCTTTAATGATTGCTCACCTTTGGGGAAAAAATCAGGTGTTTATACTCTTTCCAAGCTGATGTGATGTTTCCACTGTATCTGTGCAGAGTGGAGTTTCTCCAGCTGCAGAAGTGTCCCTGTCTTTTACAGCAGGTTGCTCACCACAGTCCTGGTACCAAACAGGGCAACATCAGAAGAAATTTATCCAATGAGGTAAGGTCAGTTGCCTTTGCCATGCATTGTCAGTCATCTGGATTCAAGGTGTCTCTGAGAACAAACAGATGGCTCACAGCGTCTTTCCCTCGTTTCCAAATTCTTGGTCTGAAAAACAATCAATTCCTTGAAATGTAAGCTTGATAGAAGCAGCATCAAACAAAAGAACTAAATTGAAGCTTTCCAGCATACAGTAGGGACGTAATGACTATCTCCCTTGCAGACCTTTAACTCACTGATCTGATTTACTGGACAAACCAGAGAACAAGTCCCCCAGGACTCAATTCCTTCACTCTCAGGATCATACGTCTGTTGCAGTTTACCTTCTTTGCACTTTAATTTTTCTTTTGGTTGTGCGCTCTGATTTGAGGGTAACACCTCAACTGAAAGATAAAACAAGTTCTTGCCTATATTTTATTAAGGTCAGTGAAACGTAAGCATATGTTGTGCCAACTAGGGAAAGAATTAAACATGTTTGATTGAGGCTTTTTAGTAAGAACTGAAGGGGGAAAAAAAGCTGGAAAAAAATTGTTTTTACAAGTTCCTGATTATTGTCAATATTCACACACACATTAGAAATAAACAGGTCAGTAATTATGATTTTCTTCTCACTGTTGTTTTAAAGACAGTGCTAGCACTTCTGCTTATCCTTCCTGGTGGAAGATAAAATATTTAAATTTGAAGTAATTTTATAAAGCAGCTTCATCAGAGCTTATTTGTTTATTACAGTGTTCATGATTGTTGTGTAAATAAGATGAGGAAGCTATTTTTGGCTTCTGCCTGCTTGTCCTCGGGAGGAGTCATAAGATGTGTGCACCAAGATGGTGACTGAGTGCAGCTGGAGAACCTGATAAGTCTCATTTCATGTTAGCTCTAGGAGGGGATAATTACTAAGAAGAGGGTCAAAGATGAGGTGTCTCGCAGAGTGACGGACTGAACAGTGTACTGCTGATTGCAGCAGCCAGCTCTGCGATAAAGTGATGAAAACTGCCTCATCCTTTTCAGTTGCATTGATCACTGAGGTCTTCCTCTGTCAGCCTTACTAGGGCTTCTACCTGTGCTTTTTTCCCTCCTTTATTTTTCCATAGCCTAGAAAGGAGAAGCAGGCTCTTTGCTCTTAATCAAGACACACAGGATGTATCTTTTTCTTAACCCCAAGGTAACGGTGCATATGGCCTGTCCTGTGGCATAGGGACAACAAAGCTCTCTAGTTTTACACCAAGGTCAGTGCTGCCTGTCTGCAGGTGACCTAAATGAATGGACTGCACTGAAAAGGAAGCAAAATGAGTCCTGTGGTTCTGGGGTAGCAAATGCAATCAGGAGGGAGCCCTCTGCTCTGAGCAAATGTGGATGTTGCTGAAGGCCTCAGTTTACCATTCTGCTTGTATGTTCAGATCAGGGTAACACAAGTGTGTTACCTTGAGATAACAAAAATGTTTTCTAGCAAGGAAGGAAATACCAAACTGCAAACACGGTGAGCTGT
>JAWWES010000081.1:61306906-61475713 GCA_035583135.1 Lophotriccus pileatus | reverse complement strand
ATCAGTTATTTTCACTATATTTCCTTCAATTCTCTTATTTTATCAATATCTTTCCCGTCTCCACTTAAAGCCGTTTATTTCCCAATAAGAAGTGCATTTTTTAGATCATGTGCGAGCCACAGTATGTATTTTTGTTTCTTTTTCTCTGCACCTATGGGGGCAAATAATAGCTGCAAATACCTACAAATATTCATGTTTAATTTTTATTTTGATGATGAGTCAGTGTTTCCAAAGTTGATTAAATATTAAAGAATAATATCTTTTTTGCAGCACTGTAAAAATACTTTACAGAAAATTCAAGGCCTCTGTACTCCAAGTGCACTTCTGAGCTCTGTGTTTTCAGTATTAGCTTCATGGGATTTGTCCTATTCTTCTCTTGCAGCCAAGGTGATTCAGGGATTTAGTGGGCCAGGATTCCTCTGGGTTGCACCAAGGGAAGGGACCAGACACCAAAATCCCTGTTTCCTGAGGCAGGCACAGCCAGTCAGCTGGGTGGGCTAGTTATATACAAAAACAAGTGTTGGGGTGGAGAAAGGAAGAAAAACAGGTTTATGTTTTGACTCTAGTAGTAGTGACAGATGTATCACTGTAAGTCTCCTGTTAACTTGGCTGAAGACTTGGCAGGGCTTCCCAACTTACCTGTTGAGGGAAGGTGATAAAGGCAGATCACGGAAAGTATTGTAATATGTGTAGTCATCCAATCTTTATGTTTTTATTTCCCATCTTAAGTACCTTAATTGAAGGATAAGAGAAATTAGAAGCCTTAAATGATCTGTGAACAAAGTATGGTTGGTGGGGATCGAAGGGTAATATAATCGAGACAAAGCTACAGATACAAAAACTTTTGAGTGAAATGCTAAACACACTTCTGTTCATGTGATCCTTTGTTTGTGACAGGATGGTAATCTATCCCAAATTTCTTACTGAGGAAAAAAATCTAGCACAAAGAGTTCATTGGTAGAGTGGGTGAAGGAAAAGCAAAACAAGCATTTGAGATGTGGGAGTATGCTCAGTGTCTCTGTCTTCCACTGTAATACTGGAAATAAGTCATCCCAGGGCATTTCACTTGACATGGGGTGCAAGAGCAAATTCATTACTCTGGGATGCCATTTCATCTTGGACTTTTCTTCCTGGAGGTTGGCTATCCCCATCAGAACCATCACTGTATTTTGATGTTGTCCCAGACAATCTAGGACATCTATTTGCTCTCTGCATGTAGATAACTCCCACTCCTTTTCAAAACTTTTGAAGACACGAAGGAATAAGCTGCTTTCTAAAGGAACTCACACCAGCTTATTTAAAATTAGCTTGATAGAGCTGCTAGGCACTCTGTTCCTATCTTTTAAGTTCAAGAAATGTTTAAAAAAAAGGTTTTGTAGCTCTAATACCTGAAAGACGCTTTGTTTTTCAAGTGCTCCCTTTATTGCATTCTGAATGGGATGTCATTCTGTTCTTCTGATCCAGATTCAAACCCAATTTTTTTTTTTCCACAGATGTTTTTCCTCCATGGTGGCCTAGACTTGGGAAGTTGGCTACATCTGAGGCTGCTTATACAACTAAAGTCAGCTCCTAAGAGCTCTGTTTTGGGAAATCCTTGGTATAGACTCCAATTTTTTTTCCTTTTCAGTAAGAGATTTATGTCTGCTGAAGAGCCCAAACTCTCCCCTCACCTGCTCTGCTGTAACTCCCATGCCATGAAGAGCTTAGTCCAAGGAGGAATAAACCCTCCACTCTGCCCTATTCAAACCTCAGGGCTGCCTTTGTGCTGCAGCTTTCAGAGTCCAAAGGCATTTTTGGTTAGCAGCTCTGCTGGATGCACAAAGGGTCAGTGCACTAATAGGATACAGCACTGGGAAAGGACTGGGCTTTAAGGGACTCTTTGGAGATTTGATGCCCTATGTGAAAGAGGTCAGCAATACTGCAGCAACAATTTTAATTTACTTGTGGGGGAAAAAAAAAAAAGGGCACCAAAAAAAAAGGGAAAAGACACTGGAAATAAGGGACTCTCTAAATCCTTCTGTCCTGATAGTCCTTACCCTAAATCCATCCATTGCTGATAAACCTAACCAATTGCCTTTATAGGACTTAACAACATGGAATGAATGTCCTCCTGCCTTTCCCCACCCCCTCCCAATACATAGCAGCTCCTTATTGTGTGCATTTACTTTAGAGATGTTGGGAGATGGTGGTGTCTTCTTTACAAGAGACACCTGCTCAAGGGCTGCTCATGTTGATGCTCTCCATAGCAGAAAAACAAGTCAGCCCTTTGCAGAGAGCTATAACAACAACTGTCTGGCAGATTAATGGTTTGTGCTGCCCTAAAGAGAAAAAGAAACTGATGACAGGTACACAGAGAAACTGAGCAGCCACCAAAATTCATGTGGGATTTTGGGAAATCTTCTCTCCCCAAGTTCTTGTCACAAGGATTGTTCAGCTCTGTAAGAGTATTGCTGATGCTTGGGAATTGGGGAAAATGATCATCTGTGCTAGGGTGAATGACATTTGTGCTGTGGGAAACTAAAGTGAGCTATTTTGACTATGTCAATGTGTGTATGGCTGAAAGCTGTGAGGCACTGGAATCTGTATCCAAACATAACTTGCACATCTGCAATAGATATCAACAGTGCTTACATGACTTTGTGCAGGAAACAAGTTTGAAATGTTCTTGGTCCGTTTTCTTTCTTCCCAGCATATCAAAAAGCAAAGGGCAATACTGAACATCATGCTTCACTGACAAGGAAAGGCTTTGGGGGGAATCTATTTCTGCGTGGATGCTTTGATTTATTTATTTATTAAACAACATTCATTTTTCATTAGGAGGTATCTTTTTGCAGTTATATAAAGGGTGACCTCAGAGACCAGTTGACTCCACTCCAGTACCACCTCCTTCTTGGAATAACAACTGAAGTACTGACCATCTAACTTCTGGCTTAACACCCACACAATTTTTCCTGCAATTGCAGAATGGGCCGCTTCAGGGAGCAGAGTTTGCTGCTGGTGGTGGGAAGCCAGCTTGCCACGTAAGTGGTTAACTCGCAGCACTGGTGAAGGAGAAAGGGGGAATGCAGAAGCAGGAGGAGGGCTGGCGTGCCCACAAGCCTGGCTTAGACCGATTCAGGTCTCCATGGACCTGCAGGCTCAGTCCCACCATTGTGCAGTGCTGTGGTGGAATGCTGTACACCTTTGAAGGGTAGGAGGAGTAGACTAGCCCTTCTAGCTATGAAGCTGGAGTTGGAATAAAAGGCAACCAAATCAAATGATAAGGAAGTACCAGGAATGACGTGAAGCTGATTTGCCTCTGGACTTGCGAAAATACTATCTTTAAATACGGCACCATCCTAAGCACTGCAATTCCAACAATGGTGCTGTGACATTTGCTGAATGAAGAGATTGTAAAGATATTGTAAAGTTCTTTCTCCACCTTGGAAGTCTTGGTAACTTAGATCCAAAATCATATGTAGATGCATTTATTTGTCTCCTGTCCTATTTTCTTAAATCCTTGACATACCTAGTGATACCATATCCAGTTTATTTATTGACAGTCTCCTATGGTCATGGTAAGACTCTTTCAAAATGTGAGAATGTCACTGCTATATTCTTTCTAAACTTTCCAAGTTCCAAGTCCCTTTGGTAATATGGCTATAGTGTTAAGCAAAATTGTATTGTTGTTGCAGCTGTCTTAGAATTGAAAAAGAATGAAGGACTGTTCCTGTCCATGTGCTCCCATCTCTATGGCATACCCTGCAGTTAACATAAATTGTTCTCTTCTGTCCATATTCTCCAAACCATGCACTTTGCTCTACCCTACATCCATTGCCTGGTATGAATTTTTGGTCTCTGGCCTACAGCAATAATGTCCTTGTTCGTTGCCGCAAAATTTCAGTTTCTATTGTATTTGATGGAGATTCCACTCTGCTTTTTCACCCACACTCAACAAAAAGCAACAGGCATTGTGTTGTCCTCTCCCCAGCAAAACCATGCATGCTTGGCACACTGTCAGCTTAGCAAACTCAGCTTCCATCCAGCATTGGGGGTGTTGAGCCTGTACCTTACTTTCTGATGTAAGATGCAAGTTTGTTTCAGGGAAGACCGGAGTTGGACGTACACTTTGGTATCTGCATTGGGAAAGGTCCAGTTAGAAGTCAGCTCAGCAAAGACAGGGCTGTTACAAGTATCTGACTTGGAGGGGAGCAGAAATCCAGCATTTGGTAGTATAGGCTTTGTGAACGAGAGCTCCTTAAACCTCCATGAAGATGGCTACAGCTGGAAAACCACATGTTTCTCTTATGATAAACTGCCTTGGGCAAATGTTTTCAAGCCCCCCTTCGAGCTCTCCTTCTGTGGACTTGGAATACACCCATGAGCTCTGCTTGGCTCCTTTGGTTTGGCTTTGCTTTGAAGCCTAGGCCCTTTGTGGATGGGCTCAGATGACCTGCGTTGGAGTTCAGATTCTTGAAGGCAATGAAGAAGTGGTGGGTGCGTGGCCTATTCACTGGTGGTGCCAAAATGAGCTGTGACTCATGCTAATCATGCAGGCTTTCCTAATCCATCCCTTCTCAGTCTTTCTTGCATGTTTTGCCGAGCTGTGTGTTAACAATAGTGACATTTAAAGTTTTAGCATCTGAGTGAATCATCTTCAGATGAGAACAGCAGTTCATAGCTCACAGAGGCTTGTTTTCTGAGTGCATCTTTGATGCAGCTGGATGTGCTGATACATGTCATACCATCACTAGCATCAGAACCACAAATTTGTGAGATTTTTGGTACCACAGGGCTCAGTACAGCAGTTTCACCTCCTTAAATCGCAGGCCTCCCTCTTTCTCCTGTGTGCCAGGAAGGTGTTGCCCTTGTTCACAGGTGGTGAAGAGGTGGGAGGGCTAATGGCTTACTGACTCCCTCTGGGGAGAGATGGTCCTCTCCATACTGAGCTGTTCTGTAGGAGGGAAGGCCATCAGGGGAGGCTGCTGATCCTGGAGGTGGAAGATGGAGTGAGATAGCTGGTAGGATGTACCTTTGAGGGCCATCAGTCCCAGTAGTACCTCCAGTTGCTGCTCTGCTATGAGATCAGGTCCTGTGGGAGCAGGTTACACCTCACTGCCAGGTGGCGTCCCATGGGGGTTTTTCAAGGGAAGAGCTTCTCCGTGCAGCAGTCACCTTGACTGGCTGTATAATATCCTTGGCTTTTTCCAGCGATGGCAGGAATCCGTCTCTCTTCTGGGGAGGCACAGTGGCAAGATATTGCTGGATTTTTATTCTGTTTCAGTTTTTCAGTGGTGAGGAAAAGGAAGACGAGTACAAGCACTAGTTTAAATATAGCAAGCCCGCAGTAGTCTTGTGGTAGGTTGTGAGAGCAGATTCTAAAGGTGCTTTTGGGGGCTGCTTGCATCTCAGCTCTCTAGCGTTGGTATTTTTGGTTTTGGTTGGTTTTGTTGGGTTTTTTTTGTTTTTTTTTTTTTGTTTTTTTTTGTCTTTGGATTTTTGTTTGGTTGGTTGGTTTGGTTTGTTTGTGGGTTTCGGTTCTTTGTTTGGTTTTTTTTTACTGTGCTTTGTTTTGGTTTGGTTTTTTTTAAATTATTATTTTTTAAGGATCTAATAGTTGAGATATATGGCCAGTCCGTGCAATGTCTGGGCATTTGTTATTGTTGGGGAGGTTTTCTTGTGAATCATCTGTCTGCTTTGCATATTTTTTCATTAAAACAATGTCACAATAAAGACTGAGAGCCAATTCTGTAGAAGTATCTGTACAGGCAGAAGGGGATGGAAAGGATCACTCGGTGGTAGATACATATCCTTGGGGGCCTTTAGACAGCTTCAGTAACTCCAGCCCACCCTATAGTCGAAACACATGTGTGGGGACCGCACTGTGTGCCCCAGAGCATATGTGCTGCCTGGGTCTATGCTGATGTATGTAGCCTGTCCTCTTTTCTCCTCCTGCTCCCAAAATATATTTCTTGGGAAACAGCAGGATTGAAATTTCTGGAGAAGCTCTACATGTTTGGAGGTGAGAGGGAAAAGAATCCCACCCAAATGCACAGTTAGTTAAGGTTTGTTCTTTAACTGTCTTGTGTTTATGAACTGTTACCACAGTAGGCAACATGTTTTGTCTGTAGACTGACCCATCCACCAAGTTTAGTATTAGCTGTCTTTCATTCCTTTTAGATAAACTGTTACTACTATTAATAGAAACTTATGCAAGTTTTCTCTTGTGTGAAATTGCCCAGAGATAACAAGAGGATTTGTCTTCGTGTGTGAAGCTTTTTGGCTGTGTATTATTGGCCACTGTGTTGGAAACAGCAGAGCAGGGGTCTTTGCAGTGGTCAAAGACTTATTCTGTTGGATGGAGCTGCTGGAAACCTCCAGTGGTAGAGCACCCTCCTTTCAGGGCTTCCTGAAATGGGACCCACCACTGGGGTCTTCGCTGCCCCCAAACCTAGCCTGGTCCCCCAGCTTGCTCCAGGTCGCAGCCTCAACAACCTGTGTGCCGTGCAGCTGCCCCTGTGCCGCTCCTGGCCATATGACCTCAGTTAGCTGAAGCATTTCTGATAGTGGTATTTTTCAACCTGGCTTGTATGAACACAGCTGGCCCAGAGGGTGATTGCATGTGAAGCTGCTCTGTCAGGAATGAGGCAGGGTAAATTTTGACAGGAAGGTGTTGACAACCTAGGTGAGAGCTGGTGGGGATTCACTTCTTAGCCTGCATCAGCTGCAGCCAGCACAACATGTCTAACTGCAGCCAGAGCAGTTTGGCAGTGCTTGCAAACTCTGCTAGTGAGGCTGACCACTAATAGAGCTTATAAAGTCAGTCATATTTTTGGCAAGCTTTCAGACCACTGTGTTCCTGATGGAGCTCTTAAATGTCTCCTAAAAAAGTATCCAGCATTACCAGAAAGAGCCCTGTTCTCTAGAGCTGGGCCAGGACCTATGAATGAAACAAAGCTGATAGCTCTGAACTGCAGCAGCTTGGGGGAGGGGGAGTGGGGAAGATTCACACACACACACACACACACAAAGCAGGACTTCAAAAAATAGAATATATTTCTCTGTTTTGAAGTCTCTCATCACAGAAGTGATGTTTCCTGCCTACCTCAACGTACTTTTGGTAACATGTTCTATGCATAAACCTTCAAAAGGGAAACGCGTTTTTTTTCTGATGAAGTTGTTCACCAGGGTTGTCTTTTATTTTTGAAACATTCATGAACTCAGGAGTGACAAGTCCCTAAGTATTTTTCATTCCTGAGGATTTACATTTGTTGAGGTATGGAAAGAATAAGGACAGGAAGATCCAAGTGGTAAAATACAGAAGAGAGCCCATGTGTCAAGGTCCAAGGCCTCTGAGATAATCTCAGCAATAGTTTTATATGACAGGGCTGTATTCTAGAAGGAAAACCGATCTCTTCAGCATTTTCCCTTATGTGACAAGTCCAGTCCATTGCATAAGATACATGCGCGGTGCCTGCTGACAAACTGAGAAGCTGTTTTGATGACCTGTTGTGCAAAGAAAAATGGGAGCTCTTGGCACGGCTGCATGCAGCCTGTCTGCAGGGAAATGGCATAAAAAGGGCTGGAATAAATCAGTTCCAGTGCAAGCTCACTTAGGATAACTAACAGGGAAGCGGTTGAATGCTACAGCACATTTTCATGGGTGCAGGAAGATGTAAAAGTTGAGTACAGTTAGCATGTGAAGGAACAATATAACCTCTGTTGGTGAGAAATAAGCAGTTAAGGGAAAACACTAACCAGTAGGGTTTTAGATCTATGTGTGTCTTCTACCCTATGGTGTTAGCACAGAGCATTACTGGCAGTCTGGCACTGAAGTTTAAATACGGTGTAAGTGCTGGTTTATTGCTTGAGTGAAAACATGTTGCCTTTTTTTTTTTTTTTTTGGCAGCTACAAAAAATCTTGAAGCCAAAAACTTAAAGGATTGCACAGTATTTAAGCATTTTATTTGTGCATTTGTGTTTTCCACCCCCCCTCCACATTCCCCTGGTCTGTTTATGTGAAATACTGGCACAAAAGAGTAAATACAGAGAAATATATATATTCTCTTTTTGTTAATTCTTGGCAGGCTGCCTACAGTATAGAGCATTTTTGAGGTGAATTTAGATGAGTATGTAATATAAACAGTGTCTCAATAAATTCTGGAAGTCCAGGTCTGATTTTGTAAGAGCATGTAAACATTTCTTGTGCCTTTGTCTCTTTCATTGCATTTATTTATTGCAAATCCTATTTTCCTTTCTTTAGTTAAGTCCTGTCTGCAGGAAATTTGTGCCTTCATGTTGATGCCATTACCTGTCACTTTTTGTGTTTTAACAATTTCTATAATTACCTTACATTTCTCAATATCTTATCCAGGGCAAGATATGACTTCTGGACACAGAGAGTAAAATTGCCAATGTGCAAAAATTGCCAATTGTGGAAAGTGCTGAAACAGCACTGATTACTTGCTGTGCTCAAGGTGAAGAGTTTGGTTTTGTTTAAGGCCCTAGGTGCAGGGTTTTATTACAGACATGAGAGTGATGGCCACATATCCCTACAAGCAATGAGGAAAAGTCAGTGGCCTTCAAGGCAGGAAAAACCTTCATCAAGGGGAAGAGCAGCAAAGAACATCTAACTGCAATTAGGTCTTAAATACCCCTCCATTTCACTCCTGTGATAAAACCCTCTAATTTCAGCAGCCTTCTTGGTCATCTTGGACTCTCAGGCCCTATTATTGTGAAATAATTAATGACTTGTCCCAGATTCAGAAAGTGGGTTTAGTAGGACTTCTGAAGTGCTTTTTCCTCCTTCCAGCGTGAAGCCAAGACCATTTAGGCTGGGAGGCAGCTTGCCCAAGGCAAAGCACAGCACTGCTGATGAGAAATAGCATTTCCCCTTACAGGGAGGATGGAGTCTGGAGTGGGAAGGTAACTCTGCCCAGTGCAGGGCAGCACAGCAAGCTCTTCTGCATGAAAAGCTCACAAGCTGCGTTCTTCCCTCTTACCTGAAGCACCACGGTCTCCCACTGCTGTGCAAGGCCAATGCTTCAGCACTGACCTGAGGGAATAGGGCATGTCTTCCCCAAAGGTGGGATGGTGGAGCCAGAGAAGCCCAGGGGCTGCCTCCAAGTGCTGATGCCCCAGGCTCTGCTAGCCCTGCGGGGGGCTAAGCGATGAGCCCAGGGTATCACTCGCTCATGCTGATGTTACAGCATGTGGAACTGCTTATCAGGCGCTCCAGTGGGGAGGAACTTATATTTGATCCCTTTCTGTCAGGCAGAGTTATGTGCATATTACAGATGGGCTAACTTTCAGTATGTGGTGTTTCGGGCATTTAGTCTTGGCCCAGCAGTAGTGAGAGCTTGTGGCACACATACAGAGTTCACTTGGAATTTCAGTATTTATACTGACATCTGTGTGAAAGATGCTTAACAACTGTAAGTGGCTTAAAAAAAAAATAATAAAAAAAATTAAATATTCCCTTCTCCAGCCCCAGTAAAATCATAAAAATGGAGTTCTGACTTCAGACTCCCTGCTCTGATCTATGCTAGTCACTTTTTCTGGTGTGCAGACATCTTCCTTCTGAAAACAGTAAATCTCATTGTGTGGGAGGTGTATTTAAACAGTATTCCTTAGAATATAAATATTATTATTACTTAAACTAACCCTGCTGCAGAGAAGTTCACAAACTTGTGCTAGATGGTGGGTGCCTGCTGTCTATAGGAAGTGTCAAATGCTTTCAAATATGGGCTTTCTAGAGACATCTGTGCAATGGGAGGCAGGGTTGTGGCTCAGCTTTCTGGAGGGAGGCTGTATGCCACCTTGATGCCTGTGAATTACAATGGCCTTCAAGAACTCTGCGCCTTAGAGGCTCAAACCATTACAATATTGAGATAATAATTAGTTTTTAAATACCACTGTAACTTTCATTTGTGATAGAGATAATTTGCAATCATATGCTGCTTTGGATAGGATGGAGCTTAAATTGAATCTGAAATGGGGAACATCACTCAAAACAGACTGAAGGAGCTAATTATTTTAATAAAAATACAGCTGTGCTTTCCGTTTTAATAACCTTAACAGATCAAGGCATATATGCATGGGGAGGCCTTTAACTAGAACTTGTATTACCATGAGACTGTAGCCTTTGATGTGTTATTCCTAGTTTATCAAATGCCTTGCTACTACTGCTCAGTTTATTTAATGCCTTGTTTGCTGGCCCTTGATTAGGAAGTCAATAATTGATAAATGGGTGGTAAAATTAAGTTTCAAGTTAAGAAAATGTGTTTGGCAGGGTAAGATACAAGTAACGAGGCTCTGCAGAACCTTGTTTAGTTGTTCCCTGTTCAGCCGGCCCTGATAAAGCAGGGGGACTAATTTGGGTGGTTCACACCAAATTTGAATTCTTCAATACCCCCCAGCTTACTGGATACTCTGGGATGGGATCATCTAAGGTGGTTCAGGCTCTGAGGCAGAGGAGGGAACTGGAGGTGGGTTTCCTGCCTCGTGGGAGGTTGCCTGAGTCACTGGACTGTGGGATGAGAGGCACGATATCATTCCAGTTTCTCTCATGTGCTTTCCACCCCTCTTTATCCTCAGAAAGAAGACTGGGGGTGTGTGGGGTAGGGGATCCAGAAAGAGCTGTTCTTCAAGCAGAGTAGCTCACAAGTGAGCTGAAATTGCATCTTTTGGATTACTTTACTAATGTCCAAAATTTAAAGGAATGTGCCTCGGTATTAGTAAACCATGCAGGCGTCTAGGTTACAGTGTAGCAGTGTGACTAATGTGCATGTGCATACTTCACATACAAACGGTGAAGTGTTAGCAACAGAGCTGCCTTACTGCTGGGTGTGTTTTTGTTAACCATGCCAACACGCCTGGGACCGAAATGCTACAGACTGAAATCAGCTCAGGAATCACAACTTGTCCTTTGAAATATGAATAAACTCTCCAGAGAGCAGTCGTCCCATAAGGACATAGGATGGAAAAGATCAACAAGTCCAGATTGTCTTTTGTCTTTTTGTAGTATTTCTGTAAAATATGAGCCCCAGTCTATGTAGTGAACTGCACTAAATAGAATGAAACACAGACACAAGCTGCAAACATAGAGTGAGCAAGGTATTTCCATATTCTGAAAAATTTTGGCTGCTTCTCAAACACTACATCTCATATTTGCCTTTGTGGTACCTTTTTCCAGGCAAGGTCAGGACCTGAAAGCAGAGCTGTGCTTGAAGAAGTTGAACAAGTAATGTAGAGCTCCCAGGTTTGAAGAAATGTCATGAGATAGAAGTTTCTCACCAGCTTTCGAGTGTTTCTGACATCTGCCAGTCCTGGAAAAGCAGTGTTAGCCTTGCTTGTGTTATTCTGTCATCTGTGGTTCCAGAGGCTAATAAATAATGTGTTTAAATGGATCCAGGATGCTGCATGAGAGGCAGTAAGGGACTGCAGGTTTTGTCAAAGGCCTTGGTCCTTGGGGGTGTTTCAGTATGACTCCCAAACCCACGAAGCTGGGCTAACAGCATTTGAAACATCTAGTTCAGCTTCAGTGCCCCTCCAAACCAATTTCCTGATCTCTGTGTTCACCTCTTGCCAGGGATAGTACAATATGAGAACTGGGAAACTACCTCATCAAGGATTGCAGCTCTTTTAAGGACATATTTGGCACTACTGAGGGATTTTACAAACATGGAGTTGTGAAAGTTGGCTGGGATTTCTAATTTGTGCAGCAGTGGAGATTTTAAATAATGAGCAAGGGATGCTCTGCCTTCCTTTGGAGTTGAGGCAACTGCAACTTTAACTCTGTGAAAAATCTATGAAAGCAATTGAGTTTCCCTGATGCATCTATCCCAGTAATTGATGTGACACCCTGCACTAATGGCTAAACGGATTGCCTTTGTATTTCTGCAAAGAGAATGTGTCACATATTGAGTAGTGACATTGATATTCTTATCAGATGTAAGAGTTAATGCTTCTTTTGGGTAAATGCAGTAGTTTGACCTTAGAGAGCTATTATCTTCCAGGTTTGCAGGTAACTTGTCACAACATCTTTCTTTGCTGTATTTATTTTGAAAGTTTCACAGTAACTATATAAGCTGGAGAGTTACCTTTCTGACATGTAATCCAAGATAGACAGGAAGAATTATTCATCATTTAAAAGTAGACTATCAGTGTAGCTGGAAATTTGTCACACCATCATTCTGGCTGCATAACTCTATCATGCTAAAGGCATGTTCTTTAGAAGGGCCCCCATGTTCTCGCTTCTCTATGGAGCAGGAGGACAACTGTTCTGCTGAGGTTAACATTTAAACGGATGAGCTAGACAAAGTACAAGAGGAAGAGGGACAGACACAGGAGTAAGTCCCTCCAACTCCCTTTTGCTGGGCCATGTTGCCTTTCTTGTGTCTATTGCTTGTAAATTAAAGGATATCTAATGTTAGCCGTTGTGTCCCCTCCCAACAATCACTGTTACAAATATTTCTGGGGTCTGTTTTTGACTCTCCTGGGAAACACCAAGGAGAATTACAAAGCCACTGTGGAATGGCGTGATAAGAAAAATTCTGGATACAGCCAGGAAAAAAAAATAAATTCAAAAGTAGCATGCTGCTAGTAGTGACCTCTCCTTCCATTTAAGCATGAAAAAACACACTGAAGAACTTTGGCTAAAAAAAAAAAAGGGTTCTGGGTCCTACTATGATCCTATGCTGAAAGTTGTGGTTTCTGTTTTGATTTATTGGCTGTGATTTAACTTTCAACTGAAGCAAATGTTTCAGCTGGTTGGGTCCTGTATAGCTTTGCCAGGACAGGACAGTGGCCAGGAAGGTGTAGTCTGTGGTAACCCATCTAATTTCTCAGACAGAGGAGATGCGTGAGGCTGGGACCAATTCCAAGAGAAAAATTTGGGCCCATCCCCAAAGACGGTGTGTCAGATGCTTCACAGAGAAAGAGAAACAGTCTGAGAAGGATTTACCACTAACCCACTTTCCCAATGGGATCCTGGAGAGCAGTGTGCTTTGCTCCTACACTAAGCATGGAGTGGTTCTAAGACGGGTGGGTCCAGTGTTACAAGCTCATAGGGTGTCCCATTAACTGTAGGATACATGTGGGCACCCACTCATGCGTAAAAGAAAAATGTGTAAATATCCATCAAGGTGGCTAATAGAGTGAGAAAAATCATAGACTATGTGGGGAACTGCTGTTGCCCCTGGGACCTGCCATTCAGGGACAGTGCCATCTCTGTCTTCTGCTTGAGTCATTCCCCTTTGTGTCTGTTTTGGAGGAAATTCTCAAGTAGATCCAGGATGATGAAAACATGTTATTTGACATAGTAGCTAATCATAAAAATATTCCTATCATCCTAATAGGGAATAGGAGGCAATTCTTGGGATGTAGAGTCCTTGTAACCCACTTCAAGCAAGCTATCAGTAAAAACACATCTTTTCTTTTTTCCTTTAGGAAAAAAAAAGTATATATGCGTGCCCAGTTTTTTATATTGCCTTGCAAGAGGCAAGCTCAAGAGCCATGGTGCTTCTCCAAACAAAAAGGCAGAGAATAACCTGCTTGCCCTACCCATCAGCTTTTCAATAAAATTGATTCTAGATGTGCAAGGTTGTCTGTGCACTATTGCTAAGTACATAATAGGTGTAGTATGCCAACTCATTATTGTGTAAAGTGCTGTGAAATGCTGCGATTATGAAAGATGCTACATAAAACCAGCTTCCAATATAGTCAAGTGAGATCAGGTGACCAGACAGGCTGCTGTAGTAGAGCTACATGGTCTGCAGTCCAGTAGTTTTATGGCTAGGAATGTCCCTTAAGCTTGTTTGCACGTGCCAGAAATTATAAGTGCCCTTTCAGGGTTTTTTCATGTTATCTCCTTTTGACTCCCGTCTTTGTATTTTGGGGCACGGAAATTTCAGATGTTTCCCGCTCTAGGTGCTCAGCTTTATCCATGCGTGTGCCTATTGCTTTTTAGTGAGGGTCAGTTATAATGTAATTTATTTTGTAAAGCACTCTGTCTATTGGCCACTGGGTAACCAAAGGTGAAAAGGAGCAAATGAAAAGCAGATTAGAAAGGATGTTGTGGACTGGGAGAAGGGAGGCTCTAGTGTGAGGGAAAGTGAATAGGCACAGTTCAGAGAAGCAAAAACTGAAAAAATAAGGCATGCACATGTAGCTCAAAGGACTTCATTACAGCTAATTTAGGAAGATAACAAAGGAGTGATGTCAACAAGATCTAAATGGGGAGAAGCACAATGGGAAGAACAGAGAGAGCAAGGACAAATAAGAGTCATAAAATGGACAAATGTCTTCAAGTCTTTAGAGAGTATGTTTTAGTGCCTCTTCCCCTCCTCCTTTCCTGTTCTCCAGGAAATGTCTTACCAATAAGAGGACCAAAAGGGTTGGCAAGTTTAATAATGCCCTTAAGGCGATGAAATGTTGGTGCTTGACAGAACAAAAACTTGGCCATCCAGTTCTCCAGCTTTGCTTAACTGTGAGCCACTCTTTCTTTTTAGTGTCATATCAAATCTGGTGACTCACACAGAGTGTTCATTGTGCAGAAGATAAGATATCATAAATTCACCATTAGGAATGTAATTACACTGAGTGCTCAGAGGAAAGAAAGGGTCCTTTCCCCATCCCCACCTCCTTTTTTTCCCTGGGAGACTTTCATTGTAGAAAAGTAAATATTGCAGCTGGGCTTCTGCCCTTTACTCTGGAGAGTCCATTTAAGATGGTGATGATTAACATGTGCATATTTGTCATGCTAGTCAAGAAACTGGACAGCTTTCAGCAAGAGGAAGCTGTGGAGTGATGGCAGCAGGACAGGGGACTGACAATTAACTCTCACACAAAGATGAGACCCATTATGACCCTCTGAAGCTCTAAATACTGAGCTTTCTTTTTTCAATTATGTCATCTTGTCTGACGCATCGCCTCAAACCAGACTGCTAACTTGGGCTTTTTCCCCCATCACATCAGGGCACGCACAACCTCGAATATGCACGTGCAAATTTAACATGTAGGAAGTGGAGACACAAAGATTGTAAAATGACCTCTGGAGATACGCCACAGTGGGTTGTGGTGTTTGTTGTCTCCTGACTTTCCCGAGTGGGCACCTGGCTAAGTCATGCAAGTGTCTCTGGCTCTTTTTCCCATGAAAACTGGAGAAGGGTAAGGAGAGAGTGGCTGCAACTGCACAGTGCTGTGGTATCAGCACAGAGCTTGAGGGTGCATCCCAGCATAGCTAACATCCCAAACTCATCTTTGTAGATCAGAAGAGTGTACAAAGCTCTGAAATAATATCCTGCAGTTTTGGCTGCTCTTTTTATTGGTGAGGCAGTTGCTTTGACAACCAAAATAAGGTATTATAAATTAGCAGAAACACTGATAACCTCTGATTAAACCTTAGTTCAGCAAACAGCAATATGACCAATGTCAAGGATGGGTTTTTCACTGGTCTAGGGCTGCATGACTCCTCTGATTTCAGCAAGGAAATGTTGATTTAAGGCAGGCTGGAGTCTCCTGCCCTTTGCGTGTATGTTCAGAGAGCCAGTGATTCAGCTGGTAGGAGCTTCCTTGTTTTGGTGAACCCGAGTGCCTCGTTGATGTCCATGATACCCTATGCGAGAGCGCTTAATAGTGGATGAGTGTTGGAAGGATTGTGGATTACTTTGTTAAGCAACCATGGCTTGTAAGTAATGTGGAGCTGACCCTTTGTGACACTTGCATGACCCAGAAACAAAGCAGCAGGCAGGAGAGCCCTGCAGTAAATGAACAGTGTTTTGATATTTTCTAATAATAAAACCTATGAAGTTAACCTTTGGGAAGTATAGTTAAACTTAATTTATTTTCAAATGTGCAATGTTTTCAGTATGTTTGTTTGCACTGTAACCTAATTTTCCACTTCCTTTCCCTTGTCATACAATTTTTAGGCCAGGAATGCGGTAATGAATAGAGAGAAGAATGTCAGTTTAGACTGTAAAAAGCTTCAGTGAAAAAAGGCTAGTAGAATTAAATAGGGAATGATCGTCTGTCTGTAAGATTTCAAAGCCTGTGTCTCCTCTGGTTTAAAGCCACAGGATCGCTAATAAAGAATCATTTCATACATGTGGCCTACTGTGCTCTGTGGCTGAGTGTAGGTTGAATAATGTCTTTTTATTATTTCTTTCCTATTTTTTTTTCCTTTTAATCCTGCATTGAGGTTTTTGCATATGTCCCACTGTGGTTGATTTAGCCTGTAGGGCCATTACACTACTCTGGTGCAGGCAGCCTGGCCCTGAGGTTTTTGTGCAAACAGGTTTTTTTCCTCACTAGGATCCTTGCTGGGTTAAAGCTGGGTCCAAATTAATGTGCTGGATTATGTTACCTCCAAAATAGGAACAAGTATTAAGTGGCCAACTGGATCAGCATCAGAATTTGGCAGGGGACCTCTTTCTTTCTTTTGAGTTGGACCTCACTGCCGAGTCTGCTTGTATGTAGCCCTTGAGTGGATTTAGAGCTCATGCCTAGAGGCCAAGGCTTGTGATCTTTCCTCCATTTGGCATTATGTCACTTTACTGTCGTCTGTACAGTCAATACACATGTATGATTACCAAAGTGGAAGCCTTGGAGGCTGACTCTGCCATGGCCTTTCATGCCACGTGTTAAGTGTACCCAGTCTGGCTGAGCGGAGTGGAAGGGCACGAACAGTGCCAGGCCCTTCGCTGGCTGTGGATGGGTAGGAGTACACTGGAGATGAATCGGGGTCAGTACACTGTGATATGTTAATTTGCCAATAATCATTATAAGTAATAGCTTTACTGATTCATGAGTTCCATAAATTGATTAGTCCCTCTGTTAATGAAGAGCTCTAATGCACTACATATGCAATAGATCATTCCTTTACTTTATGACTTTATCTGGCCCAGGGAACTTGAGCACACTGGGCTGTGCTGCTAGGTACCATCTCCATTTGCCAACATGTTACTGCACAAGTGCAAGCATTGTGCACATTCTGCAGTGGTTTCTGCACAGAATTAGCTGAGTAATTAATTCTTTGAACTTTCTGATGCATCACACTGCAAAGTCAGCTTGGTTTCTATGGGATCATCTTCATAAAAAACTGGGCTGACTCTGCATTCAACTATGGAGACCCGTGCAAAACAAGCTTTTGCTCATCAAGCAGCAATCTCCATTTGGAAGAAGGGCCAGTAGGATCATAAATCACTTCTCTATTCTTATGAATCCTCTCTTCCAGTGCAGATGCAGTGTCCCATGAGCTAGCTTAGCTTGAGATGGGCTGCTTGTTCATATGGGTGAATCTGGGACTGTTGCTGGTGAGGAGGAGTGGTGTTGCAGTGGAGGAGGAGTGTGTTGAATCCATATGGTCTCTGTTATATGAAGGAGCAACCATCTTTCCCTCTAACACATGAACTACTTCAGTGTGTCAGGTTGAAGAATCCTCCAGGGTGCCTGAACAGTGGCAGTGCCCTTTTCAAAATGCCTTTTTCTCCAGGGAGAAAAGGGTTACTTTTTCAAATGGACTTCTCTGCAACTGTCCATGCTTTTGTCCCTCTGAGATGTTGCTGCCTTACTACACTCTATATGGGGCTATATGTTGAGCCCACTCGGAAACTGAGGCTAATGCAGAATGCAGTGACCCGCTTATTAAGTAGTGTTTCATGCTGGGAACACATCACACTAATGTGCCAGGATCTGCACAAGTTGCCAATACGTTTTTGGATGTTGGTGTTAACCTATAAAGCTATAAATGGTTTGGTACCTAGCCACTTGGGTCAGGAGAGAAGGCATGGTGTCTTTATTAATTATACAAGCCTCCAGCTGAGAATGAATCTGCTTAGGCTTTTGGAAATGGTTCATACTGGGCATGTTCAGAGGCTTAATGCAGGCATTAACATACCCTTACATTGCGTCATTTAATTTGCATAACAACTCCTAGGTTTGTACCAATACCTTCCCTTGTATCTACCTTTGATGTTGCTGCTGCCATCTCTAAGGTCTTTGTAGACTTGGCAGTTTGAGCTCTGAGCTCTGGGCAGTTTGAGCTCTTGAGCTCATCTCTGGGGACCAGCAGATGAATAAAACTGAAGGACAGTTTTACTCATCTGCTACATCAGGAGAAAGTCCCCATGTGGGCCTAGCAGAAAGCTTGTGAACTGGGACACGTCAGTGTTTGCAGAACTAGTGAACAGGCAAGTAGATCATGCTTAGTCAGAGGTACTTTCTGAATATGTCTGAGTCTGGGGAAAAAGCTGCAAGTTTAGTGTTGGTTTTAGATTTTGATCAAAGTGGTTTACTGTTTATGAAATGCCCTTCCTTTCCAGGGCAAAACAAGTAACCCACAATATTCAGCCATTACATCTGCAAATAGATCTGCAGCTACTTCCTGCATTTGTCCGTGGTGTTTCTCATTGGTAATTACAGTAATATTTACGTCTCTTTGCATTTTTATATGTCCTTTGTCAAGCTGATTAGAGGAGGCACAGAGCTGCCCTTTCATAATAAAAAAATTAAAAAAATAAAAGGAGGCCTCATTACGAGGCTTGCTGACATCAACTAAGTTGAGTTTCACCTCGCATCAGAATTTTAATAAATAAGCGCCGATGCTCAGTACACTGCTTTAACATGCACACTCCACTCACACAGCTTGCTGCATGCTTTATACAATGTGGCTTTTTCCTTTTTAATGCAAAACAATACTAAGTGAGTCAAGGGAAAATGGTATTTCATATTCAAACCTTTCTTTTTCCCTAGCAGACCTTAAAAAAATATATAAAATAATTTATCTGGTATCTAATCACTCTTTTTTGATTCTGCTGTTGTACATATCACAGCCTTAAATCTAGCATTTTCTTTTGCAGTGCTGCAAATGTGAGGTGTGATTTACATTTGTTTTTCTTGCAAATTAGGAAGAGCATAAAACACAGGCAGCTCTCCTTTCAGATGCCATCGGCTCTATATAAAGTCAGGCTGGAAAGAGCCACAGGAGCAGTGAACGGGTGGGGAAAGAGAGTGACAGAGGATGTTTTGGTAGTGTAAAAGGCATCTTTACAGCCAACAGACCAAAAGACTCTTGTTCCAGTCTGCTTCTCACTCAAATATTTATGACAACAGTTTACACTCGTTTAACTTCTGGTTTCTCTCTTAGAAATCCATATTTAGGTAGATAATTTTAAAAGCCTGCCCCTGCCAATTGCTTCGAAGTCTGTGCCAGGTCTGTGCTCTTGATCTCGGGCTGTTTTAGTAACCAGCTTGGGGTTTTAAGAGGAACTGTAATTTGGTTGGTTTTTATAGATACTTGCAACAGCCAAGCAGAAATCAAAGTAGACCAGGCAGGATGTCCCGGCAGGGCTGTGGGCACTGGGGGCCAACAGAAACAGCCAAGGGTTGGTGGCAGCACCCCAGCCACCGGTGGCTGCTGCTGCCTTCTGCCACACTGACAACAAACGCTGCTTGGTGGGCAGTGCTCCCCATCAAATCCTTGCAGTGACTGCAGTGCCTGGGAGCTTTCTTCCTGCCTAGCACTGCTGCTGTACAGACCTGTGTCCTTGGTGCTCCCCGGGGTAGCATTTTTTCTCAGTTTATTTGTTTTGTGCCTCTTCCCATGGTTTTGAGTTAGTTGCTTAGGTTGTGTGAGAAGCATCTTCAAAGCAGGCAAAGAGCAGAAGTGGCCATCCTCTCCATGTTTGCGGTGCTGACCTTGGATCCCAGATGGGGACTTGTCCGATCATGTGCTAGAACAAATGTGACAAAACAATGCTGCCAGGCTGGAGGTAAGGCTGAGGTTTCATAGCTCGGAGGAAACAGCAGCGCTTCATCGCCATCTCTGGCTTTCTGCCTTGCAGAGCTGAGATAATCCCAATTGTCCAAACTTTCTGAGCCAAGCAGGCCCACTTGAGATCAAATCCTTATGAGCTTGTCTAATCAGCCCTTTCCCCTCCCTCTTTCTCAGCGTTTTCTATCACAACCCCTTTACAGTGGTGCTGGGACATGCTCCCTGTAGAAACTGAGTGCAAAACCTGCTAGCAGCTTTAGGGGGGTTCTGGCTGCAAGCTCAAGCTCTGAACAGATTTGCAGCTTCAAGCACTTGTGCCAAGAATTGGGTTGCTTTGATCAATTAAATTCCCTGGCAGTGAAAGAATAATAATAAAGGTTAGGGGTGTTGTGCTCTGAAGCTCCATCTGCAGAAGAGTGTATCTTCCCACTGCCTCTGAATAGCACCAGCAGGCCCTCCTCTACCTCTTTTATGGATTTAATTCTCTTCAGGAAGCTAATCTCACCCCTGCTGCCCCTGCACAAAACCCAAAGTGGCAATCTTGTGAAGCACAGAAGAGCAATTGGGGGGAACCTAGCTTTTTATGGTAATACCCAGGAAAAGTGACTTTGCACCACTGCTCTTAAGAATGCAAACATGATCCCACACAGGCACGGGATAAACAGCACAGCTTGTACCATTGCCAGGGCCAAGGGACTTTCTACGGGAAAAGTTTGCTTGCCAGCAAGCATGGCAGTGGTTATACCCAAATGCCTTGAGGTGTGGAGACGGTTTTGCTAGAGAGTAAAGGATGCTCCAGAGGGACAGGAGGAATGGAGAGGGAAATGTGAGCTTGCGTTTATGAAATTGATGTGTCTGACCCTCGCCTCCTGCCCGGTGCTGAGGGTGGTTGTTCATGGCAGGGTGTGTGGATGTAACAGCTCACTTGATTGGGAACCGCCAGGCTGGCAACTCTTGTTCTGAGTAGGCTTGGCTCTCAGATCAGGGATTTGCCTGTTTTCTGGCTCAGTTTCAGTGCCTATTTATACAAAAAAAAGAAGAAGATTAAGCTGCTTCCAGATGAAAGGACAGTGTTCACGTTGCTGCCCTAGCCTCTGCACTAACCAGGACGGCTGCACTGTGAGCAGAAGACGTCTCCAGTGGAAAGTCAAGGGGTCCGTTGTATGGTGCAAATGCCTTCATCCAAGGCGGGGTCTGACCCTCCCAGCCCCATCGCTGTATAGCTCTCCTGCTGTGTCCTTTGCTTAGGGCCAACTAATTTTTAGTGTCCTTGTAGGGTCAGTTTTCTGTGCTCTGGGCTCCCTGACACAGTAGGGTTGGAGGGACTCTGGTCCTAAGGACCTGTGATGAGGAGAAGGTCATGGGGGAGAGAAGCAGACTGGGTGGAGGGAATAGGGAGAAGGGAGTGCAGGACTGCCTTGTTCCACAGCAGCTCTACCTGAGATGGACATAACAGATTGTGACACTGCATCCCAAGGTGCATCTAAGCCATGAAGCCCTTTCCAGAGGCCTTGGATGAGGGAGGTGAGCATGGGGCTGAAGCGGGTGGTGAGCAGCAGGCAAAGCAGGGTCCTTGTGATGTATCTGACTAGTGTAGAGTGCCCAGGATGGCTCCTCAGCCAAAGCTCATCCCCTTTCCCAGCTCTCCAGCACAGAGTGATCTCCTCACCCGAGGTAGCTGGATATCATTTCTGTGTACTGGCTGCCAGAATATCTTCAATTTAGCTTGGTCTATTAAATCACCTGTCTCAGTGCTGTTTGTCTGAAGATCAAATTTGTAAAGGCAGCAGCTGGAGGAAAATTAAAGCAGACAAATGTGTGTAAAAATGTTTCCCTCCAACTGCTTTCATCAGAGGCAATTCTTGACTAAATGATGAGGCTTAGGGCTATAAGTATCTCAGTCATTTCATCTGGAGTAAACTGAAACCAAGGTCAAGTCATAGCTGGTTTGTGTCCTTTTCCTTTCTAATCTTCTACATTTCACTATGGTTATTTTATTTGAGTGTCTGCCACTTGCTATTTCAAGCTTCCAATGGTATGCCCGCTCTGCAACCCTTTTTGCCAGCTAAAATGTTTCCACACCATAGTGGACATGATTACATAATTTTAGGTGCACTAAGGCCTGAAATTATTGGATTTTTTCCCTGGTACAAATGAATACATGTAAGTTGTTTATTTTTAACTTCCCCTCCTGCCTGTGAACTCCAGTAAAGGGAAATTAAATTTTCATGATAGATACAGGGAGGGTTGGGAGGACAGGAGAGGAATAAAAGAAAAGCATCTGAGCGTGAGGGCAGAAGAAAAAGAGGCATGCTAACTTTCTGGGTGATAGTGTGATGTTATTCCAACTGTTTCTTTAATTACTAGAAGTTGTTGAGCCTCATCAGCTATCTCCAGAGCCCCGGGAGGAGAGGAAGTGCTGACGGGGTTCCAGTTTTGAGGCTTTTTAGGTCTTGTGCCAAGGCTATGCACAGAGTCAGGATCCTCCCAGGATTATTCACCCACAGATGTATAGGTAATCCAAGCTCCAAAGTTAATTTGAAGATCAGAAGTAACCTGTGTGGCCTTCTCTAATCTACAAAACACTTTCTCAGAATCATTGCTTCATGAGCAGAGTTCAGTGAATTCGTAGTGGTGCCTTTGTTTCCCAACATCTAGTAAATAGGTGTATTCAATACAGCAGTATAGAGGGATTAATTTGCTTCAGCCTCCTCTCTACCCCCTCCTCTCCACCTCCCCTCTTCTCCTATTCCATAGGAATCCTAGATATATTATATTGTCTCCCATGCACCTAGTTAGCTCAGCAAGGTTAGTTCCCCAAGAATGTCGTACAACAAAGCTAATTTACCAAAAGTAGTCCCTTGTATCTGCCCATGTTTGAATCCAGAGTAGAAATGTGTTTTCTCTGCAGTTTCTGTGGGGTGTTCAGAACTAAGGGCATTCAAGCCCCAGGTGTAGAGATGTGTCTCTGAGCCTCCAGAGCGGGATATAATTAAAAAGGCTCAGGCTTCCAATTCTTGCTTTAGTCCAACTTCGGTGTTAATGCACAGGGTGTGTAATGATGGCCCTCAAAAGGCCTCTTTGCATTCACACTTGCGATTTTTATGTTGTATTAGTGCAGACTTTGCCCTGTATTTTATTTAATTTTCATTGCAAGCTTTCAATTCACTTTCTTCATTGCAAGCATTTGCTACTGGTGGAAAACCAGCTGGGGTGTCTCTCTCTCTTTCCCCTTTAATAATTTCTGGTGTGGGACCACTGATCCTTCAACAACCTCTTCTCTTTTTGATGTGCCCTCTGTTTTCTCTTATTTACAGCAACTGCCATGCTTGGGATTCTCTTGTTCATCCTCTCCCTCCTCTCAATTTCTCAGAACAAGCTGAAAATGAGATTTAATAGGCCTCCCACTGTTGTTGCTCTTTTGAGATTACTGGTATCAGATGTTCTTCTCTTGAGAACTACATCAAAGAAAATGAGAGAGGGTAAAGAACAGGATGCTCTCGAAGGTGACGTGGAGCAGGGATAAGGCAGGAGAAGAGTGGTTTTTAGCATGTAGTGTTGTTGTGCAGGGCATTTTTGTCTTTGCTGGAACCTTTCCAGGGTTTTACAGAAGTGTCAGTGCCACTATGGTGTGAAAAGCTTAATAATTTTGTTATAAAATCTTTCAGCAAGCTTAGTGCTACCTGAATTTTTTTTTTTTTTTTAATGCTGCTAGCTATAAACAACCCACTAATTTAGATGTGGGATTATTTGGCTGACCTATCCATCCGCATGTTCCCAGAAATCCTCTCCATATTAATTGCATTTCACTGCTGGGGACACCTGTTAGCAAGGGCACATCTGAACTGGCTCTTAATACTTCCGAATATCTGATAATACTCCATTTAAATCTCTCTTTCTTGCTTTTTTTCCCCTTTCTCTCTTTTGTTTATTTGTTTGTTTTAATAAGCGAACAGCTGGTTGAACTTGCTCCTTAGCAGCAGACTGAAGCTAAATTTTCTGCTCCTCTCTCTAGAGTGAGGTGACTTTGCAGCAGAGAAGCTGATAGTTTTTGAAGGCTGTCATTGCACTCCCCCTTTCTTCCTCTTCTTGCACTGATGGGGAAGGGTCACCAAGGGACTAGGATGAGACTTGGAATTGAAATGACTGGTTTAAATTCCCTGTGACACCATAGCTTCTGTATGACCATTTGTAAACTGCACCTTTGCATCTGTGCAGTAAAATGCTGACACAGGTCTCCAGGAGAGCCAGGGGAATGCTCAGGACTTCGTTTCCTCGCAGGACCTGGTTTGTGCAGTTTCACAGGTCTCAGGTGCCTAGTTCTGCCACCATGGGCAGTAATGGGACACAAGGGGTAGGGAGGAGACCTGTGGCAGACCTACTCCAGGGGCAGTAGAGGAGAGGGCTCAAGGAGACAGAAAAAACCCACCCTCAGTAGCTCAGGCTCCTGACACACGAAGGTTGTGTTTTTGTTGGTAAAAAAAGTTGATGTGGTAGGTGCTGTTTTATTGTTGGTCACAAAGCTCAAAGAAAACAAATACACCGTGGCAAGGACTTTCTTGTTTTGTGTTGGTTTGTTTTGGTTTTTTTTTTTTTTTTTTTTTAAGTGCTTCATTTAATCCCCTTAGAGATGTGAGGAAAATTTCACAAAATTCAGTGTCTGAAGAAGGAGATAAGCCCTTCATGCTGTTCAGTTCTGCAGTGTTTATTCCTTTCCCCCTCTATTTTCTTAGCATTATCAGAGAGGGGTGGAAAGCTTTTGTAAGAGTTCTCCTTTAAAGAGAGATAATATTTGAAAGTAAACAAGTATGAGCACATGCTGTGACCCAGGGAACTGAGCAGTATCTTCAGTTTCTGAATTTTCTGTCACTTGTGAATGGTGTCAGGATCTTAACACGACTCTTAAACTGCTCTGAGAACAGGATGGCTTCTATGGAAACCCACTAGACAAGTGATTCAAAAAACATCTTTTCAGAAAATTACTTCATCATATATGAGATTTCTTTTTAAAACTGACTGCATGGGAGTTCTTGGCAATGATGGTCTCTACATCTGATGGTCTAACTAGCATGAAATAGAGCTGCTGCTCTCATTTATATACATTACGCTATCTGGTTCTTCACTTGTGGTTTGGTAAAAGCATGAATTTTCAAGTTTTCCTCATGGGACTTCTTTGGCTTCTTTCACTTTACCTTTCATTTTCTTCCCTGCTATGTAGAAATACAGGATGATTACTAAATGGCTTTAGGAATTTTGCTGTAAAAGGCAAGAGAACATGCAGCATCATAAATTTTATTGCTATCATCACAGTTTCTTATTGTCTCTTCAGGAAAGCACAACAATAGTGAAGCTTTCTGGGGAAGATCATAACACACATGCAGTTTAGCTGGAAGGATTAAATATAGATATTTTTCTTGGTGTAATATTTGTCAGCCAAATCATAGAATGCTCCTTATAAATACCTTTGTGTATACGCAGTTATCAAGAGCTGCTTGATTCGTGTATCACTGCAAGACTATAATTTCAGGGTAAAACCCCATGACAGATGTCCAGGAGCCTTACAGCATTCCAGTTGCAGGGAGGATGCAAGACCAGCGGGAGAGGGGCTTGTGATGCAATTCCATCCCACTCACGCCAGCCTCTTCGTGGGAGAACAGAGATGGTAAGCCTGATCAGAGCTACAGAGACTCCTTTTGCTGTGCCTGGCGCCCAGGACATGGAGTCAAATTACTGCAGGCAGCAGAGCACAAGAGAAATTAGGGAGTGATCTGGAGAGCATTAAAGACAGTCAGGAAAAGGTGAAGGAAGGATGTTGTCATGGGCACAGAGAGCGGGGAATGTGCCCAGAGCCACGTTGCCATCGGTGTCACAGATGGACACAGAAAGCGGGCTATCATGCCGACTATCGTGACTGTTTCATCAGCACTCACTGGGCCTTTGGTTAGCATTGTCACATGTACAAATGGGGTCAAATAGCTTCTCACAGAACTGCAGCTCACCCTGCTGATGTCCCTCTCCACCAGAGCAAACACAGTTCAGCCTGGCCACAGCCACGCTGGCCCCTTCCCAGCCCCTTGCCTGCCAACAAGGATATGGCCTAAGGCTCAACCTCAGTCCTTCACTTGGAGATTGACGGGGAAGTTTTTAGTGGG
This sequence comes from Lophotriccus pileatus, assembly GCA_035583135.1. Lineage (NCBI taxonomy): Eukaryota > Metazoa > Chordata > Aves > Passeriformes > Tyrannidae > Lophotriccus > Lophotriccus pileatus. The sequence goes on along the minus strand of JAWWES010000081.1, from coordinate 61,449,811 downwards.
TACTGTCACTATCCATTTTATCTTGGTCTATTTAGGGTTGGGTTTTAGTTAAAAATACCCAGTTGGCTTTTTATATGAAAGTACATATGCCTTTCCTTCCTTCCACTTCTAATTATTAAGTGCCTATCTAATTATTAAGTGCCTAAACCTTATTATGAGCTATTTGTTATTATTCTATGATATTTTTAGATCCAAGATAGTTTCTGAGGGAGGCAAGTGACCAAAAATATTTATAGGTTATAATCCAGCTTGGTAGGCTCATTTAATTTAATTAGCTGTGATGTGGGAGTTTAACTCTTGTCATCAGATTAGAAATAAGTTTATTACTTTGTATTCTGTTTTATTTTCTTTAAAAAGTTGGGGGGTTTTTCAGTTTCTATTTTCTCTCTTTTTTTCAGTAGTAAATATATTATTTATGCTGTTCCTATGCTGAGATTTCATGCCCTCTGTGCTAAATAACCCTCCCCCATCTTCTTTTTCCACTTGGGATTTATAATACACCCCAGAAAAAAATAGCTGCTGACTGTGCTGTGAAAAGTGCCCCTTCATTATGAAACACCCCTTGCAAACTTTTGGGAAATGGACCTACTGTGATAATAAATCTTCTCCCTTGACGTACAGCACTGAATGTGGCTCTGACCACATAAACTGCACTCCATGTGATTCTGGGGCTGCTCACAATGCCAACCATTTATAAGCCGGTTGGCTTTACATTAATTAATTCCCAAGTCATTCACAAATAGCAATAATCACCTCAAAGTGCAGGGCTAGGTAAAGGGCTGGCATTTTTGAAAAGGAGATCTGTACATAAAAATTTACCATGCTCACAATAGGGAACAAACCCAGCCCTTGAAACAACAATGGCTTTCTGCTTTTGGGCTGAGGGTTGCGGCTTCTTTCGGTTCAGCTCGTGGTGGTTTGCATTCCATGGGTGCTAATTTCTGATGTTTGACTTTTGTGGACAGCACTAGCTGGGCATCCTGCCCCAAGTGCAAGGTAGGGCTCCCTGCATTATTGCTTGCAGGACAAGGCAGGGGAAAAATCTATTGCCTTGGAGAGGAGCTCAAGGATCCCAGGAATGCCAGGGAGAGATTTGGCTCAGTGACATCCTCTGCCAGAAGGAGGATTCTCACCTGGATTTCAGTGCTCGTAGCCTTCCCTTTCAGAGTTTTAGCATCAACAGGTAGAGTTTTATGACTCTGATATTAATGGGGGTAATTTTAGAAATCTTTACAGGAGGGGTCTTGCTCTCCCTCCCTGTCATAGCTTTTGGGCCTTTAAGAGAATTTTTTTCAGGCATGATTTAATTGCATACCTTGTTTCCATGCAGTGAAGTTCCCTATGGCCGCTGTTGGCTATTCCGTCTGCCATCTCCTTCCTCCAGCGCTGGCCCACACAGCTGGTCCTTGTCTTTGCATCAGCTCCCTTTCCCTATGTCCCACTGAGCTTCCCCATTTGTGCCTTGGGGTTGCTGCCCTTGACTTTGCCTCCTGGGGGCTCCCCACTGGCTAAGTGGGGTTGCCACTCATCCCCTTCCATCTCCATTGCCTTATCTTGTCCCTTCCAGAGCTCCCTGTGTTTTGTGTGGTGGGTGTTTTGCATATAGCCTTGCATAGGCGGTGTAAGGATGATACACTTTACATTGGAAGTCAACGTGGAGAATTAAATCCTGGCATGTTGGAGATGGGGATGTTTTTTTCATAGTTGGTTATCCAGTGCTGTGAATGTGGACTTTCATGCCCCTCCTTGCCAGTCCAAACTGAAACCACAGCCAGAGAGGAGCTGCCAGTGTGACTTGGCTGCCTTGTGGAGGTGCATTATTGGTACAGGCTTTAAGGACACAGTTACAAATGAACCTCACAGGACAGTGCCTCATCCAGTCCATGGGATTGACAGTCCTCATTCACTAAGCACCTATACAGTAGTTTCTCTTCATCATTTTTTAGCAGGGGAGGGAGGAGCTGATCCCTTAATTCCAACATCCTATTCAGGCGCTGAAGACAGAGTTATTAATTTCCTCAGAGAGTTTTTTGCTGTCATTCAGCATGACAGTATCCTGAATACTTTAAAAATATTAATGGGTTTATTTTCATAGAAGAACCATAAGATTGAAGAGCATTGCTTTCACACTGTAGTTAAGAGCACCAGCAAAGGGTGCAGGATTAAGGTCAAAGTGAATGCAAGGTTTAGACACCTGATGTTATTATTTTTTTTCAGACTGCATACTGTTTATCACCTTAGTCCTATGTCTGCATTTTATACAGCCCACTGACTTCCATTTTGGCTGCTATTACTCAGCAAATGGTTCTGCCAAGTTCAGAGATAGTACTCTGAGCTCTGTACTGGTGAAATCCTATGAGCCGTTTAGTCTAAAGAAACTCCCCAAGTTCCACAGCAGGGAGATGTAGCTCCTCAGGCAAGTATTTGTCTGCTCTCCTTCTACTGTAACCTTCAGTCTTAGTGCCCCGTTTTGCGACAGGCAAGATAGAAGCAATAGGAGGAGCAGTCACCTTTGCTGCTCCATCGTGATTCATGCTCGGTGCCTCCCAGCTGGCTGAGGCAGAAATCCTGTAGAGAGAGCATGGTAGGTTTTCATAAAATTAGGGATATCTTGCTCTGCCCAAAAAAATCCCAATTCAGGTCCTTTTTTTCTGATTCTGTTCAGGCTTCTGTATAGCCGTGATCCACGAGCTCTTTGTGCAAACACATTGTTTGCCTGCTCCATTTCTTTTCTTTTCCCCATGTGCTTTCTTGTCCCAGCCTTCTGACCAGCAAACACTTCCATTTGCTGCAATGGCAACCTCAAGAAGTAGTAGTCCTTGTACTACATTTGATTAAAATATTGATATTCAACTCTATAGTTACTAGTCAGCTAATGTATGAATTCATTACAACATCACATAAAGGTTCCCTGCTTTTTATGTGGGTTGGTTAGGCACATGACATGACAGAGCTTATCATGGTAATGGTATTTCTTCTGGATTCAGCAAAGACAGTGCCATAAAAATAAAACACATTGAGATTCATAGAAATCTGTCTGGATTCTGCTTCCAATGAAGCTATTCGGGGCCAAATTTTCAAACATCAGCTTCTAGTTGCACCAACACGACAAGCCCATGCAAAATACAAATACGCACACTTAGGTTCTTACACATGCGGGCAGTGCCCATTCTTGCTGAAATGTGACATTTTGAGAACAGATGTTGCAAAATACTTGCACATATTTTGTGGGAGCAACAGTGACATCAATCTTGCTGGAAACATAGCTCCCATTTTTACTTTTCTTTGCTTGGTAGGCCGTTTATCTTGTTTCCTTTGGCGCTGGAAGTCTTTCTCATGCTGTTTTCTGTGTCTGGAAAATCTGCCCACCTTCTGCATGCCAATCACACTTCTTTTTCAAACCTTCCTTCAAACTTCTTCTAATCCCTTTTATGTTGATCTTCTTACTGTCATTTTCTTTCCAACTCAAGTCTGAACTGCCTCTTGTGAGTTTTAAGCGCATGTATTTATTTATAGTCATTTGTATAAGGCTAAGTCGATGCCCCCTCCATTTTGAAGTGAGAAATTAATTTTATTTAATTACTAACTTAATCCATGCCTTCATCTCCACAGCGCAGAGCCCTTTTTGTGAATAGTCCAATTTCTCTTTTAAAGCTGAGTTTGTTAAAATATAGAGATTAAGAAGGCTGCCAAGGTCGAAGTTAGAAAGTAACAAATCCATGGGAAGAGCACAAGTTTCATGGTGACCAGACTAGCAGTTTTAACGCTGAGTAATGTACTATTGGCACAGCTTTGCCTTTTTCCTCCAGAAAAAATTAAAGACAGTAAATCAGTTTGGAAGGTATGGTTTATTTTGGCTTTCCGACACTACAAATGTTATTTCTGAAATAGCAATGGTTAATTGCTCAAACTCCTCAGCTGCACAGACAACACTGAATGTTTCTATGTAAAGTGTGAGGGATGGGAGCTAGAGTGGGGCCTGGATGGGGAGCTCTGGGAGGAGGCAGGGTGGACACAGCCAGTAGAGGGATGGAGCCTGCTGGGGGGGATTCTCTGAAGTCACTGCTGTGGGCAGGGAGCTATGGGGTGGTTCCACTGGCTGGGGGGTTGCCACCCCTCTGCTTCCAGCCCCTCATCAGCCTCCCTTGCTCTGGGCTGCTAACAGAGACAAAGAAGGATAGGTAGCACTACTAGTCATTTTGCAGGCAGTTGCTTGCTTTGTCTAAGCCTCTTGCCAGCCATGTCCATAGGTGTGACTCCTCCTTGCTAGCCCTGTCCAAAGGAGGTGTGCATATGTATTTTTCCCCCTATGTACTATTATTATTTAACTTCCATGTAGCCTTTCATTTTTGTGACTTCAGTTTATGAGCATATTATTTTTAATTTGCAGTTACTTTTTCAAACATAACATGAAATTGCATACATTTTCAGGCCTTCATTTGTAAAATTAGCTCTCACTGTCATAATTTACTGCTCCTAATGATTTTTCTGACAGATTTTAGTAGCAAGATTCACTAAGTATTCCTTTTTTTCTTGGATGCAGTTAAGTATATTATACAAGACAGTATGGATAATATTATTGAGATCCCAGTAGTGTAATGTTCAGGAGAGTTTCCAATAGTCAGTGTTATCTGTCATCTCAGGATATGCATCACTTGGAGATCCTTTCTGTGGAAAGAGTGAGAAGAGATGCTCCTCCAGACAGCATTTGTCACGTCGTCCTGAGGTTTCTGGGAGCCCCTGCAGGGACCCAGAGGTGGCTGCCGTCTGCTTGTTTTGATGGGTTGCATGAGGATCTGGATCAGACTGTGCTGGAGAAGAAAACCTCCAACAGTTATCGTGGCCCTGGCAAGGCACAGGCTGTGCTCTCTGCGTGCTTTCTCCAGATGCTGGGCATATGGGCCTGTCCTGAGAGCTCCAGGATGGTTTGGCTTAGTTGTTTTGGCTGAGGGGGCACTTGGAGGAGAGAGTACGGAGAGAGACTTATTGCTCTTGCAGATAACAGCCTTGCTGAGTTTGATTGATGGATGCTGTCTTATCTGCCAGACATAAGCTAAAACTTAGGAAATGGAGCAGAAATATGCAGCTTGGGCAGAACAGTTGTGTGTGGCAGGGATGTGCATGTTGCTGGTTTGGGCAGCACTTGTGCTCAGCTGCCACCAGGCACCGCAGGCTTCCTGGTGAGCGCCGCTGGGTGCCGAGCACCGCACCCACATGCGCCAGGCATGCAGGGCCCGGAGCGACTGTGCCCCCACAGGCAGGGTGCCATGCGTGCTCTGGCTATGCGCACTGAGGAATGAGATTTCTTCCTTCTTTTTGTCCCAGTCCTTTGCCTTTGCAATCCTGTTGCTGCATCCCAGGCCCTCAATCTGGTTCTGAGAGCAAGCATTTCCCAGCTGTGCCTCCAAACTGATGCCCAGGAGATCTGGGCTCTGCTGCCTCTGGTTTTGCGGGCTAGCTTCATGACACTGGGCATTACCCCGCCTGCCTGGCCATCTCGGTTCCCTCTACCTGCCTTGGACTTGCTGCACACTCATCATATGATCCCAGCCACTTATCGGGTAGCAAGGCAGAGCTGTGACACAGCTGCCTGAATGATAATTGTGACAGGCTCTAAAATGGAAATGACTGTAGTGGTAAGGATTGCCTCTAGCTAGGGTAGCTTATCCTGTGCAGGAAACTGGCTGCAACTGTTACACTTTTTTTAAGCTAATGCAAACTGCATTTTTTACTTTGCTGTAATTGCAAACCCCTAGAGTGTAAACAAGGCTGGAGCTTGTACACTTTTTAAAAACAAGTGCTGCTGTCCCCGTTGCTGTTTGCCAATGTATGGAACTCCTGATACCCTGGTCTTCATTAAGTCCTCTGGGAGCTGACATTTAGCTAATAAAATTAGAAGAGGACAGAATTTTTTTAAACCAGCAGAATTTGACACGTTTGGTTTCTGAGGAGGTCATGGAGATGGCATAATATTGCATGTACAAGGTATTCAATCTAGTGTGTTCCAATTTGAGAGAACAGTTGGACATTTTTCTTCCTCTTAGAGGTGTTAATAGACTCAAAGGTGGAAGAGGAGACAAGGGCAGAGTGGAAGAAAAACCTGACAAGCTCGAGTGATGGCAAACGAAGTGGGTTACACTAAAGACATTCTCTTCTCTGCTACTCATTTTTTCTTACTCAGCACAGAGTGCACCTGGCTGCTCGTTATGAGGAGCTGAAATGAGCCCTTGTGAGTGATCAATGCACATGCTGGGAGAAATATTACAAACTCATGAAAAGCCTTCGATGATCTTCTTTCTGAAAGAGATTGCTAGTGGTGTTTGAGATTTTCCCAAATTCAGTCTCTGGTGAGGAGACAGTGAACAGTGTGTCTATAAACAAAATCTGAAGGTTTCCATTAAAAGAAGAAACATGGACTTGAAAAATTCATACGTGCTGAGCTGAGTAACATGCATCTGATGCAGCAAAGGTTTTGTATCTCCTCCCACCTTCTAGAGTAAGTTTATGTTCAAATCCTTGTTTTGTACAAGCAGTGGGTGAGATAATATATTTTGCTATTTGATGTAAATGGTCACCTTAATTTCTTCACAGTGGAGGTGTCTGCACTAACCTCCACAGTTAGTGTTGGCTAGCACTCTAATTGGCTTCAGAGCAGAGAAGCTTCCTGCTGAGGAGCCGGAGATAGAGGGATGGTCTTTGGATTTTAGGATTGGTCTTTTTGTGTGCAGATCAAAGGCTTCCAGCCAAACAGCATCAGAAAGCTTTGGCTGCTACTGCTCCTGCAGTAGCAACTCTCTTGAAAAGAGTTGTTTAGAGTGATAGGGGACAAGGCATCTGGTGCATCCTGTCTGCACAGGAGAGGAAGAAATTTGTCCTGTGCCTGTCAGGTCAGTGTGCTTTGGCATGCACAGAGGTGTAAAAAAATTTTTGTTCTCAGAACTTCTGTATTTTATGCCTCATTTGATACCCTCCATACCAAATTCAACAGTTGCCTCAGTAATGGTGTGTTGTACTGTGAGTTCTAGTAAATCAAATATCCATAATTGTGGAAGCAGATGTAATTTAAAATAAATTTGCCATTTTATGAAAGGGCCATGAAATGCTGGTATCCCATCTGAAAATTGTTTATTGAATATGATTAAGAAGAAACCAGTGGGGGTGTATTGTAATTAAATAGGGGCTATGAAAATCACTCCAAATTCTATAAAAGAGAAAATGATACAAACTTGCTTGTGGAACTTTCAAATTGCCCTGCAGAGTTTAATAGAGTTCCCTTGCTCAGAATTTCTTTAGGTTGTTTTCAAAACTCTATACAGTGTCATCTTTGTTCTCCATTTAGGGCCTTGGGTTTTTTTTTCCTTTTTTTTTTATCTTTTAAAATAGAATTATCCAGTAGTATAGCAGAATGAAAGCAAGTGGATTAAGGAGGTATGATATGAAGTGGCTTCTCATTTTTACTTGCACAGCAAAAGTCTTCAGCTTCTTAGAACCATGTTCAGCCTTAGTGGAAGTAGGTACAAACAGTGAGTTTGGTGTAAGCTTTATATTAAAACTCCTTTTGCCTTTTTTTTTTTTTTTTTTTTTGACTGTTGTATTTCTATTATCTCACTTTCACATCAGCGCTGAATCAGGGTATGGCATCAGATGGCCACTGCTCAGTTCAGGTGCCCTAACCAGTAGAATAACATGTACTGTTACTTGTAGGATAAAACCCCTGGTAAAATATCTAGTATCAGATCAGAAACACTTCAGCATCTAAAACAAGTATGTCAGTGATGTTGGGTCAAATTTGTATAGGAAGTGTTCTGAGGGTAAGTGAATATCAACTTTAGTCCCAAAATAGATTTGGTATTGTATTCTATATTGGCCGATTGGCATTCCTAGTTGAATCTCACATAGCCCAGCAATTATATCTTTGATCATTTCTTGTTCCTTTTCTGAGATTCGTGCTCCAAGTTCATGGATGTCAGATGTTTACATCCGTCTTCATCAGGAGATGTGAGATGACGGCATTTGCCATTCTCCTGGATGACTGCTGGAATTGGACTTTTGTAGGCCAAAAGCCAGGAGTTTGGGTTGGTCTCTGCCTACAGTTACTCTCTATTCAGCTGGATCACTAAGGAAAATCCTGTCCCTGAGGAGTCACACTGTCAGGGACCTCCCTCCTGTCAGCTACCTTGATACAAACCAACTCAATTATCCCAGGCCAAACTAGGGACACCACAGTTTCAATCCAAAGCCATTTTTGAAGAACAACAGGAAAACATGTTTTCTAGGTGTTGTTTGCAGTGGCATCATTTGGATAGATCCTGGGTTTACTCAGGTCTTTGAGGAAGAGCACTTCTAAAGTAGCAATCAAGCAGGTTTTCCTCTTCGAGACAGCACAGTATGGAACAAGCAGGTGTCTGTAGTCAAAGCGAGTATCCTGTGGGGGACCAGTATGAAAGCCAAAAATAACACAATAATACTGGTCAATTCTGGGCCACAGCAGTGCCAGAAATTGGATATTCCTTTCATCTAAGGACTGATTTTTTTTTTTCTTTTTTTTTTTTTTTTTAACTTTCATGGACTGCAAGAGGCTCTGAGGAACAGAGGAGAATTCCCACTGTTCCCAGGAACCAGACTCTTTTTAAGTAATAGGCACTTGAAAAGAAGCCTTGGGAACTGAAAGGGCCTGTTTTGTGGGTGTTTCTTTGCTACCCTTCACACACTGAAGAGTCAGGGTCATGGATCAGTGCAAACTATCCCTGCCTATTTCAGTTGCATCTTATTTGGGGATTGTGAGGTTTTATTGCCTTTATTGTTCTAAGGAGCAGCAAAAACCAGGCATGGTGTGCCCCTTAATCCCCGTCATTTGCCATGTCCCCAGTTTGCCCTAGCTTTTGCAGGTGTGTGAATCTGAGGGTGAAAGACTGGCAGTCTTATATCATAGCTTCTACTTTTCTTCTCTTGATACACAGCTCTGTGCACTGCTCCCATGGTCTGTGGTTCACCCTGATCCTCCTTATTCTAGAAAGCTTGGGTCTTTCTCTCCATACCACCTCTCACTATGCTCTGAAACAGGCACTGTTATTAACTCCAATCATTGTTTACTAAACAGAAAAAAATATGCTGAAGTGCATGCAAAGAGAGACCCTCATCTCAATTCTCTACCCACCCCTGGGAGATGTTCATCAATCAAACACTGAACACCTGGCAAGACATCAAGGGTGATAAATTTGAACTTCCACTCAGCAAAGTGAATCCATACCCCTTACCTTCTATGTTTCCCAGGAGAGTAAGCTTCTTGCATATTGTGGCATCAGTCACTGCCCCTACCCAGAGGTTCATTCTGCATTATGCAAAGTAATGGCAAGGGGACTCTTGCTCAGCTAAGGTAAAGAAATGCTTTCACTTGGCCTGCTTTGACATGAATCAATCTCTCATTGTGCAGCATCTGCACAATAATATGTAATGCTGCCAGCCTTTGCTTGTCTTGCTGAGCTAGACAGAGACACAGGTGTTTGCAAATGGGCTCTGACTTTTTCAATTGTATCTTTTTTTGAGGTTATGAGTGAAGAGTGCCACCCTTGGCACCAACTGGAAGAACTTGCCCTTTCTGGGGAGAAGGGGGATTGATGATGGCTGTTCACTTTAAATAGATGAGCTGTGCTTAAAGGCTTGCTCTGCTGGGTGTTGTACAAGAGCCATGCACTTCTCATCCTCCAGGCATGTCTTATTGGCAAGTCTGGAGGGCTGGAAACCAGTGTAAATCATGAAGGCTGGGTTTTAAAGGATGAGAAGGAAGAAGTGCTATTGGTTGCAGAGCTAAGAAAATGTTGGTTACCCTGCCAAGGCTGTCAGGATCTGAAAATACCAGTGTCCAAGGCCAAGAGACGCATATGTGAGGCTTTGTTGCATTGAAAGCAACTAAACAGCATGTAAGGGTCATGCACAGGCAGTTTTTGGCTGCCTGAGTTCTCTTGGGGATGACTACCCATGGTTTCTCACCACGTTACTTAGCAGCACCATGGCTTTGCTAATCTCCATGGGTCCAGTGCCAGCATGGAGGCAGTTCTCTGCTCTCTCCCATGCAACACTGATGGAGAGCTTGGATGGCCATACGTCTTGCTAGGCCTTCTAGAGATACCCATGGGTAGTTTACCACTGCTACCTTTAAGAAGGGTAATGGAAGTTGTCTGTCAAGATTTGCTTCACCACCAGCAAAGAAGAGGGCAAAAGCTGATGATAGGTGCACACATAATGGCTTTCATGAAATGGGTAAATACCATGAAAGTGATATTTACTACTGTTTCTGTGGGCTGTGCATGGATCTACACTGCAACATCTCAGTGGTGGCTATTTTAGGGGCCCAGAGGGCACCACCGTCTGTGACTGCCTCTGCCCAGCCCCCTCTCTGAGCTCTCCCCACCCTGCTGCAGTGACCGTAGTTCCAGGAAGCGGTGACAGGCATGGACATATTCTTTGGCAAAGAAAGGGTCAGCTGGAGATCTGTGCCTGGGGAGGGGCCAAGGCTACTGTGTGGCACTGCCTGCAAATGGTGAGAGGTGGAAGGAGAGGAGTGGCAACACTGGGAAGGCATATGCAGGTGGCTGCCAAGCGGCATTGCAGGGGTGGCTGGGGATTTTTCCCAGGGCTGAGGTGACAGTGGAGAAAAGAAGCAGTATGCAAGCAGCAGTGCTGTCCAGAGTGAGGTGCAGCTTCTCCCTAGCTCAGGACATCCCTCTCTGCGAAACCATGTGCCCTGGCTATCTCTGCAAAGGCTGGCGGTCGTGTGCAGCCACTTCCCTGCTGGGTGGTTGGCGATGAGTGGTCCCACGTGGTTTAGATTTAGTGAGAATCCCCTTTTTGTATTTGGAAGGCCTTGTTTTCAGTCCCCAAGTGCCTCGCAAAATGAATTGTTGTTTTCTGGCCAGCCTGACTAGGAAACACAATTCATGCAGTTGCTGGGAACTGGCAGAAAAATCCTGGTTTTCAGAGTGTAAATTATGAAAATGCATTCTTATTCTCATGGATTTTCCTTGAGAAAAAGCCAGCAGTGGGAGGGAGTGTGTTAGAGTAGCAAAATACAATTCATGACAACAATCCCACTGAGAGGAGTATTTTTTTTTCAGTTTGGTTGCTTCTAATTGTGGCAAGGAGCAAACACATTCCTCTAATTTCCATTGGCAAAGTCTCCAGGACTCTGCAAGTGCCAATGCGTGTGCTGTGGTTGGTTTTGCATTTCCTCCTCTCTTCTCCCCCTCCTCCACCTCCTCCTTCATCTTGCTGGTATTATGGCCAATCCCTCTGCAAATACCTCTTTCACAGCCAATGTAAGCGCTCTCCCTCTTGTTTTTCTTCCTTCAAAACTCAGCTCTATCTCTTTTGGCCAGCTGCAGGCTTCCTAGAGCATCTTCTACCTGACAAAAGAAGATACCTTTGATAGTCAGGCATGACTGGAAAGTTGAAACACATGCTTGGTTCAGATACCGATGAACTTTAATTTACCTCAATTCATTAGCAATTTTTAAAACCACAGTTAATGGAAGACAGTCTGTAAAATAATTGGAAGTAAATGCTGAAGGAGAAATACTGGGGGGAGGAAAGAAGGGAAGCGGCTTACAGCAGGAGTCTAAGCCAGTCTTTCATCTTCAGGCCAGTCCGGTTTTGAACCCTGATGGGAAAGGTCATGAATTTTAAAATGTGTCTCACAGCAGACAGCTCTAATCATAAAGCTAACACTATCCACAGTGCATGTCTGACCATGTGAGACTCATGGCTGACTGAAGAGGGAGACTGACTTTCAAGAGCAGGATGCTGCTTGGAGCAGGAGAGCGTGGGATAAGCAGAACCGATGCCATATCTGTCAGTGCTGGCAGGAAGCACCCAGCTTTCAGGGGGAACCATGCTGTTCCCAGCAGGGTCTCAGCAGGGCTCACTGCAGCAGAAGTACTAGATAGTGCATTCTTTGTTTCTGACAGCTCTTCCAGCATCCACCGTTTCCACTTTCTGTCTGTTGTTTAGGAATTATAAAATTTTACTGCTTTAGCTTGCAATCCTCATTCTTGACTTTAACAGGATTTCCAAACTATTGTGCTCCAATGTCTGCAGAAACTGAAGCAGTTGGTGTCTTTCTGCCATTCTCCAGGCTATGCTTGAAATCAAGGGAGGCTAATGTTTTGGCAGCACTTTACAATGATCCTGACAGAGGAGTTGTGGTTGGTGCCTGTCTCAGTCTTAATTGTTTTCTGAATTGGGTGCTGCTGAGGCTCAGACAGTTATTTGCAAGACACGAGAGAGCCCTTGATTCTCTCTCTGACTTCATGTGCATTTCCCAAAATTCTTCCATTGTACATCTATCACATCTTAGACTCTGCTCTTCGAAGCACATGTGGAAGTGTGGTCCACTGGTGTTAATCACCAAGTGGTGTCTAGACATGCTGAAAACACTTAAGCAACTGTGACATCTGTTTGGTTGGCCTATGTTGTTGGGAAACTTGACCTTATTTATGAACAGTTTTCAAAACCAAGTTTCAACCATGATGTGATAATAAATGTGAAGCATCTTCACACACTGTGGCCACATCTTTGTGGCCAACATCCTCTCTGAGGAGAGGTGAGCTTACTCTGAAAGGTTAGAACTTGGGATATATGAGTTCCATTTTTAGGTCTGGCACACACTTCACATCTGACCTTTGCTAAGTTGTATGCTCTCTTGGTGTCTGGAGTAAAATGGCAATGGTAATACCTGGGATTAGACTGATTACTGGCCACTTCAGATTGTGGCAGCTAATTTGATTGTTACCTAAAACAGTCCCCATGATCTCAATGCAGCTCAATGCCCTGTTTTATGGAGTTAGTGTGGTGTGAACAAGAGCCAAACTGGAATTTTTCTTGATTCTGCAGCAGCAGCAAACTCCAAATCAGGGATTACTTTTAGTGTGTCATATTGCAATTGCTAGGCTTTTCAGTACATGAGGTGAGGAGAATTTTCAAGAGCATCTGGTTCTTGGCTGTTAAGTGTTTACATTGCTTTTGAATATAAAATACAGGCCTCTGACTGGGGATCTCTGGTAGATTTAACTGTTTCAAACAGTATCTCCTCCAGCATCTCTGCCAAAAGTTGCTGTCTCATAGGAGGACCACAGAGCAAGAAGAAAGCATAGTGATGAACAATGTCCCACTGTGAACCTGGTGGGGACAGTGCCATGTTCTTCTTGTTCATGTGACCTCCAGCCATTTGTTGTCACTGTGGAAAAATCCTAGAGATTTACTCAGATGTTGTTCTTAAGCTGCTTCTGCTCCATGTCTCATGAGTATTTAGACGTGAGAGTGCTGGTGCTGTGTTTATGGATAGGTGAGCTCTCCCGCAGCTCATTGTGAAAGTGCTGGGCATCAGGAGCTGAGGAACCACTAGAGAGTATTTGGGAAGCACCAGCTGTGTGCTGGTGTAAAGCAAGGAAAAAGTCAGTTCTAGGGAGGCTTTAAGTGGGCCTAACCCTGATGCCCACAACTAAGATTAAGTTTACCTCTACATTTCCCTTGTTGAACTGCCAGTGAGTTTCCAAGAAGCTCTTGGATCTAAAGTGTCTGCCACAGGCTTAAGTGGCTCTGCTTGAATGGTGTCCGACTTTCTGTGACTGTATCTTTTACGGTAATGTCTCCAGAAATACAAACGTATAACAAATTATTTATTTGCCGAGCCTTTTCTGTTGTATTTCAGACTCTCCTCTCCCCCTTCCCCAGCTTATCACTGGTGGGAGCGGGTGTATAGTCCTTTGAACGAGGACATCAAAGGACAACTGCATCTCTGTTCTTTAACTAGGCTTATAAAGAGATTGCGATAAAGGCCAACAATACATGTCAGTGTTGCCCAGTTATTGTTCTGGGCTATGCAGTTTTATTAGGAAATAATTTCTCACCCTGTGTGGCTCCCGGTGAGTTTTGTTTTCTGTGCTGCTGGATTTGATCTGCCCAGTGAAAGACCTGCCGCAGGACTGAGAGTTTCGCCAGCTGTGAGTTAAGAGGCAGACATGATTGAAAAAGTTCAAGCTCTGCTTTCTAGCAGCCAATTTACCATCTGTCTCACTCTCCCTTACTCCCCTTTTATAGAAAAAATGCAAACAATTTGTTTGACCTCTGCTGAATCTGTACAGCTCTGGGCTTTTAAAGTGTTGCTCTAACAAATAAAACCCAAACATGACACCAGCAACAACCCCAAATTCAAACTCAATAAACTTAGGCAGCAGAAAGGCCTGTCACCAGAGATTGTAAGAAGGTATCAAAGGCTTTCTTCTTTGTTAATGCATCCTTTTTTCTCTTCTTCCTTTGCTCTACCTCTGGGAAAAACTACAGGTAAAGCTGAACCCTGTCTGCCACAGTGCGTGGCTGAAAATTTGTCCTTCCTTCTGCGTAACAGAGAGAGTAAAGCCCTCAAAGGTAATGTTCAGCATGTAGAGGCAGCATGCTGTGGCTAGGTAAACCCTAGCACCCCTCCACTTGTTTCTCCTGGCAGCATGTCCCCTCTGTGACCTTGCACTAGCTGTGGTACTCCCAAGGCATCACTGTGAGCTTGGTTCAGTCCACTGGTCCACCAGAACAAGGTGTGGTCTTCAGTGGAGTCAGTGAGCTGAACCCACTCACAGAGGTGTCCAATGGGGGCTACAGCTGATGTGAGGAGTTGGGGCAGAAGGAGTGGGATCTCCCTTTTGGTGGCTTTGAATTGCTAGCCTGGCTCGGCTGCATGTGGAAACACAGACGGGTGTTGCGTTACAACATTATTGCACAAATGATGAGATTGCCAGCACCAGTGATCTGCCTGTCTCCCGAAGAGACTTCTCAGAACCATTCTTGATGCTGGTATAAATTGGCATGGCTCCAACCAGTGTGTCATTTGTCTAGTAGATGATGAAATGTTCTTTAATACTAGCCTGTGTCTCAAGGCTTTGTCTTGGTCATATTGACCCCAATGGAAATCCAAGCTGCTAAATGACTCATTCTTTCTATCCTTCACCCTCAAATAGGTACTTGTACTCTCATTTCACATTATTGAATAACTGTTAGGAAAAAAAAAGTCACACTTTAGTTTCAAACAAAACCTATGAAGTCCCAATTCCAGCCTGTGCAAGCAGTCTTTGTTTTGCAAGCAGGTCCCTGTAGAAAGAGATGAGAACTGGTAAGAAAATCACCTCAGTGCTTGTGTGTTTTGCTGAGGTTGGAGAAGGGCACTGTGACATTCTTGCACAAAGAATTTTCTATTTCACTGTATCTTAAATAACTTGGAATAAGAAAAGAAAGCCTTTTCATGTGTTTACTGAAATCACAAAGATGTTACATAACTAGGGATCATCCTGGACAAGTAATGGGATGGCAGGGGCCCAGAGGAGGAAGGGGGAAGAAATTAGTGTGGAAAATAAAGCTCAGAGCTAAAGATGGGCTTAACCTGATAAGACAGAAGTCTGAAACATGAGTGGAGATGCTAATCCCCTCAGGACAGTTTTGAATTGTCCTTTTAGGGGTGTGGGATTGACTTCATACCTGCCTTGAGAACTTGGAAAAACCCTTTCTAAAAAACACCTAAAGGGGGCTTTCCATTGTTGAAGCAGTAGCTTGATTATTGCGAGATGTTATTCTTTCCCATGATGTGCTTTGACTTAACAATTTTTGAATGAAATATCACCAATGAAGAATAATTAGAAAAAAAACCCAAAATAGAACAAAATCACACCAAGAGATGCTAGAAGCAAGGAGGAAAACAGATTTTTTGCTATGGCAGAAGCAGGGAGGTAAGGGAGCTCTGTTGCAGAAAAGCTGTCTGAAGTACAGGAGATTTAAGGAGGAAGTTCTTTTCACCCTGAGTAAATGCGGGCAAGTAGGTAGGCTTGTACTTGAAGATACAGGGAGATCAAAAATCTTAAAGAGATCATGGGGCATTTACTTTGAAATGGCAGGGAAGGTCATGGCAAACGAAGACTTCTGATCAGCAGGGGGACAGTGGGGTTGCCTGGAAATTTGATCACCACCTTAAATGGATGCTCGAGCAAGGAAGTATGCAGGGAAGCTTGATCATGTCAAAAGCAGTTACAGCTGAATGTTCCTGTGCTGTGATAAATCCAAGTCCCTATCTTTGTCACAGATAGGACAGCATAGATGGGGAGGAAGGAACTAAGACCCCCGTGAGACACCACTACGGAGAGACTACAAGCCCTCTTTGAGAAGTTGCTCAGAGACACAGAGAACGCAGCATACTTTGTAGGGAAAAGAAAGGGGTATGAACAGAACAATGGACTGGACAAGTTGGGTGTCTAGTTCATGGATGTTTTTGTCTTTTTTGTCCTACGTTCTCTACTGTAGCATGATGCAAAATCTGACTTAGGCAGTATGAGCTTTGGAAGGGTCCTACTATCCTGCCCCAATTCTTGCTGTGCCAGTTCCAAAGCCTATCCAGATACAAAAATTTTCAGGATCAGCCTGATCATTATTTAAATGAAGGCTTTTCATTTATTTTTCTGAGCTTACACAGCAACTTTTTTTGTTTCTGGCAATGAAATATTTGGGAAGCACCTGAAGGGATGGGGATTTGGTGTTGCCAGACAGCTAGGCTTGCTTGAACCAACCAGGGTTGGAGGGTGGCTGTTTGGGTCAGAGAGCAGCATTGAGTAGGCAATCCAGCACACACATTTCCAGCCGCCCCCTGGCCCCCAGTGAGATGTCTGTGAGGCTGGAGAGTGATTGGGTTAGTTCTGGCCAGACTCCAAGCAGATCCCTGAGGTCCCAGAGCATTAGAGCCTCTGTGTAAATGTTAAGGCAATCCAGAGAGACAATATCCGACCCAAAGAGAAATATCACTATTCTCATCTTGCAGATGGAAACTGACACTCAGTGCTGAGATGACTTTCCCAAGGTAAGGAAGTGGCTGTACAGCATCATCAGAAATCCCAAGTGACCTCAGTCCCACTTACAGTCTCAATTTCTCCCTAATTTTTTACATTTGGTGTACAAACTATGTATATTGAAGGGCCATATGAGCAATTCACCAAGAACTTTCTCTGAGGTTTCACCTTAACCTGGTAAACCCTGAACAGCTGTCCTGTGAATTTCAATTCTTCTTTATTTTATCCAGGAACAACAAACCCATGTCTTGTATAATCTTCTTAATCTGTCACAGAAATGAGGAATAGTTCAAGAGGGGACCTTATTTTGTATGGAGAGCTGCTTTTCTTTTTTCTTTCTTTTTTTTTTTTTTTTTGCTTAGTTACTTCATAAAATTTAGTTCAAATTTAGTTCCAGTTACTACTTAGCTCTCAGTGACATTTCCATATCGCAGAGCTGTTGCTTCATTCCAGATTTTCAACAACTGAAATATATCATGGGATTTTGTTGTAATGCAGGAAATTGCCTTCACATTAACAATCTGCCACTTCTGTAAACAAGAAATCCACTGATGTGACATGTCAGCGCTCAACAGGAGGAGTCCTGGCTACCTTAGCAAGATGATGCATTGCTCAATGGAAAACGTTGGTGCCAGGCATACCTATGTAATGACACAATTGCTTTTGCTTATTTTTAGAACAGGGGCTAGGTGCCTGCTCAGGATAGCCAGAGGCAGAGGACATGCAGTGGAATCCCTCCAAGTGTGCTCTTTAAGTGCACTTTGCTACCAAAGATTTCTGAGGTCACAGGGTTACATGTGGGGATTTTTTTCCCCTTCCCTTTAATAGTGTATTAATAGCTGTATGTGTATTGTAGATGATAATATAGTTTTTTTAGCTAAGCCCACTTGTCTCTCACACAGGCCGCTTGTTCTCCCCTGCTAGCACGTCTGCTTTGACTATGTAATGACAGCTGTGTAGATATATGGACTGTGGCAATGGGCTGGCAGCCACTTCATTGTCAGCTCCCCTTTGTTCTCCCAGAAAAGAGAAGGCACAATAGGGAAGGTTTCATCCACATGTCAGACATATGAGGGACAAAGGGATGATGGGAACTTACTGAACTACACGGTCCAAGTCATGCCGAGAAGCGCGCTCTTTCAGCTCAGTTTAGCAACGGTGTGGTGGCCAGCCATTGAGCCGGCTGTAGTTACCCAGCAAGCAATTAAGCTGCAGTAAAGCCTTTGTGCTACCTTAGACCTTGTGAAAGGCCATTTCACGTGGTGGGGTTTAGGGGACATATTAATCCTTTGCACCAACTCTTGCGTTGGTGGTGGATATTTAGCACAGGAGCAAGACAGTCAGGGAGCTGGGACCTTTCCTCAGGGCAGCTTGGTCCTCTTGGGAGAAAGCAGCAGCTCTCTGGCACATGAAAGTTTTTAATCAGGTATAAAACAGAGAAGCAGCAGACATCAAAGTGAAATCCAGGTTGAGAACAATCGCTCTGAGATTAACTGGAAATGTTAATCAGCTAAACTGTCTGAGAGAAAATGTGGTTGGCACCTGTGGAGCAGAGGGGATGCCATTAAAGAAAGCAGTGTTAAGGTGGCTGTTTCCTATGGGAAAACTAGAGGGAAGAAGTAATTTCTATCCTGTGTCACAGATCATCAGGAGGAGAAAAATTATGATCTTAACTCAGGATTTCTATTGAGTCTGCACTTTTTAATATTTGATAGACATACAAGCCTTGTTGCAGGGCCCTGGTTTGAAAATGTTACACTTCCTCTAGTGCAGAGTATTTCCTGAAAGTTTTCACCTGGCACAGACAAATAAGGGAAAGACAAAAGAGGATGGTAAATGTGTCCAGGTTGGATTTTTCAGTAGTCTCATTTTTACTGCACTATCCCTGCATAATTGTAGACCCGCAGAAATGATGGATAGTAAACCCGTGGAGAACATGACTAAAAATATTTAGCATATTGATTTTCATCAGAAAGTGCCTATTTGTTAGCTGAAACATTTTGGATGAAGAGACAATAGAGAGGTTTAGGGTTTTTCAAGGAAGAACAAGTGTATTTATAATTTTTAAATGAGAGTATGATGAGTGTGATTTTGCAATTGGATAACAACTACCAGTGCAACCCTTCACAATTAGGCAAATTTACATTCCTATCTGAACCAAACATAATTCAGAATGTCCTATCATAGAAAATGTTTTGACAATGTGAAAAATTTCATAGCATGGGGAAACTGTTTCCTGATGTTTTCTGCAAAAGTGAAACCCTAAAGTGGGGGTGTTTTTTGCCTGCTCTCCTTTTAAGTACTTGCTGTGACTTAAAAAAGAAGTTATTTGGAATTCCAGAGCTTTGATCTATGTTATCGTGTATCTCCTACAGTTGTCAAATAAAGGCATTTAGTGCCTGTACTGAATTAGAGAAATTCTATGTAGTTGTATTTCAAATCTATCTGATGGGTTGTCAGTGGTTACAAGATGAGTGAGTTTATCTGTGTATTGCTGTCCTAGTGTTTTGAGAGATCACTGAGTTTTTTGCACAGTTTCTGTGAACTGAAGGTAAATGATTTAGTTCACCAGAGTTCACAGTTTCCAAGTTTCAAGCAAGATCTCAAGCATTAGCTGGAAACTCCTGAGGCTGTGGTCTTCTACAAGAAAGCAGTGTATTTAGGAGAAGGTGGAAAGCCTGACTCAGTTGTCAGATCCAGAATCTTTGTTCTTAATTATGTATGTCTGGCTACCAAAAGACAAGGAAGTTCCTCTAATAAAGTGATTAATGTTATGCATATAGTGGTAAATGCTGAAGATTTTGCAGTAGGGAGTAAACCCTATGTGCCTATTATAGACATATTACGTTTTCTGATCCTTGACATTAGATTCTCTTTACCCCTTTCACCTGCAGCCACAGGGACCTCTGCAAACAGATATCAAAAATGCTGTCAGAAGCACCAGCTTCTCATGTCCCCAGACTCTATCCAAGGTGGCATCCCAACGGTATGGGATCCCTGTTCAGCTTTTAAAAAAGGCAGAGAATTTATTAATCTTGGGTACTGTGTTTCAAAAAGATATCCATTCTGCCTAACTTCGAGAAGTATGGAATACACCACATTATTGAGTACTTCAGTTTTTGGAAATAAAATTCTCCAAGAGCTCTGCTGTTAGGTATAATGCAGCCAAAGAAAAGGGCATAAATATAGTAATAATCACAGTACTGTACTGTATTATTGCAGGGAGCTAATATGAAACAAAAATGGAATATGCAGAAAGAGCGTTACTGGAGATACTCTTTTCTTATGGAAATGTATTTTTTAATAGAATTACATTTCTGATGCCATTTATAGTAGTTTAATGTTAATGGCCTTACTCTACTCTGGCATGAGATTTCCTCCAGTCTGTACCAAATCCCTGTGAGATGAGATGCATGTGACGTGCCAAAGAGGGGCTCAACTATCTTGAAATTGGTCTTTGCATTTGTGGGTTCAAAAGTATTTGCTGCTTCGTGAAGAAGAGAAGGTATTAATAAAAGTGCCATTGCAAATAGCTGAAAAGGTGCTGCAATCTAAAAGATGATATGAAGGGTGGAGGAATTGGAAAAACAGTTGAAAAATTAAATCCTAGTGTACCTAGGTGCAGAGGATGGCCCAGCAGGTGGGGAATGGCATGTGACAGGAGCACTGTGCTTCTTTCCCTGTCCTCCAGTCACCTCTGAGACTGAAAGTCATCGCTCAGTTTGTGAAAGGTACCTACCTACACAGTTGTTTGTGCAAAGGTGTGGCAGCTCCCTGGCCCACATGGTGTTGTACCTGTGAGAAAAAGGATGCCTCAGTATGATCTCAGAAGCTGATCTGAAAAATCGTCTTCAGTTTAAGCAAAACCTTTTTTCAGTGTATTTTTCAGGCTGACAGTGACAGGCATCCTACATACTGGCAGCCATCCTCTTCTGCCCACCCAAAGCAGCAAAGAATTGTAGCGAATTAGGGAATTTGTTGCCTGCCTGATTGTTTTTTCACACTTAAACTATACATAACAGTGTTAGCTTTGGGTCCTTTAAGGCTCCTTCATATCACTGGAATGTTTTGCTTTCCCAATATTCACAAGGGTGACGGTGCAACAGGGTTGTCTCTGCTCTTTTACACCAAGACTTAAGATACGTTAACAAATGTGTTGCTGTTGAGCCCTAATCCAAAAGGGGCAGAACAACAGCCCCTAGGCTTGGATCTAAATTCAATAAGAACAGAGACTCAAGTGGGACTCCAGCTTCTTTCCTTTCCTTTTACTCCATCATCAAAACCTGGTTAACTGAAGCACTTGAAATTGTACTTAAAAATTAAATATACTGTAGTTCAAATATTGTAAGGATGTGCCTGAACCCAGGTAGTTTAAGAAAAATTTATTTGAATTGTTTGGCTAATTTAGACTGATTTTGCTAAATTGCACAATCTCAGAATTGGGTAGCTGGGTTCTACAAAGGGTTTTGTTTTGCTGTTTTATATTTTCTCTGACTAATATTAAATAAATACATAACTTCTTTTTCTATCTCTGTGGAAAAAACCCTCTTTGTTTGAGCATGCTTGCAATTTCTATAATTCTACTTAGAAGATATAATTAAATTTAAGCATTAAAATAAGACAACTTTTCTGTCTTTATAAGTTTGTGGTTATTGTTGAGATTCAGAAAGACATTTTTCAAGTGTATTATAGATGACATGCTCATCTCATGTTCATATTTAAGATGTTATGCTCATCTTCCTGCTGTACTTTAAATCACTCCTTAAGAACACTATATTGAGAAAAAGATACTTCACTGCAGAGAGAAATAATCCTTTCCAGAAATGAGAATTCCAATAGTCTACAGAGGAAACTCCTTTCAAGCAAAGTGTTCTATAGGTGAGTACTCAAATAAAGCTACCCTGAAAATGTATTGTTCATATTTGAACATATTATCTAATTGCAATCTAATCTGATGATATTAAAGTAATACATTATATGGCCTGAAAATTACTGCATGAACTAGGCATCAAACCAGACATTTACATGCCAAATGCAGTAGCAGATTTAAAAAAAATAAATACTATTTAAAGTAATATAAATAAATGGCTAATTTGCTAAAATGTTTTCTTGGAATTATAGCAGGTTCATTTCATGTATCATTCTACAATTTTTAAATACATCTTTTAAAAATAAATGTCTGTAACTAAAATAATTCATCAAGAGTAAGTAGACTCAAAATATACGGCTCTGGTTTTTATGAGATTCATTAGAAAAACTTCCCTAATATTTTACAGATTGTGTTAAATGTCTAGAAGTAGCTCTGATCTGACACAGAGATGCTCATCTCTCTGCAAATAAATAACACTATTGCTCTCTGCATCTATCCCAGTCTAGAAAACCCTAACCCTAACCTTTTACTCATGGAATTTCATTCCATTTTTAATTACAAAATGAGCCTGGTTGACAAACCAGGAGCAGACTTGGAATATTATGGATTTTTTCCACCTTGGTTGATCAACCTCATGCATTTGATTTGAATAATGTCTAAAAGCTCTAATTAGCAATGGCTAGTCTGCCCCCCAGATGCTTGTTATTGATTTTGCCTGCAGTAAACTAATCTAATTGCCCTCCTTGTGAGAGATAGGGTGAGTACTGAAATAACCAGCTTGCTCACATGTCTGTGAGAGCCATCAGAGTAGCAGTGAGGAATAGGGTGACTCTGTGGGGCATTGGAAAGAAGCCAGGCCATGGAGTTGGGTAAAGAGAGGATTTATACTGAGCCTAGTGGGGAGGCAAGTCCTGGTGCAACAGCTCTGCTGTTGGAGAGAGCTTGGATGTCATCCTGCTCCCATATGAAGAGCAGAGTCAAACTCAAAAGGGAGATGAGAGAGGCAATGTGTTGAGTATTGTGCCAAGGGAGAAGAGGGAGCTTATCCATCAACCGTTAACTGATTAAAATGCCTTTCAGGTCTTTGTCTGGGTCTCGGGGGCTTTAGTGCCACCTCCAAAATGATAGGGTTCACATAACTGTAAGATGACATCTATTATTGCTTCCTTTGATAGCATTGTGTTTATGGAGGGTTTGATATTGTCTATAAAAAGTACTGCTCTACTGAAACTTGGCTGTTAAAAAGCAAAAAGCAAACTCTCAGCCTAAGCATTTTCTTCAATAAAATGTGAAGGCCCCTTAGTTTTTTTGTTACCTATCTGTAAAAATATGTCAAAAGAGAAGTTCAAGCAGATTTATTTTGCATTCCAGTAGAGCAAACATGCAGCTTTCTTTTTTTGAAACTGCATTTCAGAAGTGATTAGTCAATAATGTGGACTTTTTCTTTGAAATGAGCTATCCACATGTAAGTTACACTGTGATGCACTGGTTTTTTATTGATAGCTTCACATGGATTGCAGTTCCTAGTTTTATTTAAGTTGTACTAGGATATATTTATCTATTTAGTATCCCTATAAAAATAATATCAATAAATTATCCTAAGTAGCTTAACCAGGGTTTTTCCATCAAATTGTCCTTTTGTTGATTTTTCAGGGCAGTAATCCACCATGTTGTTCTCAGTACCTATTCTTTTTCTTGCAGCTTTCTGCACTGAGTATGTGTTTTGGAAACAAGCCAGCCTGATCCTACAAATCCTGTTTTTCTGTGTGATTTGTTTTACAAGAGCACTCACATGAGACAGTACTGTGGAGGAGAGGGAGGGGGTCCTTTGCCTTTTCTTACTGTTAAAGTCAATAAATGAATGGCAGACCCTGACTCACTTTTTGCTGTGTGTCCTTAGATTGCCATGCAGTTCAGTTGCCATAGTTATATTTTGCCAACATCACGAATACTCTAACGCACACCTCTTCCTCATCTTTCCTGTATCCTCCAGCAAACTGCTTGGGAGAGAAAAAAAGGAGATGGGCTTTTTAGCATTACTCCTGACACAGTGTGATGTTCTTGCTGCATAGTGACTGTCTCCCTTGGGTTGGCAGTTAGTCCTCACCCAAAGGGATTCTGCTGTCTTTAGTCATGTTCAGAGTAGTCTTTCTTGGAGACTCAGTTTTCAGTGTGGTAAAAAATTGCTTTTCTGTCTGGCTCGTGGTAGGTTTGGGAAGATGCCTCTGCCCTCTGTAGGCTTTGTCTTGTTGGGCATCATCGTTGCAATTTCTGTCAAGAAGTGCTGGTGGTATTAATGTGTTTAAGGAGTCAAATGTTCATTACATCACTAGACACAGCAACAAGCAATCTGTGGGCCAAGATAATGAGATGGGAGATGCCAGGAGGGAGCCAAGGAAAGGCTTGGTAGGGACACCTTACATGGACAAAATCAGCTGATGTGTTGGAGCACAACAGAAGCAGGCACTCAGGAAAAACTTAAGATGGAGACTTCTCATATTTGGAGACCTTGCAAATCACAGTGCACTTCACTGATTGCCTGGCCAGTAGCTGGAGGACTGGAAGGAATGCCAGGAGGCATAACTACGTGGGGAGTTGAAGGAGAATCTGAGCTAGAAAGCTTTAAATTTAGAAATTGTTCCAGCTACACGTGGGAAGTGAGCAGTGAGGTTCGATGAAGGTAATTTTAATAGGGTCAAGTGAAACAGTTTTGGGAGTTTTCTCTAGTCAGGACTGAAATATGGCAGTATATGTGAAAGAACCCCAGAGGTGCTTCAGGAGCAAGTTAGAAAAAATTAAAGCCCAAATGAGAGACACATTTGTGAGTAGGAAACCCAGAGGGTGGCTTTTAGATGATGAGACTGAAGAAGCATCAGGGCTTGGGATACAGGCACAGTTTGTGGAGAAGACAAGAGGAGTGAGCCAAAAATTAGTTTGGAGGAAACTGGAGCAGGAGGGGCAGAATGAAGCAGGTAAGTGATAGCTGACAGGAAGATGTGTGATAGAGGCAGGGCTGAGGATGGCAGACTATCATAGAGGCAAAAGGCTGTATGTATGAATCATCAGCCTAGAAAACAGTATGCAAACAACTGAGGGCAGGTGAGATTCGCCGGAAAGGGAGGATGAAACAAGAAGAGCAAAAATCCTGGAAAGATATGCATGGTGAAAAGGGCAGATTGTCAGAAGCCAGCTTCAAGGCATTTAGCAGTTAGGAAGAGGAGAACTTGATTGCTATCTCCTGTTCTGAGCATAAGGAGGATTGCTAATGAGTAAAATATTTCGAAGTGGAAGAAAATGTTGAAAGCAACAAAGTCAGTCATATTCTGAGTGAAGCCAGGGAGTCTTGCCAGAGAAACAGAGGAGCCAATGCAGTGAGTTGTCTCCTTGGTTATTCTTCTCTCTCCTTGGCATTATGTGTGCTGTTTGTGAAGGCTCCTTCCAGGCTGCTCGATTCATGAAGAGAGAGCAGGAGTCAAAACCTTTCTCTTGGATGTAAAACCTGGACAAGCTTGAAAATTATGCAAACCCTAGAAGTGCCGTGGAGTCTGAAAGGGGCTGATGGTTGGTTGCAGCACTACAGAGTTGTTTAAGGCCTCTCATGGGTATTCTCCCTATTTCCAGAGTATATTAATAGCAAAAACCTCCTTAGCTCTTTCAGGATCTCTGGAAATGGATGAGTAGTCAGTGTATGTACTGACAGCATGTACACTGATTGAGTAGTGATTTTGTGTGTAATGCATGTTTATTATTTACCTCCACCCTGTGATGCTGTGTCAGAAGAACAGAAAGAGCTGCCTCAGCTGGAAAGAGGGAGGAAGAAAGAGGAAGATTGAGGTGGACAGGATGAAATGAGAGAGCACAAGGCACAGAGAGAAAAGGTAGGTTTGGGTAGAAAGCAAAAAAAAGTCTGGAGAACCATCAGTGTAAGAAACGTTAAAAGCCCAGCCAGTGGGAGCTAAGGGAATATAAATGAAAAGTATGAACTATGAGGGGGAAATATGTAATAGCACTGCAGAGAAAATGGAATTTATTGTTACTTGGTGTGGGAGGCTATATTTCCCATCCCCTTGTCTTCACTTGGATACAGTTCGTCTGAGTGATGAGGTGACCTCAGCTGATGAGGATAAATTCAAGACCTGTGATATTATTAGGCCTGTTCTGGGAATGCATTTATTGTTCTGCTTTTGAGAATTAGGAGAGTTGCTTTTAAATAATGAGAGTGGGATTTCACTATAAAATGCCACTTTAAATAAACTGCAACTTTTTGTAGCAGATAGCTGTGAAATAACAGCCCAGGCAAGGAAAATGATGTACAAGAGGCGAGGATAGCAAGGAGAGGGTGAAATTCTGAAAGGAAGCCTTTGTGTTTCTTTTCCTAAGCTAATAAATGTTTCGCTGGTAGCCATATTGCTTCTCTGTGTGGTCTGGTATGCCATTTGTTTTCTCTTCACAAGCCATGCTGCAGGGAGTGCAAATTGAGCAGTGAATTCAGTTCTGAATGGTGTAAGAAATGCATCTTGGCATGCCTCAGATATTTTTAAGGGCATTCATGTGTACCCTCTCGAGGCTGTAAGTTCTCTGGAGCATGAATTGGGGCTTTTTCCCTGTTTGGAGTATTTTAAGTGATGTGTTTGTATTGTCCATACATAAAGATCTGTGATTCTGAGTTCTGCAGAGGAAAAGCAGGACATTTGGCATTTGGTAGTGAGTACCTTACCGTCTTGCCAGAAAAGGCTGCAGCAGTTTTGGGCAGATTAGTGAGCACTTCCTTCCTCCTACTCTGAAGTAAAATCTAACTCGGTGAATTTTGGTCAGATCATTGTGGACAGTGACACTCTGAGTCCTGCAATCCTTCATACTGATGTCTTCGTTATCCTCTTTGGCCTCCTCAACTTTTACATTCCTTCCGTGTAAAATATCACTTCAAAGATTTATCTTCTGAAATCTGCTCTGTTCCCATATCAATCTCCTCAAATACCTCCACAATTTGTGTACTTCATCACATCAGATTCAAGTGTCCTTGCTACTTGTTCTTTATTTCACTGCCTTTTCTTAATTCATTGCACTGATCTACCTTACTTTCTTAGAAAATAATGTTACCACTATACATCTGTCTAAATTTTGAAGCCCCTTAATGATTTTAGCTGAATTTGACAGAACAGCATGTGTCTTCAAGATCTGATACTTCTATGGTTGTTGTATAAATAGGTATCCAAGTGAAGGAGAGACACAGTGTCACTGGTGTTATGGAAGGAAAAGGAATGAGTTGTACACCAGAGAATCTCTCATGTGACAGCTCTTGCACCCAAGGCTTCCTCAGTTCTGGCGCCTGGTCATTAGCTTTTTCTTTTTCTGAGGTCTGATACTCCCCAGCCTGCATCTTGCTTTCCTGAATTCCCAGGCAAAGTGTCTCCTTGTGCCATTCTGTTGTATTCCTTTGTAGAAGATGGCTTTCGTGAGTTGATTTGCTCCATGCTCCTCCAAATTGTTCACATTGTTGCTGGAGTGCTATTCCAAGCGAAACATTTGTGGCAGGCGAGAGGAGGATGCAGTGTACATTTTGCTATCCCCTGGCTGCTTCTCCATGCCTTCTACCAGGTTTCTTACTTCCCTAGCTTACTCCTCTGTTTTTGGGCTTTAAGTACAGGTACATAGCAATCTGCATGCGGTGATGTATATTTTCAACAGATTAAATCCCTTAGTGCAGATAAAGTTATACTGAAACACGTTCAGCTGTAATAAGTCTCCTAGGCCAGGCTACAACAGAAGGGCTTTGACAGCACAGCTGTACACCTTTGCAAGCTTCACTTATTATTTGTTCTTGCCCCAGAATTTCCAGCATTATCCAGCTATCTATCTGTTTACATATTAAGTGCTTGCCAAATTGTCTACATGTGCTTTGCTCTATGGCCATCGTGGTGAAAAATCGTAGCCCCAAATGAAATAGTTTTATAGTGGCAAATGCTATCCTCTGGACCAGGCATGCTGCATCCATTTGGGAAAAGTACTCATGCATTGTTGGAGGAAGACTGTTCTCATGTTTCATATAAACATTACTAACCTCCCCGTGCTGCAAACACAGGGATCGACTTCTGGCCAAGATGAACCTCCCTCTCTCCAGGTCTCCTGGAAAAATACTCCTGAAAGAAAGGTCTAGTATATTGACCTGACTCATGTGCCTCATTGTCCTGTGCACATTTATTCATTTCAGTAATAGACGAAAAAAAAAGGAAAAACACTTAGATAGCTACTGTGAAAATGAGTGTATTAAGCCCCTCAATTGAGAGGAACATATGGAGAAAAGAGATGAAACAGATCCCCCTCCAAAAGGCCATTATTTGGCTACACCTCAGAAAGAAATAGTGTGCCAGCTGCTGCTATAGCCCTGGAGGAAAAAACATTTTGCAGCTAGGTGGAGGCAGGGGGGAAGACTAATGGAGTCCCTTAATAAACATGGACTTGTCCGTAGCGAGGAGAGAAGAAATGGAGCGCTGGATTGAAATAAAATCACTGCAGCGTGAGAGGCTTGTGATCTTGCTCTTTGCTTGACTCCTTAGTCCCGCAGCCATAGGAGCTCAGTGAGCTGTGTGGTGGGTACTCATTGTTCAGCACACGGAGCAGTACTTGGCACTTATCCATGCTTAAGGAAAGCTCACAGCACCTCTGGAAGTCCAGCAAGGTCCTTACCCCAGTTTTAGAAATAACTGAAGAGAATTGCTCAAGGTAATACAAAGCATAGCTATGTTGCACAGCAGCTGTAGAAATATATGGCATGCAGCTCAGAGCAATGCCATGTGAAGGTGGAAGCAGAGGTCCAGAAAGTAGCAAAGCCAAGCCTCAGTGCCCAGGTGGGCTATTCACCAATATGACTGCACTGCCTCCAGTTCTAGGCACTTGCTTGGCCATTTCTCCATCATTTTGCAAGGGGAGATACACCCTGAGACCTGGCTAAAACCTGCAAAGCCTCTGCTTCAGCCACTAGACAGCAGCTGCCTGGAAAGAGGAGGCTGCCATTACCTGTTCATACAGCCCCAGGACCAGGGGCATTGTGCCAGTGCCACTGGATGTGCAAAAAATGAGATACAAAGACATAATTTTATCTTTTTTTAAAAAAAAATTATTTTTTTTTTTTGAGCAAGGTTGCTATTTCATAGGATCTTTGAGCAACGGAGATTAGATGGAAGGAAACTCATTATCAGGGCAAGAGGGGGGAATCCTTCTGGTGATGAGAGGCTTTAGCGCATTCCCATCCCCACTGGGATAAGGTTATGTTTCAATGCTATTGTAGCAAGATGTCAGTGGCTGATAATATCCACTGCCGAGCGATTTTGCAAAGCTTTGGCTTGGGAAGAAATGCTTGTTTTTCTACAGCAAATCCACAGAGAATAAATTCAAGAAGTTCCTTTAAAATTATAAACTGCCTAATGTAAATGTGTGTTCAGCAGTAGTAAAGAAGCACCCTGGTATTACAATGAAGAGTGAGATTCAACTTTTAAAGGATTTCCTTAAATGTAATTTAACGGAATATATGCTTGTTTCTTCCAAAATGTCAGAGGCTTGTATTTATGAGACAGAGTGCAGGAGATAATTCCCCAGGGGATAGTTAAAAAAAAAAATAAAATCACAATAATTTTATGAATACTTTTATTAAAAAGATTAACAAATGCAACATAATCTCCAAAGCAAACAGCCAAATACTGTAGCATATGTTTGTGTGTCTGTGAAATTGACAGTATTCAGTTGCTATTAACTCTTTCAAATATTGAGTGGCAGCAAC
The DNA here is from genome assembly GCA_035583135.1 of Lophotriccus pileatus. Classification (NCBI taxonomy): domain Eukaryota; kingdom Metazoa; phylum Chordata; class Aves; order Passeriformes; family Tyrannidae; genus Lophotriccus; species Lophotriccus pileatus. The sequence goes on along the minus strand of JAWWES010000081.1, from coordinate 61,420,290 downwards.
TCTTATAATTCTTTTCTCCTTCATTCTTCAGTAAGTGCCACTGGGGCCTGTGCCTCTGCCAGGAATGGAAATTCCCTTGGTAAAACAAACAAATAAACAACAAACTACAAAAACCCAAACAAACCCCACAAAAACAAACCAACCAACCAACCCCAAAAACTTGACCAAAATATCTAGTGGAAAGTACAACTAATGCAGAGTATGCATTAGTTACTGCATTAGCAGTAAATAAAATCAGCTAGAATTTACCTAGAAAGGTCAGGCACATGCGAGTTGGCACAAAGCTCTGCTAGCTTACAAAAAGAGAAGGAAAATACAAACAGAATGAGTCAGAGCAGAGGATAAGAGAAACTGAAGAAGTTCTGCTTCCACTGCCTAAATTAATGTGTGGAGAGTGGAAGGATGTTCTTTCTCTTTTTTTTTTTTTTTAACCAAGAGGGCAGAGTTGCTTTAAGGTGATTTGTCAGGTGACAGCCTTTAAGGGAGTCTGATAAGTTTGTAAGTTATTCTCCTTGCTCGTAAATTCCATTAATATCTTTCTCACCTGGAGGCAAGTGGAGTGATATTGTGTAGTTATTTGGTGTCATTCAGCTATGAAGGGTCTGTAAGTGTCTTATTAGACCAACCTACTTTTTAAAAGATTTTCTTTTAATTGAAGATAATTTTTTCTGCAGAAATTATATATATCTTTATTGGATGTGCTCTACTAAAATGCATAAAGCTAGATAAGCCCCACCTGAACACACACTGAGCAATTTATTACTCTAAATCTGAAACTATCTGAATTTGCCTGGTGCAAATGTGTCAGCTGAGGCCAGCTCCTCTCTAATCTGTCTGCAGTGTGAATTTAGGTGCATTCAAGAAAAACTGTAGGGCTGCAAAGCTCCTGAGATTAAAACTCTGAACATTTCACATCTGTGAAGCATTTAATGTGCTTCGATTTTTGTCACTTGGGACATACTGCACAAACTAAAGTCAGGGTGACCCCACGGGCCAGGTTCCTACGGAGACATTACAATGTATTTATTCTGTAATCCTCAAAACTAGGAGGGATTTATACAATGGACTAATGGCTTCAAAGGAGTCAGTTCAGCCTTCTGGGTGGAGATGTCCACTTTTTAACCCTTGCAGTGCTGGATTCTTGATGGATGCACCTACCTGAGCAGGCAATGAAGGCCTCCAGGCCTTGGTGGGAAGGACACACAGGTTTTAGTGTCCAGGATGGAGATACTAAAGATATGTCGCGACCCATGAGAAAACCGGGGGTGAGCATGTGCTTTCTTTGGACATCCCTCCCCCCCAACCCTGAGGTGTGTGAGCTATTCACACCTCTGTTCCCAGTGCTCAGGACAACTCTATAGATCTATATATCAAGGTCTCTGAAGGGCACAACCCTCTGAGGTAACAGCCGCTCCTCCCAGTTTTGTATCCTCAGAGAACTTGCTGAAAAGGCTCTCTACCCCCTCATCCACATCACTGATAAACTAGTTAGCAACACTGGGCCCAGTGTAGTACCCTGAGGGACACCATGAGTGACAGGCTGCCAACTAGACTCTATACCACTGATCAGAACCCTCTGGGATCTGTTACTCAGACGGTTTTCAATCCATCCCACTGTCTAGTCATCCAACCCAGGCTTATTGAGTTTGCCTGTGAGGATTACATGAGAGGCAGTGTTGAAAGCCTTGCTGAAGTCAAGGCAGATAATATCCACTGCTCTCCCTTCATCCATCCAAACATCCATCCATCCATCCATCCATCCATCCATCTGCCCATCCATTCATTCATCCAGGTAGTTGTTTCATTGTAGAAGGCAATCAGGTTGGCCAAACATGACTTACCTTTAGTGCATCCATGCTGACTGCTCCTGATCACATTCTTGTCTTCCACATGGGTAGGGATGGCCTCCAGAATGAAGTTCTCTGTCAACTTTCCAGGGATTGAGGTAAGGCTGAATTGCTGATAGTTGTCTGGGTCCTCTTTCTTGCTCTTTTTGAGGACTGGAGTGCCATTTGCTTTCTTTGAGTCCTCAAGCACCTCTCCTGATTTCCATGACTTCTCAAAGATGATTGTGAGCAGCCTTGCTATGCTTTCTCAGCACTCATGGATGCATCCTGTCACCCACAGACTTGGGGATGTGCCTTGCCTAGGTAGATGTAGTCATTATGAAAGGTGGGTTGCTACCTGAGAGACTGCTATCCTTTATTAATCTGCTTAGCAGGTGCAACACTGATGTAACTGGGAGAAGACATGCAATACAATTCTATTAATAAACTTCTGTGTCTTCCCAAAAAGTCTTGTTCCTCAAATGGGTTTGCTTCACATCATCCTTGGTCATTTAAGAAGATACTCTGTGCATGAGGCATGCCAGATGAGCCTGGACATTTTGAGTGTGGGAGATCTTCCTCCAAAGTGCTGTTCTGAGACAAGAACCTGCACCCTTGTTTCACTGATACTGCTGCAGAAGCACTAGCTGTTGCTGAGGTCAAATGCTCCTTTTGAAAGGTTTTATTCTTCAGGTTTTGTAGTGGATGAAATAGATATTGTGTTGACTATTGTGAGGCCCAAGTGAAACAAAAGGGTGTAATAGGAGCCATATGTATACTAGAAATACATATTCCAGGATTGCCAATCTATTTACATAATAAAATCTTTAAAAATATCTTATTTTAAGAAAAGGTAAAGCAAAGGGAAATTGAAGGTTGAGATGCTGTTCAACTTCTGTGTCCTTTTTCTTGCCTGTCAGTTTTTTCACTCACAACTAGGGAGTCACTTTCAGTGTAGACTCTTCTTTCATTAGAGGACTGTGTCTGCTTTATTCTGCAGGTTTTCCTAGCATTGGAAAGAATTGATACCTCAAGTATCAAATATGTTATGCAAAGATCATATATGAAAGGGTTAACCAAGACAACCAGGAGAGGGTTACCTGCTTTACTGCTGACACTGGTTGGGTCCACACTTTGGATTGATCCAAGGGCCTTCTTGGTAGTGACACTCAAGCAGCTGGAATAATTGCTGCTCAAGTTTTAATGTGCTTTGAGATAATGTTGCATTCAGTACTTCTGGTGTGAACTGGCTCATTTGATTTTTAACTTAAAGTCTGAGATTAAAGTGCCTCATCATGTAAACCATGCATTTTGCTAGTTTGGCTGCAGTGATCTAGTAGGTAGATCCTTTGTACTTCTGCCCTAGCACTGGTGGTTGGCAGAAACACTGCTGCCTGTGACAGGAGCATTGCCATATAGTTGTTAAAAGAGGTGGGGTTTAGGTGTGAAAATATACTTTGGGCAAAAACACTTCAGAAAGATACTGTACTGGGATGCCGTTTTCTGTTTGATTCTGCTTAGTTGTAACATAATAGTTATTGCTGGATTACTTATGGTTTTAAGCTACTCAGAGTCAGATGTAACTGCAGCATAGGACTGTGTTTATATTGATAATCAAGTCATAACACTGGATTAAATTTCCTTTACTGTAATTTTCAATAATAGAACAACATCCAGTACCATTGTTTGAGATATCTAAGGAAACGTGGTAACTTCTTTAACTGCTCCTCCTGCCTTCATTAAAGACTGAAAAGCTTCAAATGTTTGGCAGCTGAGATCTTTGTAAATACCTAATTAATGATTTATGAGGAAAGCTTTTTACCAAAGTGCACCTCCCTCCACCAGTAGACATATGTAATCTGTATAAGCAGTGGCTATAAAGTCTTGTCTACTTTTTTTTTAATTGCTGTTATGATATTGCCTTAAAGCTTCACCCAAGACTGGAGCCTAGCTGAGTCTGGTGCAGGCAGGAAATAAAAAATGGTATTTGTCTCAGGAAATGTACAACCTAAAAGGCTAACTAAGAAAAGGATTGCCAGGAAAAAACAAACCTCTCAATTTCCAGGGGGAAGTTGAAGTATAGATCTGGTACAAAACCGCACAGGAAATCTTGTATGGGGTTATAACATATTACCGTGCTACTTCAGGACTGCTCCTAATGTATGAAGACAGAATTAATGACTGGTTTCAGGTTTGTGATATTTGGCTGTAGTGATATCTCTAGGTAGTCCAGTAGATAAAATTATGGTTGGGCTTCTGCCATCTTTTGGCAAAAGAAGAAAAGGCTCCATATGACACAGGAGATATACCATAGTCATCTTTGAAGCCTGTAAGTGGTAGGTGTGTAAAATCTCTGACAACTGGGGAGAATATGGTCTGCATGTCAGAGCACCTCTCTGAAGCTGGCAGCCTGGGGAGCCAAAGGTTGTGTTTCCCACCTGAGCTGTGGACCGACCGCAGTGCTTGGCATGGCCATCTGTGTGCTCTCCTGGGAGCTGTCTGGCTACATGTCATTTTCTGTGTCCGCCAGCTACATCACAGATCCAAATGCAAAATCCACTACTCGGGGACATTATGTGGATTTGTGACACTACCCGTGGGACTTCAGATCCATAAACCAATGAATGGATTACAATGAGGCATAAATATAGTATTTTCATGGATGACATATAATCCTACTCAATTATTGTTCCTGTCATGTAAAGGGAAACTGTACCCATTTTTCTCATCCCAGCACACTGAAATTTCAAAAGAAAATAAATGCCCAATGCAAAAGATTCCATCTCCTAGCTCTCTGTCTTTTATCTATTAGTAGTTTTAAAGCTTATTCTTTCCATTATTAGGTGTTTCCTATAATTAGATCTTTGCATCTCTAGAAGTTTGTAATGGGAAATTCACTTGACAGAAGCATTTCAAGTTTCTGGACTGAGAAGACTGGTATGTTTGTCTCTGAAAGGTGAAGTGCATGTCACATCATGTGCTCTCATTTATGTCTGGATTGCCGTGCCCAGAAACAGCTCTGCCTTCTATTTTGTTTCTATGAACTATTTCTGATTTTGAGAAACTGCTCCTACTGTCCTGTGCTTGAAACTTGGATGTCATAGTTGTTCCAGGATCCAGCAAGATGTGAAATGTCTCGTGCATAAAGACTTAATCCTTTCTATCAGTACCAGGCAGTTTTATGGGCGTGGATGCTTCACAATAGGGGGAACAATAAGGAAAATTGAGCATGTGTTTTGTTTCCTTTGAAGCCTGAAATGCTATCTTAACAGTTAATCTGTCCTTTTTTTTTTTTTTTTTAAAGCTGTCCAGGCAGTAAAAACCCTTTTGATATATAAAGTTAGAAATATAATGCCTCAAAATAATATTTTATTAGAGAAAATTAGAGAATATGTGATGTTTGTCCAGCAGGCATTTCTAATGCAGTATATTAAAGCTTTCTTCCTGCTGCTGAAGGGGTGCTATAGACAAAATTCCTCTCTTGTAGCAAGAACTGTGATAGCTTCCCAACATTGTGTCCTGCACATGTTTTACACTGCAGAAGCAGCTATCCTGTAACATTCAGCTGATTGTTTGTAATGGGCAGTGGTTTTTTTTCAGAATTCTTCCTTGCATTTGAAGGAAATTTTTCTGGTTATGCATTGAAATGTGGGTGTCTTAAGACAAATACAAATATGTTGCCCGTAGTCAATCCCATACAGGGATTTAATCAGTGCCCTTTCTTTGTGGTTAGAAAAGTTTTAGGGCACCTAAGGTATTCTCTGAAACTAAAGCCAGTTTCCTTCGAGGAGCAAATGCAGCATTTACGTTCTCCTGTGTGGGCTGAGCTTTTTAGTTGAACATTATCCGCTGCTAGTTTTTTCCCCCTCTCACCTCTGTATACCCTTGCCACAGCCACAGAATCTGCTCCGAGCTTTTGAAAGAGCAGGGTCAGACATGCACTGCTGTATTTATAACGCAGGGATTGCTGCAGTTTTCAGCACAAGTGCTTTAATCATCCTTTCATCTAAAGGAGAAGCATCTGGTCCTAAATGTGTGCTTTTTTGCCCCTTCTGCTACAGTGCTACACGGATGGTTGATTAAACCACCCCTCATTTTTCCTGGCAGCAGGGATGCGATGGCTTGCTACCTTTGTTTCCACTTGGGGCTTCTAAATGGGGCTGTATAAAGGGAACAGTAATAAGCAAGACCCAAGGCTTCTGTTGGAACTTTTTTTCCAAATTTAATCTGTGCCCAGGCCCCACTGGTCAAACTGCTCTTATGCACATGGTTAGGTTTTAAAAAAAATAAAATAAACCAGCATTTGAATGAGATGATGCTGGAAATGCCAGCAGGAAAGCCAAATGCTAGATGCCCTTGTCTCATAACACCCAGAACGGTTTAAGATGAAAGACCCAACTGCAAAAGGAGCTTCTTTACCCTGTGGTTTAGCTTAAATTTACATAGATACAGACATTTGCTATTTGCTTTACACAGATACACGCAGTTGCTATTTGCATTACACAGATACAGACATTTGCTATTTGATATTGCAAGTAGAGCTATGCCAAGTAAGATCTTCCCTTTCCTCTTCCTCCTCCAAAAAGTTTCAAAATCATTTCATAGCAGCTTTAGCATTTGGAAATTTAAAATTAAATAAAGTTGCATTTGGAAATGAAGTATCATTGCAATATGTGAAATATTGAAACATATGAATGTTGACACAGAATATATGAGTTGTTTTTACTTATAAACTATGGTCAAAGCAATTCCAGAAATTAGATGAAACCATGAAGTAGCCTAGTCAGTCTCTGAGTTTGTATGGTTGTGACCTCAGTGCTTTGTTTTTCATAGAATGATAGAATCATAGAATCATAGAATGTTAAGGCGTTGGAATGGACCTTAAAGATCATCTAGTCTCAACCATCTCCCTGCCATGGGCAGGGACACCTCCCACTAGACCACATTGCCCAAGGCCTTATCCAACCTGGCCTTAAACACTGCCAGGATTTGGGCAACTACAACCTCCCTGGGCAATCTGTTACACTGTCTTAACACCCTCACGGTAAAAAATTTCTTCCTAATACCTATCCTCTATTTCCTCTCTTTCAATTTTTGCCCATTATTCCCTGTCCTCTCACTACAAATCCTGACAAAGAGTCCATCTCCAGCTTCTGTGTAGACCCTCTTGAGATACTGGAAGGTTGTCATGAGGTCTCCACGCAACCTTCTCTTCTTCAAGCTGAAGAAGTTTTTGTGGAGGTGCTCCAATCCTCTTATCAACTTTGTGGACCTGCTATAACACTTCCACTTCCATGGGGACACCAGAACTGTACACAGTACTCCAAGTGGGGTCTCACCAGAGCGGAGTAGAGGGGCGGAATTCCCTCCCTCAGCCTGCTGGCTGCACTGCTCTTGGTGCAGCCCAGGATTTCAGTGGTTTTCTGGGCTGTGAGCACACACTGCCAGCTCGTGTTGAGTTTTTCATCAACCATCACCCCCAAGTCTTTCTCGGCAGGGCTGCTCTCAATCACTTCTCCACCCAACGTGTAGGTGTGTCTGGGATTGCCTAGGTTCACTCTGTCATGCACAAAATCATCACCATACACCCGTCTTCCCATCCCTGCAAGCCACTTGGGACCTCCTAGGCTCTGCCCTGGCAGCTGCAGTTCCATTCTCACTGCAGATCCCCCATCATTCCTTATGAATGACCTGGAGTGGCATCCTGCTCTCTGTCTGCTACAGCCATAGATGACCAGAAGGTCTCTTGAGAAAATCCTACCTCCCTTGCTGGCAAAGCTCCCAGGATGCCATCCTGTCTCTGCTGCTGCTGGTGGCAATGTTCCTGGAGGACAAGGTAAACCTGTACAATGTACCTGACAGCCTTTCTCTGCCTGAGCATCCACATGGAGCTGTACCTGCCCTGGGCTTGGAGGGACTATAACCTTGATGGTCTGATGTGCAAAAGGCTTGGCCCACACCAGAAAATTCTGCAGCATTTTTTTAACATAGACATGCTATGCCAGGATATATTTTATATATATATATAATGTATATATAACATATATAACATATTCTAACATAGAGATGCTATGCTGGAATAAATGTCCTTTTGCTAGCCTGGTTTATTTGGCTCTGGCAATCTTTGCAAGATGGAAAATCAACTTGGGAAGGACTTTTTGGTCCTTCACAAGACTTGAGATTTAAGTCCAGCCTTTCTTATCCAATACAGACATAGCAAGTTGTGCTCAAGAGCGCTTCATTTGGGATGGCTCTCTCTTAATTTTCACTAATTTAAAAGCAAACATTAGTATTAAAAAAAGTGCCACATGGATGTGTAATGTGGTAGCTCATTTACAACGGGTTTCTAGATCTGGAAGATGTTTCTAAGGTTTGCCAGCAAAAGTTAAGAGGATGCTTTCGTACCATTTTTGTGAATGCTGTACACACTACATTGCACCTTGTGTGGGGAACAAAAACAGAACAGGATGCAAACTGCTTCAGATTTCTCCCACTGCTGACCTTGCTGCCACTTGTGGCAAAATGAAGACAACAAATCCTTGGAAATCACCATGTGTGTGTTTCAATTTTTAATTGAAACTTTTTAGCTGAGCTAAAAGGGGGGTTGGGGGGGTGGGGGGTGTGGGAGGGAGAGGGAAAAAACCCCAAAACAACACACTTCCCTCTGCTCCCCATGAAAAGAAGCTAGAGCTATTAGATTCACTTCAATTGACTCACCTGACCTGAAATGAACTCCCTCCCTCAGGCCTGTAAGAAAATTCAATTAAAAGGTCCATCTGTGAGGCAGCAGCTGAAGGGGAATTACTGTAGGGAGGTCCACATTTTCATAAAAAAAGAAGCCCCCCTACTTCCCTCCCCTCCTTCCTCCTCTCTCCCTGATTAGGCCCATTCCTAACCGCTAAACCTCAAGTCCCCCAATTAACCAGATCTGACCAAATAGCTATTATATGATCCATTCAGATGTAGAAACACTATAGATTTGGTACACCCCTTAAACACTGTGGGGTGGGAGAGGGGGAAGAGGAGCAGAGGACAGAGGCTGGAAATCAGAATGGCCTACCCCAATTAAGCTGGCTGATGCAATGGATTAATGGCTGCTAATATGCAAAAGACTCTGCTGGCAGTGAAAATAATCACCATAAGGCAACAACAGTGTACAGTGGCTTAAAAAATGCAGAGGTGACAGGGAGAAAAAAAGCTGGCTCCAAGGACAATGTCTGGGAATTCTTACCATCTTGCTTGCAGCACCCCAACCCTGCTTGTGCTCTTATTATCAGAAACCGGTCCTAGATGCTTGCCCAGTGTCCGGCGTGTTTGGTGTGCGGTGTCTTGTGTTACTCCTACTGAAGACACGACAGAGAGCCTGTGTGGGACTAGGACAGCGTGCGTGGGTGTGCCCCACAGCCCCTGCAAGCGCACGTGCCTTCCCTGTGTGGAGAGTGCTGGCTCTGGTCCTGCAGGCTGATGGGGTGACTTGGGGCTATGCCTCGTGTGGCCTCTCACCTCCGGGGCCACTTCTGTCCAAGGGGAGGGCGATGAAGAATCAGGAGCCAATATCTCCTTTAGCTTCTTCATAACACTTTTTCAGGTGCATTGTGCTGGGGTTTATAGCAAATAACCAAGCATTTCCTTGAGCTCCTGTGTGTTTTACTTTATGCTAGCAGAAACCCTGACTTAACCGTGCCTGAGAATACAGGCACTCCCTATGCACTGACTTCATTTGTGCTTGCACAGTGCATAATCAATCACTTTAAAATATCTAGCTCCCAGTGCTTGCTTCCCTGGCGTGGTGTATATTGTGTTGAGTTACATCAGTTCAGGAAGATTCGTTCAAATATCGACACTTTGTGCTCCCCTCAGGTAGTGCTCTCAGAGATGAGCACAATTAAAATCTTCACACTACCCTGCTAAGATATGCATATATTGCTGTTTTCTTAGAAACAGAAATGGAACAAATGCTTCTAATGTAGTTTGGGATAATAAGGAGGAAAACATATCAACAATTCACAACACAAAATAGGTGTTAAGCATGCTATTAGGTTTTCTTTTTTTTGTTGTTCAGCTTAAGGCTTAGTATAGAGAACCTGTACATTTGCTTTGCAGATATTTGGCATGTAAGATATTTCAGACTGAGTGGAACAGTTTGGCAAATTGGTCCTTTGGTGTCTTTATTGTCTTGTTTTCACTTTTTCATTAAATATGTAAAATGAACCTTGTTTTAGTGCAATATCATCTGAAACTCTATTAAAAAAATTATAGACAGTTCAGACAACAAAAGGCCTTGTAAATCAACCAGAGATTGGTTATCTGCTCAACAAGACCATTAACTGTGCACAGAGGGAGACAGCTGAGGCAGGGCCGCTAGAGAGAAGATGCTAAAAATTAATTTCACAAGCAAAGTTAGCCCTGCCAAGTTTGATTTGTTTTAGGGACACTCCCTTACTCTTTATTATTCATCTTCCAGGGCAGCATTAGAAATCAGGCAGGCTTGTGATGAAGGGATTGGGTTTTTTGCAATGTGTATTTCAGTGAGACCCAAAATCTCACTCATACAAATTGTCACAGCTTGACAGACTTGGAATATTATAATGTTAAATCAAGTCCTAGTGGAGGTGCATTGCAGAGTGTGAAATAGTGTCACTAGCTGCTCCTGTCCTGAATGCTTTGCACTGGAAATGTTGAATATTGTCTTCCATAACGTGCTTATAATTAATATTGTGCATGGCACCCTTTATGCAGCTGCTCTGTATGTGTGTGGTGTATGGGGTTTTTTGCAAAGCTCTCCAGCTGCTTTCAAGCTGTTCCTTTGAATCTGCCACAATATTTACGTCCTCCTCCCCCACCATGCTGAAGGACACTTGGCAATTTGTTTCTCATTTACTCTTTATAGCCCAGGTATCTCTCATGATTAATTGAGAGTCAAAACTGAATAGAGTTTGGATGAAGAGAGAAGGGGGAGCAGGTCAGCACTCAGTGGACCAGATCTGGAATAAGGGTCTCTCCAGAAAAAGGAGAGTCTTCATACATTAGCACCCTTTGCCTAGAGTTGTTAAGGAAACCTTGGCCAGAACGTTTAAAAACTGTCTGCCTCTCTTTTCTCCACAGATAAGGGAGATGAAAGGGATGATCAGAAAGGATGATGGAAAGATCTCTCAGAACTGATGTGAGAATCATTTGCTGAGCATAATGAAGGAATTCAGGTTCTTGAGAGGGAAGATGTGTCACCAAACACTCTAAAAAATAGGAGCAGGTACAGGCAGCCTTATGTTACAAGGCTTAAATTAGGTAGTTGAACGATCTTTTTCACCTTTCTTATGACCTCCTCCTTTTTTTTTTTTTTTTTTAAAGCCATGCACCTGTGTGTACAATGTCTCATAACTTGAAGAAGTACTCTTCCTTTACCAATGATAAATTTGGGATGTATTCTTAATGCAAGGGATTAATGGAATATCCTTCAGCTACATGAGATGAGATCTTGAAGAACTGAGCGATAGAATTTAATGGCATGGGCAATCACTTAGGGGCTAATAAGAATTTATGTTAAAATGGGAATCCATCAACTGTAAATGACAGAGAAGGAGAAAGACAAGACTGGCCTATTAGTCAATCGCAGAATGTCTGTGAACCTCTGAAGGGATGTGACCAGGAAAAAAAAGAACAGGCAAAAAGTGCAGATATGTATCTGACAGATAATTTTGAGCAAAGAGGGAGAAAAGGGGAGTATTAGTCCACTGAGCTCTCCTTCAGAAGGCTTTATCCAGTTCTGGTCATCTCCACTGGCAAAAACTGAACTCAGACTTGAGCAGGGACAGGCTACTTGGGCAATTGAGAAAACAGGGAGTTTATCTCCGAGAAGGAGATTAGAAGAGGTGGGCTCATTCAATCTAGGAAAAGAAAATTTAATGCTGCTCTTGTCTATAAAGATACAGCATTCAGCAGCAGGAATAAGAGTTAAAGGACAGTGCTGGCATGAGGATAAATGGATGTTAATTGGACAGAGATGAAATTTCACACAGGCTTCCCAACCATCCTGGAGACAGGGCACAGAGCAGTTGTCCTGTTGGAGCCAGATGGGGCAAATGGCCTTTTTGACTTCAATACTGGCACCAAGTTGCTTAACCAAAGGTGGTTAATTATGTGAGGTGGTCACTTTGAGGTATCAGGAACTGAAGCACGTGTGATCCCTTTTGAGATCAGTTTTTCTGAGTAGGGTGCCAGTAAGTCATGTTAAGTACTCTCAGATGTGCATGTGCACACACAGCAGCCTCCATTTTCTCATCATTGCCTCTCTTGGTCTTCAGTGCTCCAGGAGCTGCTGTTTTTCTGCTCTAGACATCCTCCATGTTTAAAAACAGAAGCCAAACTCCCCTCCATGCTTCTAGGGTTATTTTCCTGTTCCCATTGCAGCCCAAGAGCAAGCTGCTTGGCCCACTGCTAGATTATATCACTTTTATCATTAACTTTCCTCCTCAATGAAGGCTTCTAATGAACACCCCACCCAGAGTTTTGGGCCAGAAGGAACTCCAAATAAGAACCTGCAGAGTCTCCTGGCCTTCTCTCATGTCAGTCTTTCACACCAAAGCCCTCTTCCCCTCCTTCCCAGAACCACCAGGAACCCTGCAAAGTGACCGGGCTTAGGTGGCTGGTATGAGTGAGCACCCTGAGGAGCCAAAAGTTTGTGCTGTTACCACCTATTTCGTTCCTCTGTTGTATTTAACCATATGCTTATTTGCTAAGCAGAGATCTTGATTACATGGACACAGAGTGCCAGCTATAACCTGAGCCCTATCTGCTAAGGGCCCTTCCAGGCACTATTGCAGCATGAATTATAAATACTCTTTCCAAAGGACAGTGTCACTTCCCTTTACAACAGTTGTGAGGGCAAAGAGGTTTAGACAGCAAGGCCAGCTCAGGTTTTCTGCCCCACTGGCCATTTCAGGCAGTGGCAACCATTTTACAAAATGAGAATTTTCCATGGAAGGGTAAAATAGTACAAATCCATTAAAACCCAAGCAGAGACACAAATACGTTGCAATACATAATCACATAATGAGAGCTGGAAATGCTGAGGAAGGGATTACCTAAGAGCAAATTAATGATACTTGGATAGGGAAAGTTAATGTTATTTTATTAGGAGAGTAAATTTTCTCCTTTTCACTTCACAGAGTTAGATGATTAGCAGATAATTTAAGGATAGTTTTAAAATGTGGTTTTTATTAGGAAAGTCGTGTTTGAAGTCTACCAAGGTTCTTATGGATCTGTGTTTGAATACCCTTCCTGAGAATTCAAGGGATCCAAGTTCATGTGAGAAAGAGCTGATAACCAGCCCTGAAAACATGGCTAAGTACCAGGTTTGGCTTAGCTTAACTTAGGTGAAGTATCAGAAATCACAAGTTAATTAAAATTGATTTGGCATAATATGACTGGGGCAGGTGCTACACTAAAAAGTAATTATGGCTGTTGTATGTGGTCATCTAAATCACGCAGGGTTTTAGCATGCCCCTCCTCTTCCCTTTTGCACATCTGAGTAAAATACACAGTGTTGTGCTGTAATGCGAGTTTTCTGCTCAGAGGACTGATGGGCAGTTGGTGGGAATTATACTGCATTATGGATCTGCAACTTCTGTCGTCTTTTATGAATATTTGTGTGGCCATAACCATGTGTTTGCTTCACTTCCCTTACCTGTAAAAGTGGGATTCCTGACTTCTCTGCTTACTGCACACGGTATTTGTGAGGCTTACTTCGTTATTATTTGCAAAGCTTTTCGAATGTACAAAGCTCTATGCAAATATCAAAGTTCTTCACTTAAATGGATTCAGTCATGTTGGAGCACTTTGGGCAGATAAGGTTTAATTAGAGATGTAGAATAGTGCAATAACAGTAGGATTTTATATATTCTGGTATATCACCGCCTGTGCTATGTGTAAATGATCAATTCAGAAATTACCACCGGAATTATCTAACATGGCTGCCTGAGTAATAAGACATAGTACTGTTGCAACTTTTTTTTTCATCCCCATTTACTTACCCTTGGAGAAGGTCTCTGTATAGGCACAGGAACAGATTTTACAGTCTGTGGTAATTGATTTGCTTTTCTCATTTATCTCTCACTAACCCCACAGAGTTCATGGAGGTTTAAAACCATTTTGCTGCAATGTGAAATTTAGAAGAATGCTTTGCCTCGATTTCCAAAGTAAACTTCTGCTGTTCAAACTAGTGAGTACCTTTAATGTCAGCAAGATTTAGCCCTGTACTTCTAACAGAAAGGTTTAGAAAGAAGAATCCACGTTTTCCAGTACCTGCATGGGTCTCCCACAATTACTCAAATTATGCTTAAAGCCAGACCTTTTTTCTTGGAGTTTGTATATTTAATATGGACTTATCTTTTTCAGTTCTTCTTCTTGTGTTTTATTACTTGGATTGTATTTATTCAGCTTTGGAGTAGATTCACATGTGTATGAAGAGCTGCTGCAGATCTTGTATGCTATAAATCATAGGGTCAAATTCTTGCCCCACAAAAATCAATGACAAAACCTTCTATAGATTGGAAAGGACTTACTCTTTCACCCATTATGTTAGCACGAAAGTGACATTAAAGTAATGCTAAAATAAACTGTGGAAGCTTTTGCCTGGTAAGTTTGACCATTTGTTTGGATTCGTGGTCCATTATTCAACTCTAATGACCACTATTTATTTGTTCAGTCCAATAGTCTAAATTTTTTTTGGCACATCCTTATTTTCTTAATGTCCCAAGTCTGAAAAAAGGTACGTGTGTGGTCTTTATTGCCTACATGAAGTTGTGTGGTCTTTTCACGCTTATACCAATTTATCTGTTTACTGGATTAAGCCCATCATAAATATTAGAATTGAGGTAACGAGCTTACACTTGTCTAGGTAAAACCTCACTGATCCACAGACTGTTTGTTTTTCGGTGTTATCTGAACCCACCCACCAGTTGTGAGAGTCACAGAAAATGTCTAGGGTTTACCTTTTTTCCTAAGCAATTCTCCTTTTATAAGAATTAGTATCAGGAATAAAAACAGCGTGACAGCTGTGGTTCCATGTCTTCTGCTGTGAAATGCCAGCCTCAATAGCATCACAGTCTAGTTCTGTGGTTCAGAATTTAAGTGTTAAATATTCAAGCTCAGAGCAGCTCTAGTATTTTGAGCTTAATTACAGCTTCACTTTGAGCCCCTGGTAAGAAGCTGTGGATGAGAGCAAAATTTTAAGAGCCTGCTCCTGTTTTATCTCTTAGGATTGTATGTCATATTTTTCCACAGGGTACCTTTTTGCCTCAGTGTACCATGTGAAGATGTAAAGGACAGTTTTTAGTCTTACATAAATATGATATGCCATTTAAACTCTCACTCCCAGTATGCGTGTTTACACTTCCTTAAAACTGCAATAGTAGTGAGGAAAAGTAAAACCTCTCTCTTGGTCCACTTTGACATAGTCATCTGTGTTTTATTCCATTGTTCTTTCAGTGGTGCAATTATTTTAATTTTATTTTATTTTATGCCTTGAGATAGCCTTTTTGTGTATGTCACAGCTACAGAAGAAGAACAATTAAATCAAATGGACCAAAATATGGTCAGATCACACTTTCATCAACCCCACTCCTTGGTCTAGCACTCCCAGTTTATGAGCTGATTAGGAGCAAAAAATTCCATGCAAACAATTCAGGCTTGTTTTGTTTTGTTTTGTGTGTGTGGATAATTCCCTGCAATAAATCTTCCTGCACACCATCCCTTTCACTCTCTGATGTTAACAAGACTGAGATCTATGCGTATACATACACACATTGTCTGTCTTGAGCTGGCAATGTCTTGATAAGGGGTTCATTAAAATCCACCACTGTCAGAAGCAGTTCAGAAATGATCTGCAAGGTGAAACATCGTGTATATATTGAGGATTTTTTTTTTTTTAAATTAAATAGAAAAAGTGTCATGAAACTTTCTTCAAAGGTGCCAGGCAGCTGTTTCTTCTGAGGCATGTTGTTCTTTTCTTAGGCAGTGGATCTTTGATAACTGTCTCTCAGCACCCTCAGAAGTGTTTTCCAGGTTAGAAGGATGAGAGAGAGAGGAGATGGCAGTCATGATGCCATCAGCTGATAAAGCCAGAATGCAGACTAAGCCTTCAGATCAATAGGAATGCAGACGGGCTGTAACACCAGACTGCCTGGTGTCAGCTTTAATTTCGCTTCCTGTGCCATCTACACCCAACTTCCAGACTTTGGAAACCTCCCCTTTCTCTCCTGTTGCACAAGCAAACCACTTGTAAGCACGGGAAGGGCAGGGAGGCAGGAAAGCATCGAGAATAACCACAGAATACATGCAATTGTTTTCCTCCCTCTGGTCTTCACCCCAGTGGTGCCCACAGATACTTTTGCCCTCCTGTCCACAGCTGCTCCAGCGTCCTAAGGCTTCCTCAAAAGCCTGTGCCCTGGCAAAGGGCACTGAGCTGCCTGGACACCAGCTACCTAATGGTTTAGCACTCTCTCTGTCGATGTTTTATTCAGAATAAGATTTTATACCAGTGGATCTGCTGTAACTTCTGTGTGCAGGCAACTTGGCAGAGTAGGCTGGCCAGGTCAGCTGGTGGGAGAGAAGAGCAAGGCAGGCTGTTCTCCACACACAGATGTCTTGTTTTGGTGCCCTTGCACAGTCACAAGTTTTATGTTAAATTATTGTAACTCAGGTGCTGCATGGAATAATATTTTGACTTCCCCTATGGCTGCAATACTGAGTAAAGTTGGGGGATGAAATTAAATTACTTGTTTCTCATGCAAAGCTTTGTTTCTGCTCTTTATGAAGATGGTGGACTTTCAAATCAGTAATGTAATCTAAGACTCGGTTATAAAGCAGCTAAATACTGAAATGCAATTACAGAAAAGGTGAGGAAAGTGAAAAGAAGGAAGGAAGTTTTTCTTGGAAGCCCCAAAATTTCAGTTTTCAGAAGTTCACAAAGCACTTTATTTAACTGGCTTTATTTATTGAGCACCAAGGAATGCCTGAAGGGAAAACATGCAAACTTGAACTTATAAAACTTAAATATGGGGGAAATGCAAAAAAAAAAAAAAAAAAAAAAAAAGAATAAACTCCCCCACATCTTCCGGGTTAAATGCTGGAAATAAATACACCTTATATAACTTCATGTCATTTCTTCCAAAGTATAAGTGTGTGCAGGTGTGAGCATTTTTTAAATCAATTCTAATCTTACAACTGATGAGCCTGCTTGTAATCAGCTCAGTAGAAGTCCAACATTCAGGAATCATTCTCAAGACACTTTGGGAATTCTGAACCTGAGTGCAAAATTTGCAGTGTTAGCAAATTTGCTTTTCCTTTTGCTGTTGTATTGGACTCCTGGAAATACTCTGATTTCCTATTCATGTGTATATATACATATATAGACACAAATAGTATAGATAAAATATTGAACAGCACCTTGAGGATTTAAGGCCTCTTCCTAGACTTACTGCATATTTTTCTGTGTTTTCCAGCATATAAATTTTAATTTTAAAATCAAGTGCAGTGCAAAAAAAAAAAAAAAAAATATATATATGCTCTTGTATCTTGGACTCACCTGAACTAAAAAAAGAAAAGAAGGTGCTTAAAAATTGAGTTGGTTAATATGACAGAAGCATTCAATTCACTAGCTATCACAGTGTGATAGCTAAGCTGCCTTGTGAGGGTATTTGGGGTTGGAGTTAGCTGATCATAAAAGAAGCTGATCCCTGTCATACATTGTGGTAAGCATTTCAAGAGACACATTTCTCCTTATCCAAACTCATTGAGTCCACAGGCAGCCAAGAAACAGCAATAAGAGAAATGTGAAATTGTCTCATTTACTCGGATGGCTTTTAAAATGTAAAGCATAGTTACAGGTATTTACAAGTCAATATTGTTAACTGTTTCATTGCTGTTTATTTTACTAGGAGCTTTCAACAAATACACTTATTCATTTTGGCCCGTCTTTCCCAAGACTGTTTACTTTTCCAGTCTTGAGCCACAGAACTTGAACAGACAGAGTAATTCTTGCCAATAGTTTCTGATTCAGTAAATTGAAGTATTTGCAGTTGCTAATTAAACAGATTAAGGAATAGTTTTCTCTGCCATCACTACAAATTGTCACTATAGCACAGGCTGTTTGATTTTTGTGAGCATTCAATAAAACTTGGTCCAGCAGGGGTGAGGGTAATTTAATTTAATAAGCTAATAAATATTTTTGAAATATGCTTCCTGCAGATTATAAAAACAGAACGGTAGAGCCACAACACAAGAAAAGGAAAAATTATGCACATTAAAAAAATACTGATTTGGGAAAGAAATCCATACTGATGTGACCAGAATACACTAGGAATTTCTGTGAGCTAGGACAATATTTTCCCTTTTATCTGGTGACAAAGTGCCTTCTGCAGCAACGTCCAGGGATCAGGTATCCTCTACTAAGGCATATAGTAAGCTGTGTGGCTTCCTTTACTGAATGAGCAGAGAAGGGGGCAAAACAAACTGTACAGCTTTCCTTGTTTAATTTGACACTAATTCTATGTTGCATCTAACCTGATGATTTCCAGTGGGCTGGCAAATAATATAGAAATAAATTTAAATATATCATGTAATGATGCCAAAGTCAGAAATGGAAATTAGAAATTTCAGCAGCTGAAGATGTCTTATCTGTCATCTAGGACCAAAGACAAAATGAGAGACATGCAACCCCAAATTCCCAAGTCATAGAAGCTGGATGCTTCTGTTAAAATAACAGGCAGTGACATCATTAACAATGTTGACATTTAAATTGACATAATTAGCTTCTTGAAGTTAATAACCCATCTGTGCAAATACATGGGTGATGCTTACCTCTGACACTGTGGTTACATCCATAGTGCAGGCTTATGCTCAGCTCACATTTGGAGCTCTGCTTTGGATATATGGAGTCTTTTAATTTCATCTAATAAAACCTGAGGAGCCAAACTGTGGTTCAGCTGCCTTGGTTGGGATCCAAAGCAAATTCTTGGGAAAGAATATGGTATGATGTATGTAAGAGCCTGAGGATACATCCACCGTAAGAAGCACTTGGCTCTGGCTTTGAAAGAGCTCAGTTCCACTGATCTCTCACCTCCTCTTGTGCGTCTTTGTGGAGCCTGACTGCTCTTCCAAGCACAGGTCAAAACTGAGGACCTAAGGCATCCAAACGATAGCATTAGCAAAATCTGGAAGTTATTTGGTCAGAATGCTGCTGTGCATGTTTCCATTTGTATTTGTGAAAAGTTACACAATTTAAATTATTGCTTTTGGGTGAGGACACAATTAACAGTGGCAATGTCATTTGGCACCAAGCTGTACCTTGAAATGCCTCTAACAGAGTGATTATTTGGAGCAAACATGTTTGAAGTAAGAGCAGTGCTCTTGGCTGCCTCCGTCTGACTTTGTCTGTTAGAAGAGACTGACATGCTGCATTACTGATAGCAGAGAATGGAAAGAAAGTCCTTTGACTCCTAATAATGACATAAAAATTTTAATTTCAACTGTTTAAAATGAAATGCTTTCTACCTATATATTTATTATATATTTAGAAATACAAGTGTTTATTTTTTTAATTTTGAACTCACCATTTTTATTGTAAAATAAGTACTTTTTAAAAAAAAAAAAGTCAAGACAAAAAATATAGCAGAATTTGTTTAGTTTGAAATGAAATTATTGAAGTCAAACGAACAGAACTTTTTTCATTAATAAAAAGTTCAGCTGTGTCTTCACTGTATTTTCAGCATCCTCCCCGAGTTTAAAAATATGTTTTTTTACTGAGCTCTGCCAGTACCCTTCTCTGCACCCTGTAGGATGAAATAGGTGCCAGATCCTAGTATGCCCCACTTCTAGCTTTAGAAATGATCTTCCAATACTCTAGATTAAACTGTCAAGAAGAACCACCCAAACAGTCAGCATATTTAAATTTTTTATTTAAATTTTTTATTTAAAGTTTGGACAAGGTCTCTGTTTTAAACTGGTACAGGTAATTTCGGTGCAGTTTTCATTCTGCTATCAGTAGTTTACGCTGACACAGGAATAACACATCATCTTGATCTGACCTGAAATATTATATGAAAAAAAACCTGTAAATGTTTGCTAATCAGATTTCTGGATGAAATTTTGAAATCTGCTTGATTTGAGGAATAATCTATGACTAGCTAAATAGCAGAGAAGTTTTGCATGCATACCTGTGTTAGCACTCCCTTTCAAAAGAAACGTGTCTATTGCAAGCTGGATCAAGTTTGGGAGATTGCACCTCAGGGGAGACAGTAATAATAAGAGATACTTTTCAATATTTCATCTGGCAAATTGCTGGATTAATGACCACAAATACAGAAAATGAGTATTAAATAATTTGACTTTCTTTGCCTTTAGTTTAACTGGAAACAAAGCTGAAATGCAACTGTTCTGCATGCATCTGTTCCAAGCATTGCTTTACATGACAAAGACATGCTATTTTATGAAATGCTCCTGTCTATTAGAAATTAATTAGGAAATAGCATTCTACAAGGATGAAGGCATTGCTTAATCCTGAAATCTTTTAACACATGGACTGTCGAAAGGGTCTGCTCTTCTTATCTCATTTGTTGAGAAGGCAGTTTTATATGGAATTAATATTTTCATTTGCTCCGGGTGTGGGCACAGTTTTTTGTAAAACAGTGTCTGTGTGATGACAGAATTAATTTCATTCATTATTATTGCTATATATTGAAGCATTTTATTTAAGTTCAGTAGGCTATTTTTGTTTCCATAAATTATCCAGTCTGTTTCTCACAGATGGGACAGATGCCTCTGATGTTAAGGAAGATAAAAAGGGAAAGAAAGATATATTTGAGATTACCCTTAGTGTCGTGCAAGTTACTACCTAGCAGTCTGAGAAGAGTTTACAGAAATGTCTGAAAAATATGTTTAGATCAAGCCTGAACTGGAACTAGCAGAGCAGACAGCGAAGTTGCACATCTAAATTTTGATTTCACTCATTTTCTCAAAATGCAGATTAATCACTTAGGGCAGAAATCCATCCTTTCTTCATCAGTTTCTTAGCTTAATCTGTGTTAACCAGAGAAAAGGCACTCTATTATCTTTTCTGCATAATGTTTAGTGTCCCTAATCACAGCTTGTTGGTGTATCGTTGGACTTGCTCCATGTTTCAGCTACAAGTAGATGCATCCATTGGCTTTGTCCATACATACCATTGTGAACGGAGGGTGTCACCCACATTAGATGAATTCATGAGTGGCAATAGAGAAAACAAAGTCTGCACTTTTGTTTTGGTGGCATACATGGGCGAGGGACTGGAAAGATGTCTCTTCAAGAGAACCTCAGTGATGTGAGAAAGACGGTTTGCACATGCAAAACTTACAGAGTGTTTTGATGTCATTCTTCACTAGAGAGTAGGGCAGGGAGGTTGTAGCTGGAGTGCCCTGAACCTGCCCTTTGGTACCTGAGGCTGTGTCCCTGTACCAGTTCAGAGTGGGTTATCATGAAAACCAAAATGAATGCCCCTCCTGGGAAATGAAAGAGAGCATTGACAGGGTCAGAACTACCAAGAAATTGGAAAGAAGCATAAACGGGTGTTTTTCACAAGTTTTCCTCTTCTTCTGAATCCTGGTATTAACCTAATGGTTCCAGGTGCTGGAACATTTGGCCAATTCGGACCAAAAGTTAGTTTGACAACTATAAGTAAAGCTTGAAACTTCTGAAGCGTCTCCAGTGTTGGTTGGATCAGGTAAAATCCAGGACACTCTTAGGTTTTAAATAAGGACCAAAGAAGTCTTTACATCTATGGTACAAACAGAACCTGAAACAGAAATTCTTACTAACAGTATTTCTTACTTAGACTTGATGATCTCAGAGGTCTTTTCCAACAAAATTGATTCTGTGATTCTGTGAAGATAATGCCTTTCTAAACCTTGGCTGTAACTTGGTGGTCTTATTCTTTCTGAAATCGAGTCCCGAGTGCAAACATTTACTGTTATTTCTTTCCTTAAATGTGTTGGCATTCGCTTCTTTGAAGGAAAGAGGAAGACAACTTTTCCTTTAATGAAAGAAAAAAGTTGAATCACTCAGCAGCCTTATGATGGATGAATGGTAGTGTAATTTCATCTGAAAGTACTTGAGAAACCAAGCTTTTCTATTCTGCTAAGGCATAGCTGTTGTTTGAGGGATTCTTTACTGCATTTTTCAGACACAAGAACTGCATTGTGAATAGGAGGAGGTAATCTTACCAGTCAGGTAAAAGTAACATACTTTAGGGAGACAGGCACACCTGGTGGTACCTGGAGCAAACTGCATTAGCAACCATGTAAATTAACAATAAGAATTTGGTGTTTGTACATATGCATGAAAATCGTATATTCTTCATTTATTAAAGGGACATTGCCAAGACTGGTAGGCCTAAAATTAGCTCTCCAGCTGTGTTTTGCTTTGCAGGCACGTGCATGTCTATTCTGTTCCTGGAAGCAGCTGGGTGTTGAAATCTACAAGAAACCTGCTCTGTGTGAAATGCAAAAAGAATATGTGATTTTCCAAGATTCCCTCCCTTTTGTTTGTTTTTCCTTACTTCTCCCATCTCTTTATGATGATGACTTTTTCTGGCTGGAGACCAGAAATCTCTTCAAAGTTTCTAAGCATTTCTTTTGCTTTCAAGGGAAGAGCCTGAATGCTGAGGCCAAATTTTCACCCATCAGTCCAACATGCCGGCTACAGGATATAAACTGCACAGCCTCCTCCAAACATACTCGGCATTAATCTCCATCTTGGATTCATACTTCTCCTTGGCAAATTCATGCCAGAATCTTCCAGTTGAATACCTAGCTTGGTACTGAGAAGGGAAGATGCAACTGAAAGGAGGCATGTGGGTTTTATGGTTACAGAGGAACTTACCAGAAAGCTATTTTTGTCTAGTCTACAGGTTTTCCTCAGAGACAAGACAAATAGGTTTCTTATACTCAGGAAAGCTGTTTTTTCATGGCATTTTTAGATGACCGCAAACTAATTCTTGGCTTCTGAATTTTGACTCCATAGTGCTTGAGCTGTTATGCTTTTACTCATATTGAGAAACAAGCAATTCCCTTTTCAGTGTGGAAATATGATTTTGATATACCCTAAGCAGTATCCCAGCACTGTCTGTGTCTCCTGGGTGTGCACAGCAGATGAGACCTTCATACATGCACATTAGTGAGGCTGAGTGCAGGTGGAGGGCAGTAGCTGAGAGGGATGGATAAGTTCTGTCACCTTGTGATGTATTTTCAATTCTTCTTATGTTCAGAAGGCACTTGGAAATGATCTTGAATCTCAAAGTGTTATATAAGACCCCAAGGCTCTCCTTGGAGCTAGTGTGAAGAGTTTTTCTTCTTTTATAATTCCTTTCTAATGAAAATATCTGGGAAGTATCTAAGACATAGAAAGAAAAGATTTTTTCTTTAATGATAGAAGTTATTCAGGCTTTGTTCATAACAGAGGTGGGCCAGGCACGACTCCCACTGGACTTTGTAAAGTTAAGCATGATCCTGATTTTGGCTGCTAAAAGAACTAGAGAAAAGTTAGACAGCTCAAGGTAGTTTTTCCATAGACCTATTTGCCCCTTGTGTAGCCAAAGAGAAGCCAAACTGCATCCCTAACAGAATCTTATGAGCTACTGAATCGCTGTGGAGCCAACTGCGAAGTTCAGTTACAACTTCATGGAGGAGAATAAACATTGCACACCTGTAGACAAATACATGAGAAGATTTATTTCTACAGTACTCCCGAGTTCACTAAAAGCTTATCATCTGTTTGCTTAGCTGTTGCTTCAATTTAGGATAATATTTAACTCTCATGGAACCTGAACACTGATGAAACTTTAACTTGAAAACCGACAGTTCCTATTGCTTCCAGGCAGAAATGGAGGAAGACGGCCACCATACATTGCTCTTCAAGAGCTTTACCAATAAATATCTTTTAGAAAAGGCTTGATAAAGTACCTGCTATTAACACTGTCAAGATGGAGAAAGTGAAGTCAGAGAAACGGTAAATAGCCTGCCCATATCTACAGGGAGTGTCAGGCTGTGCTTCTGCAATATTGTATGGTATCTACTGCTAGATCAAAACTACAGGAGCTCAATGATAACAATGGTTGTACTGGGGTTTGTGTTTGTTCCTGGTTTAAATTTATTGAAAAGATCCTGAAGAAGGTAATTTTCCTCTGGACTTTGTGTAATATTTACTGTCTTGTCTCTGCTGTCTTGTCTCTGCTTGTCCTTCAGTATGGACTTCCGACAGTCAGCTCAGTGGCCGTGTCCATTCTTGCCTCCCATTTTCTTCCATAGATTCAAAAAAAAGGTCTCTGTTCCTGGATGCCCCACACATGCCATCTCCTTTATAAGTCAGCTCAAGTCCCTGTGACAGTCTTTTTTTCACAAAAGTGCAAATCCTATGAGTATCCTACTTGGATTTTGCCTCATATGTCTAGGAATTTTAACAACCTGGTGTCGTTACAGAGCTGAGGAAACTCCAAGTCAGAGACTATCTGAGAAGTGACTGGTTTCCCCTTGCTTTGTCTATCACAATCCATGCTGAGCCTGCGTGAAAATTATGACCTCGTAGCAAATGGATTTTATGCAGCAGATTTGAATTATCAGTGCCTGAAGTCATGTGATCGATCACATTATTTTTGTGCAGACACCAGTGGGATTCATGGCTGTTCAGAAGGAAGCAGAGAGCAGTGGTGATGACTCTGGGACTGCTTCTCTCTGCCTGAAGCTCCCTGTACCCCAGGACAGCAGGCAGGTGCCTTCTGAAAGATGATCCTGCAGGCAAGCATCCCCTTCGCTTGGACATGTTTTGCCACTTCCAGCACAGATGAGTGGCCTGAGGATGATGACAGGGGCTTTTTGTGAGAGGTGTCCCCTGAAGGGCTGAAAGCAGTGGGCGAGGGCAAGCTGAGACTAGATGAGCAACAAGCTCTTGGATATAGTTACTGCTTTCTCTGTCTCCTTTCTAGGGTTTTTATCTTTTCTTCAGTTTGCTGTCAAGATCCAATCACTTTCTCATAAAGCAGATCTAGCATCACTGACTAGGAAGCATCCCCCACTTGGCCTTCTTGGGGCCCAAAATCTCCTTGCAGTGCTCAGCCTCGTTTGCTCTGACCAAGGCAAAGGACTCCTGCTGCACAGCCATGCCCCAGGCTGAGAACCACATTTAAGACACAAATGTATGGATGCAGTTTCAGGAAAATAAATGCAGTGGCAGTAGCAAAGCAGAAGAGTAGTTGTTGCTTATTCTAATTTTGTGAAGTAGCTTCAAGCTCAGAGGTTTTCCCTTGTCCTTTTAGTATTTATCAGTTGAACCTCGCCTAGTGCCTTTGTTAGTGAGCTGCAGCTGAGAATGATGAATTGTCACCCCTGGATATTGGCAGGGATGGTGGAAATCTCTGCTGACCTATTATAGTCTGTTGCTCTGGACCTCAGTTTGTCCAAACACATTGTGCAGTAGTATAGCCAGGCCATGTGGGCTTGGATGCCCTGTTTTGAACTTGGAGGTATATTTGCAGACTTGGTGTGCCACAGATGTCATATGGAAGTGTCAGAGTGGTAGGCAGCAGGATTGTCAGCCTTGGCTGATCCACCTCCTGTTGCCTCTTCGGGGACTATGCCAGCACAGCTTGGCATTGCCTGTAACCAGCTTTTCTCCACTCTGCCCTGAGCAAATGGCAAAGAAAAAGCTACTCATCTGGGGAACACCCTCTCCTAGGAGCTTGCATGTCAAACCTACCATCACTCTTCTGGCCAGGAGAGGGGAAAGGGGCTACTAACATGTCAAAGAGAAGTTGCTTGTCTTCCTGAAAGGGCAAGCAATAACCCATTTTGTATACTCTACCTGAAGAAGGGTCTCATTCCATTTTGAGGTGGATTACAGCAGAGAGAAGATGGCAGTGGAAACTTGCTCCATCCAGGGTTGGAGATCATCTAAGGCCACCACAGAATGAAACCAGGAGGTTTCTACTGAGCTCAGGTGTCACCTTCATTGACACGGCAACACTCAGCTAGAGCAGGAGAAGGGACAGGAGCCAAGTGTGACTGGTAAGAGACCAGCACTCCTTCACTAGGACCTGCTTTACCTTGACAATTATGGCAACAAATCCTGCCCTTTACTCATCTGCACACCTTCCTGAGTTTTGAAGTGGCACATGTGGCTGTCTTATTGTATTTTAATAATGTGGCCCTTTCAGGGGCAACTGTATTTTACACTGTATTCAGCAGATAAACAGCCATTATTATTTCTAGAACTTTCAAGGTAGTGCTTCAGGCTACCACGGCTCCAGAGCTGCCAGAAGGTCTCATCCCTGACCACAGGAGAGGCAAACCCAAAGAAAATAAGAGATCAGAGCAAGAGATGCAAAGAAGGTGTTTTATTGCTTTTAAGCCAACACACGTACAATTTCACAGTACAGCAAGGAGGAGTCAAGGCTTTTGCATAAAATCCTCTCCCAGGGGTGTCCCCTGAGCTCTGTCCTCATGGGCAAACAAACTGAAGCTGTCACAAGCAGCGGCTGTAATTCAGCTTGGGCTCCTGCTCCAGTCCAACACCATCTGCTTCCTCTGGCCTTGCAAACAGCCTGCAAGGAACAGCTAGGTCTTCACCAGGAGAGGGGGGCTGGGTGCCCACCTGAGAGAGAGGACCTGTGGTTTCCACCATTCAGGTACCCAAGCCGCTTGTATGCTCCGCAGCCAAGCAGCAGCTGCTTGGGTGGTGAGCGAAACAGATGGTTGGCACTGATGGTGAATGGCTCTGAGAGAGAGCACCAGCATATGCTGCTCACCAAGTACAGCAGTGGCAGGGTAATTTTGCTGCTTGTACAGGGCCAGCCCCAGAAGGTCCCGGCCAGCACAGGCAACATCTATCAGGCCTGCATGTCCCACACCATGCTGGCTCTGATGCCTGTGATTACCCTCTGAAAGGCCCCAGAGATCCAAGTCTTCCTGTTGATTATATACCACTCCTCACTGGGGGAGGAGAAGGTGGGGAAATGTTTTCCATCCATTGTGGTGACACACAAGGGGAACCCCATGGAAACAAAGCTTGCTCTGACCTCCTGAATCCCACTGGGGAAAGACTATGTGTGCCAAAGACTTCCTGAGTGATCCCATGCGAGGCTGACTTCCTAATCCTAAACTCATTATTTGCAACTCGGGGGTGGAAGCTGCCAGCTCCCAAAGACTGGTTCAGCCCACCTGGGACTCTGATCCTCCTGAGGTGAATTGCATCTTCCGCCCCAAGAAAGGAGTGAGCTCACCATGGATCGGGCTGAGTGTGTCTCTCTCCCTCCCTTGGCACTCCTCCCAGATTACAGCATGACCCTCGGCTATGAGTCACCTCTTTTCTCACAAACCCAGACGCTGTACCGAGCAGGCGGTTGTTCATCTGCACCAGTGCTGAGAATATACTGCGGCAAACTGAGTTTGGCCTGCAGTGACTCCTTCTCTGCACGTGACCCTTCTGACTTTTGCTGGCCCTCCCACATATAGCATCTTTGCGCAAATGCTTCCCCAAGCGTGGACTGGCAGTGCATCTTGGGAGAAGAGAGGAAAAATCCCATGGGGCTCTTGTAGTGCCAAGGAACAGGTGACAGCCAGGTGCTGTCTGTGCAGTGGGGCTTTCCATGGACTCATTTCTGGGACAATGCCTGGCATCTTGCTCCTGCCCTCCTGGCTATAATCAGTACTTTATATTGGGCAGTGATATTGTTGGTGTGAGTAACCAGTCTACGCATCAGCAGAGATAAAGAGGGTCATCATAATCAGAGGCCACTGCCCCGATCATCACAGCAGAGACTGCTGGGGAACCTTCAGGCTTGGGGTGAAGGCAGCTAGCCTGTTGAGTGGGTCACCAAGTTCTAACCCTCCATCAGACAAGTGTGTGCACTCCAAGCCTGCTGGTTCCCAGGTGCAAGCCAGAGAATCTAATTTTGAGAGCAGTGCCACAGCGGCCTTCAGTACCAGTTTTGCTGTATCAATCCAGGTGCCTTTTCCAGGGCTGGAGGGGTGGGCAGTGCATGGCCAGGGCTATGCCAGGTGCAGGCAGGGTCTCAGGAGCACCATGCAGCCATGCAGGGTTGAGACTTGGCTCCTGCTGCCTCTGGCAGCCAGGATGCACAGCCAGGCAAGTGAATCAGTCCCACTGTGACGCACAGTCACGAGAGTGCTGACTCCTCTTCGGAAGGCTGTGAGGATGCCATTTTCAGGAAGAGGCAACTTCAAAGTCCCGCTTCTGCTCTCTGTTTGTTTCTGTACCTATGTGCTTCCAGTGCTTTCAAAGGACGCAGAACTAGCCCAAAACTCTGTGTTTTTCTTGGGTTTGTTTGTTTCCTCTCTTCCGGAGCTGTGCTCCTCCTGTGTTGTCTGGTTCAGCATTTTGCCAGCTTGGCTAAGTATCTTGTAAGGAAATCATTTATAATAAAGCTAGTATGCTGGGGTTTATCATTTATAAGTGTGGGTCAGGGTTTAGTTCACTGTGTTAAACTCTCCATGCTGCATGTGATTTTTCAAGCTTTGTCAGGAACAAAAAGTTCTGGGGATGTGCAAAGCATGACTGCATGGTTTCCATGGAGACTCTGCTAGTTAGGCTGTGGAAATCCTGAAAAGGCCAGAGGATGACTGACAATACAAGGTCTTAGCGGCTGATCTGAAGAGCCAGACTGAATTAATGAGATTTTTCACAGAGAGTTATTAGCAAGGCTAGCACGGTATGGCACTTAGGCCTCTTTCGTTTTCTCAGCTGCAGTCTTGGAAAACAGAAATGGAAATATTTAATTGCTGTTTTTTAAGCCCTTTTAAGATTATTTCAACCTATAACATTTTAAGGATGTAATGAAAAGCAGGTTTGTTTGCTTTTTTATCATTCAGTTACTGTTATACTGTGTTTTTTGGTGGCAGTTGCCCTTTATCTGTATAGAGATGGGAAATTCAATAATACTTATTACATTGAGCAGTTAATTCCCACATACTGTGAACACATTACTGTTCAAAGTAGGTTATCTTGAGTTCCATTTAGAGCCAAGCACGAGATACCATGGCTTTATATCTCCTAAGGCTATATTAATTATTTATTACTGACTGCTAATACAAACTGTTAACTCTGGCTAGTAATAGTTTGTTCATTTATCCATCACTTACTGCTTCTTCCCTGTGTTTCCACCCACCCCTTCTGACAGTCTGCTCAGGCTATGAATTCATGTATATTTTTGGAGCCAATTAAAACAATCCCAAAACTGTTATCAGTCTGAGATGCTGAGTTTTGATCAGGACTCAACTTTCCTAAAGTTTTGCAGTGTCTGAACTGCAGGATTTCACTGGACCATTAACAGGTGGATGGTCAGTAGTTAGAGAGAAATGTCTAATTGGATGCATCTGCCTGTTTCTGGTAGAAGTAGTTTGTTTCCTGCTTCGTTTTCAACCAATACAACAAAAGACTGTTTGGATACCCTCCTTCTTTCCCTGGAAAATGCCATATCTGCTGAAATCAGCACAGCCGGTACAGCGAAGCAGCGTGTTGGGGACTGCTATTTCTTGTTGGTTTGCACAAGTGCACATGCCCATATGTTTCTGGGAGATGTAAAACCATAATGTTGCTGCTGAGTAATCCACAACAAAAGCACATGCGAGCTGCATTCCTTGGATTCCTGTACAGTAGACTAATCCACTTAATCTTACTGTTCGCTTCTCTGGCTGGAATTTCACAGTCCCTTTTGATTTACTGGTTTGTAAATCTCTGATTAAGTGCTTGGGGGATGTGGGGGGGGGGGGAGGATATCATCTCTGAAGCCCCTTCTTTCCTCTCAAATGCTTTTATGGGAAGGAAATGTGAAAGTTGAAGTGGGGGGGTTAGCTGGTCTTACTTGATTATTATTTTTTCATCATATTATGATTTAAAAAAAATGTTTATTAATAGTTCTCTCTGTCCTCAGCTGTTCAGTGCATGGGTAAAATCTTCTTGCCACATGGCATCATTTGCACTCCCCAAGCTTCACAATTTTCTTAGGATGTTTCTTTTCTTTTCTAGTTGTGTTTTCAAACAAAAATGCTAATCGAGATATCTGGAAGTTTTCTTTCCTTTTGGTGCATGAACAGTGATTGACAAGCATAGGACACAGGAGCTAGATGTTGTTTGTGAAGCAAATTGCCAAAAACCGGCTGTTTTGGAGGAGGAATGCGTACAGCATGTGTATGAATACAAGATAAATGTCTATCTAAGCAGGCAGATAAATGAGAGAGCTTGGCCTCAGAAAGTGCTCAGCTGGTATGAATATCAATTCAGGACCAGCCCTTGAAATATCAAAGTATAAGTAAATAATAGTGGTGGCTCACCTGACTTAATGAGTCATAAAGGATGGGAAATAAAACACTGAGCTCCCAAAATAAACCCTTCCTTTAAAATAACAAATTACCGCAACTCATTTCATGCTCACTCAGCCACCCCTTGAGCGCCCCGCTTTTGTGAGCGCTGTGACGGTGCGGTGCGTGGCTGTGAGCAAGGCTGACCTCAGGCAGGCTCAGGCTCACACACACACGCAAGGGTTCTGCGTAAAGCTCAGCAGCTGCTCCGCTCTGCACAGCTCTGACTCAAAGCCAGTCCTCCCCCTGCGTGGTGCACGCTGCTGAGATGACTCCATGCCGAGGCATGGGGACACTTTCCAGCTCATCAGAAAATTCCTCCGCAGCCCCACGCTGTCTTCAACAGCCTCGAAGGGGGAAGAGCTTTAGGTCATTGCCTTCCTCCCCCTCCTGCAGTCATGCATCCCACAGAGCAGCTTACACATGTCCCCAAACAGTGCTGCTGGTGGGAAGGATCTGTCACTGAAGCCAGACGTAACCATCCATCAAGAAATTAATCAGAACGAGTCTGAGGAAGTGAGCAGGCAAATAAACAAACATATGGGCTACCTGACAACATAGTGTTTGGAGTAGCTTTTCTCAGGCAGAAAGAATAAAATCTCCCACGCTCTCCAGGGCTGTCCAGAGACACTTACAATTAGATCCAAACCGAGTTTAGGCAACAGATTTAGTCTGAGTTGAATTGCCTAGGCTTGGGTCCGAAGATGCCAATTGCCATGAACTAACCTCTGCCCAAAGTGATGAGAACTGCACAAGAACAGCTTCTCTCACAGCGCTCCTGCCATCTGGGCTGGTGCCAGGTCCCAGGGCGTGGAGACACAGCCTGCTCCCAGGATGGACCATGCTGGTGGGATTTCAGCTGCATCTGAATGGGAAGTGGAAAACAGATTTTTCTCAACTTTGGCTGTAAACCAGAGCTAAAGCCACAGGGGCAGAGTCAGGCTCTTGGGTATCAAGCTGATTTATTTCGAAAGCTTGGAAGTTTTTGTTCCAATATTTTGGCTTTAGCATGCCTGAAATTCACAGCACTGGGAGTGCTGTGAATCTCACCATCCATACTGTTAATCTCCTACAGCCAACACAACCACAACCCTTTTGAAAGGTCTTCCTGGTAGGACTGTTGCAGCTGAAACAGAAAATCAGATAAGAAGAAATGGGGAGTCAGTGGAAAGAAATAGCATCTCACCAGGGTATTCCCACAGTGGACTGGTAAGAAGGGTGATAGCCACCTGAACTTTGTGTTCAAGATGTAGAGCAGATGAGTGAACTACAGTGACTCAAAACCAAAAAGTCTCCTGTTCCAGACAAAATTAATCCAAGGCTGTCACAAGAGGCTAGAGAGGAAATTTGGAAACCCCTTTGGAGTGAATGTCTGCCAAAATGGAAAGATATATATTATGCTATGACCAGTCAGCCTGCATGGGGACCATGGCTGCTGGGGTGCAAGCCAGGCCCTTTAGCTTTTTGTTCCTTCCTGTGCAGACAGTGCTGCTAAGAAGGGATAATATAAGAGCTCACAGAAAATTTTTCCTATCCAGGCATGTGGCTACTTTTAAATAAGTTTAGGTACAAGTGGTCAAGAGAGAAAATACACAACAGCAGGCTAAGACTTAGTGTGATGCCAGCTGGTTTAATCAAACCCTCCCTCAGGTGTGCCCACACTGAGAAATGAGCACTTGCCTTCACAGGGCTAAAGCTGACCTGTGCTAGCAAACTATCATGCTGTTTCTGTGAGCATTTTACAGCATCCTGGCTTGCTGTCCATCTGGTGGTCTCTCCTATAAGGATTAGACAAGTCTTTAAGCCCTTTTCCATATCAAGGCAGCTGAACGGTTTGATGCCACTCTTTCATGACATGCTGTGCTTGGTGGCACTGTGAGCTCGGCTGTTCCCTGCAGTGTGACCCACTGGGCCTTGAGGAGATTGTGAGTGGGTGTCTGTAGACTGCAACTAGCTCCCAGCACACCCCCTAATTTCTCTGTCTGCCCAGCTACACCCTGTGTGGCTGGGAGGTGGCTCAGGGCTGGAAGGTTATCTTTGCCACTATCAGGACTAGAGGCTTTGTTTATTTTTAGATTACTCTGTAAAGTCTGGACAGAGACATGAAAAGAGCCAGCCTAAAGGGGCCTGTGCGTGCCAGACTGTCTTGCTTGTGCTCTGGCTCTGAAAACACAGAACAGGGAAAACATGAAGGGATGGGCTCGATCTAGCCAGATTGATTAAAGAAAACGTTTTGAGTGATAGATGCAATACCAGGGTGGACTCTGATTCATTTTGGTGCAAAGTTAGCAAGGCTCTGGCAAATCCCCTACTTGAGCCAGGCCTGCAGATGTTGTGCTGAAGAAGATGAGACCCACCAGCACAGGCTGGTGTTCTGGCAGCTCCTCTTAGAGGGAAATGATTTCCACCCGGGAAGTGCTAAAAACACCTTGTGGGATTTTCAGATTATCTTGAGGTGCCCTTTGGTGGTGGCGGTGGTGAGCTGCAAAATGGAGGTGGGCCTGAGCCCTGGTCTATCTAATGAAGAGGGAAAACCCTTTTTCACCATCCTGTGTTACACATTACAGGGAATATTTTAAAAGTGTGTCGTTCATTGTCATTCAAAGGCCAAATTTAAAAGTGTTCTGGAAAGATTGTTGCTCTCTGCCAGGCTCTGGCATTTCAGAGCTCACTGGGGATGACAAGAGGGAGCCTGTTAGCTCTGAGCCCTTTTGGTCCTGCCTGGAAGCATGAAAAAAGTGCAATACAGGGAGGCAAGAAAAGCTCCCCTCACTGCTGTACCCTCAGGTGCAGCAACAGCAGCTCTGTCAGTGAATTTACTGGCTGCTAATGAAGTGGAGGGAGAAGTGGCTTTCAGTGACATCCATGCAGAAATGTACGTGTGAAAACCATTGGCTATTTTTGGAGAATTCTGCCCTGCCTCCTCCCCCCACCCCTAGATTTAAGCATCATCCTGAGTGAAGCCTTTTTTTTATGACTATATATGGTTGTTGTTGTTTTTTTTCGCAGCAGTGAAGTTAATAAAGATGGATATCAACAACAAACTGTCAAGTCCAGAGCTGGAGAGATTTTTCACTGAGTGAAATAAACCAACGAAAATAAATAATCCAAGAAGTGGTAGAGCTTGTAAATATTGACATGTACAAGCAAGGAAAGAGAAGTTGGGCAAAATAAAAAATGGGTTGGGGATTGCTATTTTTCAGGTTATTGCTTGGAAAAAAAAAAAAGCACATTTACCTAGCATCCTGTCTGGGGAAGAGGTAATATTTTTCAGTTAGAATAGAAGGTTTTAAGTGTTTGAAGGGGTGTGCTGTTGTTTCCCAAAGCCAGCATCTCTATTTGAGGGTCAATCTTCCTTCCTAGCCTTTGGGACCACAGTCAGCAATAGTCCTTTGTCCCTATGATGTCTATAGGAATACCCGTGGCAGAGAAGATTAAGGAAGGAGAAAAGAAATGCAAGGTGGGAAGCTGAAGATATCAGAAGATATCACTCTTTTCTCGGGTTTCCCATCAGAAAAGGAATCATTTTGAGATCTGCACAAGAATACCTTTTTTCCTCAGCTGGGGTCCAGGCCTACTGCCCAGTCACTTTGACAGTGCTTTGCTTGGTCCTAGCTCACACAGAGGGAGATGTGGAGCTGCACAGGTCCCACTAGCTGTTGTTCCCTCTCGAGTACGGGTGACAGTTCTGACTTCCTGAGGTCTGCCACCATGACACATGGTTGCCACACACCAGCTAGCTAGCTAAAAACATCTTTAAAACACTTCTTGCTTTGTTTTGTTTTTCTCTGCCTCCTTAAAAGCCCTAAGAAGTCTACCAGGCTTAGTGCCTGTAGTTCACCCATCCTCTGGTTGATTGATAGTTTAACAGGTTGGTTGCCCAAGTCCTCCTTCCCTCAAGCCAGTCTGTCATCTTTATTGACTGGAGAAGAGTTTGCATTGCAGCCCTGCCTGTACACGCTCTGTAAACTGGAAAGGCTCCAGACCTTTGAGTGTTGCAATCATATGAAGAGCAAGGCAATGATGTAACCTCAAAGAGGAGATTTTGCAGGCTTTTTGAGATGGGAAATCTTTTTGTTCCACCCTGTTGTAACATAACAGAGTGCCAGTGAGTGTAAAGGGCAGTGGTGCAGTAGCCAACAGTGTTTCAGCCTCTCATTATACCTTAGTGGTCAAGTTGGTATAATTATGGTAGGTGAAAATGAGGTTTTTGAGGATGGTGTTCTTACAAGGCAGGCAAAAAATTCTAAATTAAAAAAAAAAAAGTGTTTTGAGATACTTGATGAAATTAATGAAAGGAAAGAATAGTGGACTTTAATTATTTCAGACCCAGTCAGTTAAGGCAGATGTACATCATCAGTCTTCTAAGAATGTCCTGGGGACATAGCCAAGACAGTGTTTTTATTTTCTCCTATCATTGCTGATTTAATATCTGCAAGTGCACATGCAAGAGGATGATACAAAACTTGTGCTTTCCAGTTCAAGTCCCTGTAAATGACACCCCCTTGGAGACTGTTAGAAATTGAATGGGGTTACTGCAGCACATGGGAGTCAGTACTTCAGTGCATGTGCCAGGCAGGCAAAGGTGGATTGACCCCGTCTGTTAAGTCAGGGAAACTATGGGGTTGAGCTGAGCAGCTAGTAGAAATAAAAAGAAAAACTAATTCCAAGCAGGCCCCAGTGAGCATGTTTTTATCCAAAAAGCAATCAGAGAGAGGAATATGACCTACCAGATGGAATTGCTGAGGCAGAGGTGAAAGTTAGAAACAACAATAATGAAACCCGATCAAGTATAATTTTGACAGAATGAAGACATTAGGTAGGAAAGGCCCCAGTGGGTGAGTTTGGCTCATCCTGAGCCCAATATTTCATTTTCTTTCAGAAGGCCCCTGGAGAAAGCCATGTCATAGCACCACAAGATGTCGAGGCTGAACCAGGCTGAATGCTGCAATGCCTGCAGCCATGTGGTGGGACTGAGGCTTGGTGGCAGCAACCTTCCTGGGCTGAGGGGTCAGGCGGTGAGAAGAGCTGCTGTGCCTCTTCTCCTTACCAAGGCTTCTGGAAAGGGGAACTGGGGATGCTGGGGATCGGAGTCACACTCCAGTTTTCCCTGTTAGTATTTCCCCAGCATTGCCCATGCTAGCCATTGGGAAATTCTGTGGAAATACACCAGACACAGACTTAACTCTCAACCCTCCTTTTGCTTCGAAAAGGATTTTGTAGGCTAAGTGAAATTTAGCCCCACTTCAAGACTCCCAGTGCTTCCCAACAGAAATAAGATAGCCTTAATGTGAAAGAGAATCAGGCCCACTGTCTGATTTGTTCTGTCATTCAGAGCCATTAATAGTCAATAAATTCACTGGAAATCTGTGCTGGAAATAGAGGAGCAAGTTTTTAAAATTTGCCAGATGTTTGGTTTGCTGCTTTGCACTGGCTATGGGTGCCCAGGTTGGCTTCTGGCAGAGCTGCAGGAGCACAGAGGGGGAGTGAGGAAGTGTTGGCTGTGCTGGAGGAGGTGGCAGGAAGTGGAAAGGTGAAGCCACAGCAATGTGTACAGCTCTGTCAAATGCTGTAATAACGGGGCTGTCTGCTTGGGCTTGGCTAGATACCAAGTCAAGGTTTTTTGGTGTGAGTTCATCTGCTGGCTTTTCCCTTTACGTGATGTAATGCTCTCTGTGAGCGTGATATTTATTACGCCCAGCTCTGTAGCGGGTACGTGTAGTCATAGCCAGCCCCAGAAAGTTTGGAAACAGCTTCTCCATCTTATTTGCATCCTTTTGGCTGACCTATGACATAATCAGTCAGCAGTGTGGCTCCCTCCTTCGAGCTCACCCCTTGCCCCCCCCCCCGCCCTCCTCCTCCCTCTCCTAACGGTTTGTCAAACTGTCTTGGCTTTATCTCCTCTCACAGGCTTCTCAACAAGTCACAGGATGATTTATGCCCTGATAACTTCTGCTTTTAAGTGCTGGGCTAAGAAAAGCAGCCTTTGCAAAAACAACTTTTGTGGAGGCGTGGGGAAACCCACCCATCATCACACTCAGCAGTGAAAGCACCATCTCAGCAGAGACGCCGGAGAGCAGGGCCGAGGGCCACTTCCCTCCCCATCTTCATCTGGCGCCCAAAGGGATGTGGTGGTGGGAGGATGGGTGGGAGGAAGGCATCATTGAGCCTGGGCTGGCAAGTCCCAGCTGGTGAAGGAGCACAGGGTGCCTTGCCCATTTCCCTTCTATCTCTGTCCTGATACCACTGGCTCAGCATCCTGCAGAGCTGGAAGATGGTGTGCACCTTGGTGGCAGGGGAGGGGGACAGGGCTGCATGTTTAGGCTGTTGGTTTTAAGGTCTGCTCTTTGCTAAAAGAAGAAAATATTTTG
This sequence comes from Lophotriccus pileatus, assembly GCA_035583135.1. Classification (NCBI taxonomy): domain Eukaryota; kingdom Metazoa; phylum Chordata; class Aves; order Passeriformes; family Tyrannidae; genus Lophotriccus; species Lophotriccus pileatus. The sequence goes on along the minus strand of JAWWES010000081.1, from coordinate 61,383,696 downwards.
TGATGATGATAACGCTTTCAACATTTTATCTACAAGCTTCCTCAGTGCTGGGGCTACAAGGAAGCCAGGGATGAGAAAGGCATCTGGAGCTGTGATCCTGATGCACTGGCCACAGCATCGAGCATGCCAGAGCTGCAAACACACGTGGCTCCCTGCCCTTCATTAATTTCTGGCTGTGAGGTTTACCATAGACCTCCCCAAAGGCACTGCAGCTGCACCAGGGAGGCAGGCAGCAACCTGCCCACATGCAGCAGGGCCAGCAGCATAGCGGGGCTGCACCTCCAGTGTGCTGGGAGCATCTGTGCTGGTGTTACGAACCTGCCTGGTTCAATGCTGCTGGAGCTTCGGCCTAATTGCGATTCACCCTGGAAGTTCAGATGTGGGCACAGACTGTGTTTTGTGTTTTAAACAACCATGGAGTTAAACCTTTAAAGCAATTCCTACTTCAAAGCGCTCGCACTGTAATTACAAGACCAGAAGGGTGAGGTGGGCACTGGCAAACACAGAAAGCATAGGAATATGTTTGCAAGATCTAACATATTTTAATTGTTCTTATGAGTTGATTTTATAATTTTACTTCTATTTTGCAACAAGGAGAGAGAAGATTTTCCCCTAACTGCTTGACTAATGTTGTCTGAAACCATTATGCCTTACTGAACAAAAGTGAGGAAGCCATGCCATGACTAAGACCAGCCCACTGAGTTTCCTGAGGGGGAAAAAATCACTAACAAATAAAAATTAGGTGTTGAAAAGAAAGCCAAATCTTTATCTTAACTGAAACCTTCACAAGTAACACAATGAACACAGAGCAGGGTATAATTTAGATTTAGGTAAAGATTTTTGGTATTTACTTTTTGTGTGGTATATCTGATTTCTCAGAACAATTTTTTTTTTTTTTTTTACTCTTGAAGAACACGGTTGTACTTGCCTAAACTCCTAAACAAACTAGTTAAACCTGAGCAAAATGTTCACAGAAAAATATGAAATTAGTTGAAACTTGTTTGGCTTCAGGTTTCTTTACAAGCTCTAAGCTCAGCCGTGGTTCACTGAGAGGTTTGCAAAAGACCATGAAATTTTAGAGCGAACATGGACTGATTTATGGGTCTGCATGAAAATCCATCCGAAATTTGCTTTTTCACGTGACCAAGATGCAAAAATATCTCCTCTCCTCCCAACCCCTTCCTGTGGTAGTGAATAAACACTGATGTGTTTTATCTCCTGTTTCTGCAATGAGTCTGCCCAGCAGAAGCAACATCTTGCTTGTTTCCTTATAAATCACCAGTGGTGCTAACAACAAAATGTTCACAGCTCTGGGTTTAGTACTTGTTAGTTGTTGCTGCTACCATGATCCAGGCTGATGAAAATGATGCTGATTTTGATTTATTTTAACTTGACGTGAACACTGTTGTGCACATTTTACTCTGGATTATAACAGCTGAAGGCAGACTGGGGCTACACGAAGGCCTCTCAACATCTTGTGACACATGCCAGGTTGTAAGAGGGCATGTTGCATCTGCTTGTGTGCTTGGGGAAGTGCCTTGGGATGGAAATGGCCAGCCATGTGGCCCCACTGGTGTGCTCATCACAGTGCAGGTCCACTGAAATGACAACCGTGGCATGTCCAGTGCGTGGAGCACCTGAGAAGGGTCTAAGAGGGGAAGACTCACTGGTGTTGTGCTCTTTAGGTTACTTTTGCAGTTAGGGCCCGCTGCAGGAGCAGGTCTCCCTATGCTCTCACTGCAGGAATAGTGCAATCTTCTGCTAGGAATAAGGGATTCCCCAGCCTTTCTTGCCTCCTACACACATGCAAAAGGTTGGATATTGACTGCTCATCTGCATGTCTTGTTTCTCTGTTTCCAAACTGTGTGAAAGACTTTTTCAGTCATCTGCAGGCACCAAAACCTACCCTGGTCTCAGGACAGTCTGTCCTCTTTCATGCAAAGGGCAGCTCTTCCCTTCTCTGTGCACACAAGCTGCTCTCTATGGAAATCTTTGCAAATGCAGCCACTACTCATGTTGGAGAAGTAGCTGTGTAGTGGCCATGTAGCTGTGTAGGGATCTGACAGCAATCTGCAGTGCCAGCCACAAGGGCTCATTTTTAGAATGGCATAGGTGGCCCATAGAAAGTTCCCATCTGGTCCATGTTGCCAGAGAGGAAAGGGCAAGATGCTGCAAACGAAGGGACAGCAGACTAGAACAACTTCAAGACCTCTTGAAAGGTATTTGACACTGAAAATTCATCCTGCTTACATGAAAAGGCCAAGTCTATCCCCAGTACACACCTGAATTCCCCTTATCATAGGGATTGAATTCCTCTTACTGTAGGGAAAACACTAGATTTAAAAAAAAAAAAAAAAAAAAAAAAGAAGTAGATTTAGTTTTTTTTAATCACCACATGCCTCATTTAAAAATTGAGTTGAAAATTACTTCTCCAACTTGGAAACGCCTTTCCATTTCACATTCCAAATTAATTTACAGTAAAACAAATGTGTCCATTTGTAATACTTTAGGGGAAACACTTGGAAATGTCCCAAGCATTTCAATTCAGCAGATCTGACTTACCTCTTTTCCTTTTTCCCATCCTCAAATTTTTGCTTGTTGATTTGTTTTTTTCCATTCCTTTATGAGGTGGGATAAATATTAAATATGACAGCAATTCCAGTGGGACTAACAAAATGATTGTCACTCAGCTCTGCTCAGTGGCTACTCCTCCTACTCCTCCAGCTCATATATCAGCCAGAAGGATCACTGCAGAGTTGCCTGGCTCATTTTCCTCTGTGGTTTGCCCGTGCAGGTGATGTGGACTCAAGAAAATGGAGCTGATTCTAGGCCCATCCTCCACTTCTGAAGAACACAGATGTGTGGAGCTTATAGGCCAGCTCACAGGTCATTTCCCTTATTGGGGATCTTTCATTACGCTGGTCTTACTCTTGATATATAGTATTTCTTCTGCTTCAGAGTTACTTATATTACTTCACTGTTTATCACTTTGTGGTTTTATTTTACATTATCCCTGCCCATGATGACTTATCAGGCTGTGAACACATATAACGAAACTTGAGCTGCATTTTTTTTTTCTGGCAGAGCTGCAAATAGAACTCAGTTGATGAAATTTCCTGATCCTGTGTGCTTCATAAAGGTGTGAGTCAATAATTTAAACCAACATCTCACTTGCTCTTGTTGTCAGATGAAGTTAAAAATCTGCAAAAAAAGTTCACAGCAACTATGGGTTGGTCTTGAAACCATGACAACTGGGTGCCAGAGAAATGTAGCGAGGAAGCGTCTCCAGGAACAGAATATTATAAATCCTTATCTAATTGACAACTAATTGTTCAAGTAGATTCAAGCAGAATTTGTGGTAGAGTATAAGGTTAAATAATAACTTGGTGATAGCTGATAGGTGAAAACATAGCCTTAGTTACCTTAGATGATTATAACACTAAAAAAGACACTTCCATAGAAATTGTATATGTTAATTATAATATAATGAACTGGACCAATACCAGCACATGCACATTAGGAATTTTGTCACACTGAGCGAAAGAACCCTGCTTTAGGGACAACACTCTGGAAGGACAATTGCTTTGAGAGCAAACCTGACTTCGGAAATTAAGGCTTGTAAGATTGCAGGGAAAAAAAAACCAAAACAAAACAAAAAACAAAACTATTTCAGGCTAGGGTAAGCTGTTGTCTACCCAAAATATAGGAGTGTTTTATGTCAGAGGAACTTTACCCAGTGGGAATGAATGAGAAACTCTAGTGGATAATAAATGCTGGGGGTCAGGAGGTTTCAAACTTCTTTTACAGTGTGAACTGCCTTTGAATGATTCACAGTCCTTTAGCCTTTTTGTTCCAGGGAGCATGCATCACCTTCCTACCTATCTTATAAATGAAGTGCAGTGGCAGAGCATTCAGAGTAAGATTCAGAGGATCTAAACTGGAGGTTAAAGTCTTACTTTAGATGAAGACCTGGAGATGATCTGGCTGCTTGTAAGGTGTCTGGTGGTTTGGATTGGAAGTCTAAGGAGCTGGCAGAGCTGTGGACTGAGCATGCCATAAATCCTGCCGGTCTGAAAGGCTTGCTGGCGTAGGAGAACTCTTCATATTTAACACACAGTTCCCCTCTGGCTGTCACAGCTGTTACTTGCTGTGAGAACATAAGAAGGGATTTTGAGAACAGTATTTCCAGCCTCTCTCATGGGAGTTTTGATGTGGGAGCAAGGTGGGACATCCTAATTTGTGCAATCCTTCAGGCCCTCTACAGTGTCCAGCAGGGTTCCTGATGGAGACCTCTGTCAAGCTGTAAGCTGCAGTTTGGGAATGCTTGTTCTACAGCATTGATAGACTGTGTCATATATCTTTCCCACTGATCTCAGCATTTGCTGCAGTGCCTTGTGAGACCCATAGCCATGATGACCTTCCCTTACACCAGCTGGAATAAAATTCTCCTAGGTGGATCCCTACACATATCCAAGGGAGCTCCAAGAGACTAAGGGATGATAGAGAATTTTTGGCCGTATCCATTACCCTTGTGAAGGCCAGAGAGTGAGTGACCATGAGGGAGCCCAGATAGATGTGTCAGTACTCCTGTCTGCCTTGAGTGTGATCCTTTCCTTTTCCCTTCCCTTTTCCTTTCTCTTCTCCCTTTCCCTTGCCTTTGGGTGAGAACCATAATAGGACAGCTGGCTGAAGCCAGGTCCTCAGAAATGGAGATGACCAAAATAAATAGTCACAAAAGTAAGTTAAAAATAAAGAGCACAATCTGATCTTCTCCTTCCTCCAGCTTATGACTGTTAAGTGAGGATAATGAGTGCTTTCTCACTTTATAGAGCAGTATGACACTAAATATATTTTCAAAGGTGTCTCATTGAACAAGGATGACTGCCACAGGGAGGAGAAAAAAAAAAAGGCTCCCTCATCAGTTTGTATCCCCTTTTTGTAAACTCCCTTAATAGCAACTGCAAAAGAGCCATCACTTCACACGCTAGCTATCAAATAAGAGGCAGAGGAACCTCCTCCTCTCCAGGGATTCAGGTGTGTGCCCCGACCTTGGTCCCTACCTGACCTGGTCCCAGGGAGAGCCCTGACCTCTCCCTGGGACCAGCAGTGACTCAGCAGGGGCTGCCCCACCAAGGTTTGGGAGGGGGTCAGTCCCCAGCTCTATGATCTTTTCGGGTGGGGGCATGGGTTAAATAGGTCATCCCTTAATTGACTTCTGGTTCCTCCCACATTGCATAAAGCTGGGTAGGTCCTTCCGTAGTTTCCGGGAGGGCTCTGACAGCACAGAAGCCTACGAGATAACAGAAAATAGATCCCTCCCTTGGCATCAGATGAGTATTTGTTAAATCTGTGCATGGTTTCTCCTCTTATGGAGAAGTGCTCAGGCTCACCCTCCTTTCTGTAGGTGCAAAAGCCTCTCACCTCAGTGGGGTGGTGCCGGGTGGGCAGCAGGCGTGGGGGCAGTCTGTGCCTGATTCAGCCAAACGCGTGTGAGCAACCCCGCTTCCTCTCACACGGTCTCGGCGTGCACAAGGGAGGAAAGGGGGAGTAGTGCTGGGATGGTAATGTCTTACTAACTCTTGTTTTCTTCATCAGGTGGCCTGGTGAGCCATCTTCCACGGCTGCGAATTCAAATCAAGAGCAAGTTGCTACATCAAGGAATGAAAAAGTAATGAAATAGCCCTTGCTGTTTCCCTGTGCAGTGTTGGCAGCCACAGATCTTGAAGCATCGCAGTGCTGCAGAGGCAGGAGAGAGTAATTAGCCTTGTTTAAGAGAGGACCAAATAAAGGCAGGGGGAGATATGCTTCTGCCACCACTGCAGGTGTCACCTGGAGATAGCAGAGGTGCAGAGAAGGGTGGCCAAGGTGTGGCAGCAGCCTTCTGCCTGCTGTTGCAGTTGGGGAACATCTTTGTCCTGAAACCGTGATGTTCTGTTGTGCAGGTAGCCTTCTAGGCTGCATGAAAGGGCAGAGGCTGGTGTGCTTGTCGTTGGTCAGAGGAAGGGATGAGAATCTCTGTGCGCACTGCAGACTCCTAAAAGTGCTGTTTGGCGCAGCATGGCTACACCAAGAGACCCAAATTGCCATAACACACATACCACGGGGCTTGCTGCTCAGAGCTGACAAGAGCTGGGACTCCCGCTGCAGTGGACTAATGAGAGGCGCCCCAAATGAGGGCCAACAAACCAACTCAGACGCTGCCCTTTGAAAACCTGCTGCTGCCGCCACTCGTTTTCATAGTCCTTTCCCCTATGATAGTATAAACAAGCTGTCATCTATTTTTCAATGAAAAATACTTTTGCTTGGCTTGGTTTCACACTGCACTGTTACTATTTACTGTTGCGGAAGCTGCTGAAGCTATAAATAACATTACCACAGGCTCCTCTTATCCGTAAGCTTGAGCACTCACTTCAGAAGAGGCACACAAGATTCGGATCTTGTTTTGAAGGGTGAATTGGTCTCTTGGCGGAGTTGATGAGTGGGTGCCATAACTGGGGTGCTCGCACCCCATGTGCTTGAGCCTCTGCCTGACTTCCTGGAAGAGAGTGCAGGGTCCAGACACCCAAAAACACCTTGCTTGTCACGTGGGAGGTGATGTTCATGCAGAGAGCAGAGAATGAGGACAGTGAACAGTAATGCCCCTCTTCCATGTCCCATGGATGGAAGCAGGGCAATACTGATGTCCATGGCCCTCCTGTTCTTGTCAGATCCCCTTCCCCTGAAAGGGCCTCCAGCATCTTGCGCACAGCTTGGGGGAAACATCACAGGAAGGCTACAGCCCCACTGTCTCTGGGCATTGGCTGCCCCAGAGGCAACCCCCTCTAGCCCCAGCTGGGCTGCAGGAACCAGCAGGGAGGCAAGAGCATGTATATGTGTCTCGACTACAGGGCAAGAGCCAAAGGCTCAACCTGTCAGAAAACTGCTCACTTCTTGGGCTTTTTTTGACCTGACTTTCTTTCCGATTGCCAGGCAGACTGGCTCTGATGAGAGGGTCAAATGAGCCCTAGGTCTGGCACGAGAAGGAAGGGCAGGTCCCTGTTTTGGGGTGGAATGGTGCAAGAGTGACATCCTTCCCACACACACTTGCATCTCACTGGATGGTTGCAGAGCCCCCAGCCTGCTGAGAAACCATGCAGCAATCGCAGGCGCGTGCTTCGCAGATGGCTTGCTCAACCTCTGGTGCCAACCAAGCGTGAGACACACCAGACAGGTTTCATATGCTCCCCTCTTCCTGCAAGCATTTGCTTTGTTGTCCACGGCTGTTGTTTCCCCTGCCTGTTCTGTTTGCTCTGCAGTCCTGCCTCAGCCTCCTTCGTGATGACAGCTGCATCCTCCCTGGAGTGCCACCACTCATGGTAGATGTGTGCAGTGGGCAGGGGCCACGGTGTGACTTGCCCCAAGGTGGAGGGATGCACTTACGCTCGCCCAGATCATTGCCCACACCAGAGTAAGTGCTCTGAGCTGATGATGCCCTAGATTGAGCTGGGAGTGAACTTCAGAAAGGAGAGCTGGTTTTGGTACTGTAGGCTGAATGAATACGGTGACTCATCTCAGTTCCTGAAAGCAGAAAGTATTTGTTTCCATACAACACGAAGACGCTTTAACTTAACGTTCAAGGTGTCTGGCTGTGGTTTCACATAAATAGCTGGCTGCCACTGAGCAGGATTGGTCCCCCTCTCTCTCCTGTCCCCAGCCCTGCAAAAACCTGCCCCTGCCCTCGTTCATGTCTGACCATCACAGCAAGCTGACATAGTGAATTTGACCCGGCAAAAATTATCCCCTTCCTCTTTATTTTCCACAGTCTTAGTATTCCGTTGGTTTAGCTCTGGTAGCAGGTGTGGTAAAGGCAAGCAAGGCCTGCCCTGAGTGGCAGTCATCTTTTGATCGGCTTAGCCATTACATGTGTCACTGTCCTAAACACTGAACCCTCACCACATCACTGCCACCTGCCCCTGCATGGTGTACACGACGTGGGCAAAGCTGGCTGAAAGCACCACTCCTGCATTGCCCAGGGCTTGGGCACAAGACCACAGAGAAACAGGCTTGTAGATTTATTCCTGAGTCCTTTTGTTTCTGTGATACTTTACTTTCCCAGCCAGACAGGATGAGAAACAAATACCACCAAAATACTATGAGAGAGGCTATTCTTGAAGTGTTTACAGCCCAGCCTCTCTGGAGAATGTTTGGCCTCCTCCCAAACCAGCCAATTCTCACTGTGTTTCCAAGCCAGTTTCTGAACTTTCGGGCACTTACCCAAACAGAATCTGGACTTTTTTGAAGTTTGCTTATCTCTGTTTACAAGGGCCTCCTGCGAGGGTGAGTCAGGGAAGGGCAGCCGAGGTCAGGGGAGGGAGGAGTGAGCAGAGCAGGGAAGTTCTAATGACCTTTGCCTGTACCACACATGAGAGTGGTACCCCTGTGCACTCTGAACGCCCGGCTCTGCTCTGCCTGAGTCAATGGTCAGCCTGTCTAGCAGATCTATTCATTGAAAAAGGTTTTAAAAAGCCCTTAAGTTCCTCAAGCATTTTTTAATTTATGAAAATGAAAGTCAAACTTACGGGGCTTGTGTGCCTGATAGTATGTGCATGCCTGATTGAATGAGTAGGGGACGATCGGAGCTGGAGCTCCATCACCCTCCTGCAAATGCAAAGGTGTTAAAGGCGAGTTGGCAGTTCCTGGACACTCCTGCAAAATGGTGGTTGGCCTCAGCCTGCTTAAGAAAAGCAGCCACTTGCCCCTACCTTTCTCTCTCCTCTCCTTTTCCAGACAGTCAAATGTTACCTGTTAATTCTGAGGAGATTCTGCCTCATTAGTGTTGGAGAATAGCAAGTATTTGCTAAATTCTCCCGGTTTTCTTTTTACTTGCTTCCTGTGATGGTATCTCGGGATTTCTCTATTTGCTTACAGATACGGTATGTAAGAGCTGTATCAGTTCTGAAGAAATAAAATCCAAGCCAAAACATGGGTGAGAAATGAGCTGTGTGTTTTAGTGACTGGTCATGAATTTGCAGTCTGGAGACATACTTTAAAACAATAGTAACTAAAAGCTTGGTTTGCATGTTTAAGGTGAAATACAAACCAGTCAGGATAGGATTAAATGAAATACATTCTACTATTGATAAAATTCTGATATATTAAAAGTTATTTAATTGCATACAACTATCCAATATCCTCAGATGCCACTCTTAATTACTGACATTATTAGTCTAGCATTATTGTTATCAAAATGTAATAAAATATTTCCATTAGTTTGGGAGCAACCTAATCACTGAGAAAAAAACATGTTTGGTAATGCACTGAGTAATCAGGGGAACACAGGGATTTTATTTTATTAATTCTCTATTAGGGCAAACTTCAACATTTTTTAAGTAGCAAGTGATGTCAATGCTACGTTTATTTAAACTTACTGCTGTTTGAACTGACTGAGCAACAATAATAAAACCCTTTGTTTTTAGATAAACACTTTCTATTTCTCCTACAGGGAGCTCATTTTGTTTAACGTGTGCCATGAACAAAATTCACTGTGTTGATCCTAGTAAAGCATGTCTGTTTAGATCAAGTAAATTAAATGTAATTCATGAGACTAAATACAGCTTTCTAGCGGTATTTTCATTTGGAGAAGTTTATTTTTTCTAGTTGATTTTGTTACAGTCTTTCAATGTTATGTAAACAAATAGTTTAATCAGGAACAATAGGGGAGGGAATCTTAACTTTCCTTTTTCCTCTACCGGTGAAAATAAATAACATATATAATAAAGATACTGTAATGATGCAACAATACTCTGCAAAAGATAACACAGTGATTATTTTCAATTTTAGAAATGTGGCATGAGACACAAATTTCAGAAGCAAGGTTGTTATTTCACAAAGACTTAAGTGTAGTAAGTAGACCCCACTGAAGTCAGAACAGTAATAAACAGGCACACAGGCTTCCTTCATGCAAAAACTCCAGTTAAGTCCTTGACATGGTTGAGAAATCACAACTGACATTACAGTCTGCTCCCCACTTTTCGAATTTCAATCTCTCTCATAAGCAGCACCGGTTAACTAGGTTATACCCAGGCACGAGTGCGAGTGCGTGCACACGCACACGTAGTCCAAAATTAAAGTCTCCTGTAAGCACTTCTACCTCAGGGAAAAGATGATGGGAGTAGATATGTGACTGATGTTAGTCATGTTGCTTAATACGCTGGTGGGAGGCAACAAGATGCTGCTCAGATAAATGCCATGCAGGAACCCGTGGATTTGAGCAATCCCTCAAGTTTTGCTCTCTCAGTGTTTCGCACAAACCTTACAAGAAGTTTTAGTCAGTGCAGTCACTTGTGACGGTGGGAATAGAGACTGATTGTGCTGAAACTCTTTAAAAATCTGAAGCCTGTAACCCAGTTCCTGCCTAAATTTGGCATGGTGCATTGTGTGACAGAGGAGTTACTCATATACTTAAGTCTTTGTGAAGTTGGTACCTTTCTGGTGACCTTCCAAACTGTTGCCTTAAAAGCCACCTATTGTTAATTTGTGTGTATAGATTTTCTGAGAAGGTTTTGCTGAAAGAAATTTGAATAGAAAGTGCTGTTAACATTCTCATGCCCAACGCTAATACAAAATTTCTGAGTATACTTCATTGCCACTTAAACATTGTGACTAACTCATAGCTTTATCTACAAGTCCTTGAATAAGTCAACTCCTAAATTAAGTAACCTTTTCTTACCGTGTCTTGAATGGGAGGGGAAAATGTTGTGCTTTTTAAACGTTCTGCATAAGGTAAGCACGGCCTGTAACTTTGCATATGCTCCAAAAACAAACAAAAAAAACCTAGACAAAAAATACTCGTGGAGACAGGAGTAAAAGTTTTTTCCCTGCGTTTTCCTGTATTTTATTTAAACTTTTAAAATGTCTGTATTGATTCTGGTGTCCTGTGGTTTTTGCATTAAGCCTTCAGAAGTGAGCTCCAGGATTTTTTTGTCTCATAATCAAATGAAGTGCTAATTCTCTTATGTGGATATTTTTATGGATAGGTTAAATTGTAAACAAAGATGGAGGCTGATGAAAAATTACTTTTCCTCTGACTCTCATGGTACAGCCTGTTCTCCAACCATTCATGGAGTCTTAAGGGAAATCAGAAAATCTGGTTTGCAAAGCAATGAAAAAAGCAGCACATCCATTTTTTTTTCTGGCTTGTCAAATCTCTGAAAGGAGTAAGAATTCAGATTTTCTTTAATGCAATGAGCAAGATGTTTTGTTTTCCAGATTGTTATGTTTTATTCAAGTTAAAGATTTCCCTTTAACTGAGCTGTGCTGAAATAAATCCAGGCACCCTGTGTCCAGGGTAGCCCAGGGCACCAGACCTCCCTTGCTGGAAGGCACCGTGGAATCTGAATAGCGATTGTTTTGACTTGTATGCATTAACTCTGCCTTTGAAAGACATAGGCCGTGTCAGCACTCTACTATTGCCTTCCATCAATTTGTTTAGAGATTAATCTTCCCTTTTGACAAAGGCAATTTTTAAACTTCAGAGTCAGGCAAACCCTCTGCTCTGCTCTGTGATGTGATGCAGAGGACTCTCAGCACTGTGAGGGCTACTATGGGGAAATGAACTCTGGTTCAGCCAAGCCCAGTACACCCAGGCACAGCAGAGCTGCCGCAGACCCCCTTAGCAAGGGAAGCCAGGAGGTAGCCAGCTCAGAGTGCCTAAGTGGAGATAAGCTGCCAGCTGATTGGAGAGCAGAAGGAAACGTGCTGGCGAAAATGCCCGGGTCCTGCTGGAAGCTGCATTTTCACCACAGAGAAATGATGGGCTTGTTTCCCTCAGGACCGTGGCTGACTGGTTTTGTTTAAAAAGAATAAAAAGCAAAGTGCTGACAGGATATTGTTGGCTGGTGTAATCAGGTTTTAAATACGTTTTAAATCAGCTAACAGAGTGACATAGATGCTAGGTTCATTCTTTTCCACTTTGTGTGCCCAGGGGAGGAGGGGAAGATAAACAGCAGAGCCAAACTTACTGATAGATTTTAATCCTTCCCAGAGTTACTATCAGCTAGGCTCCTGCTTCTGTTTACCCAGATGAGGAGTCTTTAAATGGGTGTCTCCGTTTGTAAGGATCTTTTCCCATTGTGAATAAGGCAACGACTAGACAATGAGGCTGTTACAGAAGAAAGATGAGCTGGCTGCAGCCAACAAATCTTGCACTCTCCATTTACAGGGCTATAATTATCCAAAGTTTTAAAACACAATGCTATCTGCTGAAAGGGACCATCTGGGTGAAGACCAAGACATCCCAATTAAGTGATTGATAAGCAGCTCATGTACTGGAGGAGCACACACCACCCATACAGTGCAGTTCTAAAAATGCCACTTGTGTTAACAAACATCTTTAAGGAGTTTGAATGTAGCTACACCGTGGGAGGGAAGAGATCAAGTGTGTTTGTGTGATTCAAAGTAAGGCAGAATAAATAAGATCAGCCTCTGGAGCACAGTGGAAAGTGCTCCTAGAGCACTGAGGTGCAGTGGCAGAGCAGTGCCCACCTGTGCTTTGCAGTCTCCTATGTGAGGGCAGTGTTGCTGTCTTGGGGGATGTTGTGAGGAAGTGTTAGCATCAGAGAGGGGAGGAAAGAAGGACAAACCTGCGCTCATGAGGCACCTTTGCTTGTTAGGCCTGAGAGGAGTTGTCCGTCAGCCCACAGCAGCTGATGAGTGTAATCATCAGGCTGTGACAGGAAAGAAATCTGTGCTGGTTTCCTCCATCCACCACACACTTTGCCTTCAGCCTTGGCCTGCAGTACTGTTTTCCATCTGCAAAGATAGGAAGTCCATCTGTCCTCCTGTTCTTGCCCCACATGTCTTTTTCAACTTGTAAGCCCAGCACAGCTCTTGCAGAATACATGCACGATGCTGATTTATTAGGGTCAGTATCTTGTTTGGCACTTTGTCATACCACATCAACAGAAAATGAAATCTTTCCCCCTAACAGCTTCCCAGTGGGTATCAATACTCCTTTGCACCTTTTCAAAGCAGTAACTGGAGCCCTGGACATGTATATGGTCAGAAGTCTGACTCCGAGTGCCTGCAGTAAAATAACATAACCAGCCACAGCTCATTTGCTCTTTAACAATTGCCCAGTGTTGCCATCCCCAGGTTATAAAGCCAGATGGGGGGTTGTGTGATAATTTAGGATGACCATAAGCTTTTCCTTGGTTAGTTCTTTTAACTTGCAAAATGGTCCATATTGAGTGTAAGATATTACATTCATATACAGGGATATAAAATTTTGCCTCTGAAGCTTGGATCTTAGTTTTAGTGTTGCTATGTCTAGCTACTCCTTTGACACTTTGATCTGGCCTGTGGCCTCTCTTGCTAAATTTCTCTTTAGCTATTGACTGTTCTCAACCCTTCCACATATTTTAAGCTAAACTGATTGAGCCATATGTATCTTTTAACTAGATTTATTTTGTAATGCTTTTCTCTGAACCCATCTTGATTTACCAGCAGTTACCCACATATGAGCATTCAAATGAGATGTGGCCTTTATTTTCTATGCCTAGATAATACATGTGATAGTATTTTTCATGATATTTAAATCCTGTTTTGCAGGAGTGACTCATTATCTTTATTTGTGCATTACTTGTCCTAAATATTTCTCTTATATACAAGCATTTCATGTAAGTTTTGTTGTCATCTTTTGCTACCTTGCCTGTCTGACAAGGAGAGTAATGCAGCTGGGTCTTGGTGGAAGCAAACCCACTTGCTCATGTTTTCCCAGTGGAAAAGGACCTGGGGGGTGTTGGTCAACAGCCAGCTGAACATGAGTTTTCAGTGTGCTGAGGTGGCCAAGAAGGGCAATGGCATCCTGGCCTATATCAGGAATAGTGTGGCCAGCAGGACCAGGGAGGTCCTAGTACTCAGCACTGGTGAGGCTGCATCTCAAATCCTGGATTTAGTTTTGGGACCCTCACTACAAAGAGGACATTGAGGTGCTGGAGCATGTCCAGAGAAGGGCAACATAGCTGGTGAAGGATCTGGAGCACAAGTCTTAAGAGGAGAGGCTGAGAGATATGGGGTTGTTTAGTCTAGAGAAAAGGTGGCTCAGGGGAGACCTTATTGCTCCTCTACAACTACCTGAAAGGAGGTTGAAGTGAAGTGGGAGTCAGCCTCTTCTCACAGCTAACAAGTGACAGGATAAGACAAAATGGCATCAAGTTGCTCTAGGGAAGGTTTAGATTGGATGTTAGGAAAAACATTTTCACCGAAAGGGTTTTAAAGCATTGGAACAGACTGCCAAGGAAAGTGGTGGAATTACCATCTCAGGAAGTGTTCAAAAAACATGTGGATATGGCACTTAAGGACATGGTTTAATGGTGAACATGGTGCTGTGTTGACAGTTGGACTTGATCCTAAATGTCTTTTTCAACCTTAATAATTCTTGAGCCTGTGATTCTATGATTCTCCATTTATTGCAGTTCATGAGCGTTCTCCATTATTTAATTTGGGCTGCCAGTACTATAGTTACCTGAGTAATTCAATTTATCCTCTTACAGTACTAGCACAGCTTTAGCTTTCTTTCAGTCTAAATTCCTTCAATGTAAGAAGGGTCCTTGAAAATTTGCATTATATGAATATTTTGAAAATAATCAGTCAAATCCGCTTCATATCATCCTACCACTGGTCATCTGTAAAAGTGAACATTCTCTGATACATCAAGGACTCTACTTCCCTCTAGAGTTAGAAGCATCTTTTAAAAAAACTGGTGAGATTAAACCACCTTGAACAAAGAGGTCTGCAACTGTAAATATCCCCAGAACCCACACCGCTAAAGCAACTGGTGAGCAAGCTTTTGTGGTGTCAAACTCCACAAGACAGTGCCCAGATGTAGTTCAGGGCTCTAGGACTATTCTCAATATGTATAGAGGTTGTATGGATGAGGTCGTGCAGGGTTGGCTCCCTCTGTTCCACACGTCCTTCAGTGTCTTGCATCTGGGGGGCCTTGCATCTTAAAACTTTGCTCTGACATGCCTTCATGTCACACTGACACGTATGCAGCACACAGCCATGCTGTAAAAATGCTGCTCTGAGAGGCAGAAACACTCCCAGCACTACCAACATTTTTTAAGTAATGCCACTCCTCATACACACATTGCAAAGTAATTAGGTCCCAGTGTCAGAGGGGGTCCACAAGGTGTCTAGAAGCCCATGAGTCCAGTTCAGTCATGCAGGTCCCTGGCCTGTTCATATGTACCAGCAGAGGTGGTAGTTGCTATAGCAGCAAATGAAGTTTAGAGAAGGAAAGTTCTTTGACAGCCATGTCCCAAATCACTTAGGAGCTTATATGTCAATGTACTAGATACCATTTTACCCTGGGAGCTGACAGAAAACTGGTGTTAGACCATGACTGTACAGTGTGCTCCTTGTGTGAAACAAGGCCTGATGTCAATATCAGGTGCTAAAAGATGTTTCTGAAGGATGAATGAATTTAACAGCCTTTTACAATGCATTGCACTAGCTTAATCTGCAGGTGATAAAGGCATTGATGAAGTGTCATGAGACCAATAAAAAAAAGATCATGCCTGCTTGTGAAGCCAGGTGTAAAAATGCAACCTCATCCAGAGCTGAGGTTTCAATGTCTGAATCAGATTTAGGAAAATCCCTGTGTCACAGTCTTAAAAAACAAGATAAGATCTTCACTCAAGTAAATACAAAGGACTGCTGCAGTGTCTCCCGGAAGCTGCTTTCTCCAACTACAGATATTTGCAAGATACAGCTGTTCTTGTCCTCCCACAGATCTTTCCTCTTAGCCTTGCTGAGCTGGAGGGATGTCAAGACCATGAGTTCCTCAAATGATGGAGTAGGCAGGAGCTGCTTCGCACCCACATCATCTTCATCTTCATGTCTTGTATATCTTCATGGAAGATATGATGTAGCCAGGTCCAGGTTACTTTGCTCTTCAGGAAAGTACAGGGTGGTACTTTATGGCACTTCTGTTACAGGAAATAAGGCTTGATTTTCTTCATCGCTAAAACGCCTATGCCTCTCAAAAAGGCAGCAGAAAAACAACTGTAAAGTCAAATAAAATGCCAGCTATACTTCACTGAAATATTAACGCCTTTGCTTCCCGCTTGATCTAAAATAAACTTAATTTTCTTAATTTAATATCAGAAATAGAATGGCTGATCCAATTGGCTTATGCTGTTATGGAGGAAAACGGTATTTTTCATACTGATTCAATTGTTGGACCTTTCTGTCTTCCAGTGGTGAAAACATTTGAAAACAGAGAATTTTCCTTATAGTGAGACGCGGATTTAGATCATGAAGTTTGAGCCTGTCAAAAACATTTCCCAAATTCAAGCTCCAGAGGATTAATAATGGGAGCTGGTTATATCCTCCTAGGGAAAATGGAGTTTAAGGTATTTTAAACATGAGTTTTGTGGAGCAGTCATAATATTTGCATCCATGCCATTTGCATCATTAAAGGCTTGGTGATGAGAAAGGCAGAAGTATTTGGGTGTCAGACTTAAGGTTTGTCTACATATGTTTGTCTTCAGCTCAGCATGTCTAAAGCATTTTCTAAAGGCTCGTCTGTGATCTGCCCCTTTTTTATGCATTTAAGGTGATTGCAAGGCAATTTCCTTCTCTGTGAAATACTTTTTTGTGCAGATACAGCATAGCTGGGCTAGAACTCGTTTTTTTCTAGGCTGTTTTCCCAGACTTGCCTCAGATCTTCTCTTTTCTCCAGCAGTCTGTGATCCAGTTTGTTTTATCTAATCTGATCTACCTTGACCTCTATGCCACAATCATCCTATGGTGCTTGAATGTCCCAACAGCCTGCCTTTGTTGCCTTTCTTTCCCCATAATTCCCACTCCTTCAGTCAAGAAAAACCTGGGACAGCTGTCAGATAAAACCCAGCAAATCTGGCTTTGCCTGATAATTCACATGTAATCAGCCTGTCCTTTGGACTGACCAAGGAAAATACCTTCCAAACTGTGTCCAGGAAAAAAGTACAGGTCTTTCTGTCCTCCTTTCCTTTGGACAAGTTCTCAGATGACTTGGCCACCCCTGGAGATGGAGTGAGTGAGCAGGCTGTGAGAACTGCTGCTGTGGCATGCTCTTCTCCACCCTATCACAAATTTGCCATCAACTAAGATCACAACCGGACCTCCTGAATCTTCCTCCCTGGCAGTAAGTTCTAGTGTTGGCCAAGCATGTGTCCTTGTTTCCCTTTTGTGGTGTGCCAGATCTGGGGTCATTTCACTTGTGAGAGGGTTGAAGGCTGTGCCAGCTGCTCCAAGGCTTCAGATGGATTTGGGATGGCCTCTGTGAAGAGCAGGTAGCTGCTGGCTTTCTTGCTGTATGGCACTGGATCTCATGGGGACTTCAGGTGCTTGAATGCATGTAGTTATGACTATGAGGTGCTTTAATGCAATGTAGGTATGATTTCTCAAGTGACCAGTCCCAGAAGGATTAAGGCTTTTCTGAGTTTCTCCCTGGAAATGGCACCTGGGTAGAAGTGGTCTATCTGTGGGTGTTCTGACAAATGCCTAGTAAGAACGTCAGTCAAAAAAGTATCACACTCAATCAATGTGTCAATCTGACAGTCTGAAAATCACGTGAATTGTTATGTGTGGGAAATCCCTTGTACTTCTGAGGCTGAAGGTCCACATTATTTGTAACAAATGAAAAAACTACACAGACATTTCTGTGAGTCAAGAGCAAGAGCTGAAATGACAGTCTTGTATTTCCAAGGTAATTTTGTCATGTAATGAGGACAAGATACTCTTTAATCTTTTAAGAAGGAGAATGTCTGCCAAATTTTCCCAGTTGATCTTCTCTTTCCTTTCCTACACCCTGCAGCATACATATGTGACTGGGAAAGTGAGGGACTCAGCAGTTCCTACATGTAAAGGGTAATATCCCTACCAGGAATATATAATATTTTAAAGGCCAATCACTGTTACCAGGAGTATACTTTAGACAGCTTAAAATATTCTTATTTCACTGAGCGAAAGTAGGGGGTGGTGCCAGTTCATGGCAGGGCCATCAGAGCTGAGGTCTAGGATGGGCATTGTCACTGTATTCAGATCCAGCCATCCACTAAAAATGCAATTGCCAGAAGAAATGCTGGCACAAGATACTGTATAAAGCAACCCTCTTGTTGTTATTTCACCGATTATTATTTCAGAGAGGGGACCGTATAACTATGAGTCCTCAAGAATAAAAAGTAACAGATGCACACTGGAGCAGAAGCATTAATGTTTGATTTATAGCACAGAAGCGTTTTCCTCTGCTGCCAGGTGTCTCTTAAGTCTGAGAGCTTCTTGCTTTGTTAGATCTATTCTCCTGTAAACACTTTGTTGCTGCCATTACATTTTCCCATGCTGAAAGTCTATCGCAAAGACTTTTTTTCTGAGGCATTGGCAGATGGCAATTAGCACCCTTCATATTCTTTCCCCATAACTTCAGCAGTTTTTTGCCTGCATCCACTTAACAGCTCCAGGCATGCCAAATCGCACGCTTTTGGAGGACTTGTTGCTAGTAGCAGATCTTTGATTCTAAATGCCTGAGTAGCGTCTGAACTATATTTAGAGCAAGTACACGCCTGCCTATTCATGATCTTTTGTGTAGAGCCTGGACAGCTCGGTGCCAGTGTGCAGCATAATCAGCTTTTCCTTTAGCGTTGAAATTCCACAGCTCTTCAGAGAGGAAGGGAGGGGGGAAGGAGTGGTGGGCAAGGAAACAAGGATAGTAATTAAATATGACTTAGGAAAAAAAAAATTTCTTGAATAGCAAATTAGTCTTGCTGTTTTACTAATGTTATTGCTCTCTTCATAAAGTCCCAGCCATGTAATTATTGCACACTCCTAACTCCTATAGACTTGCTAGAGAGTTGTACTGTACCGAGTGAGGCTGTGAACATCAAGAAGTTGTCCTTCTTTTCCTGGACTGCTAAGAAAAGGAAGAACTGAATACATTTCCTGCTTGACAGGATTTCCATTAACTTACAAGCACCTCTTAAAAAACTCCAGGTACTTGTCCTACGGCCTAGCAGTGTAAGGACATCTGTAGTAACAAGGCCAAGCCTACAGCAGATGTAAGATGATATGGGGTTCTTGGAGTTAAGTTTATCCACAAAAAGTCTGATCATTACATATATTTATATCTGAATCCAGTGGTGGATCAAAATATGTAGGTAAAGCCTGAGGAGTTGGAACTTGACTGATCACCTGGGGATAAAGAATTTCCAACTTAGCACTTCGGTTTTGGCATTTACTGACTTGTATAAATGTTCAGAATTTATGTGTTCCAAGTATCTGATTTTTCTAAGTCATGTTTGCAAGTACTTAGTTCTGCAACATTAGAGCAACATGTCTCTCCTGTGAGACACAGACAAATTCAATCGATTTGATCATATAGTGGTAAATAAAAAGAAGATCAAACCTACCTGCTCATTCACTTAGAGGAAAATAAGTAAATTTGTGCTTATGGTTGACTATATCACAAACTTTTGTCTCACTAGTGAGAATCTCTCCATTAAATTTCTAACATGGCACTTCTTTACAGGGAGACAAACTGTAAGTATTTTTCTCATAAGAATCTCGTCCTAGTTTCAGGGGCTGAGACCAGTTCATCACTATGTGGGTATAATCAAAACTGGGTATTCTACACTTTCTATGTCATTTCTGATGGACTGGTAATACATGGATTGTTTGCAGCAGCTGCCCAGGGCACACCGGACACCTCAGGCTACAAGCTGGGTGTTAAAGAAGGCAGGGGAGTGTTCCTTTGCTTTCACACCAGTGATTCAGCTGTGACAGCTCTCCTCGGGAAAGGCGTTAACACCTTCTCACACAGCCTGAGGGGTCATCTCTGCTGGTGGGTCATCTTGGACGGGCATAATAGGCAGCTGCAATATCTAGACCATCGAAGAGTCCAAAAATATCCCACGACCCACAGAGTTAAATCACGGGTGAAACTCCCCATCCTGGGGGAGGTACTGGGCATTCCCACCTGAACTTGAACACACATAAACTTTGGGTTTTGGGACTTCAGACAGCACTCGTCGGATTGAGAGGAGGACCAGAACTCCAACAGAACTGCAACTACCACTCTCAACAGCACTGTGATCACTACTTCAACAGGACTGCAACCATCCTCTGGACAAACAGGCTTTCCTTTCCTTTTACTCTGAACCCAGGGGGGGCATGTGGTGCTCAGCACAGGGGCTAACAAACACTGTTCAGTTCTTGTCCCAGGGTGCTGGGTTATACATCTGACTCAGAGGGTTAGAAACGGTTTTCTCTGTGTCATTGTATTTATTGTAATCTTCTTAGCAAATTGTAACTCTGACTTGTAATCTCCGGTTTACTTTTAAACCAGCACAACTCTTAAATAATAACTGCATCTTCGGTTTTAACTTATGTAAAAACAACAAAATAGAAGATAAGCCTCTTTATAATATGCAATTTGCTGCTGAAAGAAAAATAATGAATAAAACCAAAAAAGGTCCATGTCCTTGTTAGATATTTCAGCTATCCTCATTTAACTGGTCAAAGGGAAAACCTGTTCAGCTATTCAAAGAGGAGTGGGTGAAGAGCTTTTTCAGGCACTGATACCAGCTGCAGAGCATGGGCCCATATCATGAAAACACACAAATGCAAACCAATTGAAATGTGTATGTAAGTCTCTGTATACTGCACTACTGAGTGAGAGAATGTGATATGTTTAATTGATTTTACTTTCTCTAAATGCATTTGCTGTTGATTTGCCTTGAGAACTGGTATGGACGTTTCTTCACCTACATACCATTGGTTCCCTTTGAGTGAAGAGTGATAGCTTTGGCATGTTATTGGTTCCTATGTTCCATTAAAACGGCTCCACACTTCCACTGTTCTAGTGGTAGCACTGCTGCTAGAGATGCAAACTCTGTCTGACCTCTTCTAGCATGATGGATTGTAGGTATAAGCATATGTCAGAAATACAGGGTGCTATGGCTTTAGCTGTAACAGGCAGCTGAAGTTTTTAATTCCCTCTGAACAGATGTGTGGGGTTTTCTAGCAGAAGGCAGGGGGAAACAACCTGAGCTTGCACTTTGTACTAGAGCCATCTTACCATTTACCCAACAGTTGTCACATTTGCTTCATCGCAAATTGAAGCTCTGGGAATTAAAGAGGGAGGATTTCTGTCTAGACCTTATTGTTGACAGTCTCTGTGGGACACATCCAACGTCCTAGAAAAGGAGGTCACTTTCTTGAGTGCAGATGGACTAAGGTTGTAACATCTCCTGCTGGCCATGTGCCATTTCCCTTCTGTCCTGCTTTGCTTGAAAGGGGTTCAATTTCTGTCTTCTCTATGTTCCTCTGATAATATAATCTTGTTTGGAAGAGATAAGTATAGCCATTTCACTATTAAAATTGACTGTGTACAATTTTTTTTGTCTGAGAGTCAGACAATTGGACATGATTTCAGCAATGTGCTTTGGGAATGGTAGGCTATTGATTAATTCTCTGTCATACAGATTGTATTTGAAAACAAAACAAGACTATAATTCTTTTCTTGATTGACATTTCTGAATCAAATAATTGAGTTTTATTTGTGTTTTTGGGATGAACTGTTATATAGAAAACGTTCTAGTGTTTTCCCCAGGAACAGAACTGGAAATCAACAGCTGTTAGGACAGCAATCAAAGTGTTTTTGTTTAAGTGATGTATAGCCCAAGATAAAGAAGTGAATTTAGAACCTCAAAATGTTGAAGTTTATGGCTTGGTCCCACCAATAATAATCAAGAACAAATGAAGTCCTGTTGGGTTTCTTTGTCAGTTGAGGACTGCTTTATGCGTATAATGGTGGGATATTTTTCCTAGAAATTTGAAGTGATGGGGGTTGGAATTTTATTGTGCAGGTACTTGAACAAGCTCTAAACATTCAGAAATAGTTTTGTATTGTACCTAATGCACCACATTATCTTGAGTTTTGCCTTGGCAGAAAGTGGATTAACTATTTTTTTGTAGCAAACAGCATTGCATTTGTAGCAAAGCTTAAAGTTAGACTTTACAGAAGAGGAAGGTGGTTTTATTATAAAACAGATTTTACTTGCTCACACTCCCTTACTTGCATATTCACAAACCTTTTAAACACTTCATCAGCTTACAGTAAAAAGGAGCTTTCATCTCTCTATCCTTTCCTACCTCTATGAGTCATTAGGGTTTTCTTTTTTTGATCTCTGTGACTGGATGCATAAAAGTTCCAACCTTGCCCTTCATCTTCTTCATCACAATCTCTTAACTGCTGTCCCTCTTTTTTGGCAGTCCATTGTTTTCCCTACTTGGTTCTCCTCAGAAGTTGCGCATGGTTGTGCTGTGATTTTGACGACCTGCAGAGATGAGGGCCAGCAAAACCTTCTGTTGCTCCTTCTGGTGCTTTCCCACCTCACCATTCCCACTCCTTCTCCACAGGCCAACTCTGACACTTCTATTTCAACTCTCTATGCTTCTGTGCCTGTTTTGAGTTTGTTTTTTTTCTTATTCAGTTAAAAATTGGCACATAATTTTCTTTGGTACTGTAACACTTTTATAAAATAAGGATGAATTGCTCAATTGTTTCAGGTATTTCCTTAACACAGGGCTAATAACCTGGACCTCCAAATTAACTGTATCATAGGAGAGGGTGCCGTGGTCCTGATAAAAGCAGTCAGAGAGCCCAGAAAATGAGCAGCCCCTTGCAGTAGTGGCTTCAGTGTTCATCCTTCTGCAGCCTGGGAGTCATTTGAATCGAGGCCTTATTTGGAGGTCCTGTTGTCTGAATTGACTTTTGTCACTTAGAATAATAATACTTCTTAGCATCCTTCGTAGTCGGTCAACAGGTAAGTGATATTTTAGCTAGTGAAGTTGAAAATGCAGAGCTTCAGGAGCACATTCTTTATCCCCTGGTCACGCTCAGGACTAACACAAATGCAAAACAAACACCCCTAAACAGTTGAGCTCAGAAGGAGAAGCCTCTGGTGTTTGTAGTCAAATGCAAGTAACAAAATGTTCCCCTATCCCACTCAGGTGGCACCAGATACCCATCTGTATAGATAGAGCTGAGCAAACAAAGGACCAGCTGCATCATCGGCCAAGTATGGGGTTATATGTAGGGCTTTTTGGAGCAGAGGGAGGGGAGGTTCATCCATTATTAAAACATAGATAATAGAAACTTTATGCCCCACTGGTCTTACATTAGACAACATGAACTGAAAGATGAGGTCTCCGCTAATTCAGTGCCTGGTACTCCAGAGACTGGCTCCCATGTGGAAAGGAAGCAGACAGCACTTGTCTGTCTTACTCTGCCTGATCCCAATCACCTGAGTTCCTGCTCCTTCCCTGGCAATGGCCTCCTCTGACAGCTTCACTTCACTGGAAGAATAAAGCTGTCAGAAAGGAGAAGAAGATAAGCATCTACAAGAGCCAGGCCACGGTCACAGGATGCAAAGTCAGGCAAAATGATATGATGCCTACCCATGCCAGATCAAGGGCTTAATGTAAAACACATCTCCCACTCTCTCCTTCAGCAGTCACTCTAACAGCAGCACTGTTCTCAAAAGGGAAGTGTCCCACAGATGAGCTTTGTCCTTCCCAGAGGGTTGGAAAAAGACGTTTAATAAAAAGACGAATAATTTCTTGAGGAAGGCACTAGGATGCCATGGGTTACTCTCAGTAAATAAGAACAAGCTGGAAAATCCCATATTCAGCTTCTCTTTCTTGTGCCCCCATAACTTGAGATGATATGGGCCTTTTTCCTATTAGAGCGTAGGCTTTGAGAAACTCTAGCCTATGTATAGCTACAAACAAGTAGAGGAAAGAATGCAGAGCCTAATGCGGCTAGCAATCCATGTTTGATGCAAATATTTGATGTGACAAAATCTTCTAACACCCCCTGCTTCCAAACAGAATGTTCTAGCCACCCTGACTTTAAGTTTCTCAAACCAAACAAAAGGTCTGTTTGGGGCACTCTGTAATTGTGGGGTGTTTGCAGTTCAGGTATGGTTTTTTTTAACATTTTATGCAAGGAGAGAACAACAGATTTTCTCACATTGAACCGTTCCATTCTGTCCCATGCAGGGCTAGATTTGTTTTGCTAATCTTTGACTTTGGCAAAGGTCCAAAACCACTGGCAATGCAAGTCCTTAGCAGCTGACTCTTTATGGTAGTTTTGGATACCAGAAGCTTAAATAATGAAGTCCGTATTCTTTTATTCAGTAGGAGAAATAAAACCATCTGAATGGTATTTAAAATAAAAATAGATTGAGAACTTCATCTACTGCAAAATTTGAAAAGTGTTTCACTTACTTTGAATATTTTCAGATGTGCTGGTTCCAATTATTCAAGAAAATTTGAGCCTGATGTTCAGATAGTAATATTTTTCACATATTTTTAGTTTCAACATTTTACTTAGGGCAATATTAAGAGAATTGGAAGAAAGCAACAACTTGTTTTTATTTCTGATTCACAACTCTCCTCTAAATGGCACAAGTCAAGCTCTGAAGTGGAATTCACTGAAGTGTTGCAAGAAGAGACATTAATTGTACCAAGTGTACATTCCATTAGAAACAACTACTATTTGAAGCATTTCAGGATGTAGGCACAGATCTCTCCCATGTGATTAGACATAGAAAGCCTCCCTTGTTCTCTCGGAGTGGTGCAAAATGGACTCCAACTGTTGTCAGAGCATCTCCGAATGCACACTTTTCCTTCTCAGGGAAATGTAATGCCAGAGGGTAGGCATCCAGGGATGTTTCTTTGTTTTCAGGAGAAGCAGAAATAAGCCATATTGCCCCGGCGGATCTTTCCTCCCCTTATTCTGTATCTCCCTGAAGTTCTAAAGGATAAAATGTTTTGAATAATTTGCCTAATTTCAAACTTCCTTTCCCACCGCTCCGCCCCAAAAGTGGCTTGCACTTAGCACAGTGATTGTATGCATTTTCTTCCAGAATGCATTTCTAGGTATTTCTCAGAGCTGAACTCATCTGAACTTCTTCCACTAATGCATTAAATATTGGGGCCGCAACCACAATTCTCTCTTCCTTTCATCCTTTGCCCAGTGGGAGAGCTGCATGCATGGAGGTGGGTTTTGCTCTTGGGTTAGAGAGGAAAGGGGGACTAGGAAAGTTTTATCTCTATGTCTTTAATTTCCTTTTGTTAATACTAATTTGTAATGAGTCAATTTTGAGAAGGTAACGGGATGTCTAATGAAGGTCCTTAGTCCCTGCTAAGTTTATTCCCCCCGGTGTTACATGGCCTCTTCTAAAAGTCTATTGCCTGAACAGTCTTCAGCTTCCTCCAAGAGGAAGACAGGGCAACACAGAGAGGTGCAGATCTATTGCATCTGCTCCAGGTACATTACGTTCTCACACCAGGACAGAGCCCTGAAAGGGATGACAGATTTAAATAGAGATTTTATGGCACATGACTTTACAGACCAGCTTGCAGGTTTTTGGCAACAACTGGCAACTCTGCCCTAGCCAGTGTTGGCAAGAAAATGTGCTATAACGTGGTGTACAAGCTGTGTTTTCCAATGGGTCAGGAAGTCTCTTGTCAGTTGCAACCGATGGCTGTAGTTTGTGGGTTAGGTAGAAAGGTGTTATTCACTCTACTGATAGAGGCTGCCTGAAGACAATGGAGTCATCACAGACTCCTAAAACCTCCAGAATTCCCAACTTGCTCATGTGCAGATTGCAATGGAGAAACTGGCCCAGCCACGTGCAGCCAGCAGGGTGGAAGCTTACTGGGGCCTTTCACTGTCAGCAGAAAATACTATTGCTGTTCCCTATAGCATGTAAAGGGTTGTCTACCCTTTGTGAGCCCTTCCCCCAACCTCAGGAGAAGATGCAGGTGGCAACAGTGGGGAGCATGCTTTACTTCTCTGGGGGTATTATAATGATAATTTTCAGCCTGTAATTTATTTTACACTCTGTACATTATTTCCAGAGGAGAAAAAAAATGTTGGAAAGTATTTAAAACAAGATCAAGGTTAGCCTTGAAATGTGAAGAACTCACAAAGCAAGGGGAAAAACATCTTGGCAGGCTTGTCAAGGTTGCCTGTGGCTTGGTGCAAAATCAGAGGTACTAGAAATGGTAACAAACCTGTTCAGTCCCTATTCCTTATGCTCTTTCCAGTGGAAGAATGACTTGTTTTCTCCAGTTCCATCCTTTACCACTGCATTTGGGTGATGGCAAGGAGATAAATCCTCAGCAGAATATTTCCTGATATCATCTTTGCCTTCTAGAGGAAAGACCACAATGCCCTATGGAGTCCATGCTGTGGGTATCCACCTGCAGCCAGTGTGCCCACAGCTTCGCTCACCAGCTCTCTCTGCAGACAGATGGGAAGGGGTGGCACTCATCACTACTGTGCAAGGAGCCCATCTTCAGTGCTTCTTGTCAGCAATTCCCTTCACCGAGCCTGCAGTTCAGCTTGAGGTGTTCTTTCACGTTTTTTTTTTCATTTATGCAACTAATGGGAAAAAGGAAAGCAAATTAATTTGACTCTTTTCCCCCACATTGAAAGATGATTAACCAACACCAGTAGTTGCTAATTAGGTGTATATATCAAAGATTATACTATTGTAGAGAGAAGCTGCCACTGTTGCTGGTTAGTCCGTATTTTTAGTATTTTTCCATGTGATTAATTAAGGATAGGGTCTTTTCCATGTGCATGAAATTTCCTTTCTGAAACAGGTGATATTTTTCCACAGAATGAAGTCCAATTCTGATCTCATTTACACCTGTGTAAACCTGGACTAACTCCTTTGGAGCCTCTCCATCTAATCTAATCTAATCTGCGTATTTTCAAGTGTACCAGGCATTAGGGTATCTGAGCTCCCGTGCTTATCCCCAGACATAAACCAATGTCCCTGGGTTCAGTCTTACTCACCATGTCCTGTCCTTCATATATAATTTATCAGCCAGAATGATGTTAGGTGATTTGCACTCTGAAGTAATCATCACTCAGGCAGGAAGATGATGGATGGGTGGAGGGAGAGCAGATGGTATGAAAGATTAATCAAAAAGCGAGAGTCCGTGCTACTGCTGGTCCACAGCTAAAGATCATCTTGGGTGTGAAAAATGCTAGACTAATGGTGAGGTATTTGTCTCCTGAATTTATGCTATTACTAGGAAATCCTTCCATACTTCACAGGGCTGAAAAGGCCAGAAGCTTTTTTGGGAGCCTGATGGAGCAGGTCTCCCCCACAAGCATGGCTGTGTTAGGGCAGCTTGGCCTCTGTTGCCCACTTCAGCACATGCTGCCTTCTGCTTTTTCCCCTCTCATGTACTGTTTGCACTGGCACAAACACAACTCAGCTGCTTTGCCATTCCTCCCTGACCACCATTTCCCATTAATTAGTACTGCTACTCTCCATGCACAGACCCATCTCTCCCTTGTCAGGTCACCGGTCCCACCTGTCTGCTTCCTCCTTAGCTGGATGGCTCCTCCTCCGTCACATCAACCTTAACCTCTGGATAAGGGAGAGCATCAGTGCTACTGTGCCAGCTACTGCTCTGTTCCCTCTAACAATGGCTTTTCCCATGTCTTTCTGGAAGCCAGATCTCTGTTTGCCAAAGATGCTTCAGCTTTTCCATTTGCATTTCTTTTCTCTGGTCATTATTTCCTACTCTAGCTTCTTCCTGATTGGTGTTTCTTTTGGACAGTTCAGGTCCTCCTTGAAAATTGGTTGTGTACCCTACAGGGGCAGCTGAGTGTGGGCAAAGGTGAGTTTTCCTGCACCAAATCAGGGCAGACCAAATGCCAGGCTGCAGCCAGAGCTAGGCAAAATGGAGGAAGGACGAGGGTTTGGACAAGGAGGTAGGAAGACAGCCTGACCATCAGTCTCACTGTCCCCACTGCCACCATGAAAGGCAG
This sequence comes from Lophotriccus pileatus, assembly GCA_035583135.1. Lineage (NCBI taxonomy): Eukaryota > Metazoa > Chordata > Aves > Passeriformes > Tyrannidae > Lophotriccus > Lophotriccus pileatus. The sequence goes on along the minus strand of JAWWES010000081.1, from coordinate 61,355,816 downwards.
GGAGGAAACAGAGATGGATGCTGTGAAACTAGACATGGCCATGAGATTTAGGCAGAACCAGAGGAGAACCACTAAAACTGGTAACAAGAAAAAGCTGAGAGTGATGTGGTACACTAGACCTCAGCCAGTGGGGCTAGGCATGGAAAAATAGAGGGGAGAGGAAAGTGTGGATCTCATACCTATGGCCCTGACTGTTAACTCATCAGCAAACACTGGAGTAATTGTTTTTTCTGCAGCTTCTGGATGTCAGTGTCTTTTTAACTGCTCTCATGCAGCCTCAGCACTGTGGCGTACTTGGCTGATGCCTTCAAAGGATGTCTTCACAGCATGAAGGACAATAAACTTTAGACCATTACCTGTATTAGGCCACTCATTCCAATTCTGTTGGAGTTCATAGGCGCTAGTCTGAGCCAGGAACGACTATACCTCAAATTTATTTTAAATTGGAGCTTCTGGTTTTGCAGGAACTTTTTTATTGCTCCAAGCAAGAAGAGGGGTGGAACAGTGTTCCACCCTTCCAACATAAACCTGTGCTGGGCAAAGCCCACCATGGGCCAGCTGTGCAACCCTCCTGCAGCACTTCCTGTTCAGCTATTTAATTGGATTGCCACTGGCCAGCTTTAAAACCTGGGGTTTTAATCTGCTGTAAATTGGTGCAGCTCTACTGAAATGCAGTTTTTCAGCCCGTGGTCTGTCAATCCCAAGGTCTCTGTGGGCCGCTTCAAAAAGGTCTACAAAAGGTAACTAAGAAAAGCAAACCCTAATGTCAATAGGCTTTGAGTTGCCAATACATGGGGATTTTTTCTCCACTAGGCCATTTTGGGGTGCCAAAAATTGAAAATTACTGAAGATCATGAAAAGAGTACTGTTTGGCACTAGCTGAGGATCTGTTTCTGACTGTTCACTGAGTAAAAATTTAGTTTTGAGGAGGTGATCAGGGTAGAGTAAGCAAGCAACACAGCTTAGCCTTGAAATTCTGTATGGATTTTTGAAAGCAGGCTAAAATGCTGTCACATATACTATATATATATATATATATATTATATATGTGTTTGTAAGCCGGTCTAGTTGAATAGTAGGAGATATCAAAATGCAATTGGAATCATTTAAGCATGATTTTTGGCAAAACTGTTGCTCCAAATATTGCTTCAGGAATCCTACATCCATCTCTCTTAAATGAAAAAATGAACATTTGATGTAATGTTTTAATTTACTTTTTTATGTAACATAACCTCAGCTAAAAAAAAAAAAAAAAGAAGAATTTAACCTCTTACTAACTTCAAAGCAGTAAAAGATCTTTCATTCATTTCTAGTAATGTCACATTAATTTATCTTTCCTGAGTTCCAAGAGTTCTGTATGTTATATAAGCAGGCACTAATATGTTCTTCTCAGTATTTTATTTATTCTTCTCTTAGAAGTGGCTAGAAGTCGCATATGCTGTTTCACAAAGAATTTTGAGATTTAGCGTTGTCCTGCAGAGCAAGAAAACTTCAGAAAAAAGGTCAGGATTTCTGAAGGCAACAGTTTCCTCCAGGATGTCTAAGCAGCTTCCTTGGAGACTGTCACAATCTTCTTGTGTTTCTTCTTAACTGTAACTTTAAAATATTACTTGATTCTGTAAAAGAAATTGATTTTACAGATCTGCAAGTTCCAGTGGAATAGGGTTCCATACAAACTTCTTCAAACCGTTCTATTTCATCACAGTACTCTGATTGAAGCACAGACTGCTGTGAGAGATTTGGAGTTAGAGCCAGACACCTAACAAAGGCCAGTGCTGTTTGGATCTGGAATCTAGATTCTGTTTGCGATCGAACTCAGATTATTCTGCTAATATGCTCCAGCACCCGGAGGGGGGAAAAAAGTTTTCTTGCGGTCAAAGTCTATCAGCCAAGCCCTCCCTGCTAGACTTGAGCAAGATGCATGCAAGCAGGGTTCAGCCTTGTTTGAGGAAATGATGGTGTTTTCTGAATTTGTGTTTCCTCCCTCCCTTAGGTAGCACTGGACTACGACTCCCTGCTTTGTGATTTGCCCCAAACTTTTCCATTCCCAGAGTTCAGGGAGTGTAGCCAGTCATTAATAAATAAATATTTTTTTTAAAAAAGCAACTGGGAGATTACATTAGTAGCAGAACCTTGTGCTCTACCAGACCAGAGGAAAGCGAGTGAGGCTGCTGCGAAGGGAAAACGGTTTTGTCTCTGTGATTCCATGTGTGTTCTCTCTTTAACCTTTCCCCTCTCATGTGCAAATACCATACATTTCATATAATTCTAAAACATACCATATTTTTATATAGATTACCAGAGTGTAGGGAGTGCAGTCTGTGGCGAAAAGCAGAGGTTTCTGTTAGTTCATATCAACATATGATCCCAGCAGTATCTAAAACATATGCTACTTACCATAGCATTTGCATGTGCATTCATATGTTTTTGTTCCACTTGGGTTATCTTAGAGCCTTAGGGCCTACCCCATTTGCACATGTTTGACTTAGATGGATGCAAAACCACCATATGAAAATATAACTGTGGAGGAGAGGAAGGGAAACACTTCAAAAATGTAGATCCTTTCCTGTCCGTTCTGTGTCTGCCTCTGCATTTATATGCACATAATTGCTGTCACAAGTTTACCTGGATTTACTTTAAGGACAAACAGTCCCAAAGATGCATTTTGCAGCACTGTACAAGGCAGTTTAAATGTAGATGGGAATTTCTATTTTCCTCTCCCCTTGCTTCAACTTTTTCCACTGTCATATGTGCACTTAGAAGCTATTTTCCCCATTACAAACCAAACCATTTGTGTGTACGTGAATATCGACTTTGGAGGTTATAGTGAGGCAAACTCATGGTATTTTCTCTTTATGGAGCAGATGCATTGGCAGTTCATAAGTTATTCATACTCATTGTCCTCAGGGATCCATTTATATAAGCTAGAGAGATATATTGGGTGCCTGGCTATCTCATGTCTGCCTATCAGATGGCTCCCTTAACCATAATTGTATCCCAATTTATACTGCATCATCATCACAATATGCTTTTGAGGAAGAGAATTGCAACTGTTCCCAGCATTCTCAGGGCAAAAAGAGGCCTGGGGGGTTTCAGCTGGTTGCTCCATGTCTCAAGAAGTTCCTCCTGGCTCTCTGAAAACCCAAACTAACTCTGTTGTCTGTTGGACCTCTGTTACTCTCTCTGCCAGGGTTGGTAAAATCTCCTGTCTAATACTTAACCAACAGAAATTGGCAGTTCCCAGCTTGACTGCCACAACTCCAGCCCTAAGCATCGATCTTGTCAATAGAAGCCAGCTCTTTTCTTAGAGGAAGACACTCTGATAAGTATGCTCCACTCAGCTTTTGTCTTCCCTTTGGCTGCCACTGAAATTTGTCTGCCAGTACTGTTCAGGGAAGGGATGGGTTACAGCCTTTAACATCTCCGTCACTGGACAGAGCTATTGATACCAATTCTTTTGGTTCATTTGGTTTGGTTTGCATTTTGTAACAGATTGAAAGCATTATGCAAAACATATGCATGCTTGGGTGCCTTCTTAATATGTGTTTTGAGTTACGTGCATCATTCCTTGTGCTTTGTTTACTGTCAGATTTGCTTGCTTTTCTAAATCAGCTGTGGATGTCCAGTTTCCGACTTATATAGAGCAGGAGATGCACTAGTTATCTTTGAGCCTAGTTTGGCTGCTCCAGTGGAAAAACTCCAGGGAAAGCTGTGGATGCTCTGTTGAATTAATCAGAAGGAGGAAGTGTTCTTGGAAGAAGCAGTACTTCCTTTCATGCAGGATAAGATATGGCCAGATGCCAAGGGTGGGGAATGAGGGCACGATTAAAGATCTAGATAAAGGAGGAAGTGTTTTTCCCTGTAAAGATGATGCATTTTCCTAAAGCTTGATTTCCTACACTGCTTGGAATTGAAGTTGTTCCACTCTTTTTTTTTTTTTTTTTGCTTTATCTTCTGCTTTAGTTGCAAATTTTCCTTCTTACTCAGCGGTCCAGCCAGAGAAATGAAATTTCCTTCCTCTTTGAAGCTTGCAGATGCTAGATTCAGAAAAGGGCAAATGAAGAAAGAGTGCAGGCCATGCGTATTTTTTGGCTGCAATGTACCCCCCCCCAGGCATGGATGACAGAGAGGAACACCATGGCCCTTTCCAGCTTTATTCTCATTATTACGCTACTGACATCATCAGAATTTGTTCCATCACTGTTATTTGCTGAAGGTCTCTAATTCGCAGAGGTGTACATGTGTATGTATGCACACACACAGAGGGATTTATGGAGGCAGTAGTGTGTTTCCTTACTCCAATCACTAGCAGGTGTTTAAAAGTAACAGGATTTTGATATTTATACAGCAGCAGGGCAGGATTTCTTGCCCACCATGTAAATCCATTTGGCTCTGTAACTGTATGACAATTCATCTAATGACGTTGCCTTTTCCCACCCGACCCCCATCGCCTTGTTCTCGCTGCCTGCCTGGATATATTTCCTTTCATTTTCATGCAGAGTATGTCACTGTTTCATAACTCGGTAAATCAGCTCACCCTTTTGATTCCTCCCACCAGTGCAGCTGTACATCAGAGCAGAGCCCCACGTCCCGCTGGGTGGAACGCCAGCTGTGGCAAATGAACAAGGAAGCCACCCAAGTTCTGCGCTTCTATTTACTTAGCTTCTGTGTAAAAACACTTATATGTGGGGTTTTATTTCACCATGCAGACATCCGCTGGAGCTAGCATTGTTTTCATTGATTGCTGCTGCTGGAGCTCTGGAGGCAGCAGTACGGATCCATATGGAAACAGGGTTTCCATAAATCTGTCAGACTTGAGTTCTCTTGCAGAGCCTCATCCAATCGCTTGCTCCTATTTTCTGTTCCATGTATTCAATTCCTGATTGAGTCAAGTTCAAACAAGCCACTTATTTGGCATTGCCCTTGAAATAAAGGTCTGTTCTAATTGTGCCTTGGGAAGCCTGGGAACATAAGGTTTCCTCATGCATTCAGAAGAAGTATATTCTCAGGTACATGTGCATCTGCTGTCCCACGTCCTCTGGCGCACTCGGGGTAGAGCTCTCCCACATACCTCTTTTTAGCATGTGGGGGCTGAGTGCTTTTCAAAGCTGAGGATTAGACTGTTTCTTCTGTTAAGGAGTGGCTATTAGCATTTGATGCCTTCTGTCCTGCCTGCTGCTTTTATGCTCCATTGGCGCTGTTTCAGAAATGACATTATCATGGGATTGAGCAGCTTGGGGGATTGCAAACCTGTGGCAGAGTCTTTCCCCTCCAGGTCAGGAGTTCATCGCTGACCTACGCTAATACTGGCTGAACATCATTAGCATCTGAAATCAGCTGGGGATCTCCTTTCCAATGCCTACCAAATGCATGTATCATTGCTTCCCAACACAAAGTTTTGCTTTACCAGGCAACCTCTCAGGGTGGGGCAAAGACACCCACAGCCAGAAACTGTCCGTTCAGAGATAGTGTCAAGACTACCAAGACTGGCAAGGTGGTGTAAGCATAACATGCATAATATGCAGATGTGTTGTCCATCATTGCCCCTCTCTATCTGTCACCAGTACCAAAGTTAACTTGCACAGCACTGGGCTATGAGGGACATGATAAACGGTGGGAGACTCTGCTAGATTGAGAGGGTTGATCATAAGCAGAGGCTTTTGCAAGTGAACTATGTCTGCTCTCAATAAAGACTTTAGACTTTCACCGCCCATTCCTGTGTTTCTGAGGAAGGTTATCGCTGTGAATCAGAAGGAAATTATGTTAATTCGTTGTCACCTTTGGGGATCAGAAGATGGTGTGGTGATAAAAACAAAAAGGATTTTTTTTTCTTCAGCTGGAGTAAACCACGTAAAAGAGAATTTGCTTTCCATATGATACAAGATGCTACATAGATACCACATGTCTGACCTGCTCTAAAACCATCTGTCATCAGCTCTAGGCAGGACCCATTTATCTCTGTGGAAGATCGCCTCCAGTTGGTTTAGTGGTCTGTCTGTTTATATTAATAAGACTAACAGCGCTGCAGCTGGCTTAAACAGCTTATTAGTATTGTTTACTGTACTTTGTTGTTTAATCGGAAATACTGATAAGCAGTCTAAAAACTAGTGGCTTTTCAAAGACTTTCAAGTAAGAGTGGCATTGGCATGGAAGTACAAAATCAAGTCTTGCAAAGATGCAACTGAGGGCTCTGTCCTTCACTCTTCCCCTTATCTTTGTATTTTTCCCCTCAGGAACGCAGAGCAGCCTTTGACTTCTTCAGCTGTGGTGGGTTTATGATATGACCTTTTTTGTGTCTGAGGAGGCTTACTCATTTAATTTCTGCAAAGCAAAACATTTCAGGTTCCCTTCTCCTCTAGAAAACATCAGGGTGTTTAAACCAGTGCGCCCTGCTGGGGTCCATTCCTACAGCTTTTCTTCCCCCTACTCCTCTCTCTAGTAGTGAGCACTGAACCTAGAACCAGGCTTCCTTCGTGGTCTGTGTTCCTGGAGGTTACTGTGCCTGTGTGTGTGGACCTACCAAATACAGTCTGCACAAAATCTGTCTCTTAGTCTGAATCAACTGGTGGGAGAGCTTGAGAAACTGCTGGACAGCCATGCGAGTGACCACATTATTAATTCCTGGCACACAGGAAGGAAAGGTGTGGAAGAAACCCAAAAGTTTTCTTTAGGCTATGTCACACATGGCCATACATGGTATTGCTACCCAGACAATATCATGGCTGTTTGCCTTCCCCTTGCCTTTTCATGCTGTCTCCATGTGCAATATTTGCCTCTCTGCTTTGTTGCCATGCTACTGTTCATTCCCTTTGAATCCTTACTAAAGAGTCAGTTCTCCTGTGATTTCCTCAGGAAATGGAACAAACTTGAGTAAGTTCTTGAGTCTTCTGCCCACCCCCTTCCCCTTTGGTATTCTGCACATCTGCCTATTAGATTATAAGTGATTTGTAGAGAAGCTTAGCTTTAGCTAGAGCCTTGTATGTTGTCAGCTTCATTGTCATCAGTAAATGCACACTTTACCTGGGCTTCTTGCTTTCTTCTTTTCCTTTTAAAAATGAAAAATCCCTTGAAGCTTTAAAATAAAACTACAAATCCACAAAGGTTTAACGGCAGTGCTTTAAACTGGTATTTTATCCAGTGTTCTGTTTGAAATGTGGATTCTAGCTTTTGTAACAATCTTTGTCCACTGGAGCAATGCTTTGTCCACTGGAGAAAGCCTAATTGCTCTCCATGATGGCAAATAAATCCATGGAGATTTTCAAGTTATATTTTGGATTTCAGACTAGCTGTGTTGTACGATGCACAGCAATATGCCCACAGCACAGATGTGAAGGCACAACTAATTTCCTGGACAAAGCAGTGTATTGCTTCTTTTTATTAGCATTTATTTATTAGTTTTCACTAATTGGTGTATTTGTCAAAAGAACATTTGTGTGGTCCAAAATGGAAAGCAGACACTCTACATTGAGAGAAGTTTAGTTGGGACATCACTGTGAGAAGCTGGTGTGACCAGAGAGGAGAGGCCAGCTTATTTATCAGGACATTAATCTTGATCTTTGAAGAAGTGCTCTATTTCAGTTTTCCTGTATGAATATATCTTTGGGCATTTCAGCAAGACTTACATTTAGTTCCTAAGAAGTCTAGAAATCAGCCTCATCTCCCCTTGACTAAGTTCCCCATATGAAAAGCTTGCTTGTTCAGCTTGAACTAGGCTTCTGACTGACTGTCAGGGCTTCACAGTGAAAAATCAGGCTTTGCACTGAAGTGATGCTTTGTTTTAAAGAATCCCCAGATGTTGCTGGTTTAGGGTAATTTTGAAATCCTCCATGATGGCAGAGCAGCTTGTGAGAGCATATGTAGATAGCACGGGTTCATCTTGAGGTTGAATAGGTAACCATTAGGCTGACTGCATTCAAGGAAGCCAAAGCTAAAGCAGAGACCTGGCGGTCTGGAGAACCGGGCTCTCCTTCACTCTGCTGTGGAACTGAGATGACAATGGCTTCAAGTTACATCAAGGGAGGTTTGGATTAGATAACTGGAAAAAATTCTTTGCTAAAAGGGTTGTCAAGGATTGGAACAGGCTGCCCAGGGCAGCGGTTGAGTCATCATCTCTGGAAGGATTGAAAAGATATGTAGATGTGGCACTTGGGGATGTCATTCTTTCTGCGCATCAGCAACTTTATCTCCAAAGAAAGTGAGAGGGTGATGGTTTCTATGGGTTTAGGGCTGACTCTGAGTCTGTGCAGAGCTCACTCAGGATTCAGCATGCTGTGAATTTTTGCCTGAAGAAACTTGGTTTTGTTGTAGAGGTGATGGACATCAGCCACAGGTCGTGTCATTGTCTTGGAGCAAATGCACAGGCTGCCCTGCTGAAGGAATGACGTACCTCCAGTGCACTGAGGTGCATGGTGTGTTAAGGGGCTGACATGCAGAGAGCTTGCCCTGCTAATGGATCAGGATTTTTATAGACAGAAGGGATATGCCACTGTCGGAGTGGTAAATCTGTAATGACAGACGTTCGTTCTATATTTGTGAATGACCTGATTTGGCATGCATGCGGTTCATTCTCCTGACAATAATGGAAACATGGTGTGAGACAGACAGAGAAATAAAGCTGTGGTTAAAGTGAAGCTATAGATTTATAAACATTTTGGTTTAAAGTACTTTTCCCACTTAATTTCTTTCCTTTTTATTTTTTTTTTTTTAAAGAGGCCCCAGTTCGAATAGTCTTTGAAAACCTTCCAGCTCCCTTCTCCTTGTTTTTTCTCCTCCCTTACCTACCTCCTCCTCCTTGTTTCTCCTCCTCCCTCACCTCCCTCCTAAGCTCCAGAGATGAGTGTAAGACATCTGTCAAAGCTGTGGTAACGTATTTCAGCTGATCTATGGGGACCCCAGGAAACTGTCAGAGCATCCCCAACTGCTGTGGTCTTGTCCCTTCGTGATGGCTGCCCCAGGAGGTGAGAGTCAGGCACTGCTGGGAGACAGACCACTTTGTCCCAGTGTTAATTTCTTCCTGATATGGAGAGAGGGAAAGGGGAGGATTACCTGTGAAAAGAGAGAGTTTTGAGTGGAAGACACCAGAAACTTTAGGAAACATTAGTAGAGGCTGTTGTGCCCTCAAAGAAGATCCCTTCTTGCTTTCTGCTTCACATTTCTTCCTCCCTCCTTCAGGAAAAATTCTTAAACTGCTTTGGCTCAGTACCAACTATTCCTTTGGCCTCTCAGCCTGAAAAACTCACTGAGGATGGAGAAATTGCCATACGCAATGGTTTTGAGAACTAATAACACATGCATGGGGTCCAGCCTTGAATTATATGAAATGTGGTGCATAGCTTTCAGACCTGTTTTGTTAGAGGCCTTGACTGCTTAAAAGCCACCCAGTCCCTCTCCTGCCTCTCCCTCCGCCTCCAAAATGAAATAAATCCCACATGTTTTCTCCGAACTTCCAGCATGTGTGACTGTAATTGTGTCTCAGATGCTGGCAGAGTGCCCGATCTGTCAGCCTCACACGGGAATGAGGAAGGATGCCTGCTGGATCAGCTCGGCTGAGAGGGGCTGCGGGGGGGGCTGGGGTCTGGGGCACTTGCTCCCACAGCCCTGCAGAGGAGTGGGAGGGCACGATTCTGCCACTCGCCTGGGAGGCACACAGCAGGCCAAGATCTGCCTCAGTGGCTGCTTCCTTCGGGGGGAACTGCTTGGAGCCAGTGGGTATAACCAACAGCAATTAGTGAAATCAAGGGGCCAGCTACAAGCGAACTAATTACATTGGTGCATTGTACTCCAGCAGCTTGTAATTCTTCTACCTCGTGCGACTGCAGATGGGTCCTCCCTTCACTCCTGTAAATAAAGACACTAACATATTAGTTGCACTGCTGGATCAAGGAAAGTGTGGTACTGATTTTGCAAGTGATATAGGTGAACCTGCTCAGTACCTGGCCCTTTTTGCATGTTCTCTAGCATGGCTATTTGCATTAGTTAAAATATATAAAAATGTGGATCACGCAGCTATCCAGAGAGGATAACTCTTGGAAGTTGTGTGGTGCCTAGAGGAACAGTTATCTCTTCTGATTATGACCCCTAGGAACCGGTGTGATAGAAAAATCAATTTAATTCTGGAAGAACTTTCCATTAAAAGGCAACTTATGGAACACAATTGCTTAAAACAATTTGAAGTAAGCACAATTTTGGAAAATCTATTAGAGATTGCAGGCAAATGCCAGTGGGGGTAGCAACTTACCCTAGTCCTTAAGAAACTTAGTTTCAATGGATAAGGTTTTCAGAAGGCTTATGCTGTGATCAGCAGTGAAATAATAACTCATTGTTATCATTTAGCATTGGTACCCACACAACAGGAGTCTGTCAGGTGAACATTACTGGAATGTTACTTCCGGATGCTTAAACCAACTCGTTTATCAGTTGGCATAGCAAATGCATATTTCCCTCCAGACTGTCCTCAAAAAGTAGGTAGAGGAGAAAGGACGCAGTGTAAGGGATGAAGGTGCAGCATAATGCCATGGATGGAAGGGAGTAAGTGAGAAAGAACTGGGTGTGCACAATGAGTTTGATGCTTGTGCCAGAAGAGAAACAGCAGGAGAGATGCTGGAGCTGTGCCGGGGACTCCAAGCCCTTGTTCTCGCACTCAGAATTTCCACATGAACAAGACTCACTACCTTTTTCCTGCAACTGGGAAGAGGATGAGGGCTCAGCTTCACAGTGGAATAGTACTATTAATGTATTTCTACCATTATCGCTGGCATTTTGCCTTGGTTTACTATGGATGCAGTACATTCTGAGTGTACATAAGGACACTGTTACGCCAGGAACTTAAAAAACACCAATAGCTTAAAGAGCTTGCTTACTAAGGGAGCATCTTTTTCCCCAAGACTGCCTAGCAGTGGAAGAGCTTGCTCACAGAGGCTATGCAGCTTCCATCTTCAGAGGTTTCCAAGGCCAGACTGGACAAAAGCCTGAGCAATCTGGTCTGATCCTGTGGCTGGCCATGTTTGAGCAAGTGGTTAGACTAGGGACTTCCTAGGTTATTCCATCACCCTGAATTATGATCCTATGATCTTTTTCTGGGGTTGTTTATGTTTTCATCAAGCACAAAAACACTGTGCTCTATCTGTAGGCAGGTGCCTGCCCACGAACCAACTTGATGGCGTTTTTTCCTGTGCAGGGCCTTCTGAAGAAAATATTATGCATATGGGCGTAGGCAGTCTTCATTTCTTCTCACCTGCATCTTAGGGATCAGGGCAGGTCAACGTTAATTGTGAATATTTCTTAGAAATGTTGTTTGTTAGTTGTTTGGCACATTTTCCTTAAGCTCATTACTCACTGTTCTGTCACACCTCCGACAGCGGCTGAGTACAGCAAAGCATTTCTTTTTTTTTCCCCTGGTGTTAAGTACGTATTTGCACAGCTTTTTTTTTGTTTTATCTGATGACGTTATTGTCTTTCCTCATAGATGAATACTTCCTCCACTTTTCACCCTCTTTCCTCCTCACCCTCTCTACCCCCTCGTGCCTCCAGTGCCAGGATGACAGCTCTAAGGCTGCTGGCAGTCTGTTGACTGTTGCAAATCCAGGACTTAAATCACAGCGTGATGCCATCATGTGAGCAAATACGATATTGATGGTGTTTGCTAATTTTTTTTTTAAAATGAAAATGTTAAAAATTAATCTTTTTTGGGGGATTACATATTAATATGTGGTAATTCGAATACGTACTATGACTTTTTACATTTAGAATGCTTGATTGATAAAGATTATGTGGATAAAGATCTATAATTAACTGATAAACATTAAAATATTGACAGATAAAGATTTATATTGTTCCTGAGGAAAATGATAAGAGTTTTCCCTCTCAGCTGCACCCTTTTAGGAGTAATAAAAGAAGAAAAATAAGAATATGGCATTTTGTGTGGCTTAAATGTAACTTGCTTTATTGTGCTATTGCTGAATTAAGATAATTAAACTCTGCACAAACTTAAAAAAATTATTTTTGAAAGGGAGAGAAGTTAATTTCAGCATAATTGTTATACTTTATTTTTGGGACCTAGAATTGCCATAATCAAGGATCAAAGCAGACAGACAGTTTTCCTTCATCTGGAAATCAGCAGACACCACAGCTTGCATAACAAAAGATCAGAGATTAAAGACTGTGAGGCTGTGCAGCCTGTCTTCATGAGACTAAAAATTTGTTCACATATGAGGGAGTTCATCAAAGCTGCTCTAAAGGTTGTATGTGACAGGAAATACACTAATTTTACAGGCGGAGTGGTTAAAGAGATTTTCCTACCTAATCAACAGTATAAGGAAAGTTAGAGCCAAATCCACCCACCTGTGGGAATTCAGTGGAAACACCTCCCTTGGCATCTGGGAATAGTCCATCAAACCCAGAACTTCACTCCTGCTGATCCCACTCTGGACTCACCAGACTTAGCTGCAACTCTGCTTACGGAGACTGCAGCACTTAACCCCAAAGGGCCAAGGGCTTGGATCACTCCTATCTGTTTGCTCTCAGTAGTACGCTGAACCTTCCTTATTATGCCAGTGCCAAATCCAGCCTACATTTTAAAATGCATCTTGTATGCAACCCTTTCCAACACTGACATTCTCCTTTTTTAAGGACGCTGTTTTAAAAGGCTATTCAATACAGACATGTTGAAGTAGTACTCCTGCAGAACAATGCTAAGACATAATGATCAGCACAGTCTTAATGAAGCTGCTCCTTTAGCCTCTATGCATTCGGTATTTGCAATGTAGAATGTATTTATGATCACTTATCCCAGTGAAAAGAGATAGCAATTATTAGTAATATATGGACTGTTTACCAGGATTTTCTTAACAGCTCTGTCTTTCGTTGTGATCATCTACTTCTGAGTCAAGCCTTTTGCATTCATCTAAGTGAGTACATTATTTTTCACTAGCTACGTTTCAACATTAAATTCATGCCTTCATACTTCTAAATACAGGTCTGAGTCTGAAATCAACTACACTGCTTGTGGAATGTCCGTGTAATCTCCAGGGCCTCAGATAATTTTTAAAAGGGAGGACACCTCATCTCCCTGACACCATCTGTGTTTTTTAAGGAAATGGGACCGTCATGTTAGCAGAGAACCAGTGTGCTGCTGCCAGTCCCAGAAAATCCTCTCAGAAAGGTTGTTAAGCATTCCAATGGGCTGCTCAGGGAGGTGGTGAGGTTGCTATCTCTGGAGGTGTCCAAGAAATTACTGGACATGGCACTTAGTGTGCTATGGTTTAGTTGATGATGTTCAGTCGAAGGTTGAACTCAGTGCTCTTGGAGGTCTTCACCAACCTTAACAGTTCTATGATTGGCCACATCCAGTCCTTCGTGTTTCAAGAACAATCATCATCCTCTCCACTTCCCTTTCCCATCACAGCATTGCCTAGGAAGGCCAGCTGTGTTCATGCAAATGCCCTTCTTCCTGAAGGCATCTCTGGTGACTTCTACTCTGGTGACTACAGTGTGATGTGATAGGTCTATGCCACTGGTCTCTGTTGACTGCATGCTCACCTACAAAGAGAAGGGCCCTTCCCACATGAGCAGAATAAATAGAGGTGTGATAATTGTGTGATTATGTTCAAAGTAGTCAAAACCAGAGTCCAAATGTATCTGAAGATACAACATGGATGCCCTCACCACAGAGTTTTGGCTCTCTGCTGACAAAGAAGCACAACTCAAACTCCTTTCATTTTATTTCTTAAAGCCAAAGGTCCACTTGCCTTAAAACACTATTGTGGCATGACTAATTTCACCTAGAAACTTTTTTTTTTTTAATTCTTGGCAACTGGATGATTAGCTTTATTAAGAAATCAGGTCCAAAGCAGGCAGCTACTTTGATCTCCCTAACCTGTGCTTCAAAACAACCACATACTTGGGCGCACTCAAGTTTAGTTTTCCCTGGCGCCACTGGCTAGAGCAACTTTGGTTGGAGAAATAGCTTTAGGAAATACTGACTTAAAAAAAAAAAAAAATGAAAAAAGATCAGTCATACTGCTCTGCTAATTACATTTGCCATATTAATGGCACAGACTGCTCATTTTCAGGCTCTGTTGGAAAGATTGCCCAGAGAGGTGTTATAGTCTCAGTACAGTGTCAGATGTCACCCTGTGGGATATTAAAGCCAAGTCAAGATTGTATTGAAAAAAATTCTTTTTCTTCTGTACAGTAACACATACAGCACTAGATTGCATTAAAAAGAAATCCCTTTGCAGAAAAAATGTTAATGTGGGCTGCCAAATAGGAGAGATTTTCCATAGTTCACTGTTAATGTAAGACCTCAGCTCTTCTGGAACATGCTGTCCTCTAATGAACAGCTTCTTAATGAGAGGAGAGAATCACATCTAGACGAACGACAGCAAAGTTTGGAAGGTGTTGTTTCTGTTTTTCTTTCGTATTCTTTTTAATACAAGCACTAATTGGGCTTAAATAAACCTGAGTAGAACACAATAGATTTATGATATTTTCTGTGAAGCAAAACCAGATCTCAGCCATTCAGAGAAACAGGCTCCCCTTTTATGAGGTAATTATGATTTAGTGTTTACTGTCTCCCTATTGAGTCTGTGGGTTGCCTTTAGAGTGGCTCTAGGTTGAATGTCAGAAGTGGAATTTACCTCTTCAGCATGTAAAATGCAAGAAACATTTATTATTTTCCTGAATAATATTTCTTCTCTGCTTCTACTTAGCTTTTTCTTTTTTTTTTCCTAAAACAACACCTATAAATTATCCCCTGTGGACATATTGCTGCATCATCAGAGGATGGTTGTTTGGGAAGAGCTTGGGAAATTTTCTAAAAATTCAGGTATCTCTTCTAGTAGCAGCAATAGCACTTTTCCAAGTTTCACTTCTGTCTTCCACTTGGAAATCAATTTTTAGTTGATTTAAAGGAGGTAAATTAAGTATAGAAAGTGACACCATTACACAGCCTTGCCACTGGGTTTGTTTCTTGTTTTTGGAAGAAGACCTGAGAACAGGTTCCCTTTGGGGTTTAATTTCATAAGGCTGTGACCCAGCTCCAGGATTTCAGTGGGAGCTCATTCCACCGCACAGCAGCAAGTCAGCAATATCATTCTGGAAGCAGCTTGTTACCAGGTTTCAACCTGAGCTTTTTCAGAAGTCCTGGGAAATAAGGCTGTATGTCTTCCTCTTGCACCTTCTGCTCATAGTTCATTGAATTATCCTGCACATTCAGCAACTCACCTTAATGGCACACAGGAGCTGTATGCTCAGCAGACCCAGCATGTCACTCATGTATGCACAGCTCTCACAGAAGTCCCTCCAAAAAAGTCTCTGCATTGCTGATTTCACCTGCACAGTTTATTTTTTAGGTCCTTTTTCCTGCCCTTCCCTGATACAAAGGCAAACCATTCCTAGGATTTAGGAATGGTCTAGGGGGGAAAAAAACCCAAACAAGGAAAAAGATAGAAATTGCAAATAATTGCAATAGCATGGCAGCACACACTATGTACTTCAGCTCCAGTGCAAGATGGATTGAGGGCTACTTGTGGATTTGGCAGAGATGCAGGAGTTCAAATCATTCGTGCAGTCTAGAAGACTTCTTCTACCTTACTGTCCTCCAGCACACAATCTGGACTGCATCAAAAGAAGTGTGGCCAACAAGCTGAGGTAGGTGATTCTCCCCCTATACTCTGCTCTTGTGAGACCCCACCTGCAGTGCTGCATCCAGTTCTGGGGCCCCCAACACAGGAAGGCCATAGATCTGTTGGAGCGAGTTCAGAGGAGGTGCTCAGAGGATTGGAGCACCCCTTCTATGAAGACAGGCTGAGACAATTGGTATTATTCAGCCTGGAGAAGAAAAGGCTCTGAGGAGACCTTAAAGCAGCCTTCCTGTCCCTAAACAGGGCCTGCAGGAGAGCTGGAGAGAGACTTTTTACAGGGAATATAGTGACAGGACAAGGGATAATGGCTTGAAACTGAAAGACCATGGCTTTAGATTAGATATCAGGAAAAAATGCTTCACTGTGACAGTGGTGAGGTGCTGGCACAGGCAACTTCCAGAGAAGTTGTGGATTCCCCATCCCTGGAGGTGTTCAAATCTGGGTTGAATGGGCTGTGAGCAATCTGGCTTAATGAAAGGTGTCCCTGCCCATGGCAAGGGGGTTGGAACTATATGATCTTTAAGGTCCCTTCCAACCCAGTCTATGTTTTATGATCACCAAAAGCCCAAAGGTATTGAAAAGGTGTGTTTCAACCCTGACAGAAAATATCAGCAAAAAGTCCAGAAAAGCTATCATCCTCAGAAACAAAGGTGGAGATGCAAAGGACACAGACATGTGGCGAATCTGCGTCAGCTCTTGGTTCTGTGTAGCAGAGGATGAATCTAATATAAATCAGTAAGCTGAAACATTGATTCATTAAAAAGCAGCATAAAATTCAAGTGATTTATCCAGGAAGATAACTGATTAAAGACATTGATTGAAAAAATGTGCTCAGTGCAGATGGAGGATGAAAATTGGAGCTCCCTCCCACTATGCTCTGGTATTATTTGGCAGAAGCAATCTGAAATTTACACGGCACTGCTACAAACAACAGCAGGTGGTCACTATAGTTGAAGGAGTGCTCTTTTGGAAACCCGCACCGCCAGGAACGTTCATCCCATTAGGGGAGAAGTGAATGCCAGGGCCCAAGGCTGCAAAACACAGTCCGGCTTATATATTTCAGGGTGATGCTGCTGGCTCCCACCCATAAAACCCGAAGATATTGCAGGCCCACTTGACCTATATGGGCCACATGTTCACTAGCTTTCAAATAAAAGGACATTGTGTGGTTTACAGTATTTTCAGTATTACAGGCCTCTGTGATTCTTGGGAACACACTTATCCATCTATCTCACCCACGTGATTTGCATCCACACGCTCAAGTTACGTTTTTTGCCACCACCCCAGTTGCACAACTGCCAGCCCGAGGAGTGATTACTAACTCTAAAATGTTTTGTTTATGACAAACAATGATGCAATTACTTGCACTGATGGACGAAGCAAACAGGACACCAGTTGAGTGAGTTTTAGAAGAGTTTCAACATCTGGCATGTCTTGGAAAACACCCTTGCTGTGTGGGACTCAATAAACAGCAAAATAATTCAAGGTGTTTGGAAAGCCATGCAGAAGGAGCCCACTCGCAGCCCTGGAAGATCTGAGGAAGGAGATGATGGTGTAGCTCAGGAAGTAAGCCTTGGATGAAAAGCTGCATTTGATGAAAGGGAAGAGACAGCTATTCAAGACAATTACCTGAGGCTGAATCCACGGAAGAAGAGCACAAGAAGACAGAAGGTGGTACAAATGTGGAATGACAGTGAAAAGCTAAAAATCTTTCTACATTGTTATTAAAGGTATATAACTGATTCTCTTCGGGTTAGAAATAGATCTGAACATAAACTGAAGCTTGAAGATAAAGATTACGAAGGTTATTGCTGTTCATCATGAAATGTATTAACACAAAATGCATATAAAGTAATTAATTTAATGTGGGGGTTTTTTTTAAGAACCCACTGACCCCTGAACTTGTCTTTCCTGTTTCAAGTGGAATTCAACCAATTGTACCTGAAAATGTTTTTCTTCCTGGTTCCTACACCATCTGTGCCTGATGATGACCCAGATGTACCTTTATTGCCACCCTATATCAGCACCCAGTAGTTTCAATGATATCTTTCCCATCTGTCTGCAATATGTGCATACACTACATTTCTTTCAGGTACATTATTACTACCCTATATTTATTCTTATGTCGTTTCAGTGGCTTATAATTAACCATTGTGTTTGCACTATCTTTTATTTCAATACATTTCTATGGTGATAAGTGTGCATGGGATGCATTAGGGAGTTTGGTGAAAGGCGTTGAAATATATTTCCCTTACTTTCTGTTAAAATGGCAGTTTGCAAATACTGGCCTTGCTACTACAGAGTTCCCTTAAAGGGCATATATCGGTATTGTGGAGGGAGTGCTGTATCTTAATCCCAGCACAACCCACCCTTATCCAGCACTTTCAGTCACCTCTTCCTGATAGACTATAATTATTTGAGATCTGTGGTTGACACTATGGGAGAAAAAAAGATCTCATGTGCTTTTGCCATCTCCTTCCCTATTTGGGTGTGAAGGGAGAAAACCGAAAGCTGCAGAATAATTACTTGTTTTTAAACAAATAATCTTTTATTTATTTCATAAACAGTCTGAATTGCATTGTTTAGACTTAGCAATGGTGTATGAAATACTGCTAGGTATCTGTATGCAGTACATCAGCTCGTTACTTCTGAATACACCTGAAATGCCTAATATCACACGTAGCTCTTTTATGCACTGATGTACTTCAGGGGTATTTTTGGTCACTAAAATAGAATGCAAAGTAAAATCCTGAAAATAGAAAGTATTATAGGGTTCATATATGGGAAAAAAAAAAAAAAAGCAAGCGTATTTTATAGAAAGCTAATAACATAGCTGCTGTAAACCCTCAGGTTTCTATAGAAAAATCCTAGAAAATCAGCATGACTTCTTGGATGCTTCTATATACTTCTGTTGTTGATAGTGTAGTTAATGTAGCATCATATTAAGGATCAGCATCAAATTTCATCAGTAACATACAGGAATTGGAATGACAATGTTAAAGGATTTTGAAAAAAACCCTCAATTTGACGTTCTAACCATAAAAAATATTTGAACGTGCAGCAGGAAAAGTCTAATTTCAAACCATTTTCTAAATATCTTTTCAGTGACTATACTGTGATAATGTATTTCATGAAGTAGTTTTTTCATTTTTTTCTAAAATTTCCCTTTATTTCTGTATCAAGCCCAAGGCAAAGGTATAGGGGGAAAACAAGAGTAAATATTTTCTCAAAACAGGCTTTTGCTGCTGGCTTTTACATCTAGAGCCATGGTAGGATATAGATAGATATATATATATATATATATATATATATATATATATATGAAATGGGTTTATATAGCCAGTGAAAATGGGTTATGGCAGGAGGAAGAGGAATAATACGCTCCTGAATGCTTTAGACCCAACATACCTACTATTTGGCAAAAATGTGAAAAAACAGTGAAAAATTTAAAAAAAGAAAAAGAAAGAAAGATCTTAGGGCTGTTTGAATTAAGCTGCTCATCCAGCTGGAAAGATGGGTATCTTCATTGTGCATATGGCCAAAGAGGTGACAGTCCCAGCTGCAGAACACCATGAGAGGCATGTGAAAGAGCCAGAAGACATAAATGATAGGTCATGTAGCAAAATACAGGGAGTCAGGAGAGTTTTAGAAACCAGGTAGAGCATTCTGAGATATACGGAAGGGGGTGCAGAACCTGATAGGAAAAAAAATGATGAGCATGTGGTCCTATGTGTGAATGACTCTTTTTGTAATTACAGCAAATTTAAATTTTTGGAATATCCTGTCAGAAGAATCTCAGAATATAATTGTAACACCTGAAGAAGAAAAACAACAGCTGGTAAAAAGGATAAGTCAAGAACAGAGTTTAAAATTATATAATTTTTAAACAAAAAAAAATCAAAGCCCAAATTGAAGCAACAATACTTATTTTTTTTCAGTACTTACATGGTCAACTAAGCCTGAAAAAATGAACCTTCCAGACAAAGTATATCAGACTGTCACTTGAACAGTGGTCTAAAAAAGGCAGACTCTTTTTTAGAAAACCTAACTGAGAACAAATATCAGAATGGCTTTATGCATTAAGGCAATGTGTTTCATGAGGGAGTGATAGATAAGCACAGAGAAAAGGGACAAAGTAAGTGTCCCTATGTAACTGGAATGAAACAATGTCATTCTTAAGAAAACAAGTGTTATTGAATTTTCAATAGCGGTTTAGGAAAGCAAGACAAGACCTTGAGAATAATTACTTTTGATAGTTTTATTCCCCAAGAAAGCAAGTAATTAAAAAAGGAAAAATAACATCAAACAGAATTTTAGCTTAACTTTATTTTTCTCTCCTTTCTAAACCAAACTCTGAAAAGAAAACATGTGATAAGAAACCTTGGGTGAAACCCCAGACACAGCACTTTACACTTGTAAGGAAATCAAAGGGGAATGTCAGAAGCTTGACTTCCCTTACACCTGGGGGAAATTTGAACCCATGTTTGCCATTTTCCAGAAAAGTTCTCTCACCATCAGGCTCAGCAGTCACAAGGGACAATGGGGTTGTTGTTCTGGGGTGCATTAAGCACAGCATTGCCAGCTGGTCAAAGAAGGTGATTGCCCTGCTCTGCACTGCACTAGTGCGGCCTCACCTTGAATACTGTGTGCAGTTTTGGGCACCAAAATATAAAGAAGACACTGAGCTATTAGGGAGTATCCAAAGGAGGACCACAAGGATGGTGAGGAGTCTGGAGAGGATACCTTATGAGGAGCAGCTGAGGTTACTTGGCCTGTTCAGCCTGGAGAAGAGAAGACTGATGGTAGATCTCATTCTGGTCTTTACTATCCTCACAAGCCAAGTGGAGGGGAAAGTACCAATCTCTTCAGTCTTGTAACCAGTGACAGGACTCAAGGAAGAACCAAGAAGCTGTGTCAGGGGAAGTTTAGGCTGGATGTCAGGAAAAGGTTCTTCACC
This sequence comes from Lophotriccus pileatus, assembly GCA_035583135.1. Lineage (NCBI taxonomy): Eukaryota > Metazoa > Chordata > Aves > Passeriformes > Tyrannidae > Lophotriccus > Lophotriccus pileatus. Next base: position 61,335,218 of record JAWWES010000081.1, on the reverse strand, counting down.
CAGAGGGTAACTAAGCACTGGAACAGACTCCCCGGGGAAATGGTCACAGCACCAAGCCTGTCTGAGTTCAAGAAGCTTTTGGACAACACACTCGGGCACATGGTGTGATACTTGGGATGCCCTGTGCAAGACTTGGACTCAATGATCCTGATGGGCCCTTCCAACTCAGTATATTCTATGATGACTGTATGCTGATGGTTTAGGGGTAAGTGGTTGACCCATTTTGTGTGTGACAGTGTTGAGAAGTTGTCCCATTTTGTGTGTGAGAGTGTTGACTGGTGTAGGAGTGGAGCATCCCTGTGTTCATGCATCCTCCTCCTCAAAACAGTGCCGGGGCAAGCAGCACACTGCAGGTGTCCCTTGGGGCTGAACACTCCTGACTAATGCAGGAGGGTCTGCAGGGAACCAGACACTTTTTCCAGACTTACTGGATGATATGAATGCAAGCAGTGTTTCTTAGGAAGAACATCTCTCACTCCCCATCAGGTTGCTTTTGAGGTGGTGGTGAGCAAATGTGAGGAGAAGACAGAAGTACCAAAGACTATTTCTATTCAGAAGTGAACTCAAATTTTCCCAGTCCTTTGGAAGAAGCACTGTAGAGGACGAAAACATGCAGAAGCACCTTGCAAAGGGAGAAAAGAGTGATCCATCACCTCAAGCAGATGATTGCCACACAACATATGAAAATAAAGCCTAGACCAGAAGGGCAGGTCTGCACTGAAACAGTAAATTTTCATATTCCTACTTATGAAAACAAGTACAGCCTTAACCATTCATCTGTAGTTATGGCAGGGTTTGTACAATGGTTCTACCAAAATGAATAAGCAAATAAGGTTCCCTCTGCTCCGGTACCAAGAGTCCGCTGGAGATAGGCTTTGGCATTATGCAATAAATACACTCCCTTTGGAAATGATGTCAGATATGTGGAGTATTCTGCCGGGTAGAGCATAGCCAAGGTGAGCTTGCCATTTTATCTGTGTTACTTTTAAAGACAATTTGCTACGAAAGTTCTCAAAACCTTTTCACACTCTGACTCCAGGACTGTGTGAAATAAAATCAGGAGTTTTTTTACTCATTGCTGACTTTCCATCAGGGATAATTAACTTCTTAACCTCCCCAAGCCTGCATGCTTATATGCATGCATGTCTTTACCTCTCATAAGCCAACATCCCTGATACATAGATAATTTATGAAAACAGAGTAGATGCTTTTTAATAATTAAGTAATAGATAATAGGAGGGGACTTTTTCCAACAATGTACAGTGGCTTTGAAGTAGAACTCAGCACTGAAAGGTTAGTGGCTGTGGATAAATTACATTTCAAAAAAGAAAACCTGAAGAAAGCTGCTACCCTTACACTTCATTATTAAGTAAATTAAAACACTAAAAATGTTCTTTTTATTTTGCAATATATGCACTCCATTGCAGTAACATGTGAGCAGTAGTCCTGTGGCAAAAAGCCAATTGACTGCCCCAGACTAAATCACAGCATCAACACGGCCCATTCTCTCTAAATTACAGGGCAAACAATAACACAGGTAAAATTAGCCCCGGCTGTAATTATACAGCAGAACTGTGTCGAGGATGCAGAATGATAAACGGGAAATGCAGACTGTGTTGTGTCATATCATGTAATCTCTCCTGCTGCAGAGTTGAAAAACAAAGGGGGAGTTGTGCCTTGTTTGTCTAACATGCTCTATATCACAAATTAGAAATCCCTCCTAATTAAGATATTGTTAAATTTCCTTTGTTAACAATTTTTTAACAATGTTAATTAGTGATCATTGATGACATTTTAACAATGTTAATTAGTGATCATTGTTCATCTAACAAACAATTAGGGTGATTTGCGCTGCAGTTCTCAGGCACAGAAGTGCATCCCAGAGCCTTCCTGCCTTTTTACCCCCAGGCTGCTTGAGCTGAGGGAGGGCATCTGGGAATGCTAATGCAATACATAGCCACTCATTTAGCAGAAGCATTGCAGGGAAAATCATGTCTGGCTTATGAACGTTTAATAGTTCAAAACAGCTGTAGCTTCACAAGGGTATTCTCATCACAAAAGTGCTCCATGAGGTCGCTCAGGCCATTTTTACATTAATGTAATACAATACAATACTAGATACACATGGACATTCATTTCCTACTATTTCGTTAATTCTCATCTAGCTGTGTGGTTGGCAGTGGCTCTCAGAGGCCTGAGATTGTAGTATCATCTAACTCCAGCCATTTTCTAGTCTAAGTGTTAGCAAAAGTAGTAACAGCAGCAGGAGTGCCTGCTGTGACTCATGTCCCTGATGCCTTTGTGAAAACTGGGACTGAAAACACCACAACAGCAACCACTGTCACCTTTACAATACCAGCCTTGGGAGTTGCAATATCACTTTGATTTGTAAGAAATGTCCCTGAGAAACAAGAATGTTAGCATCAAGAGTTATGAAGGGGCTTGAGAAATCAGCTTGTCAGTTAGACCACAGGAGCGTAGAAATTGGACTGCATTTCCTGGAACAGACAAGCAGAGGGCTACAGGCTCTGACAGATGTCAGGCTCGATGCACGCTTCCTCTCCACAGTGGTCAAAGCATTATCTCCCGCTAGAGCCAAAAGAACTATCTGCTACCCAAGAACTTCAGGGGAAGTTGGGTTAAATGCTAGTGCAATTAAAAAAAAAAAAACCAAAAAAAACAGAACAAACCCAAAACAAAACAACAACCAACTTGCACTGAGGAAAATGGAAAATCTGGAGGTTGAGCAGTGATATTTCAGCAATGTTTCTTGAGAAAGCTCCTACTGCCAGTGATAATAACACTGGGGCTATCATAGGTGTGGCCACCACGCAATCATTGGCCCATAACATGGTCAGGGTGCTAGCAGCAGTCCCTCTTATCCCTGTCTTTGTGTTTCTGCTTCAGATAAGGTTAGACAGCCTGGGTGATAATATATCAACATACATTGTGTGTCAGTGCTCCTACGGTGAGCGTTGTTAGTGGACCACCAGAGTAGCCATGCATCATGGAAAGCCCTCAGCATGGATTTTGCTGCTGGGGGGTGTTACCATGCTTATCTTAGCACTTAGCAAGAGGCATAGATGCACTTTTCTTTGAGCCTTGCCTCAGCAAATGTGCTTGAATCCTTCTGCATTACAATTTCTTTTCTCATTTTATATTTCTTTACGGCATGAATACCTGCTGCCCACCCAGGGCTCACTTATGTAAATTTATCCATCTTTTCTTCATGTTCATAGTTTATTCCCTCTGTGATATGAACCCTGGATGGTTTGCATGTTCCCATATATAAATATTTCTGCAGCAAGTGGTAGATGGAAAATGAATGCCAAAACTCATGCAACTTGTTCTAAATGTTAGTTATAGATTTCGAAAATTGTTGCTCATACAGGGTTGATGTTACAGACATGTTTTTGCATTGTCCAGGTTAGTGGGTAGCATTGATATTATCAGATTATAAGAGTGAGCCATTAATCCCTCCTTTTCCTGATTCTTATTGACAAAATTAGGAGTATAAACTAACACTAACCTACTCATTTCCAGCTACATTCTCATGAATATACATATATCAGTCCATCAAATTTACATTTATGAAACGCCCTTCATTCAAGGACCCCTGAATGCAAGAGGCAATCAATATAAAAATAAAATTGTTAGGCTTGATTTGGTAAGAAAAATTTAGCTCAGGAATTTCAAAATTTTTCTACTGGCACTTGCACTAGAGCTCAGCGGGATATGCCTGAGTTATGTCTTTCACCCTGCCACTTGAATTTGTGGTTTGTGTGCAAATCTAACTGCTGATAGAAGCAAAGGATTAGTAGCACTTGCTCTGTACCTGTTTTTGCAGCAAAGCAGCAATTCTCTTGCCTCCCCATTTCCTGGGAATGGCTGTACATATGGCTTGCAGTTACTCTAAAACAGGTAGTAGTTTAGAGAGGCCACTAAATGGCTACAGGGAAAGGCTGAGAAGCTACTTTCCTCACTTTCTGCACAGAAATCAGATATCGACCCTTTGAGAAGAAGACAAACGTGCTATTTGTTATGATAGTAACATGTTCCCAGTTTTCCAACTTGAGAACCTACAACTGGGAACCTAAAATCACATTTTAAAAGGAAATACATTTAAATGCTGCAAGGCTCATCTATGACAGGTTTGGGCAGGAGTATCTGACTCTAAATATCCACATTTGGTGAGGTGAGAGAGGAAGGATTGCTTGTATCTCTGGGTTCATTTTTGTCATAGGAAAGGGAAATTTTATTACCGTTTGTATTATAGATTATGATTGTCAGACACAGATATGAAAGTCAAAATATATTTTGACTTCCATGGGGACAGATGGAAATTGTAAACTGATTTTCACCTTTAAAAAAATGACCAATCTCACTGTTAAATTAGATCAATTTGTTCTGTTGTTATGACTTTGCTGTGTTCTAGATTCCAAGCAACTGCAATTTCTTTTTCCGAAACAGAAGTAGGTATCCCTAAGGGAAAGTGTAAATGTTTTGTGAAGATGATGCTGACAATATGTTAACTGTGGGGGAGTGGGCTATAATTAGAGATCCATTTGCACCCAGTAATTTTCTGTTACCTTCTGTAAGTGACAGTAAAATGTGCTGTGTTTCCACCATCCTGTGGTTTTACACATTTACTAATTCTTTGAGTATTACCACTACTAAAGTCCGTTGTTTCTGGCATCATTATGTCACTGGTTTCTAAGCGGGATATTCCCAAGAGCCGCAGCAGAAACACAGGACACCTCAGCAGTAGAGAAAAGCTAAAAATTTTCTTTCTGCTCAAATTAACTTTGTTTACTGGCCAGACATCCTCACTATGCATTACCTATACAGCATCTCTATGACCTCTGTCTTGTGTTGTAATATTAAACTAGGCTTTGCTTATGTTAGGTGAAAGCAGTAAAAAGAGGCAGTAAGCAAAGGAAGAAAAAGGCTCCTCAGTATTTGATCTGCTTCTTTCCTATTTCTATGTCTCTTATGTACACCTGCTCCTGAAGATCTGTTGGACTCCCTTGCAAGCATCCAATGGTTTGGCAACTTCTGAGTCTGAAGGGGTTGAAGAGTAGGATGAGGGAACAGCCTTTTTTGCCCAGTGTATCTATCTCCTCTATTTATCGGATTTTACAAAAGAAAGGCAAATACTATGCATTTTTACAGGTTAGACTCAGGGCAAATCACGCTGGGAGTGAAATTATCAAAGATCTGTCGGCTGCATGTATTTTAGTGACTTTATCTGTGTGCATGCTACAGTGGAGATGTTATACCAGCCAGTCAGTGCTGCTTAAATACCAGCAGTTGCAGACAGGCTGCTAGCTGACAGGATGAACTGAAGCTTCCCCCAAAACTTGCAGTTCCATTGGGCATGGCTGTCATGCACGTTCATGCAAAACATTCAACCTAACTCGAACTTTCACTAAAAACTAACAAGTCATTCAGAAAATTAATTAGAACAAAACCAAACCAAACCCAACAAACCACGAAAGACTGAAAAACCAAATTCTCCAAACCCCCGACCCAACTCAAAATATGCTGGTGCACATTGAAGTATTTAATGATAGATCTTATATTCTTGGTCATTCTCCAGCTGGAGCATAAAGAAAGAAAGCAGAGGAAAAATGCAGCATTTAGATCCACATCACAGGGAGAAATGCTGATAAATGGTCCAGAAAATTCCAGTGGAAGTGTGTATTTATTTTCTTAAGCAAGGATAGATAAATAGTGTAATATAAGAAATCTATATCAGCTATTTTCTATTTGGACGGAGAGGTATATTTCTTTCTAAATTCAGTTTTTGAATCAGTGGAAACTGCATCTCATAACACAATCAAAAGATGTTATTCTATGTTTTCCTATTTAATGCCAGATACATAAACTCTCTGAAATATAAGAAACCAACTTGAAACACACAGTCGTGTTGTCTGCTCTCCCTTGTTCTTTCTTCTCTCTTGGCTTTGAAGGCTGCTGCTTGGGAAAACATGTGGAGCATTCTTTCTGGATGAAATATTGCTATTTTATATTGTATGAATTTACGAGTGGATAATTATGTTCTAATTCCTCCCAAGTGGCCCTATTCTGTTCTTCTCTCTTAAACTCTGCTCCATCTTACTCAACTCTACACTTTTCCACCCAGTTCCACTCTTATTTTCGTCACCAGCTTTTATCTCTTCAGCCCCCACTGCTACTTTGTTCACCCTTCCTGATCTCCTAGTGTCTTACCTTGTAGCCCTTCCTCCATGCGTGACACCTTGCCTTCACCACATCTTGTCCTGGCCTGTTCTCAGCTCCCTCCGTCTCTCTCTCTGTCATCCTGTGGTCTTATTTTCTCTGCTAATTTCTTATTTCTTCTCTTTAGTTTATTTCTGCCACTTGCATGCATGAGATAAAGCTGGAGACCACCTGCCTTATCAGGAAGGCAGGTACTTTAGGAAGGCCCTAGTTAACTTTATGGTCTGTGGGCTGCCGGGCATCAGCCCGTAATAGGCTTTACCAAGATAGAAAATTAATATGTAGCATGGAAATACTCAGTCCATCATGTTATTATGCAAAGTGTCATCTGGTGGCTCATCTTATCAAGAAAATTGCCCAGCACCATCACAGTTTTCTTCAGTCTTTACAGTCCTGGTCATTGCCTTGTTTCCAGACAGGAAAGATTTTCTTAAACAATAAAACTATCCATAATGAGTCTGTGCTCTAAATTATACTCAGGCATGCAATCTCTCACTCTAATTTTCAAACCTGATTGTCTAAATGAAGGCACCCAGTTCTAAATTTTAATTTTCAGACAGGCATTTAGGTACCCAAATACCCGTTTTATTCTCGTAAGTGCCAATCTGAGCACTCCAGTACAGCAGGTGAATGGGCACCCTCACCTAAGCCGAAAAGTTAGAAACGTTCCGTCTCACTGAATGCAATTGCCGTGCTGTTCGTCGTACCGTGCCACTGGCATCCTCCTCCGTGAAACTGCTGCTCCTCCAGCAGGGCTTATCGCTGTGTTGGGTAGTGGGGATGTGTCCCTGTGCAGCATCCCTCTGTCCCTCACAGTGACAGAGGCTCCACTGGCACCGTCCCACACTGCAGATCTTGGGATTGTTTAGCACGAACAGGAGGAAATGGAAGATGACTAAAAGGTACCACAAGTGCTTTTGGCTTTGCAGCGAAGTTGCCTCTGTTGTGGGAGCCGCTGAGCCCCACAGTCTCTTACGGGGATAAGAGATAATGCTCACAGCATCACCCAGGAGCAGCTGGACTCAGAGCCTGTAGCCCGAAGACCTGCCTCTCTGCTTCGAGCACCTTCTCAGCCATTTTAATAACCTCTCTTAGCGCCACCCCATCTGCTTTGCAAATAAAATTTGAAAATCCCTGGCATCCCACTGCTCCGGGGCCATGGCCCGATGGAGACTCCAAATGGAATTACGAAAACGGCCATTTCTGGTGCAAGCGGACAGCAGAGGAGCGCGGCCGAGCCCTGCGGAGCTGGGCAGGCCACGGCAGGGCTGACGCGCCCCGAAAGAGCCCCAAAATGAAGCTATAAGCCACTTCGGTGGCACACACTGCACCCCAGCGTGCGGGGCTCTCGCCTCGGCACGTACAATGCACCGGGAGATACGCAGGCGGTTGTGCTGTGGAAGCAATCATATTCTTTGTTCCCCACTTTAATGGAAGCCTCCTCCAAAGCACCCAGCGGCTGATTTAAATCACAATACGGCGCTGACTCCGGCTCACAAAAAACAAGGAAACAGACATTTATGGCTTAAATCTGGTCTGACACCTGACCTTAACTGTGACTGCTGTGCCAGCAAACAGCAGCAACAACAAAAAAAGGCTCAATTTAAAGCCTGTTCTTGTTAACTCGGAGTGTTAGATATAACTGTGAAATTCCGGCTTTTGTGGGGTTAATTGCATAACTCTTTGCTGTGCTTTAACAAGATGTTTTGTAGCTGAATAGCTGTGATTTCCTTTGTTTCTTTCTGTGGGCCGAAGGTAGTTTAAGAGGGGAAATTAGCCATTTAATTATTATGAGTGCAGGAGAAGTAAAAAGACCATATGGTTTGCTGTTGAAATTAGTCACAAGAAACTTTTTTTTTTTTTTTTAATAATATGTGATATTTTTAACAAGCAGATGTGAAGCCACAGCGTCTCCCACAAGAGCTTTGCCAGGCTTATCTATTGTACCAAGTGCTGCAGGGGGGTATTTTTAGCACAGGGGGTCGTTGTATGGAGGAAGAGGGTAAGGAGGAGGGGGTTGCAAGGCAAGCTAGAGGCACAGCTAACGGGAGGGGAAGGACAGCGGGGGGCTGGCCACTGATCTCAGCACGGCTGCTGTTACTCCCTGGGGCTTGGGCTCTCTGACCGGCACTTGCAACTGATGCCGAGCCCAGATCTCTGCTGCAGGGTATTTGCTCTTTTCCTTGCTGCCTTGAGCACCTCAGCATCTCTTCCCTGGCCTGGGCTGTTGCTCATGTCCCAGCCTGTGTCCCTCAGAAGTGCCCATGTTCCTCTATTGGCTTGCTTGCTGTCCTGAGTCCCCCTCCAGTCCCTCACAGACAGCCCTGAAGCCTTTTTTCTGTCTTTCCATGACTCGATCACTATTCTAGGCTAGTCACCAGCACAGCAGGCCTGTGGTGGCATTCCAGGAGGCACTTGCTTTCCCAAATTACAGTTTAAAAGCAGCAGTAGGAACTCTGTGAGCATTGAACAGTGCTGCTCAACAAGGTAAAATGCTGCCCGTGGGGCCAGGCAAGATGCACACTCAGCTCCCAGCTCCCCTCGGGACTCAGTTTGGTGGGAGCAGGGAGCAGCTGCCTCTCACAGATGCAGGTCTGCTCCTCCTCCCCTGTCCTCCCGGGGGCCATTGGAAATCTTCGCGTGATATCTTTGGCACCTGTAGCTACAGCGTGTTGACCCCCTGTACCTGATAACACAGATTGTATTGCGTAACTCTGGAAATTCATTCCTCGTGTGTGTTTTCTGTTTCTTAGCCAGCTTTATGTTTGTTGTTGGTTTGGTTTTGGTTTTTTTGGTTTTTTTGTTTTTCACTTTTTCTCTTTTCCACCCTAATCTCTTTTCCCTCTCATCCTTTTCTTTGTTTGTAAGGCATCTTTCATAAACAAAAACAGAGCCATACTATTGCCTTTATCCATTGTTTGTTATCACCTATCTGGATACAGAGGTCATAGGTTAGAGAGGCATAGATTTTATCTGTCAAAGTCGTGCTGTCTTTCCCTTACCTTTCCCAAATTAACTTTGTATTAAATTTTTGCAGATGGCAGAGAAATAATAGAAGAAGTGAAGAGTATGGAAAGTGAATATTGCTGTATAAGAACTTCAAAATATTTGAATAACAATAACAGCACTGGGTTACTTTTCCACTGGCTCCTGGCCAGAACAATAAAGTACCACCCAGCAAGAAATACTCTGGTTTTGCTGCTAACCCATTTTGCTAAACCCTTTTGAAGTTGATGGGTTTGCAAAAAAGGGTAAGTCGGGACAGGATTTGAGCCCTTCAGGAAATTTTGAACAAAGTGCTTGATCATTGCATTGCTCGTGCTGCAGTGCAGGAACTCAATTAGGTTGGCATTTACTCTGTGCAGGAACACCTACGCTCCTTTTCAGGCCTCTGACACAGGAGAGCTGTAACACTGTATTGAATTGTAGGCAGTGGTCTTAAGCAGCACTGCTTTTTTGATTGGGAATTTCAGGGAGTTATCACTGCTCTGATGCTTAATTTGAATCTTCTTTTCTAAGCTTATATTCTTCTTTGCAGTCCAAGGGTTTCTGATACTTCTTTAATACAAACAGTAAAGAGGTCTGGTTTGCTTTTCCCTGAAATTCAGGAATTATTCAAGTCCCCTTATCAAGATAATTTAATAAGCTCTTCCTGTTCAAAATCACCCAGTTGAATGGCCTATAGTATCTGTTCCTTCCGTCCCTTTTTTCCTGCTTTCCTTCCTTCTTATTCTCTGTTTCTCTACACCAGTTCTAATTATTTGACGCTCAAATGATAAATGAGTTTCAAATAATTAGAGGTGGTATAAAGGACCACAGCTGGGAGATTTATGCCAGCTGAGCCATCTGAACAAAGAGCCTTCTGTGGGTATCGTTTTTCTCTCTGGACTTTGAAGCCCTGTTCTGCTGTCTCCACCTTCAAAGAGCTATATCATTTTTAACCCACATAATTTTATTCTCCTTTTTCATACCTGGGCAATGTCACAGGCCCTTATTAAGGAGCAGACCAAATGTCAAAGTTTTGTTGTAAATCAGCAGGAAGCCAGTAACAAGCAGGGGTGAGAGGGCTCAGGGGAGGCCCCATACAAGGACCCAAGTCAGATGTGTTGCCAATTCATTAGAAAGGAGTGCTGTAAAAGATAAACCACCTCCAACTTTCTTTAGGACAACTTAGTAACAATAACAACATTGGGTTACTTTTGCATTGGCCCCTGGCCAGACTGGTGCTGTCATTTCGAAATAAAGGTAAACCTGCCTGACTTCTGCTAATGATAAACATTTTGCTTGTCGGGCTGCTAAATTGTTTGAGGGGAAAGTATGAATTTTTTTAAGTCAGATAAATAAATAAATCTGTGTTCAGGACTAGAATGTGCTGAGAAAGATCCTTGGACAGAAAATTAGCAATTCTCTTTCCCTTTTCTTACTCTTCTGGCAACTTCATATAAAGTTTGTAAGGAGCAAAACTTGCTCTATCATAAAACAACACAGCTGAAGGCCCTCCTTCTTTCCTCTGAGGCTCAAGCAAGGGCTTTGTGTTCCGGCTGTGAAGCGCTTCTGCTGAATCAGAGCAATGTTTTGCATACTGCTGTCAAACAATTGAAAGACGAATTGCAATGCAAAGCTGAAGTGAAAACTGGCTTGAGGTTTTTTTCCCTCTTCAGAGCAGGACCCTCAGCTGTGCACAGGCATTCTTGTAAGACTACATGAAATGAGGGAGACTAAAAGTGGAGAGGTGGGTTTAGAATAGAAGTACTTTGGTGCAGAACTGTGGAAAGTGTTTGTTTCCCTGGAAAAGCCTCCTGGACTCTCTGGTTCCAGTATATGTGGTGATGGTAATGGTGTAAATACTGTAATGTATCTTTTCTTGTTTGTCTGTAAAAACGAAGGTGAAAGGAAACAATATTTAGGGAAATGCCGTATGGACCCTTCCAACTTAAGAGTTGGACTCGATGATTCTTGTGGATCCTTTCCAACTCAGCATATTCTGTGATTCTGTGATTCTAATGTGATTTCTGATATCTTGGCTGAGAAGCAAGTGAGAATGGCTTCAGTTTCTCAGAGAGACGGAATGGTAGGAAGTGTGGCCGTGATCACACCGTCTCTTTTCCTTAAGGCTTCGGTTTGTGGGTTTTTTTGTTTGTTTTTTTGTTTTTTGTTTGTTTGTTTGTTTGTTTTTTGTTTGTTTGTTTGTTTTGTTTTGTTTTGTTGTTTTTGGTTTTGTTCTTTCTTTGTTGTTCAGGCTGTAGGCTCACTGATATATGCCAGGTCCTTTAAAGTCTTTTGTAGATCTGTGTGGTGCTGTGTTGCTGCAAAGTGCGGTGGGCACTGTCTGCTGTAGGTGTGTCAGTGACTATTATGAGTATTTTCCCAGTGAAAAAGGAATGTCTTAATTTAAAACAGTTTATTTCTCTACTGAGCTCTTCTACCATGATTTGCCTTGTTTTGCCAGCTGCTGGAAAATCAGAACTGAGAGCAGTAAGTGTAAAAAAGGGATGCATATTCACTTTCTCCAGGACGAAGCCACAAACTCCCTTTCAGTTCACTGGAAGTACCGTGTTTGTGCGACTTAGCATGGGAACACAACCAGAGTTTTTCCTCTCATTTTTCAGCCAGGAAGGATAAGCAAACACACATCAATACAGTGACAGATATAGAGCATTTTGTGAATGTTGACTGAAACATGGGCACTATGTACAACAGTTTCAATAGCAGTAAAACAAGTGCCATGAAGATGTGCCATCCACATTTGATTGACATGATCACTTTGAATCCTTTAGTAGGGATCTGTATGTCCAGGCAGACAGTTGAATGAAAGAAAGATGTACCCATATTTTCAGATACAGCAACTTTAGTAGCCTATTGCTTTGGCATACAAAAATATTTAGTCCGGAGAGAATGTAAGACAACACTATAAATCAGAATATGGTGCGGTATTTCTTCCTAACCACTGCAAAAAATCCGATGAACACAAAAAGGAATAAACATGTTAAATTAGTCTGTTGGAGAGTAGCTGCAGTAAGAACACTGAATCAGAAAACAAAACAAAACAAAACAAAACAAACAAACAAACAAAAAAAGCAAGATCAGGGGTGTATGAGCAGTCTGTGGACTCTGCTGAAGGCATGAATTAATTTCACACCAGGGAAGGGATGAAGCAGTCTGGTGAACTACACTTGCACAGATTAGACAGTGATGTTACAAGTGGAGGAGAAAGGGATGTAAAAAAGGAAAAACACCTTTATTTCAACAGGGCAATACTTCTAATGCCACACTGGTAAGACTGATGTCTTATGGATATGATTATGTGGAAAAATATCCTGTACATTATATGGCTCAAATACATGTTCCAGTAAATGGTTGATTTGGCTGGATTCTGTTGCATGGTACCAGCTATCTGTGCCACACTTCGGTGTTCAACAATTTCATATTATAGCTTACGAAGCTCAAAGAAAGATCATTTCATTGCACGATGGTTTGAACAGTGTTAGTTAAAACCTCTGTTGAGCCTGGCTCTCTATCTCCAAACACTTTGCGCAGTTATGGCCTGTTAGTTATCTTAAGGGGTACCTAGGGGGTCTCTAAAGGCTCCGTGTCTGGCAAACACTGCAAACATCATCATGAATCAGTATTTCCATGGGCTGATGGCTCGTGTACAAGCACAAGACCACCCTGGCAAGGTGAGATCTAAAAAAATAGGAGGATGCTGAGGAAATTTTGTTAGCAGAGCAGTGCAAAATGATTTAACTCAGAAGTTTTTGTAATCTTGGCCAAACACATTTACAACATCTAGCTCGTTCTCTAGTTAGGTGGTCTGGAGCCTGAATTCATCCCAGGGGCCAAAATATGAAATATTTGGGAACTCTGGCAGGTTCCACTCAACTATTCATGCTTCTTGTTTATCTCGCAGTGTTTCTTTGCATAATGAATGGGAAAGGGTGGAATAAACATAGCAATGTTTAAAACAATAGAATGTTTTGGATTGAGACATTACTGACCCCGATTTAGATTTTCAGCAACAAGGCATAACAGTTGCTTTAGAGATAATAGTGCTTTTTAGGCTGGATGTGTGTCCAAGAACTCTTTTTCTGCTTGCAGCATCACTTGGGAGAAAGTAGAAATGCTTTCCTAGGCTTAAATCCTGCCCAAGTTTGTTTTTTTGAGCTCAGAGTGCCACTTCTCTTGTTTGTGCAGCAGCCAGAGGGTGCCCCAGACAAGACATCCACTGCAAATTCAGGCTGTCGCAAACAAATTTGACCAGCAACTCAAGACAAACTTTCCATCATATTTTCCAAGTCCATGGAGATGGCTTATTTTTTGCTATGGGCAGAGGGTGTCAAAAATGCTCAGCTTGTTTGTGGACGTGTACAAGGCACCCACAAGGCTGCACACAAAATAGCTAAGGTTCCAGTGGGCAGCACTCAGGAATACATAGCACCGTTCTGGGTACTCACAGAATAAATGGAGTTTGTTGCTGGGACCTGCAACTGGTGTGTCTCCTGCACGTATTTTGCCCTCAGCAGTGCCCTCCTGCTTATGGGTTTCCATTCAAAATGGACAGATCTATTATCATTTAAGTCACTGTCAGGAGAAAGGGCTCCTCTTCTCCTTGATGTTGTAGTGCTTGGGCTGTTGGTAAGAGGGGACTTGAGAGTCTCTGTTTTCAATTAGTTATCTTTAGCTGAAAAGAAATTTCAACATTCATTTTTGAAGTCCCACACACAAAACCATTCAGTACATTAAGGCAAATACGAAAGGCCAAATTCTGTTAGGATGACACAGTCCTTCTGGCTTTGATGAGTGTGCATGCTGCATAAATTTCCATGAAACGTGGCTCACTCTGCTTATTTCACTCACAAGGTAAATGATACATTTTGCATTGAGGGAGAGAATCAACAACTTGCATATACATCCAGGGATTAAGCTAAGTTCATTGCCACATACAGACACCACAGCTCAGGTACCCAGAGTAGGTTCTAAGTGCACAGTTACTGTCACTTCTTGCCAGACCTTCTCATGCAAGGAAATGAAATTATTTAAATTATTTCCAAAATTGCAAATGAATAATTAATATCCTATCAAGGAATTAGTATTGTCCTCAAAGTGTTCTGAGTAGACCCTGATCCTGCAAACAACTGTGTCTTCATGTAAAGCAGGCTGCAGGTTAAGGGCATTCCTTACTATGTCAAATAATCGTTAGCTTTTCAACAATATCAGGGGAATCTGGTTTGGTTTTTTTTTTCTGCTCGCTTTTGCACACTGTATTGCACTTGGATGCTCATTAACATACATGTCTCTTCCAATTTCACTCTCATTTGCACTATGTTAACAGCTACTTTTTCATCTTTGCTCAGACAAATGATGGCCTTTGTAACCAGGAATAAAATTAGTCGCAAATGGAAACCTGTTTTAATGAGGCTAAATTATTTTTTAACTCCAAATGTGTGTAATATTTTTTTTCTCTAAATCTCCCTTAATTCTTCTCTAGTATTAATTATATCTTGTCATAAACAGGCCTTGGAAATGCTTGCTCCTTCAGCAGAGTTCAAAACAGAACCTTATGCCGGAGCACCAAATTAATAAGGTAAAATAAAAAAAGGTGTGTGTGGAGGGGAAGACCTTTTTGTCTAATTTTCCAAAACTTCTGATTAAAACAAATGAGATCATTGGAATTTATATAGGCAAATTTGGCAGCTCCTCTATATTTACTGAAACTGTGGCATAAATCAAAACTGAGACTCTCCAAGAATGTGTTATTTGTTATCAGAGTAATTATGTGTTAGTGAGTCACACATGAATAAGGTACTTCTGTTACAGCTGTTTATTAGAGTTTTCTTGGCTTCCATTCCTTGCTCTGCCACTGCCTTGCTTCATAACCTTAGGGAAGTTTCTGTGTTTTGATTAATTCAAATGATGTGCATATGTATGTGTCTGTACATACTCACATACGTATATAACCATATAAATATGTAGCAATTTCCTGCTAAAAGAATGTTTCAAAATGCCATAAAAGACAAAATGAAGATGACCTAGAGACTTTGGTTTTTAGCATTCTTTCTTTATTTAACTGTACACGTACGCCAGAGCTACTCAAGTAACACCCAGGCACTTACAGAGTTACCATCCGTGGATCCACTTGACTTTTTAGGCGAAGGTAGGTCAGAAGTAACAACCACCTCTCATAGCTTCCCCTCTCCCCAGTATCCCCAAACTACTTATTCACAGTAACGACAGAAACGTATTGTTTCTTCATTAACCCAGCAGTTGTTGCCCACTTAGAGGAGGAATTTGGAAAACTATGTGTTGTTACAGTGCCATCTGGTGATTCCCGCATACAAGTGGGTGAAGCTCTCTCATCACGCACTCCAGCAGTGTTATTACTGCTCTGCATTACTTAGCATACTTCCTCAGGCATCTTGTCACGCTGATTTTTTTTAACTTTTTAGCATTTTAATGCATAGGAAACTTCAACAAGCAGCAATCAAAACGTTTTCCAAATGTGCTCTCAATCGAGTTTATCGGTACCAGTTTGATTTTAAAAAAAGGAAGGTAAAGCAAAAAAAAAAAAAGTGTTTTCTAATAATTCATAATTCATCAGGAGCCTGATGGTGCTGGTGCTGTACTCCTGGACAAAGGTATGTGCTCTTTTTGGTACCCGGAAAGTGCTGTAGGTATGTGGTTAGCACCCCGTATGCATTTGTGTGGCACCTGACATTTTCAAGGTGGTAAGTGAACGTTATCTGCTGCCATTTCTCTGTGAATTAGAGAAGCCTGGTCCCTGTGTTACTTATGGGAAGATGAACTTGGGACTCTTGTTTGAGTTGGGTCTTGAACAGAGCTGGGGTTAGAGCTGTCGATGTCTGCTTCTCTCTGAGAATAGGACATGCTGTCCCTTGGGTTATGCACGTTTGTGACATAATGTAGTGTAATGATGCTTTGGGGCTTGTCATGCCTCTTTCGTCAGTTTTTTTTGGTCACTTTGCCCATTTTCCTCTCTCCAAAGTAGGAAAAATGATTGTCTGGTTCCTCTGTAAGAGTTGAGTATTTGTGTATCGTTTTGTGAGTTTCCCCTGCAAAAGTAGAGTAACTACTAGTAAAATTTAGCACTAAGTGAACCATTTCTCTGGAATAGTGGAAATTGTCACCCTGAGCAGGCAGAAGACCGGTTTGCCTCTAAAAACATTGTGTGTGCTTTATTAATTTAGGTAGAGTCATATAGAATTCCAAATGTTGAGTCTAAATAATTACTGAAAAGCAGTAACAAATTCCCCATTTCCCTTCCATCTTTAGGTAATCTATAGGGGAAGGAGGTCATTTGTGTCTCTCACTTGCTCACTTATCCCAGCGGAAGTTCAGTCCCCTCTTCTTCCATTCAAGTGTTGGCCTTTGTCTCCTCTGAAAAACAAAAGCTCTGTCTATCTTAAATATCTGCAGTGCCAGCTCACTCTCCTCACTTTCAGCTCAGTTCCAGCCTGCTGCAAATGGGGTCTTGAGGCAAAGGGTGGTCTTCTCCCAAATCCTTCTGAAAAGTCAATGTCCACTTTTAAAGGGTCTACACGTGAGGGTATCACAGCTCAGGGTGACAGTTTCCACTATTCCGGGGGAATGGCATATGATGGAAAAGACTCTTCATATAGTTGCAATAGGTATGAACCAAAGGGCATTTTAAAAAACACATTCCCAAGAGCTAATAAAATATATGGTATATATGCTTCAAAAACTGAAGAAAGCAGTCAGAAGCAAAGAAGGTGTGATATCTGCAGGCAGGGCCAGCTCTGAGAAGAGTTTGCTGTTTAATTGGCCAAGTTAAACAAGATACAATTAGAGCTAACCTGGTCCCCTAGGATTCATAAACCCTTATTTGGAAAATCTAGGGAGATGGTGGGGAAGCAGTGGCTTTAATTGTATCTTGTTTAACTTGGCCACTTTAATGACTTACACTTCTCTGACTTGGCTTCTTTCATAGATGTCACACCTTTGAACAGCTGACTAGCCTTGCTTTTTTTCTTTAATGTAACTTTTTCTGTACATTAGCTGTTCCAAATCAGATGGAAAACATCTTTCTACAGGAGGTAGGACTTTCAATTTATTATATAACCAGATATGAATAATATTTTTAATATAATGGCTCAAGTTCTCCGCAGCCTGTATTCTTAAGAACAAAAGTCTCCTCTGCCATTCACAGAATAAAACCGTAGAATTGATTAAGTCAGAAAAGACCTTTAGGGTCATCAAGTCTAACCATTAACCCACTACTGCCAAGTCCATCAAACCATGTTCCTAAGTGCCACATCCACACGTATTTCAAATACCTTCAAGGATTGTGACTCAATCACTTCCCTGGGCAGCCTGTTCCAATGACTGACAACCCCTTCTGTGAAGAAGTTTTTCTTAATAGCCAAGCTAAACCTTCCTTGGTGCAACTTGAAGCCATTTCCTCTTGTCCTATCACTTGTTACCTGGGAGAAGAGGCTGATCCCCACCTTGCTACAACCTCCTTTCAAGTAGCTGTAGAGAGCGGTAAGGTCCATCCTAAGCCTTCTTTTCTCTGACTAAACCACCTCAGCTTCCTCAGCTCCTCCTCACAGGACTTGTGCTTCAGCCCCCTCCTCAGATCTGTTTCTGTTCTCTGGACCCTCTCCAACACTTCAGTGTCTTTCTTGTAGAGAGGAGCCCAAAACTGTGGTGGGTTTTTTGGGGCCAAAACGGTGGCCCAAAAATGTGGTCTCACCAGTGCTGAGTACGGGGGACAATCACTTCCCTAGTCCTGCTGACCACAATATTGCTGACACAAACCAGGTTGCCATTGGCCTTCTTGGCCACCTGGGTACACTGCTGGCTCATGTTCAGCCACTGTTGACCAGCCCCACCAGGTCCTTTTCCAACAGGCAGCTTTCCAGCCACTCTTCCCCACTCCTGTAGCTTTGCATGGGGTTATAGTGACCCAAGTGAAGGCCCAGGCACTTCACCTTAATGAACCTCCTACAACTGGCATGGGCCCATGGATACCAGCCAGTTCCGATCCCTCTGTAGCACCTTCCTGCCCTCCAGAAGATCAACACTGTTGCCCAAGTTGGTGTCATCTGCAAACTGACTGAGCGTGCACTCGATCCCCTCATCCAGGTCGTCGGTATAGATATTAAACAGGACGAGCCCCAGTACTAAGCTCTGTGGAACACCACTTGTGACCAGACACCAGCAGTATGGAGTACCATTCACCACCACTCTCTGGGCCTGATCATCTGGTTGTCCTGCCATATCATGGCACTCAAGATGATCCGCTCCATGATCTTCCCCAGCGCCGAGGTCAGGCTGACTGGACCTGTAGTTTCCCAGATCCTCTTTACGGCCCTTCTTGCTGGTGGGTATAATATTTGGTAATCTCCAGTGAACAAGGGCCTTGCCTGTTAGCCAGGACTGCTGGTAAATGATGGAAAGTGGCTCAATGAACACTTCCACCAGCTCCCTCAGTACTGCTGGGTGGATCCGATCTGGTTCCGTCAACTTGTGTGGGTCTGAGTGGTGTAACAGGTAACTGACCATTTGCTCTTGGATTATGGGAGCTTAATTCTGCTCCTACTCCCTGCCTTCCCACTCAGGGGGCTAGATACCTGGAAAACAACTGGTGTTACTATTAAAGAAGGCATTAAGTACCACATCCTTTGTCCTCATCCTTTGTCACTGTGTTTCCTCCTGCATTCATAAAAGGTTGGAGATTCTCCTTAGCCCTCCTTTTGTCGCCAGGGTCAACAGCAGCCAAGAAGCAACTCTGCCGATCATGCAGAGACTCATTGCATGCTTCTGCTCTACCCAGGAACAAAAGCCGCTTTCCATACCTTCTGCTGTTCAAGTCAGCCAGTAACTGAAATTACTGATGCATTAACTTCTCCACCAGCAGGAGACTGTGGCAATCCATATGGGCGGTATAAGGTGATTGCTATGGGCTTCCTACATATGCCTACCTGTTAGATATCACTGAGAGGGTGAACACTGGAAAAGCAGAGTTGGGTGCCAAAACACAAAAATGTTTAGACCAGTCCTCCAGATGTACTTCACTGTGGCTGCTCTTGCACACTGTGATTTTCTCTGTGTGCCTGTGCTGCTGAAGGACTTTGAATATCAAGAGGTACCAGTTCTCATGTGATGCTCTTCGCAGAGTTTTTCTGATTAAACCACCTGCTGTCTCTACTCATAGCAACTGCATTTATCTTGGGAGATGTGGTCTGAACAGCCTAAGCTATGGGGGAGAATTGAAGCATGAGACTTTTGGCTAACCTCTTCCTAGGGCAACATTTTCACTGCTGTAGGCCAGAGAAATGTTTATCAGGGAAGACTGAGCACATCTGATCCTGCCTTGGGGCAGGGCTCTGGACAAGGGTCTCATGAGCACCATGAAACTCTGCAGTTTTAAGATTTCTGGGTAGAAGTATTTTGATTTGGGATTTTTTTTTTTTTGTCCAGTCTTTCCTTTCAAAGGAAAACTTCAATAAATTCAATTTTTCTTTGTAAGGAAATCAGTTTTAATTTTTCATTTTTTTCTAACTGATGCTGTTTTACGAGGGTATAACAAATCCCATTGCAACACTAGGGATAGAGTTTATCAATTCCTCTTGCCAGACACGTGATTTGGGCCCTTTAAGGCTTAAAGTGTCATTTAAGGCTACAGCTAAGCTGAACTAATCACCCATGAGCTGCTCAAAGGGGCAGTGTTACTCCTCCCTTACCTCTCTTGTCCCTGGCTGCCCATTTCCTCCCATCTGTTTCTGAGCCTGCAGTGAGCCACCTCAGTGGGCTGAACCAGCACTGAATGACTCTCTTCTTACAGCACAGTTCGTTTTGTCCCATCTGAGCCCCTTAAACCAGCTTGCCATGAAGTCAAAACAAAGAAGAGCCAACAGCCTGCAGACTTGAGGACCAGGGAGAGAGGGATGCAACTCCATGGACTACTGTAATATAAAATAGGGCAGTTCATTAAGTCTGTTAGATAAATTGGGCCCTGACCATTTGGCCAAACTTGCATGTGAAGGTTTCAGTCCCTCAGACCATAAAACAAGGCTGGGCTATCTCCCCCCAGCCTCACTGAATGCCCATACATTTATTTCTGGCTCTGGCAAAAGCTGTAGGGCATAGGCAGTTTGGGACTGAAAAAAGTGGTGAGTTTGTTCTCCTCTGAAGAGTAGCTTTTTTGTAACATACAGTATGTCAGTCATGTGAGCCAAATAGCCAAGGGTAAAAGAAATTACCAGTGCTGCTGATGGAACTGCATTTATAAAAGCAGTGTGTCTCAGGATTTTTCATTTTCTCTTCTCTTCTTCCTTGGGGGAGATAAAAAAAAAGGAGTAGAAGGAATTAAAATATGAAACCATAGAGATTGTGAAATTTAGCACTCAAAAGTGTTCCCAAAGTTAAGATTTCTCCTGCAATGGCTAATTGGCTATGTGATACACAGGTAATATTTGCTAATATTTCCTTGGGTTTTGATGAACAGGTGTGGTTTGGGGTAGATTGGTCATTCCCAACTGTCTTGCTAGAGAAATATGTATTGGCAGACAAATTGCAATGAAAACCAAAGGTCAGTATGCTTATAATATGTGTATACAGTGCATACCTCTCTGATAAGCCTCCTGGTAAAACAGGGTTTCATGCAGTTCTCCTGGATTTACTTAGATAATTCAAACCAGTATTTTATATCACACTTATTCTTGGAAAGGAGAGTGCTCATCAGCAGGCCACATTTTTGTTGGGCTCAGTGCCACAGCTCCTAGCTCCTTCCATCGTTCCTCTTCTCAGTGGCAAACTTTGGGACCCCAGATTAGAAAGGAGAAGAAAAGTACCCAGCTGAAAACTCCTGCTCGGTGGCTGGGAAAGGGCAAGGATGCAGAGGAGAGGATTTCGAGTTGCCTGGTGGTGTTTATCTCTGCTTTTTTTTTTTTTTTGTTTTGTTTTTGTTTTTGTTTTTGTTTGTTTGTTTGTTTGTTTGGTTTTTTTTGTTCTTCAGAGTCATCCTTCACATGCACCACCGTCACCTGCTCTGGAAGGAAGGACCTTATCTCACTGGGCCCAGATCAATTTGACTAATCTAGTTTATCTCACCATCTAATCTATCTGTTTCTGCTGAGCTATCCATCTGCCTCATGGTATTGATCCCAACAGTTTTGTAATTGTATTTATAAAATGCCCTTTCACCTTCCTGGAAAGAGGAGTCTTGTGTGAAGGCAGATGGGGCGGGCAAAGAGTGGAAATCACACGCTCCACTGCTCCTGATGACAAAGTCCCTGGCACCCACCACAAACCTTTCAGCCTTCCGTTTCTTCCTCCTCATGCATCCATTCCTCATCTCCCTGGCTTCAACACACTAGAGACAAACAGGTATACATCCTGAGGGAGCAGAGGGAAGTGTGCAGTGGCAGAGGGGATGACTACCAGGAGCAAAGCCATTTGCAGAAAACAGGCCAGCCTATTGGAGAGGAGCTTGTTCCAGGCCAAAATACATTTGTTTCCAACAGTTAGCTAGAGCAGGGTGAGACAGTCAGATCATCTGATGGAAGAAAAAGAGAGGGTAGAAGTAGGATATTTGTGATTTGAAAGGAAAAGACACTTTATCCCCACACAATATCGAATTTCATCCAGAGATGTGCAACGACACCTTCCAAGAGTAAACAGATCCTCAGACATGCTCATGAACATCCTCTGGGTAGATATCTGCATGGCAACAGAGCCTCCTCCTGACTGCAGGAACCAGCTGCCACATGAAGCCCTCAGCAGTTTGCCTTGGTTATTTCTGTTTGCCTCTGTTTAGGCAGGAACCCATTCTCTGCACAGGCATTTTCTCAGCATGTGTTCTTTAGAAATCAAAACTTATTTCAGTCCTAAATTTATCTTTTTAACTCTAGAAAACACTATATACCAGCAAAGTTTTCTTCATGATGAATGGGGGTGGGTGTGGGGGGGTGTGTGTGGGTCCATGTCTATGTCTTCTTCTCATTTTCCATCCCTAGAATGCATCATGTCTCACCTCTGAGATTTGTGGGGAGAGTAAAGGACACTGGGGTCACACTGGTCTCTGTTTACAGACTTCCTCCCAACTTCTTCAAATGCAGGAAGCGGTTTCTGATTAGCCTGATATTTTTCATATCAGTATAATGCTTGTATCATGTATTTATTGTGCAGGAATAATATGCTAAACAGTGGAGACCTACCGCTTCCACTCAGCAGTGTTTCCCTGTGCGAAGTGGAGTAACTTCTGAATTACATATTGGACAGACTCAGGGATTGCAGGGAACGCTGCAGGCACCGGTGGGCAGAACTCAAGTGTTTCCCAATTCAGAGAGGCTCGTTGACAGGGATGCAAGAGCATCAGGCTGCCTTGTGCAGCAGAGCATGTTTGCCACCCTCTGCTGCTGGCTTACTAGCAGAGGGAGAGGTTTAATTTACTGTGTTAGGAGACAGCCTTTGAATAAAGGCTGCAACCAGGCAGTGTGTGTATGAGACTCTGCTAAGCAGTGTAACTGTTAGCTTGGGATCAGAAATACCTCAGTTACTGCAGCAAGGGATCCCAAGCAAGCTAAAAACACTTTTTATCAGCCATGACACTTAAAAGCCCCTTTTAAATGCTGGCAAATCCCTTTGCTCACGGAAAGATTATACACCCATTAAGTAACCTGTGACCCCTCTCCCTGCTCTTGGCAGAGCCACAGAAGCTGGCAGTCAGTGCAGGACCAGGCCTTCTGGCCATGGGGGGACTGATGCTGAAGGGGTATCTCCAGGTCCACAAAGGAGGATCACATCTCCACATCTTTTTATGACTTGGTCCATCCTCAGTTATCTGCTTTTCATTAACAAGTGTGAAAGTGAGATTGCATTTAAAAACGCTTTTAAAATATGCTAGTTGTCTAAAACTGGCATTTATAATACAATTACATAAAAGTTATATATTGATAGTGCAACACTTTAAAAGGCCCTTTGTGATTAACAAGGCTCAGAATTGCTCCCCTGTTTCCGCTGGTTATGTTTTAAGAGAGAGAATAAAATGCTATGGATCTTGAAACAGCTGAAACCATAATTTCCCAGTATAATCCACAGTCTTCTTGTTCTGAGAAACCAGAGGCTGTGATCGGCAGAACCCCATGAGCTTTCCCTGGTGACTCAGCAGAGACTGACAGCTACTCTGCTCCAGAGGGGGGTACAGCCAACAAGGTGGTGTGGCAGCCAAATGACACATCAGCTGTTCCTGCTTTCGTCTGAGCCACAGGGAATATGCCAGGGCCAGGCCCCTGCCTGAGCCGATTCCATGTGCCCACACTCACACCAGCTTTGCTATCTCCAAGAAGTTCAACAGGCTCCATGAGGTGGGAATTAGTGTTTGCATTCCTGCACCCAAGGACAGCTGTTC
This sequence comes from Lophotriccus pileatus, assembly GCA_035583135.1. NCBI lineage: Eukaryota > Metazoa > Chordata > Aves > Passeriformes > Tyrannidae > Lophotriccus > Lophotriccus pileatus. The sequence continues at coordinate 61,311,589 of JAWWES010000081.1, read as the reverse complement.
CGCTCCAGGTGAAAACAGATTGAATGTGCCGTATTTTCACCGAAGACATCCCCTTGCCCCACTTTCTGGCAGTTCACACAAAAACAGCAATGAGAGATCCTCAGGGCACCTGAGTGAAGCTCAGGTTCTCCGAACAGCAGCATAATAGTGAAATAACAGATTTACTGGCCAAGTGGAAGAGCAGATGCAGACAAAAAAAGCCATTATGTGGGCTGTACAAGGGAGCTGGTGACATGGACTCTGGGCTCTTGTCACAGCTGCTTCTGTGAGTGCAACCTGAGTTGTACCCCTGCATGAACAACATGGAAAAGGTGATTCTTTCTGATTTTGTTGGTTGGAGGTAGATGGCATCCCTTTATCCAAGTCACACTCTTCTCTCTGCCACACATAGTAAAAATTGGTAGGAACATAGTAAGCCCTTTCATTGTCATAGACATGCATTTACCCAGAATTTTAGTTGCAGATTTGTTCTCTGTTTTGCTGAAGTTGATTTTACTGGTTTGGTTCACTTGCCCATCATCATCACGTTCCATAGGGACTAGCAGCATATCATTGTGATCGCACTGGCTCACCTGGAGGAAAGCTTTGGGAGAAGGGCACTGAAATACATAGAACAGTGTCTGCTCTTTTTCTTAGGCAATAAATCTACTTTATTATTGCTGTTGGAAACTAAGAGCCAAATTCTTTGCTAGCAAAACACTGGCTTCAGTGGAGTTCAGCCAGCAGAGAGCTGAGCTTCCTGTTTTTGTTCCAAATCGAAGAGTATGCTCAGCCTAATTGCTGTCGTTGTTTTGCTTTTTCGATGTTTTAATTTAAAATAATTATGTGTTGTGGGGAGTTTTGTTTGGGTTTTTTTTTGTTGTTGTTTTTTGGGGTAGGGTTTTTTTTGTAATTTCTTCTTCTCACATCCCTTTGTAGCAGTGAGAAACAAAAAAAATGATGCTATTGCTACATACCCTCTCCTTTGTTCAGGAGTTATGAAACTCGAGGTGCCATCCAAAAGGAAGGCTTAGCCCAGGCTGAGCACAGCTTGGTGTGACCTGCTGCCCAGGCACTAGAGGGTGCCTTCAGCCCAGGGACCCAGGGGTGAATCTGCAGCTGGTTCTTGCAGGAGATTCTGGCTGCTCAGCTGGGTTTTCTAGTGACACAGCAGCCCCCCAGAAACCTTCCTCTCAGCCCCTCAAAGAGTGGCAGAAATGTAACTTGCGACTTGTCAAGGCAAGTCCCATACCTCAGGCACCTGGCACTAAGACATTGAGCTGTTTGCTCCAAGGGCTGTTATTAACTCCCTCTTTGTACAGGGGCTGGCAGCTGAGGGTCCCAGCTTAGTTGGGGCCTGTAGCTATTCCTTCAATATAAATGTTATTTATACAGTGCAATTAAGCAGAGGTTTAATGTAAACTTCTGCCAGCACTGGGGTAGGTACCCAAAGTGAAAGGACGTCTAGTCAGACATTTTTGAGAACCAAAAGAAGCGAGTTTTAAACTCCTGTTGAACAGAGAGACAGCTTTCTCGGAGAGGTTAAGCAAAACAAATAGCAAAACGATCCTGTTTGGAGCAAACTAAACTTACGTGTAAGCCAGAGACAGAAGCATAGTCGTCTTGTCTTGTCTGTGTACTTCCAGCCAGTGGCAACGCTGCAGGCTCCCCTCTTCCTAATCCTTACATAGCAGGCTTTGAGAGAACTACTTGCTGTGTTTAAGCACACCAAAATCAACATAGTCAAAACCCTGTAAATGCATGTCAGAGAAGGACTAAAGAAAACGCACATAAACATCACACCCTGCTATTTGTGCAGTTCTTCATTATTCGCGGGGCTGTATTCCCCTGGGGATTTCCACATTCACTCCACCCAGTGAAAGGACTCAAAAGAGTAGTCTTTGCACCCCTGCAGAGGTCCTGAGCACCAGCTAAACCGCTGGGCTTCTCCATCTTCCTGTCTTTGGAAATAAGCAAACAGCTGGAATTCCATGTCACAGGCTACATGAACTTTTGGAGTATGTTTTTACTGGTACACCATTGATTTTTCTAGGATCAATATAAATATTACTTTAACTTACAACTGCTAATTATATCAACATAAGCTTAATTTATAGTGATGATCACAGTCCTAATGCTGTGCTGCTGCCAACCCTCACAACTGATGCTTTGAGACATCGTGTAAACCCAGCCATTAGCAATCAAGTAAATGCTCCCATTACACATCACTGATACTGGCTAAAGAACTTTTTAATTGACTTCTTACAATTTATGGCAGATAATGCAGACTGTGTGCTTAAATTCAAGATTCTTTTTCATGTTTTATTTCTGCTGCTGCTTAGATAGATGCTGATCTTATACTATATAATGTAACATTACATGCTTGAAATTGAAAAGACTGAGTTTGTTTTGCTTGGAAAGAAGATAGGGCTCAAGATAAAAAGAAAAAGTCTATGAAAGAATGAACCCTGTAGAAAAAGTTGAACGGAAGCATCTCTTCCCCATCTGCTAAAATAAAGGTACTGAAACAGTCACTGAAATCAAAAGGTGGTAAATTCAAAAGTGGTAAAACAGTTTTCCTCCATAAATAGAAAGTTAAAATTTGGTTAACTGAGAAATCACTAAGGTCAGTAATTCAGCAATTTTCAGATAGGGATTGCATAGTTATATGGAAAAGACTATCAAAAGAGGTTATACTTAAATCTGATGCTCCAAGGCAGGAATGTAAAGTTTTAGGATCCCATGGCTTAAACTGCTCTCTAACAAGCCTGGTGTCAGGATGACATCTTCAGAGAGGCTGGATTAGACAATAGGGGTTTTCTTCTCCCTTTTTACTGAAGCATCTAGCAACAGCCATAAGGAGAACTAAAAATAAAAAACACACCACCAAACCAACCAACCAATCAACCAAAAAAACCCCAACCCAACACAAAAAAAACCCCCAAACCAAAACAACCCAAAAAATACACCAAATAAGCAAAAAAACCCCAAACAAACAAAATCATCACAAACCACAACAAAAACAAAACACTAAACAAATAAACAAATAAAACAAATATGGCTTTTAGACCCGGAAGTTTCTAGATTTGAGATAAGGTACTGAAATTTCAGATGCTCCAACTTTGAAGGAAAGCTTACTTGGGGGGGGGGGGGATTTTCAGTGCTCCTGCCTGCAAAAAAACTCACACAGGTATCAGTGAAATAGGGTTATTGAGTTGCACAGAGACTGTGGCAGTGAGCCAGAAGGCAAATTATTGCAGTAAACTCAGGATTTGAAGACTAGGGTTCAGTAAAACAGTGTTTAGGTTAGAATGGGTTAGAGACAGCACCAAAGAGTGCATAGAACAGGGAAAAATCACGTGGGATGAGATGAACAGCATGCTTTATTTCCTAAATGAATCACAGTGACAGAGTTTTACACCTTTGAGCAGTTCTTGGAACACAAAGTACCTGCATAGTCATGTACCAAACTGCTAGGGTTTTTTGTTTGTTTCTAATAGTAAGTTATTTAGAAAATCCATATGTTTATATTTATATATACATAAATATCTATATTAATTATGTGTATATGTATTGTCTGTATGGTATTGCTTCTATGACACATGTTCATCACATCAAAAAGGAACTTATTCTGTCTAGACTGAAAGTTTAAAATGGTACTTAAGTACATTTTTTGAAAACATGCTCTCCTAACCAAGATACATATATATATATCCATAGTTGTCAGTATAGAGACATTTTTCAAAGGACAAATCCCCAAATAAATCAGTGGGCTTAAGCTCAGCAGGTTTTGGTAACTACAGGTGACATTTCTAAATATTGTGCAAATCTGAAGTACTGGAGCAGATGTAAGTAACGTCTTCTGTGAGATGAGAAGGACTCTGTGCCCAACAGGGATCTTGGCTTTCCTTTTTATAAATAGGTGTTATAAAATGTACCCTTAAAAAGAAGCAATGAATATGAAAGCATCCTTGCTGAGCCCTTTCAGATTAACATAAATCTTGATTCCCTGCTAAGATGCATATCACCATTTTGTGGGATGTTTATTGATCTGTATTTATCTTAGTTGAGACTCTGCTAACCATGATTTCGTCTACAATGAGGACTCAGATTAACTGATTAGAAATGTATCCAGATGAAGCTGCTTGCCTTGCTTCGTTTTGTCTGCATCCCTGTCACACAGAACAGTCTGCGCGCTAAATGGCAGCTAGATCTCGAGATGATTCTGTTTTGGCAGATTTTCAAAGCGGTTTCTGTGTTTTGCCTACCTGATTTGTCGTCTGTTGAATCTGATGACATTTGTTAGCATGCAGCTGGGGGAATTTTAAGAAGTGCACGTTACAAGCATGCGTGCTGTTCTCGGGTGGCTGCCTGAATGTGTGTGCGTGCTGCAGATATAAGATGAACTCCTCCAAAAGTGTTCATCCCAGTCCTGCTGATTGGGACACTTGAGTACCTAAACATGTGGCAAGCTTTTAACATACTATTTACTTCAAATTTAGTTGTACTTGCACTGGCAAGTGCTTGGGTATGGAGCTGAAGATTGCTGCCATGAACAGAATAGGCTAAAAAATGCAATGATTTTCTAGGTAGTGAGATGAAAGTCATGCTTCAATTATCTGATTTCCAGGTTGTGTCACCTGGTAGTTTTTAGGTCTAAATGCTCTTTCTTGGCAGAAAAAAAAAAAAAAAAAAAAAAAAAAA
>JAWWES010000081.1:61222341-61306806 GCA_035583135.1 Lophotriccus pileatus | reverse complement strand
AAAAGAAGTTAATAGAAGATGGAATTAATCATTGCAACGAATCATTGTAAGCAATGTAGGGGTTTTAACTCCTTCCAAGTAAGTTTAGCAATATTCAACAGCCCATTTAACGGCACAAGACATTTGCCATTACAGTGGATTTCCTGTTCTGCAGACATAAATCTCTGCTTGCATGCAAAGCAACAAGGTTAAATAGCTCCTCAGATCATTTTGCATTAAGCACATGCTGACAAGTGGATTAGAGGTGTCGTGCATACAAAGACTAAGATAGTAACATTGAGAAGAAAATGTTGTTGGCCTATGAGCCCACAGTTTTGTGCAGCTTGCAGAGTTTTCCCCTGGAAGTGACAGTGGTAGCCATATTTTGATGAGCTTGAAAGGGATCCAACATTAACCTTTTCATCATCTTTGTGTTCTTGATCAGTCTAATGTCCTTCCTAAAAGCTAAAGCTACAAAATTGTGTCTCATTCCCTAGTTCTGCTCAGCTATTTCTTGGGTAAGAAAGTGCAATGGACACAAATGTCCCTCCTGCTAGGCAGCCACTTCAAAGTAATTTAGGCTACAGATTTACTCTATGCAATTGAATGATTAAATTATGAGTGAGACATTCTGTTGCAAAAAAGAGCAGCACCCTCAAGGCTTTAGGCTAATACCTTTACTATAGAAGCACGAAGAGAGAAAAATATTTGTTTCATTAAAATTAAGACTGTTTTTCACCATGGCATAACCCTAAAATGGAGAAATTTGCTCATTAAAGTAGAACAGTTTAAGAACAGTTAGTTCCACAGCATGATGCACCCCACAATACTACGCCAAATTACAGGTTAAGAAATGTTGCAACTGAAACGGCTTGAAAAAGCTTTAGCATAAAGATTAATTCCTGACTTTCCTAGTTTTCATTCAGAAGCTCTGAAAGGTTACAGCTGGGTCTAACAAAGCCCTTAGATGCAGGACAATACAAATGAAATATAATAGCTAAGATAGTGTGACAAGAAGATATCATCCTCAAACTGGCTTATTCTTTTTTTTATTTTTTTTTTAATAAAGTACAAAAATTGAATTGAACTGCAATAGAATTGATCTAGGAATTAAAAAGATAAATTTGGAAGTGTTCAGTGGACCTGCAGCCCAGTGTGAAAGGGAAGTATATTAATATTCATAAGGAAACACTGAAAGTAGAGTCTACAAATTTCAAAGCCTTTCTCTTCTCATCCAACAGTGATCCTTACGTACACTGAATCTGGAGGAACAGAGTGGGTTCTCATAAGGCTCTCAGGGCAATAAGCACAATGCCCTTCTGATATTAAATGAGCCGTCCTACAATTTAACTGATTCATAAGGAATTTTCAAGGGAGAGGATCTGAAAGCTGTGGGATGATGAGCACTAAAAGGCGCTGGGAGAGGTGTTCACTCATGCAGTCTCACCAGATGGGTGAGCACATGAGACAGAGGTCAACTTAGGTTGACTACTCCTCCTTCTCTCCTGCTGTTTTTACTGACCTGAGGTTCTTCCCAGCAGCGAAGAGACTGAAAGCCTGGAAATGAGCTGGGGGTCAGACCCCGTCAGTGAATGGCCTGCAGATCATGACTTGGGAGTCATGATCCCTTGCAAGGGAACTGAAGAGAAAGGAAGACAAAGTTTTGTTTATATAAAAAACTTGCACCACTTTCAGGAATTCAGTTTAGCATGGATCTAGTTAAATCAGTACAAACATCTCAATTAGATGTACATAAATGAATTTAATCTTTTGCTTAACTCAGTTTACAGCGATTTATCAATGCTAGCTAAAAACAGTGTGTGTAAGGATTACACTAGTTTAAATGTCTACATTATAGGCATGCACTGATTTAGTTACATTGATTTTAAATATATGATTATGTAAATGAAACTTTCAATAATTTCATTGGCTTATTGATACAGTAGTTAATTAAGCAGGAAAGGCATGTACGAAGAAGGATCTTGTTTTAGAATAAAGGGGGTTAAAGAATAATTTGTTTATTCTCTGTATATATATTTGATAAAAATGCTGACTATTTTGATTTTACATCCTCTTTTCTTTACAAATCTAATGAAACTATTTCCATGCCAATTAGACACATTATACTAATATTAAGGTCAGGCCTTGTGCTGTTATGTCAACATGGCTAATTTGAGACAGCTATTGCAATGTAAATTACTATGGATGACAAGCATGAGTACCCAAGGTCAGTCTGAGTGAAATCAAAAGATTGCCACTTTCCCAGGAAGCTCATGATGTGAGTGAAAGATGAAGTAGATGCAGGCAGATGGTGGAGCCCACACAAACCATTGCATGGTATCAATCAGCAGGATAGGCAGAGATCTCAACTGTAGTCTAACAGTTACCATGTTTTGCATAAATGTCGTGATAAGGAGGAGTCTTAACAACTAGAAGAGGGCTAATGAGGTGTCAGTGTGGACACTTTAGCTGGAGAAGGAACTCTTGGAAGGAGTGTTGGTTTGAAAATTTGCCACATTTTTATACTGAGCATGACACAATACGAAGATGGTCAGCTTGGACATTTAAGGCAGGTGGGCCAGATTCAATACACCTGAGAAATGGAAAACAGTGAAGGGAAAAGGTATGGGATCAAAGTGATGGGTAAGAATCCTTGGCTTGCTAGGAACATCCTGGATGAATAACAGTGAGGAGGACAGATAAAAGGATGTTGCAGTGATGCAGGTGCAGGGGAATGAGAATTTTAGCAGCATGGCATGACACAGAGATACCATAGAAAGACAATGTACATGACTTGGCCATAGGCAAGAAACTAGAATATAAAAAGTGACGTATGAGAACACAAAGCACAGATTGCAGCATAGAGGTCTCAGAAGATACTAACATGGCAATAATTAGAGCAAACAAAAAGAGACTATCAAAAGAGTTAAGGAACTCTGTTTTTAAACCCAGTTGACTTTGAAATTGTAGATAAAGAGGCGTAAGAGGAAGGATGACTGTGGTTGCGAGGTTGGCAGATCGAGACAAGATATACCAACCTATGAATTTTCCTCAGTCGTGTGATTTGAGGATGGCTTATGGGTCAAAGGAAGCTCAAGATGAAGGAGTGCCCCAAAGTTTGGCCAAGATGAGGTAGTTAGAAACTCTGTGAAAAAAGGTTTCTGTTGAGTGCAAGGCAGGAGAGTGTCCAAGATGCAATTAGCAGAAAATAGCTCCAGACAGTGGTTGGCTGGATATAGGTGACTGTATCTGGAGTAAGAGGGAAGGAGAGAGGGGCTCTACCCAAAGAGGCAAGAGCAATAAAAAGTCAAGGTCCTTCCTAAGGTGTAGGAAGGTGTGTTACTGTACATCTTTCTGTAGGGAGAGGAAGGAGCCAGAAAACAATGAGAAGAGGGTAGATGACATGGATGGAGGGGCTAGAAGGCAGATGAAACACTCTTGTGTTTTAGAAGGACAAGAGGTTACAGAGGAAGAGGCAGAAGAGAAGGTCAGATGGTTGAAAAGCTGCTCTGTTTTCACCTCCAAGGAGACTGGAGTGAGATGCTGAATGGAAAGAGGAAGGGAGGGTTTGAGAGGTGTATCAAGAAGTGAGGTGAAGAAGCAGCTGGCATTGTGTGCCATCCACTCCAGTCAAGTAGGGGACTGACCTAGATGAGAAGATCGCTGACATTTTAAGGAATGGGAGGGGGCATGGGAGGCTTTGGGAGAGAGGTATGCCAGAGTCACCTAAAAGGGAGTTTGGGGTAGGTGGGGAGGTGGGGGGGGTGCAATGCAGGAGTATGAGCAGTAGCCAGGAGTGACAGGTGGCCAAGGAATGGTGGTGTTAGATCTGGACTTAACACAAATGGGGGAAGGAAGGCACAAAGAGATACTGTGAATTTGCAGTGGTAGGAGGAAAGGGGGAAAATGTCTAGGGAAAAGCACATGGCAGATTTGTGGGTAGTGCCTATGGGTCATAACTCTGACAAAATGAGGACTGGCACATTGACAAGGTTGCAAGAAAAGCATTAACGAATTTGAAGCTCATGTCTGCAGCATGGATCTTTCCTCTGCTCTGCCTGTGTGGAAATGCTAACCCTGTGTGATTAAATTATTTCATATTTCCTTGATTTGGAGGCAGTTTCCTCTTCCTCAGCCACGGTGTGCACAGTCATCCTTCTAATTGCAGCAGGAGGGATGTCATACTCTGCAGGCACTGAGCTTGCAAGCTTTCAAAACATTGTGCTTCAGGATCAAAGCTTGTAAGGGTCCTTTTTAATTAGTACCACTTTGTGTTTGTGGCTCTGTCTCCACATCTCTAGCTTTAGCCAGTAAATAAACACCTTGGAAACCTGAATTAGGTGTAAACATGGTTATTATGTGAAACAAAAGACTCGAGAGGTGTGAACTGCTTTATATGCCTCCAGGGGTGGCTAAGTGTGACACTTGAAATAGTGATTTAAAAGTCAGCATTTGTATCGTTCAAAGCTGATCTTAGCTGAAGGCTCTGGTTAGAGCAGGTGCAATCCCAGGAGATGAAGCCCCATATTTAAAACCTCCTGTCCCAGTGTCATGACTCCCGTGGTGCACTGAAAACAGGCGTGACGGAAGAGGCCAGTTCCAAGAGGGATGGAAAGAGAACTGGACTGGTTGCATTTCTCAGGGGAAGGCCAGTTGCAGCCAAAGCTGAGAGGGACCTGGGGTTCCTCTGGAGACCGAGAGGAGAAGCACAGGCTGCCCTGGCTGCGGCTGTCTCCCTGCTTGACCCGGGGCAGGCGACAGTGCAGAGCAGCGTCACTTACTGTCAAACCATGGGCGGCGGCTTGTTTATTTTCAACGGGAGTTTCGTTTTCCTTCTTTGCTCCTTTTTCCTCCTTGTGTTTAGACGTTGTTTTTCAAATGTGCCTCTGTTAAGGCTATATTTAGGGCTTGTTTTCTAATTTGGCACTGCTTAGGCTCTCTCCAACAGAGCTTCTTGGGTTTTTTTGTTTTTATTTTAAGCGTGTGATACCTTTAAACGTGTAAATATCCGGCCTAATTGGAATGCCTAAACAGTCACTTCCCAAACTGCCAAGATGTTAAAATCTGTTGATGTGTGCAGTCCCTAAGTTACCATGGCAACCGCATCCATTGCCAGGGAGACATGCTAGATTCCCTTCAGTTTATGGAGAACATCCCTCAGCCCCAAACTTTAGGAAGCATGGTTATTTCCAGCTCCCAAAACAGCTTGCTGGGCTGTAGCTGCATCCTGATGGTGAATTGGAAGGGGAGGGAGCCCCGGCCTGCTCCCAGATGGTGATGGAGCTCCTACCCCCAAGTCTTGCTGCACAGGAGGCTCAGTCTAAGCCCAAGGGTGGCATCACTGTCCATCGCACTGGTGGAAGCAGGACACACGCAGGAGTCTCATCATATATACATGTAAGAACCACCTCGAGTAAATGAGGAGGTGTGTTAGTGGTTACTGGACAACACCGCTGTGCAATGGTGAGAGTCTCTAATCGCTGCCTACAAGGTGCTGTGCCTGTCACTGCTGCTGGGGGCAGCAAAGGGTCACAGGGCACACCTCACCATGGCTGGTCCACCTCCAGTATGAGGGGATGATCGTCTGAAAAACCTGAGCACTTTGTGGGTGAGACACAGTAAGTCAATGCCTCTTTATGAAAAAGAGTGATCACCTTTTTATGCTTCAGTTTGTTCTCCAAGGCAACTTCTTCCAGAGCAATTTCCAAATTTCTAGAGCAACTTTCTAGAGCAATTTCCAAAAGTTGTTTTTAAATTTGCCCAACAAACTATAGTTATATACTACAGTAAGAGTGAACATATGGGTTTTGCATTTTTTTGCCTTTTGTGGTAAAGCATTATGTGAGTAAGAAGAAGTTGGCTGTTCCTTTTTCATATCCTTTTGTCCTTCTCTAGTCTTAGGGTTTCTACCTCCAAAGGGTCCATAAATCTACTGCAAGAAAACATTTGGAAAGGGGCTCAAGCACATGCTGAGAGTTTCCTGGACCGAGGCTTCCATCAAAAACACACAGGGATGGATTCAGAGTTGACATCCACAGCTTGCAGCAGTTTCCTGGGTATGGGAACTTATTTTCATTTTACATTTGAACTAAATCCAAGAAAAGCAATGTGGCTGTGCAGAAAGGTTTGCCTTTTGACTTCTGCTTGTGTGAAACTTGCCTGGGCTTTCCATTGTGAGTGAACAGTTTTTATGATTACAGTGTCTAACATCAGACAAAATGTTTAAGAACTTTGTGCTTTTAATAGCTTTGTTATTCCCACCATGTCTGACAATTGCAATCCATGTAATCATTAGGTTTATTTTTATATCTGTAAATATTTATTTATATATATGTGCATTTATATGTATATATAGCACTTCACGATTGTATCAGTCATCGTGAAAGTATGCTCCAGCAACAGTCACTCTGTGCCCTTGTTTAATAACCTCTCAAGATCAATTTTACTAACATCAGCATTTTCAAAAACCATGTCAAAAATCCTCCCTGCAAATTCATGTGTTTGCTTAAAATTCATAAATATATCTTTAGCAAGTAAATAACAGCCTGAGTTTGAAGTTTGAGTTTGATTTCTGCTATTTTGAAAAAAATGCAACTGTGCTTTGAACTTTTCAGATTTTTAACTTGCATGAGTGAAGTTTACTCTGCAAGAATGAGGATTAGAAATTTAAAGGTTATTGATATTCTTGTGAAAAAGGATGACTCCAGCCACAAGTGCTAGAAGCCATTTGTTCTTGTTCATTATGAGCAGCTCCTGACAAAATGTTCAGGTGACAGTGAGCCAGGGTCTAGCTGAAGAGGAGAACTGCAAGCCCTTCAGCCTCTCACTTGGGGACTGCTTTCTTCATGTTGCCTGTATCAGTGTGTTTCTGTTAGTCTACTTTATGTGATGTTTACTACCCCAAAACTCAACAATGCTCTCTAGTAATTAACTCCTGTTGAGGGTTATGGCAGGTTTTTAACAGACTTACTGTCTTTTACTACGATCACTTCAATGTGCACTGGTAGCATGTAAGGAAGAGCACTGTCCCTTGCAGCCTGACCAGCTCTGGTCTGCCTTTTGACTCCTGCTCCAAGGGAGAAATCTGTGCTGGGCTTCATAAAACTTTCTCCGTTGTTGTGAAAGCATTGTCTAAACTTCATAAAACAGTTTTCTCTTCATGGGGTGGTGGGTTGACCACTTAATTTTTCCTTCAGTAGTCTCAGATGCCTTCACCTCTAGCCAACTCTCTCCTGTGTGATTTATCACAGGGATATCTTCTCAGATCCTGTAGCCTTAATAAGCATTAAGCAATATTTCAGCAAATATTTTGTTCAAAATTCACTGAAGATGCTGTGACAGTTGGGGAATGTAATGCACTATTTTCCTAAGGGGTTACTAAAAATTCCACCTGCCCCCTGGGATAAGATGTTGCTTCCAGAGTAACAGGGAGGCCTTGGGCAGGATGTGGGGTGTGCTTTACCCTCCCCTAGTCCCAAACACCTGTTCTTACTTTATTCAGGGTTCCTGCGGTTCCTGGCTGTTGCAAATCCAGATAGTTTGGAAGTCTTTCAGGTAATGAAGGAAAAAACCAGCTGTACTCCAATTACAGAAGAAAGAGGTGAAAAGAGTGAAGAGGTTTCCTGCCCCCTTCACTAGGAATTGTGATTTTAACTATGCTTCTAATCCTAAATATTTTAGCAAATGAGCTGCATGAGCTCAACATGCTTCTGACTCTTCCTCATTTCAGTTAGTTTATTGCCTGCACAGCCATGCAAAGAAATCCTTTCTAAAATGGACATCTCTGTTTTAGAAGGAGCTGTTCTTAGCCCCATCTTTTTCGACTTGATTTCCCTGACATAGGCAGGCTGGGAGAAGGAAAGTTTATTTCCACCTGTCTCCCTTTTATGAAAAGAAAGAGGTGTGTCTTCTCCATTCCTAGTGTCTTCTTCTTGAGCTCCAAAAGTAAGAATGATTGCACAGCTATCTAAGCCCAAAAGAGACTACATATAGTTTGTCTACTGACTGCCAGTCATCCATCATGAATTAATGCAGAAAAGGATGGGCAAGTTTATTTTCTATTCTAGTGCTGTTACTTCCCCGAAGATTTTCACTCTGGGGAGAGATGGAGCATGTTTTTCTCTGAATACAAGTTTCAAACAGAAAAGGACAAGAGAGTGCCCTTCAACACCCTGGGGACATATTTCAGAGATGCTTTGCAGTCAAGATACATCCTTTTCAATCCCATGCAGGTGCCACAACCCTGGGGTCCCTGCAGCCTCAGCTTATCTCATACCTGGCACAGCTCTTTGAGCAGAACTGGGCTTGTACCTGTCTACCACATAAATGTAAAGCTCTGCCACAGGCCAGTGAGTGAGCACATGCCAGGCAACGAAGTTCTGTGTGAACTCAGGTGACCTGAGGCTCAGCCCTGCATTTTTCTTATCCTGCCCTTTGGGTTTCTTTTCCCCCTTATTTGGGCTCTGAGTTCCCCAAGGCAGAGGCTCTTCTCCCGAGCACGTGGAGTGTTCTTCACAGAAGTGACTGAGTACTGCAAGTAAAAATTATTGCAGTGAAAGGCCAGAAAGAATACTGCTTATTTTCCTCTGAAGAAAAAAACCCAACATCAAAGGTTTTTAATAGTGTTTAAGTAATGCTTTTTTAAATGCGGAGTTACTTGTTTTCTCAGTCATTTGTAACAAAACCTATTACATGTACGACAGTGCAATCCATCATAAACACAATGAAACATGTAAGGTGGGAGGAGGAACTCATGACATGTTTTTAATAGACATTTCTTCCCTTCCCCCTCCAAACTGAACGTATTTGTTATGACTTTTACTCAAAATGGGGAAAGGGGAGAGGGAGGGGAGTATGTTCTGAATTCACTGGAGAAGAAGGAAGATTTGTTTTATTTTATTGTCGTAGCTCCAGGCTGCCTTTGAGTAACTGGGTATTACAGTCCTGGTGCATCTCTAATTAAAAAGATCAACTGCCCCTGAATTTTCTTTTACAAACTAATTTAGATATGTCAAGGCTGCAATTATTTTGAAAAAGATCTGACTCTTTGCTTATTCATCTTTCCTCCTACTACATGAGAAAATAAAACTGTCAGCTTAAATGCCCTTTGAAGTGGTTTTTTTTAGGTATTTGATTGAAAATTAAATACTGCCCTGCTGCTGTTGACAGTGGTCAGCGTTCCTGTTCTTCTTTTTTCCCTCCCCACCACCCTGCAATTTGCAAAGGATAATGAACCCTGGGATCTGGCTTATTTCCACATACAACCTAGCATTGCTTTGGTCATCTGGACCTCCACCACGGGCTGTAATGGACGCTGTGGTGAGATGGTGGCACCACTGGGGTCAGTGGCAAATCACCTGGCTCTGCTGGGCCCAGCATGGGAAGGGTCTGACCCTGCAAGGTGCCAAGTGTCCTCTGGCTCCAGCTGACTTCTCAACCTCATGCAATCAAGCTCTCCCTTAGTTCCAGAGAGCCCCCAGGTTTATGGGGAATGGCTCTGAAAACTCATAAAGATCAAACCGTTTATTGGGGTGAGTGGTTTACTTTTATTTGGCAGCACTTGTGGAGCCCAGGCAGTGAAGGGCTGCTGGTTGTCAGCCCAGGCTTGTGTTATAAAAGTTATTGTATGTCAGGTGCCTCCCAAAATCCTACTCCAATAATCCCTTCTTGCTGGAAGCCTCGAGAAAGAAATAAATGAGGGAGAGGAGAAGAAGGGAGAATTTGGGCTCCCACTTGTTAAAACCTATCGGTCAAGCTTTCATCTTCTGGCTGAGGCTGTGCATCTGGAATAGTCCCCTCAGGATGCTGAAACAACAGGCTCAGCGTGGGCTATGCACTTATGTCTCTTTGGAATAGAGCAACAAAACAGAGTAGCAGTTCCCTAACCAACACAAGAACTGGATCAGCCAGCAGAGAGAAAGCTAATCATGCCTGAGTGTTACAAGAAGATCTATTTCTTGTCACAAAAGAAGTTGAGCCCCTTTAAATGAGGAAAAGCTGCCTGATTGTGGTTTTGTTTTGCTCAGGCTGGGTTTCCTATGCAAGCAGCATGACTTCGCAGCGCCCTGCCTGCCACAGAGGAGAATTGTTTTCCCCTTTCCTCCCTGCTCCACCCCTTCCAAATGCAAGCAGGATCAGCAAAAAGCCAAAAAGCCTGACAGGAGGGACGTAGCAGGCAGGCAATTCTCCGACACACCATCGAGCATCCTCCGCCCTAACCCCTGCCTGTTGTGGTTTATGACTTAGATTTTATTATCTGTTGACAAAGACTTTTCTGGAAAACAAGATTTTTTCACAGAAACAGACAGAACCCGACCAGAGTGTAGCAAGCTCTCAGCAGAACTTTAGCCATGCCAATTCATTTATTCAGAGGTCTCAAGCTAGCATTACATTGAAGGTGATCATAAATGCCATCTATCTGGAGTGGTGAGATGGGAATTTCTAGTCCAGTTCTGTCTAGACCATGGTTTGTCATAGAGAGAAAGTCACAAAGGGAAGACTGTGGAGATGCTCTACATGGGGGTGCCATCGTGGGGGGACTCTGAACACATCTAAACCTGGCATGTGTCCCCCTCTAAAGTTTCAAGGCTGCATTAAGGTGAAGAGCAAGGACATAGCTGTAAGAAAAACACATCTTCACTTCAAGCTCAGATTGATGTTTTACCTGTGTCCAGCTCCACAGAACAAAGTGGGAGATGTAGATAAGAAATTAATATGATATACATGTATACTTGCTTAGGCATGTATACCATACATGGCTACCTGTGTAACATGCGCATCCACACGAAACAGAGTTAAACGTAAGATGTGCTGTAAAATGTGTTACCGATGCAGACGGCACAGTGAGCAGTTTCCTACACTCTGATCACAGCAACCATGCCCTATATGGAGAAACTTCTTATTTTAAGTATGCTGGCAGAGCTTAACCCTGGAAAACTAGACAGTAAAGGCCTTGTAGGATGCTGCTGCACATTTATCTGTCACGTCTGTCTATCACTGTCATCATCATGATTAACTTTTGCTTGAAATTTTGTCCCTTTACACTCCGTATTTTGAACGAACAGCATGAGAGTAGTAGTGTTCTGTTAGGATCACATACAGCTGAAGCTGTACTTTGAATACAGAAGGGGACAGACAAGGAAAACATTAGTATGGAATGTGTGAAGACCACCTTCAGGCATATCTACCCCTCCCCCCCCCCCCGTTTGATTCTTTCACGCACTAACTCTAGTCTGGCCTGTTGCAAAGTACTGCAATATCACATTTCATTGAAGTCGAAATTTTGCCAAATGAAACACAAGACTCTTTAGATCCATTTTCACCAGTATTTGTTTCCAATTATAACAACACAGCTACTCTATTGAACATACTCCCTATCATTGTTTCTCAGTGAAGCTAATGTTTTTAAGTCTCAATGCAAATTGAAAAGAATGACTTATTTATAAACAGTTTTCAGTGGGAAAAGTATTGCAACTCCCTAGTAGTTTGAAATGTTTGTGACTATGATTTTAGGGACTTAAGCCCTAGCAATGTGGCGTTTTCGTATCCTTGCACATGATAGTTTGCCCACTGGATGGTTACAGAACAGGATCTCTCACAAGGACAGGTTGCTGACACAGACCTGCCCAATGATAGAATGGAAGTGGCTTTGCAGTTTATGTTAGAAGACACTACTTTCAGTCATTTGAAGCTTTCAGTGAATATTTTCCATTTTTACAGAAACTTCTCTGTTTTGATACAAAACATTCTGGTTTTTGTTAAGACAAGGTGAGAAAAACACAACAATTGAGATGAAAATGTTCTTCTCTTACCTGTATGTCTCCTTTGTTCACCCTCCTCCTCATAGGGAACATATTTTTGTGCACTAAAATACATGCCTTACTTACAACTACACTGTGAATAGCGTGAGGAAGCTGAAACTTCTAGAAGAGTCTCAGGCTGTTCATTTCCTAAAGTATACTTACTTTTAGGAACATCACCGGCGCTTTTTGGCATTTAACATATCTGCTTGGAAAAGGAGCATCCACACTTTTTGTTCTGTAAAACAACGCATTCATCAAGGCTGCCATGGATCACAAATATGTACATATGCACACACACATGCACATCCCTTTCAGCTTTGCATTTAGGCCCACTGGAACTGAAAGTGAATCATTTGAAGTGACATTCTTTAAAGACCTTAAGATCTCAGCAACTGTCATAGAAACAGGGAGCTGCTACAAGAGGAGAGTTTCTGACGGTGTGTGCGCCTTTTAGGCCAGTAGGAAGAAGGACATGCTTTGCTCGGGGTTTAGATCTTGAAATGAGCTGAGTCACCAACCAGCCAAGTATTGGCTGGAGTCAGCCTATGCCTGACTCTCCTTCAAGCAAAAAGGGAGTGTTACAAGCCTTGTGCAAAGGGTGAGCATCACTTTTATTTTTATTGAAATTGGATGGACCACTCCTGAATACAGTTTCTCTCCTGCTTGGAGAAGCAAGCTCTCCATATTTCTTATGCATCTAAAAATAATACATAATTAAATATATATTTGTGTGTTCCTGTAATCTGTGTCTTATGCTGTCATGTATATTATCTTTGTACATCAGGCCATGTAAGTTATTTTTAAGTCCAAATTTTCTTTTCTTTATCCCATTCCAAAAACAATAAATAAAGCTCATGAGGAAAAGGAATAATAACATACAACCTCCCTCTAAACACATGGGTATCATTCTGCCAGAATTCCTCTACTGGCTAGCAGCCACCCCAAAGCTCACTTTCTCTTGCAGCTCACGGCACTTCCATTAGATTGGGCTTTGTCTTCCAGTAGGAACCACTGGATACTTATACATGTTGTTTTGCACTGTCTTGTATAAGGCTCTGTTTGGCTGAAAACATATCCAAATCCGCTGGGACACTTTCCACCCCTGTGGTCCACCTCAGGTCACAGACGTGGTACATAGGATGCCCATACAATGGATGTGATGTTCCTGCTCCCAGCTTTCATCTCTCAGAGCTGCTACTGGAAACCCCAGGTGGAGGATTGTGAGACAAACATTTCACCTTAAGAAACAAAAAAAAATTCTATCCCTTGCAGTTGTGGGGAAAAAATGGAGACACATCCCAGACCTACTCCCTCGGAGGAGCCAAGCACCCAGTAGAAACCCAGCAGGCTATATCACCTTTCTGTCTTGTTCAAGAAAGGTGAATTTTGAAGCTGTATTTAGCAGATGTTGGCTACAGTATTGCCATGAGATGCACACAGGACAAAAATAGCTGTGATCGTATTTCCTCCTGTTGGCCTTGTAGGTGAGGAGATGTGGGAAGATTTCTCTCTCTGCTGGGGTCACAGCAGGGCAAGGTTTGTTGTCTTCTGCCTACTGTCATGTGCCCCATAAAACCCAGAAGAGGCCTTCTCTCTATTGAAAGAAGTACTTGGCGTATTTGGAGCACATGCTGACACCAGTTGCTTTTCAAAGGCTCTGTAAATTCCAGCTCACTCTTCTATCCCATTTTCCATTCAGAGACACAGCAAGGGGCATTTGGCAGACCATGAAATAAAACTGCACGTGCTGTAATCCTTTTCAGGGTGAGGCTCAAGCTCTCGCTCCCTCTCCTCCCTCCCTCTCCTCCCTTTCACTCCCAGTCTCTTTCTATACAAGTGTGACAAACTACAGGAGCACCTTGCTTGGATTAGGCAAGGTCATGGAAAACACTTGCAAAATCTAGGGCTTGGTATGAGCTCAACAAGCAGCGATACTGACCTTAGCAGTTTTAATAGCACAGGGGTTTAATTCCACCCTATGAGCTGTCTTTTGCTTTCTCCCCCTCCTTTCCTTGCTGGCCAAGGTTAACTCTTTGTAGGCTTAGGAAAGGTTGGCTACTTTGTCACTCGTAAGAGAATTATACATGGTGTATAAATCACTTGTACTGCACTTGTGGACAGGAAAAATGGGCAATTCCCTGATTTGTGACTGAGTTCAGCCAGGTTTGCAGTAGGCATGCCAAGAGCTTCAGTGCATTCCTGGATTAATTTAATATTCTCTCTTTGGCACTGAAAGAGCCCGTTGCCCCACTTGGAAAATAAACCATGAGAACAAAAAGAATGTTTCTCAGCTTCAGTGTCTGCCAGGTCTTACTCTTCAAGGGGACCTTGGAGTGCACCAGTGCAAAATTGATGCAGAACAAGGCAGTGGAATTGATCCTTAGGAAAATAAAAAGCAGGGGGAGAGAGACTTCCTGAGCTTGTGAGCTTTAGGGACCAAACCTACTTAGTTACTTTAAATTGGCTTTGTTCCATTGATTTGGTTTCTCACTTATGCGTAGC
Source organism: Lophotriccus pileatus (assembly GCA_035583135.1). NCBI lineage: Eukaryota > Metazoa > Chordata > Aves > Passeriformes > Tyrannidae > Lophotriccus > Lophotriccus pileatus. The sequence goes on along the minus strand of JAWWES010000081.1, from coordinate 61,292,524 downwards.
TTTGTGTGTTTCCAGATCCTTTAATTTTAGGCCTCTGAGAAAAAAAAAAAAAAAAGCCTATCTGATTTCCCAGTGTCTATTTTCCTGTGCAAGGTTACTGTTCCAACTGTCTCATGGGTCAGTGCTGCTGCCTATCATCTTGATCTCCTTCCTCTCCCTTCCCACCATCCTCCAGGCACTTGCTCCCATTTCACTTCTCAGCTAAAATGCAGACCAAACAGTGGTGGAGGCACCAGCCAAGTAGTGGGAGCAGGGATGGAGAGGAGAGGTGGGAGACGGAGACACGCTTCCCCACATGATACTGGTGAGGTCTTACGTTGGGTCATCCCACTGGAGCCGTCTCCTGTGACATTAACGATTTATCACTGGACAATTGTTTGTGTTCACTGAGCCTACACATAAATGAAGTCACTGTTGTGCAGGGTGATGAAGAAGGTCCTTGCCCCAGAGAGCTGACATCAGGAGGTGAGAGGTGGCTGCAAGTTCACCAATGGGTAGAAATCATCCATGGAAGAAGCAGTTGCCAAGGAATGCACTGTAACATGACTATGGCAGCAGGAAGGTGACGGCACAGATAAAAGAAAGTGAAAAAATGCCTGTGAGGAAAGGGAAGACTGAGGAGGGAAGGATGAGTTAATTACCTTAATACCAACCAAATTGTATTTGAAGGGGCACTTTTATTTTGAGTAAGTAGCTTTCTTGTATATGACCCTGGCAAGACTTCCTAGCCTTATTTCTCTAAATTGAATTTAAAAAATCCATCCTTGATTCACTTTCAGCAACTTGGAGAGAATGCATATCTAGATGCAAACCTCATGGCTCAGTCCAGTCCTTTATGCCTCTCCCCATTTATTTAGTTTCCAATTTAGAGCTTTCAGATGTGGATAAGGGATAAAGCAAAATTGTTTTGTTAACTTAGGCCCATTTTAGCTGCCTTCTGGTAGCATAGTCTTCAAATATGTATTTGTACATATTTGTTTTGGTTTAGAAACTTATAGAAATTATAAGTCAGGAAACATGAATACATTAATGAAAATAAGCTGTATTTCTCCACATACCTCCAAATTTCAGGCTTAGGATAGTCTCTTTGTTACCATCAGAGATATAGTTTTTAGTTGCCCTGGTTTTTAACCCAGTGACATCAGAGAAGCACAGAAGCAACAGTGATGAGCCCCAATGTGTGTTTACTTAATGTCTTAGGAGCTGCTGTAAATATATGCCTACTACTGTCTACTGTAATTCAGAGGATCTGTCTGGAAAGTGGATGCAAAAATGCTGATCTCAGCAAATTTAATAAAAATTTGGGCAAAGGATCAAAGATTCTGTGTTTAGAAGCCAGTTCATCAGTCCTTATCTTTCATGAAGCAGATCTTTTTTCTTCCTTTTTTTCCCCTTTTTTCCTTTTTTTGGTCATTTTTGTTTAAAAACAAGAAACAGAAAATAAATGCTTTATCACTAGCCAGAGCATGATTTTCACCAGCACATGAAAGTGTCCTTCCTTGGTCTTTTCTAACAACCAGTAAATTTCAAAACACATTGTTGTGCTAGATAAAAGAAGAAAGTAATAATGCTGTATGAAATCAGTCTGGGCAGCTAGCTAATGAATTGGCTTTCTTTTCTTTCAGAACTAAAGGAATCAAATTCATTTCTGCACTGCTATTTACTGTCAAGTGGCCTACTTCAGATTTTAATGATCTCTTGGGACCCTGGCCTGACCCAAAATGTTGTTACAACTTGGCCCACCCTAGTATAATAAACTATAAGCCTGTCACGCACTGCCCCTCATTCAGTAATTAGAAACGTCCTAAGACCAGTATTAAGCACTGTGCCTAAAAACAGCCTGAGCAAATGCGATTTTATGAGGGATTCATGGTCAAGGTGCTGAGTGAATTGCTGGCTGAAAAGGCAGCCCTCAAAAAAAAAAAAAAAAGAAAAAAAAAAGAAAAAAAAAAGAAATTAAAAGAAACCTTGCTAAGCTCCCTTCGGGAAAATTGTAGCAGCCTCCCTTCTGCATAATCAACAGCTGCAGTAGCAAAAGCATTGCTCATCTGTTTTCCTACCAAGTGGAAAATATATACTGTATGCATCATGGAAATGGGGAAGATATATAGGGTTATAACAATGCTATAGATAGAAAACATTTATAAATGGCTAGTTGGATGTTACTTTTCAGGCAAACAACCAGAGAAGTAAGAGATTGTTGCAGAAAAAATGCCAAAATAAGCTTAAAAAATTGAAGAGTAATGAATATACTCTCTTGTGTCTGTGCATTATGAATGCAGAATTAATTTATATTGCATTTCAGCAATGTTATACTCTACTCCACACTTAATTATACTAGATAAATACCTGGAGTGAGGAATGTGTTACTGACACTTGCAGCTGAGGAAGTCTTTTTTCATAAAAATAAGGACTAAATTTTTGCAAGGTGGAGGTGGCTTTTAGTATTTTCGTAGTTAACCCAATCTGTACTGCAGTTTCTGAATAGGCCATTAACATCCTACTATTCTAGAGATTTTCTGCTTGAAGACCTTGACACCTACACCCCACCTCACATTAGTGAGATCAACCTCAATTAGTGATGCTGGACCTAAGCCAGGTCCACATGTTTTTGTCAGACTAGGTTGTGTGCTTTGTGTTCTTTCTGTTCCTTTTTAATATCTCCTCAAGCCATGAAGGAGTCCCTCTGTGTTACAGCAGTGGCACATGAAGCAGAGTGGCCATGTGGTGGGAAGCTGCTCCTCTTCCTCCCTGCTGCCTTGCCTCAGGGACACAAGCTTCCGACATGTGCTCTAGCATAAAAGCAGTCCCCAAAACTTAGGCAGTTTGAGTAGAACCGGTTTTGCACTTTAGATTCTCGTTTCAAGAGATTTTCTTGTCTACCAAGGCAGAGGGATACCCCAGGTAGTGGAAAACCTCCCATAACATCAATGGAGCTTGATGGACTGGACAAGAATGGTACAGCTCTTAACCAGGACACTGAGCAGATGCTTTCACAGGGCCCTTTGCAAGCCATCGTGTCCTCTGACAGTAGACAATTAACTGCATTTGCAGTATCATTAACCCCACTAATCTTCTAACAAAAAGAACCCCAAAGCCCAAAAATGCCCTCACACAGCACAAAAGACACTGGTTCCAAATATATTTATTAAATCTTTACAACCTAGCAAATCAGGAACAAATCTTTTTGTGCACCTCTATACCTTATAAAGATTCACAAGGATCTTGAACATGCAATTTATTACTCCTTTTTAGATTGCCTCTGGGAGCCAGAGAGGCGGACACAGGCACTGCACTCTGCTGTGTTTGGTGTTATAGACCTCTGAGAGGGCTTGGGGCAGGCTCGCAAGAGGGGGGAGAAAGCAATTGGAGGGGAAAGGCAGTTTTTAGAGACTTTGCTGTTCATTGTCCCTCAGCTCGGTGAGTGACATGTGATGCAGAGCAGGGCCGTCGCGCCTTTCCATCATCCTGCCACTCTGCTTGAGGAGGGGAAAAAAAGAAGGCTCTGCAAGCCTTCAGCCAGGAAGCTCGCTTGTGCATCTTTTGTCAAGCTGCGGTGCACACCGCTGCTCCCAAACCCTGTCAGCATGCCTGGCTACACCACTGTTGTGGAAAACTTGGAAACTGCTGAGAGACTGTTTGTTCTCGTTGCCCTGAAAAGTGGAACCCATAGGAAGAGGCTGCTGTTTTCCAAAGTAACCCTATTAGGAACAGTTACCAAAAATGGAAGATAAAATGAGCATGTGGTAAGGTTCATGTACATCTCAGAAGACTATCTGGAGATACAGCAAAGGAGCTGACTTAATGCATTAAAATAATTTTTTCCATTAGTAACAGATAGATTATAGCTTGAGTAAAAAAAATGGAATCACCCTGTGTAATGTTTAAGAGTGCAGTAGACAGAAACCAGATAGAAACCTGGTATGGAAATCATTTTGTTGTGTTCTTGGGCTTGTTGTCTGTCACTCTGGCCTTAGTGGGATGTGTATGATGCAACAGAGATGGGCTCAGACACTTGGTTTTCTGGGGCCTCTTGGTGAAAGTCTTCTGTGAGGAGTCTCACTAAAGAACTCATAAATTGATACAAAGGTGAGCTGGTGGCTGCCCCCAACAGGATTCCTTGCTGTAGAAATGTTTACAGCTCGGTTTTGATGTGATTTGATACATAACATGCCACTTGATTTGGAACTGCTATCTTTTACATAATGCAATTGCACTTATTTTGTGATAAGTCTATGAATACTATTAGAATTAATATCCATCAGATTGGTAACTGCCCAGAATAATCCTTAATCCACTTTTCATTTGAATGAGAGGATTTAAAAATCTCTAGGTTATGTTTTACACCATTGCCCTCTGGGTTTGGTCACTTTCCCAAGGATGTCATTCAGAGTGGTATCAGAGACTAAATAGGTCTGTGGTGGGACAGTTCTTGCCTGTTGGATGACACTAAGTTGGCACACAGAGGTGCCAAGTTTTAACTGACTGAATAGAGGGCAGATCCTGTGGTGGAGAATGAATGAACACACTGAAATCACCCCAATTCAGTCTGAGGTTGGCAACTCTCTAAAGTAGTCAACCTCAGGACTTTGCTTGCAGCTCTATCCAGATATCCCACTTGAGAAATCTACAAATTCAGTAGTCTCTTCATGGGGAAACAAGCTCAGACACCTTAGTTTGGAACCACCAGAAACCCAGCATGACTGGAGGACAATCACACAAGGGAGGCATGTGTCTCCTGCCTTTCTACATATTGCTTGTCTCTCCACTAGCTCCTTGAAAACAGCAATGTGTGCCTCCAAGTCTAACTGTGTGCTATCCTTCTGAGGTAGAAGTTGTTTGCACAAATATTATGTAAGAAAACTATTGGGTTATTCCTCGTGTTTGAATACTTCAGAATTGGAAATAGGTGCTTCACCATTAAGTAGGTCAGACGTGACCTCAGATCATGGATTCAAACGATAAGATGGATAGGAAAAGGAAGCAAAGGGTTACACAATACGTGGGTTTAATGGATGTTTAGATTGGCTGTCAATGTGCAAGCGTGTGTTTGTTTAGAATTACCAGGATATAAATCAAAGAAATAAAAATAGCAATGCATTAAGGCTTAGAGTACCTCTTGGGAAGAAGCAAATTAATATTTTAAAATGTAAATATTTTGACCAAACCTATTAATCATGTTCTTGTGCTACAGTGTGAGAGAGTTGAGTTTGATGTGGTAACTAGTCTCCTGTTTTCTGCAGGAGCAGTACATTGTACTTCATCCACCAGTACCTTATCTGATTGATTAAGTAGTCCTGTTTTCTTCAAACTTTCCAGTATTACACCACACATAATGTCTCACTGTGTTATCAAAACTTTTTTTCGCAGGTGAAATGTTGTTGATGTGTGGCACAGACAGTAAATTTCAAGTCTTGGCATTTCTTTTAATGCCTTTACTACTGTGAGAAATCACTGAAGACATCAAGAATGTTACTTAATGCAATCATTGAGTTTCCTCATCCCTTTCTCTCTAGTCCTTATAATTCCCATGGTCATACTTACCTCAGATTTTTAAACAAAGGTGATGTTAAAAAAGTTTAATAAAAGATTAACACATGCCAGGACATTACAGGCATTAGAAACATATTATAGATTGTTAAGAAACATTGTCATTCAAAGAGGTCAACATAGTCCTCAGACAACTTGTTAAATACTGTATCATTTTATAACAATTTATTTTTTTTTTAGTCCAACATCCTCCTAAGATATTTACAAATATAAACCTAATACTGAAGTGTATTTGCAATGATTTATCACACTGTTAGAAACAATGATAATTGGAACAATTACCTCTCCTAACTGATGTACATCTAGAGACAATAGCACTAGAGACAATAGCACTCCGCTTCTTTGGCTTTGGCTAGTTTTTCTGAAGAGTGTTGCTAAGCCAGAGGAATCACTTAGAGCTTGTGCAGGGATAGTTCCTAGTCATGGTATTCAAACACTATAGTTGTGGGGAGTTTTACCAGTTTCATGCCTGCCTCTAGTTCCCCAGGTAGAATTATGGTCTAGTCTGAGTGTTTTTTCTTCCTGCCTCATCCTCGCTTTATGACTTACTACTTGTGATGCCTACAGCTCACTTTGGGTACCACAAGTCTTGAAGCACACTCTTGTGTTTACTTTGCACTGTTAATTAAAAAAAAAGTCTATAAAACGAACACGTCAGTGTCTGCACTGCTCCCTATTTCTATAGGAGCAGTCCAGGCTGTGAATGATGTCTCTGTGAGCCATGTTGCTTTGGCAGTGCATGATGGCATGAGCTAGAAGTATTATTATAATAATATAATTATTATTATCATGAGCATTAGAGCTTAGACTTAAAATCTTGGCCTATAAAAGAGGCATTGCTGGTAGACCCAACTGCTGGAATTTCCTTCTTCCACTGGTCAGCCCAAAATTAAGACTTTCTGCTTCCTCCATTTCTGCCTTACAGAACAGCTATTGTGAGGCATGTAAGGAGTTTTCTTCCAAGGAAGTAGTCTAATGAGGTTTATAATACTTGTAGATTCATATTTTTATATGTCCCCAGATATATGTAAAGAATACATCTTACAAATGCTAGAATAATGGAATTGTGAACAAAAAAAAGCATTGCGTGTCGCAGCTGCATGCTTTGCCAACCTTTGTCTTGAGCGGTCCATTCAAGGAGAAACGAAGCAAAGAGTCCTTTTCCTGGGCTCACTTCCAGTCATTCAGCACTTTAACTACATTTAGGCCACCCCTCTTTCTGAAATATTTGTTTCTTAAGAATTTACAGGCAAAGAACAGCAATAAGAAGGAGAATAACATAGCTATAACTGGCAATAGAATGTTATTAAAATTTTGCCTTTTTAATGTTTTCGAGTACTCTCTAATTTTTTTTTCTTTTAAGTCTTTCTTGGGTGCCTATCAATGTATAGAAAGAAAACAAATTTCTGTATTTACTGAATATATTGATGTAGTCTAAAAGGTATTTTATTTTCATTTGTTTCTGACTCGCTGTTAGTTGACTGAGTAACAGCAGACGACTCTGACTGCTCTTTTTTTATTTTTTATCAGAGATGCACTAAAGTTCTTATTTAACTTATTTAGGTTTTCAGCTAAGAGGTTAGTGAACTGTACAATAAAAGTATTGGTACTGAAAATTAGGTTGGAGATTCTCATGGGATAAAGGATGAGACAGCTGGAGGTCAGGCCACATCATATGAGAAGACGAAAAAAAACAAGAAAGTTTCAGAATTGGGCTCCTATAGATCATTATTGACCAGTGCGGGTAGTAAAACATGTCACTTAGCTCCAGTCACTATATCAAATCACACCAATTTTACCACAGCTCTGAAATCTCCTTCCCAGATTGCCTCTCTCTTATAATGTCCCCTGAAGACTTTGCCTGACTTTGAGGTGACGTGCCGATTTCCCACTGGAGTTATAATTCAAATGAAATCACGTCACGGTGACACCAGCACAATTAAATCACAAATAAAGGCCATGACATGTATTTCTAAAAGCTATTATGAAATATATATATATAGGCATATAATCAGCATTAGACTGATATTTAAAATGGGGGTTTTTAAAGCTCAATTTAAGTCAAAGTAGATTGCCCATATTTACTACCCTTCTTTTCTAATCTCAGGGTTTAGCAACATGAGCCTGTGTTATACTGTCTATTATAACTGTTATACTGTCTATTATAGGTAGGAAGACTGAGATATTAAAGGTGACTTTCTCCTGATCAGAAAGCTGGGGGCATGGGAATGTTTCAAATCTCAAGCTCCTCCTCCACTCTTCTATCATCTCTGTTGCATTGACATGTCTCCCTACTTCCTTACTTAGCTATAGACGAGAAGTGATCTGGGAAATCCTTTGTTGAAGCTAGAGTCCTACCACTTCTATTCCCACTAGGGTTGTTCTCCGGCTTTTATAACCATCCTTACTGTCCATTACCTTCCAAAAAGTATCTGGTCTAATTGAGATTTTACTGTATTTGAAGCAGATTCTATTAAAATGAGACATGAAACAGAGTTTGTAGGAACACAGTTACTGGCATTAATGGGCAATAATTTGCAGGGGGTAGTGGCAGCCAAACCACGCCCTGTTCTCAGCTCTGTAAAGAGCAGCACATGAGAGAAAAAGAAGAGGAAAAGCACTTGCACGGATCTTCCCTGGGGAATTAGGAGTCTGCAAAAGACATCAGCTGGACCCAGACCCTCAGGAAATGGCTTGAGTTTCATTTATTGGCATCTAGATAGTGTAGAATAATCCCGTGCCAGATGCCATCTTTTTATACTGCATTTTGAAGACGAGCTGGTCTGCGTTACTGCCATTTGAGAACGGATGCCTCTGAAGAAAAAGCTCACATTTGCACCACAGCACAGGCTGAAGGCAAACAGCAAATGTGGCATCTCATGGCAATGCATGTGACGATGACAACATGGGAGGGGAGAGTTAACTGATGTCAAGCATGTGACGATGACAACATGGGAGGGGAGAGTTAACTGATGTCAACATGTGAAAGTCTGGCCTCTACACTTATTGTTTTGAAGCTTGTCTTTGTTTCCTAATCCATCTGATTATCTTTTCAAGAGTATTTAAGTTCCTAGGCAAAAGTAATAAAATTTTTTCACTATCATCAGGTAGCAAATGCTCAGAAATCAACCAGATTAAAGTTATCACACAAAAAAAAAAGCTAAAAAAACCCCTTATCCATCTGGTAGAGACCTGGAGATTTGATTCCTAACTGGCAAAGGCCAAGAGGGATTGAGACTTTGAGTCCACAGGATCTTAACAAGGGGGCAAGTGGGGATATGGAGAACAGCAGCTGAGACTACACCGGCTTGCATTAGTTTGCCACATGTTGTGTGTCAGCGACATCGACTGACGGCATAGGAATTAAGTGCATTTTGGCTCCATTCCTGCAAGGGTTTAGGCCTGCAGTCAAGATGCATGGAGGAAGGGTGATAAAGATTGGAGTATGCAAAAGACATTATGGGAGAGAGGCATTTTTTTCATCCAGAAACAGCCTTTTCTGCACAAATGTTTCTGCCTCGGAATATCAGGCAGCAGCAGAGTTAAATGGAATCATATTAATAAGCATGGATAATCCCATCATCCAGGGCTGGGCTGACAGCAAAGCAGCTCTAAACACACGCAGCTGAGTGAAATGTTCCTGCAATTAATTGGATTTGATTAAATTTCTTATTTAATGGCTGGAGGAAAAGAAACAGACCAAAGGCAGTGAGCAACTTCTTTTCTAACCTGGAACTTTGAGTAATGGTTGTGGATGTGGGAAACTGGGTTCCCCACTGCATTAAGTGGGGAAAGTGCTGCTCTGAATATAAGAGCACAAGAACACAGATTCTCACAACCTTTCTCTTTGTCCAGCTTTAGATTACGATCTGTGAACTCAGATGGGGGCACGGAGCTACTGATACCATCCTTGTCCTTGCTTACATGACGTTATGCTCTACTTAGAAACACTGAATCTTGATTAACATCTCTTACAGCAAGGTCCTCAAAAATCTCTAAATAGAACAAGCAATTGCTTTTGCCATCTTGCTAAAATCGTGCATGACACATGAAGGCTTACATGGATACAAATCAGGCCTGGTTTTGGCTTAATTTCTCGTCTGTATCATCAAACTATGTTACCTGTTGAAAACTTGATTTATTTTATATCAGTGGCTTGAGTCCTTTTTAGTGTCACTTTGAATAAAGAACTGAAAAGAGCAAAGGAATTTTCCATGGAAACCCCAGAGCATTTTACAAACTTTCCAGCTGAAATGTGTAAACCCACTTTTTCAAAACCCACTGAAAGTCTCAGTGAATTCTATCTTCCTTAGTTTTCCATCATGGGTAACACCAGTGATGTAACAGCAGTGGGAGCTGACATTTGCTAGATCACCTGCTTTAGGTCAGACTTACACATCGTAGTGTTCAATGTAAGCTCTTTGTCATGGGGATCCTGTTGTCTCCAAGAAGTAGCAGTTTCTCTACATGACGACAGGGAGGCCAAGTCCCATGCACAGCTCCTGGTGGCTCAGGAATCACGATGTCACCATCAGCATATTTAATTCCTGAAATATTGGAACACAAAAACTTAGTTTATATTCAACAGACTTACAATACCTGAACAAATTAGAATTAGGACTGCATCAATGGGCCGAGGCCAATTGTATGAGGTTCAACAAGGCTCAGGGCCAGGTCCTGCCCTTTGGTCACAACAACCCCATGCCATGCTACAGGGTTGAGGTGGAGTGTGTAGAAAGCTGTCCATTGGAAAAGGACTAGGGGGTGTTGGTCAACAGCTGGCTGAACATGAGCCAGCAGTGAGCCCAGGTGGCCAAGAAGGACAATGGCATCCTGGCTTGAACCAGAAATAGCATAGCCAGCAGGACCGTGGCAGTGAGTGTCACCCTGTACTTGGCACTGATGGAGTCACACCTCAAATCTTTTGTTAAGTTTTGGACCCCTCTCTAGAAGAAAGACACTGACATGCTAGAGTGTGTCCACAGAATGGAAACGGACCTGGGGAGGGGGCTGGAGCACAAGTCCTGTGAAGAGTGACTGAGAGAGCTGGGATTGTTTAGTCTGCAGAAACAGAGGCTCAGAAGGGACCTTATCATGCTCCATGACTACCTGAAAGGAGGTGGTATTGAGGTGGGAATTGGTGTCTTCTCCCACGTAGCAAGAGACAGGATGAAGAAATGGCCTCAGGTTGGACCATGGAAGGTTCAGATTGGATATTAGGAAAAATTTCTTCAGGGAAAGAGTGGTCAAACACTGGAACGGGAAAGTGATTGAGTCACCATCCTGTAGGTATTTAAAAGACATGTAGATGTGGCATTAAGGGACATGGCAGTGCTGGGTTAATTGTTTAGTCAATGATCTGAAAGGTCTTTTCCAAACCAGGTGATTCTATGAGCCCAAGAGAAGCAACATCCCAGCCAGTCTCGTGTGGACATATAAACACATAAAGTCAAGTACATATACACACATCTGCATATATATATATATATACATGAGCACACTCCACCCTAGTTCCTCAACATCATCAGTTTCTTAACATCAATGTGACTTTTTCTCTGATTTGTATCACATGAATATAGATAATTTTCAAAACCATTATAGGATAGCATAACTTGCAACAAAAAAAAACCCACCTCCTCTTTACTTCTTGGGTTCTTACAAGTCCTAGTAAACCAAAATCCAAACACATTCAAAACTAGCCACATTGTAACTTAAAGTGAGGGCTGTTTAAAATGCTGGTCTAAGCCAGCCCCCACAACTACAGGAGTGAAACTCACAGGGCATCATGCCACCTACTGTACCCTCCACCACAATAACTAATGCTCCTTCTGTGGAGGTTCCTCAGGCTAAAGGGTGGTTTGCTCCTTCGCTGGCTTAGCTGGGAACTGACAATTTCTCTAGGGATACCCCACTTCAACTTCAATACCCACCATCTCAGCAAGCAGCCCACAGCCAAGCTCTCCAGGAGGACACAAAGTCACTGTTTAATTCAGCATCCATCTTCAGCACCATCCATCAACAGCACCATCCATCCACAGCACTGCCAGACAAAGTGCCCACACCCAGTACAGCACATTTCAGATCCCTGCTCCATTATCTGTCTTTCCTGTCTGGCTGCTTTAATCCTTGGCTAATAACTTGTAGGGTTCACCTTGTTACAGTCAGCTGGGCAGCCAGGCAACACGGAGCAACATGCAGCTGACTCTAGACCAAAATCTGGCAACATCAGCTGCCTGCCAGCTGCTGGTGGGACTGCTCCTGATGGATGTCAAGCCCCTAAATTTGCAGTGAAAGAAATGCCTTCTCTGTCCCTCTTGGCAGTAGGTGTGGGCACTTCAGCAGTATGAAGATGGACATTATTCTACCACTGAAATGGACACAGACTGGAAAGAGCTATGCTGGCAGTGATGTGCCTCTTTTTCTCTATAATATTATGGGTAATACCAGACCATACAGGGAATATAAGCTAAAAGCATGGTTTAGTGTTCATCTGTTTTTCTTAATTGCTGTATAGCAGCTCCCTGTCCATTATGGAAGGTACCATTATCCTTTCTTCACAGCCAGGGGTTTACAAAGCACGGATTTAGAGAGGAATCCAGGCCACACTGAAATGCACAGATGAATTCCCAAGCTTGACCTTGGCAGGGCTGGGATTTCACCTAAAATGACTTGTGTTATGTATAATGCAAAAAGGCTGTAGCATAATATGGGATTAAACACTGGTTTTGGCAAAAGAACCTGTTTAAAACATTTATATTTTTGGAAAAAATAGACACTTTGCAGAAATAAAAATCTGTTTGGTCTCATCTTAATTTTGGTGGTGATTTTTTCAACATCTTTCTTCAAGAACCACTCAGAATAAAGTGGATGTTTTGTTATATTTTGCCATGAGATTGCTATTTTTTGTTTAAATGTTTTTCTGCAATCTGTACCACATTGTTATTGTGAGAAACACCTGAACTTACTCTTGCTTTCCTGAGTGAATGTAAGGACAATTGAGTTGAAAAGGTCAGAACAAAAATATGTTACTTCAACTTTTCAACATTAAATACTCCATTTTACTACAACTAAAATTAAATCATTTTTACTTTCTGCACCACAAGAAATTTTCAGCATTTCTCTACTCCTAATTTGGAGACAACAAAGTTCCCAATCATGCTTTTTTCACCTTTTTCTCTCAAGAAAACAGAATTTCTGGTTTTCAGCCAGCTCTGGCAGAGTGTCCCTATCTTGCGTCTGAAAAGCTTCATCCTCTCATCGGCATGGGAAGGATCCCCTCCTTGTTCTGCCTGGTTACTGGCTGGCTCTGGATTCACCTCTCAGAAACTGCCTGGCTAGTGCTTACCCGTTGCAATGACACAACCACCAAATACAGTGACAGGGAGATGGGCTAGACACGTTTGGGTAGCTGGCACAGTCAGGCTTGTCTGGCCCCTTGAAGGTAAGAAAAGAAATGCAAGCAGGCAGGCAGTGTTTCTTGATTAAGAGGTCTGACCATTATTCCTTTGGGTAAAAACCCAGGCCAACAACTCATTTCATATCAGTTAGTGCCAATCTTGCATCTTAAGGGGCTGTGAGGGCTCTGCTGCTGTAAGCCTCGTTGGCTTCAGGCAGCTGACCTCGAGGTGAAAATCTCTCTATCCCATTATACACCCCCTGAGACACCCGGGCACCGTCTACTTTGTTTTCTCTGCTCCCTGTCATTTCTTTTCATCTCCCAATTTAATCTTCTTAGCATGTCATGTGTGCCAATCAAAGAGATGCTTTCTGTGCACTCCAGCAAGTACATTAATGTGGTTTGTTCCTCTCCGCATTGGGGTATCAGTGGTGCTTTTTTGCCTATTTGTCAAACGTTTCCGTAAAGATTGTCTTTCAGGGCTTCATATAATCACATTAACAGGGCAGATGTTAAATAGAAGTGGGCAAAAGGTGCTGAGAAGGACTGGGGGAAGAGAGAGCAGTTCTAGAAAATGGTTCAGTTCTTTCATTGCAAGAAGAGGGTGACCAGGGCAGAAGATGATTGCTGGACTTGTTTCCACAGCAAAGTTGAGAAATAAATAAACCAAGCTAAGGATGAGTGACTTTAGCCCTGTTAAAGCTGGGATGCACATATTCCGCAGAAGTGGCCCAGAAATTTTATTTTGCAGGTAAATGGGGGGGGGGGGAGGGGGAAGGAGGGAGAACATTCAGGGTTATGTTACAAGAATGCAGAGCAGCTGGGATGAATAAACCTTGTCAGTATAAAGAGCTTCACTCAGTAGGAAAGAATGACCTTCACTTTTGTAGTGGAGACCTTTGTTAGGGCCTTCTGGACTACTGTGGTCCCTAAATGAGGCTTCTTTCTGCACCTGGCTTTGCACAACATGTCCCTGCAGAAAGCAAGGTGCTCCTGAGGCTGACAGAAGCCCATGGGGCTGGTTGCAAGGTTCAGCTAAAAGAACACTTTTGTTTGGTCTTTTGTGCCTGAAGGGTTCAGCTTTGTTCAAGGTGAGGAATGTAAGCTCTGATTTCTCTTGTATCAATCTGTCCACAACTCATTAGCTTATACATAAACTTTGGATTTTAAATAAGCAACAGTATACCCTGATTTCATACCGTATCATGTATCTGAACATATATGTGGTTTTGTTCTGAACTAGAATTCATGACATATTAAGGGCAGCTCTGGTTTTTTTACACTTACAAACACCCTCTACCTTTGGCAAGGATCCACGAGTTCCCCAGCTACTTACCTACGTCTATTCCTTATGCTAGGAATTAGCTTTGCAGAATCTTGCTGTTGTCTGTTCATACCTTACAAGGCAGTTCTACACTTTGATGTTTTTTTCCAAATAATCAAAGTAAATGGGGGGGGAAAAAAAGTCAAAGTAGGTGAATGCCAGTAGATACAACTTTGGTGCTGTTCTACTTGCTCAGCTGAGGAGAGGTGAAAAACACCAACCAAGGGAAAAAGAGTGGATGATTTAATGTAATTTTTTGCTTGTTCTGTGTAATTTTCCTGGAAGTGGCTGATGGTGGTACAAACTTTGTTAAATTCTTGATTAAATATTATCACATGGCGGGGGGTGGTGTCTGCAATTTCCATGGAACACTCAGTACAATTCCTCAGTCTCTTTGGCACCTTTTCTGCTCCACCAACCCTTGCATAAACACCTAAACTGGACAATTCACTTGCAGCATATTTTATCCAGGTGTCTTCAGTGGTATGGAAAATAAGCCAGTACTCTGATGGCTCTGTACAACCAGGATACAAAGAGCCTTATCCTTTGGCCTGGCTCTGCCCCAGTGTGGCTCTGAATGCCAGCCCTTTGCCATTTCTTGAAGGTTTGAAGCAGTACATGGCATACCCCTGGTATCCTGCTGCTGGTGGGTTGTTCCTAACACCTAATCTTAAAGCAATTCCTAGACTGCTCATCTGCCATCTCTCTTCCCTATTTACAGAAGTTTCTGATTTGGGAAGAGCGCTAACTAAAGATGAGTTTTGGTGGGACTATTAGGGGATGAGTTTGAGAGGGGCCTGCACATAATGAAGATGGGAGAATGCTGTTAGCCCAGGCCTGATAGGAGCAGAACTTTTTGCCCTGGTGCACCAGAAGTGGGAAGGCAGAGAAAAACACCTGAAAAGTCAGGAAAAATACTAAATGTTAAGGGAAATTGGTACTGAAAAAGAGGAGAAGTGCTGCAGTTGTGAGTCCTTCCAAATGGCTGCAGTGCAAGTTACATGGTTGGTGGTGCTCTGAGGCCAGCAAGGACCTTGACCCAGATAAACTGTGGTCTCCGTCCCATGCAGCCTGGAGCTGCTAGCCACACAACATGGAAACTGGGCCACAGCTGCCAGAACCCAAATATTGCACAGTTTGGTATTAATTTCTGTTGTGTGGATAGATTCTTATGCCTAGAAAATATGTTTTTCCTAACTAAACAAAGATTTTTTTGGTGTAGTCTGTCTTGGCTCCTAGTACCAAAGGTATCACAAGATGAATGCACCTTTGTGTATAGAAATAATTAGGATAGTAATAAAGGCAAGAAAATATTGAACAGTCCTGAATCCTGGTTACTTTTCTGCATTATTTCCAAGTGCGAGGGCCAGATTTGCCCCTGGCCTCAGTCTATGAAGTCTAGATGAAAACATTTCTGATATGAATCTGAAAAATCTTTTGCAGACTTTCTTACTCATGTGGTAAGTTTTTGTTTGTTGCTTTAGTTTTTTGTGTTTTGTTTTTTCTTTTTTTAATGTGGCCAGCATTGGAAATGTTATACGCCTGAGTACAAAATCACACAAGTCAAAGGCAGGATAATGAAAGCCACACTTTCACCAAGCTGATGAGATAAAACAGTAAGGAGGAGCTTGTTAATACAGCCATGGGAGTTCTGTCTTTGATATCCCCTCAATCATCTGCATCTATCAAGTCTGAATTTTATAACTCTGGGTGTGAAGACTAAACATTAGATTCCATGGACACCCACAAAAGTCTTTTAACACAGGTTTAACTATGAAGCCCAGGAAGATAGTTTAGCTCTGGAGAGAAGGTAATAAGCAGCACTTCAGTTAAAATAAGTTGTTCCATAGTGGAGAAGAAGCATGCACAAAAACTTTTTTATTATGTTAGGAAGAACATTAGAATAATGGATGTTGTTGTTTTTATATTGTGCATTTGGATTAGTACTGAAGAAAGTACTTAAATAACTTTAGGTCACTTGCAATAAGGAAAGCACTTCTGCACATTATATAACTTTATGCAGGTATTAAAAACATCTCCAGTCTCTAGTGCTTTTACTGAATCAAATTCAGTATTTATTAGTAAATTGTATGAAAAACTACTTTCATATACACACAGCTTGAGTTCCCTAAAACCAAATGTGAACTAGAAATATTTCCATGACTCTTGCATTTAATTGCGCTATAGAGGAAAAAAAGAACAGTTGGAAAGAGAATAAAAACAGTTCCCTGTAGCTTATTATTAGCTTTTGAGCCCCCAAAAGGGGATCATGGGAAATAAATAGAACAGAACAGTCACTTACAACAACAAGAAGCAGAAAATCCATATGAAAGGAAAAAATGTGGGGGATTTAAACCTCTTTCTTGGGAAGCTTTAGTTGATTATCCAGTTAGTTATCTGAAAAATGTCCTAAATCAGGCTTCTGTCCAATCTTGAATGTGCCTTTGTGCAGCTTGGAGGAATACTTAGGGTGTAGCAGTATCATGTACAATAATAAAGGACCACTAAGCCTGGCACTTCAGAAACTTGGATCACTCTCCCTCCCTCTTGAGCAGTTCTCCATCTTGAGTAACAACCCATTAAGTGTTATTTGTAATGTGAGCCAAAGCATTCCTACATACCCCTTGATTTCAATCTTTATAGCCTCTACTTCAATTTTCAAGAGAAAACTTTAATGTAAAAAGATGCCCTTTGACAGATTAAGGGCATGATTCTCCTACATCTCTTGAATCAGGTGGAATAATACCTGTTGCAGTGTTATTCTGAAGAATATGAATGTCAGTGTCAGCACTGAACAGGCTCGAGGGAAGTGAAGACCTGGGAATATAGAAAGATGTCTAAGCAAAGGCAAGTATATGGGTTTGATGTTATTTACAAAGCAGAGAGCTCAGACAGCCCTTGCTATAAAGCCACCATTTGGGTCAGTTGGCCCAAGCTTTCTTGGTTCTGCCTAAATTATTTTTCAATTTTGTAAATGCGTGTGCGCACACATACCAACCTTTTAAGTCCCCTTGGAAAAGGGGAAATTTTGGGTTCAACACCGAGACACCCTGTCCCTTTTTGGTTAAGAAAACCCAAACCAAACCAAAAACCCCCACCAAACCTTGAAGGTAAATATAGAAGCAGGTCACCCTGTGTGTTTGTGTGGCACTAAGCCCGGAAGGGTCACAATTCCAACTGGAGTAAGCGCAACACAAAGTAGAGCCAGAAGGGAGTCAGTGAGCAAAGTTACACCTGCTTTGCCCGTGTGCTCATGTATTTGTTGCAAAGTATATGACCCAATTCTTCTCCTGCGCCTATATAGGTATGAGAGGTCTGTATAGTAAAGAGAACAATACCAAAGGAAGGAAGGAAACAAACTGGGGTATTTATAATTGCTCTATTACCAGCATACTCCCTCCAACAGCCTGCTCTGACTAGAAATAATTGTGTATATTGTCTGGGAGAGTGGTTCTGAATCCTAACTTTGTCTCTTTTCAGGAGATGTTTTTATAATGCAGTTTGTATTTATAACTGGATTCTACACTTCCTATTACATGGACACTTTAATACTAATTACTTTGACCTCTGCTTGACTACTGAGTAAAAGGACAGGGGGCTTTTTCCAGGAACACAGTCCTCATTTTTCAGGAGAATTTAATTTTAGTTTAATTTTATTTCTTTCCAATTACTCTAACACTTGTCTTGTTCTCAGGGTCCTTTTACAAGAGGAAATTATTTTTCTGTGTGAGCTTTTTCCCTTGAAATTTCCCCTCAGACTTCTTCCCTACAAACAGACAGAGTAGAAACTCTGCCATGCTGAAAAACGGCAAAAAACTCAGGTTCCTCCAAGTACCCTGCCCATCTGCGGTCAGCTGCCAAACACCACAGCTGCCTGCCTTTTCCTCAGGGCAAAAGGCAGGCAGGGGAAGGAGGTTGCATGATGCTTCTTTCTGCAGAGGGAGGATTTAACTGCTCCCGGTGTTTAATGTGGAGCAACAGCCACATCTAGATGAGGCAGAGGAGGCCAGCTCATACTGCGCGAGGAGACCCACTCCCTGCTTCTTCTGCAGCAGGTCAGAGAGGCAGCCACCTTGCTGAGACCCCAGGCCTTCCCTGCATCACTATTCCCTTTCTCACCTTTGTTCTACCTTGCCTAATTATACTCTGTGAGCTCTTCAGGGCACTCTCTGCTGCCATGTGCCCAGCACAGTGGGGCTCTGATGTGGGTTAGGGCCCTGGGGCACTAAATACAGTAAAAGTCATTAATAGGTCAAGAGAAAAATGTTGAGGCATGCAGTAAGGATAGAGAATTAGCAAAACCCTGAAAATTCCCAAATGTTTACTGACCTGGGCTCAGAGCAAAGCGTTCTTTGAAATCTAAGATCTTGGCTTAACTCTCTGATGTTTCTTCTTTTTCCTGACTGAGGATCAGTGGGTTTTGGCCAGTCATTCTGCTCCCTTCTTCTCTACTCTTCTCTCCTTATTCACTGACAAATCCTTTGGATGGTACAGGGTTTTGGGTTGCAAGAAAGAGTATCATCTCCAGCAAGGGAAGTGGGCTGTCCACTGCTCCACTGCAATCCTCCAGGGTCCACCAGCCCCGAGGATTGCAGTGGAGCAAGCACTATTTTTCAATACAGCAAATGTTTTATTGTCAATGTCAGTGATTCCCATATAGAACAAAACCATTTAAAAAAAACCCAACAAACTATCAAACAAAAATCCCTGTAGCTTAAACCTTTACAACGATGGCATCAGGGCAGAGGCTTCTCTCACCCCTCTGGAAGTGGGGACAGGGAAGGTGCTGCATTGCAATGAGTGTGTTACATGCTGCATAAGCAGGCACTCATCTGCTGGTACCCATGAGGGAACTAATGTTCCCTTATTTCCCCATCCCTCCACCACCAGCTAATCTGTGCCTGCCCTTCTAATTTCCTGGCAACTGCTCTAATGTACAGTCTAATAATGTTTGCAGCAATCCTGGGAGACGTCAGTGTGTAGGCTAGCTAGATCCAAAGGAGGATTAATTAGGGGAATTGTGGCATCTGGAAAGGGGTAGCTTTTGAGAAGCCCTTCATCCAGGTGGTGTGAGCAGGAGTTCAGATAAGCACACAAATATTTTTGTGAAGAACTGTGATTCCATCCCTAATTGAAGTTCAACCGCCACTAAGTCCCCTTGATGATTTCTCCTCTTTTCTTCCTCAGACTATCTTTTTTGTTGTTGTTTCCAACTACAACTTAATGAAAACACATTTGAAAGTGAAATGATGAGTTTCTCAGGGACTATGACCCTTAGGGGCAGCCATGGAAATGCTGCAGAAGGAGCTGAGTACACAAGCTTCAGTTAATTAGAGCAGAGTGAATGATTCATAGGAAATAATTTATTCAATTAATTTAGCCTCTCTTTCTTTTGCAAATTATCTATGAAAAGTTTGCAATTTTATTGCATTCAGCTGCTAGACAGCAAATGATTTCTCTGCACGTAGTTGACCCCTATGCGGCTTGAAATGTAAGCTCTGGCTTTTGGTTTTTCAGTGGACAGAGGCACTAGAGTTAGTGTTCTTCCTTGATTAAACAACTGGCTTTTAATATGTGCCTTTAAAAACTGATTTTCATTGTTACAAATGTAGAGGTGACCTCCCACAAATATTATTAACCATGGCATAGAAATATCTCTGCCAGAGAACCCATTTACTAGAACAATGATCTGGAAAGTCTGTCCAGCACTTCCCCTCCTGTGTCTGACATGGTGTGTCTTTGTGAGCTTTCCCCTCTGGCATGCTCAGGGAATTTTCACTCTTTCTCCTTCACCAGTCCTGTGCAGAGTCCTTTGCTTAAGCTTATCTCAACATAGAGGCAACCTCTCCAGAATATCAATGTTCTGATCAAAGCAGCCATGAAGCACAGTTGTTAAAGTCAAAGTCATAAAATTCATTGCCAATAATCTCATGCCTACTTGCTGAAGTCCTTGTCAGCAAGGTGGATGTTTATTCACCAGGAAGCATTCCTGAAGCTTACCATTTTTGACAATAAAGATTACAGCATACTTCACAAGCAGCACAAAACCCTAAACTGTACATGTAATGTCCCTCCACTACCAAGTAAACAGCCCTTTTCCCTAACCTTGCAGCACTTCCCTTTGCCTAACTTCTACACCCAGGATAAATTAAATTCACACAGACCTTGGGTGTGAGCAACTGAATGTGCATACCTGACTATCTGGGTTTAGAGTGGGGTCTTTGTCTCTGCTGGACTTCATAGAATCACAGAATATGCTAAGTTGGAAGGGATCCACAAGAATCATGGAGTCCAACTCTTAGCCCTGCACAGGACAAGTGGGATGTGTAGAGAGCCCAACCCATGGCAGGCAGGCTTTTCTTGAGATGCGTCCGAGCATGGGGGTTGTAATGCTGAGCTCAAAGCAACATTAGTTTCAGTAACAGCTTTTCACACTCCATCAAAAAGCATTTTTAAAGAGGACCAATACTGCATGAAAATTAATGCAGGGTAGCGTTCTTGTAACAGGTGCATTATATTTCAGTAATAGGCTTGTGGGATGTTTATTCACTTGCCAAATTCATTTATCAGGTATTGGATTCAAAGGATTTCCCAACAGGATATCTGCAGAGATTAGTGAGCTAGGCAAATGTGCTTTGAACAAATGCATCCTTTCATCAGGCAGTCATTTGGATAATTCCAGCATCAACATGCTTCACTGCTGGAATGGGTCAGCTGGTAATTGCATTAACCATTTTTCCGGTGGTCGAATGTATCTGTGCATTTAGAGTCTACAAGGGCAGAGTTTGGCCTGCAACCTGTTAGTCGAGAGGCACCTGCCCATCCTTGCCTGCAATTTTAGCTAGCCCAGTGTTGCCCAAAGTAAACTTTCTTACCTGGAAAGAACAGCTGTATAAAAAAAACCAAAAACAAAACAAAAAGACACAACCAACCAAACAAACAAAACCCAAACTTTGTCAGCACAGGTTGACAATTTTTTTTTTGAAAAAATAATTGAAATAAAATTACTTAAAGATGCAAGAACACTTTATTTCAAAGTATTTTAGAATAAAGTGGTCCTCATTTTAATTTTCTCATTCTTTAGAAGATATTTGATTTTGGTTTTTAAGTTGAAAGTAAAATTAAACACAGTTTTACCTGGAGAAATTTCCCATCAGATTTGAACCTTTTTACCCTTGAAGTTTTTTCTTAGGAGAAATTTTGAATAGATTGTCATTTCAATGGAGGAAGAAAATTAATATTGAAATAAGAGGAATTGAAAACTTCAGAACTTCAGCTTTAGGATAACAAATCATGTATTGGAAGCCATGTTTTACTATCAGATTAATGAAGAAATAGCAAAAGTTTTGTTGTCTTGTTCCAACAACTAAGTGGCTAATTTCTTTTCTTATCTGCTGTATCCTATAGTATTTCTGGTCTTAAATGCTGCAGTGGCTAATTATGGAAAAAGTAATAAGCTTGGCTTATTAAATGGCTACTTACCTGTTACCTTTTTCTTTTTAGCTGCCTGATCTAAGAAAATGAGCCTCTATTTGAGATACTTGAAGTGAAGAAGCATCATTCTCTCACTGATTTTTGAAAATGTGGGTCACCATATGTAAGGTACCAAGCTTAAAGCTTGTAATGACTTTAATGTGGTTATTCTGTGCCTTGAGCTGCAGAAGTATAAACAAAAGCAAGGATTTAGGGGTTAGCGTATGATTTTTCAACTTATTGTTTGCTTTATTGTCCTCTTTTTTGAGCCTTTAAAATTTTGGAGGGCTGAAAGAACATTCAATAAATTAATTTTTGAGTATACCAATGCTTGCCTGCCTTATGAAACCAAATCTTACCAAGTCTTCAGCTTGAAGGGAACCAGGGCCATGGAGACAGAGAAGGACTTTGTGAGAAACAGAAAAAGAATAGGGAGGGTGAAAGTGTTTGCAGAATTGGGAAGGTCGTCTGACATGTTTGTGGTTTTCTTTTTTCTTTATTTTTTTTATTTTGCTGTCCAAGCAGTGGTACTCTCCCAGAAACCCTTTCCCATGTTTGCCTCCCTTGGAGGTCACTGGCTGCTCACACACACTGTTGAGCGGAGGGACGACATTTGCTCCCAAGCAGAGGCGAGGAGCCAAATTGCTTTCTTGTGTTTCATTATAACAACACAAGAGCAGCTGTCTCAGGCTGTAAACCTCAAGTTGTGTTCTGCAGGCCCCTGGAACTGTGAGGTATCACACAGATCTGTGTTTGGGCTTGGCCTGGTCCAAGGATACGTATCAGCTGCGTGCTCCACATCTGTGTTCAAGTCCGCATTCCCCAGAAAGCTCTGCTTGGAGCTCAGGCTTTGCGTGTGCCCATCTCAGTGGATCAGAAATGGCATGGGACAGGGACGACAGTCTTCTGCACACAGGTTTGCCGTGGGGCTAGCACAAACATCACCACCTCATCTTTCCCTGTCAGACAGCCCACATAGGGCCACAGTGTCTTGGCTCATTCTACCACAATTTGCCCAGGTGTCCCCAGGCTGGGTTCTCCTGGGGGACCAGGACCTTGCACTGTGCATGCCCAACCATGGGTAGGAAAAAATAGGGAAGGATGCTTGCAGTTGTCATACCCACCATCATTAGCAGGCTCCTCTGGATGGCTCTGGCATGGAAGCAAGTGCATGCAGGAGCCCTTCAGCAGTGAGGAAAGGAAAGCCAGAGCTCACTGCTGCTTTCTATCACGGAGAGGTTAAAAGCAACTTGCCAACTGACAGAAGCAGCAGCTGCAAGGAAATTTCCCCATCACCACCACCCCCCTACCCCCCCTTTTTTTTTTTTAATGACAGCAACATTTTAATCAACTTAGGCTGAGCATGAAAGACTGAGTGGGAGGCAGGAGGAATAGCTGGGGAGGGGAGGAGGAGCGGAGGAATGGCTGGCTGCTGGCATATGAATGAGCTGAGGGACGCTCTCTGCCTAGGAGGACAGTTAACCTACACAAAATGTTCTGGATTCTTGACTGTATCAGCCACATCATGCTGCTCCAGCCTTTTGTGCCAGATCCCCGAGATGGTGACTGTCACTCTGATAGAGGGAGAAATAAGAAAAAAAGAGAGAATATATGAGCAAAACAACCACAAAACCACAAAATCAAACACCACTACCCAGTAATAAGCTTGCTGTCAAGCCCAGGTAGAGCAGCTGCATTTTTCAGGTATGAGGAACAGTGGAAAAGTAGCAAGCCAGCTGTGTGCTTCTGCAGAATAAATCAAGGTTGGACTGAAAGCCTCAGAGCTCCACAGAAATGGCTGTGAACGTATGGCATTTAATAGGGAGACTGAATTCATATAGTCTAGCTGCAAGCAAAATAAGACCCAGGCTGGGATTTCTTTTTTATTTTTTTTTTTTTAAATCCAGGTGGAAGAAACATTGCATTCTAGAAAAGAAAAATTCATTTCTCAGATGATGATGAGACTTTCTTATACAAGGGACATTATGATAGCTTATTGATCAAGACTGCCTCTGGTTTTGGATCAAATCTCCTGATCTCCTTAGGTCAGGACTTTTGTCACCTTCTCCCTTACAAACTTTATCTTCTGGAGAAGGCTGTTAGCTCCCACAAATAAGAAGCTCCCTTTCCAATTTATTCTGGAAAGCCAAGCATTTGTTTTCCTTCCCAACACTTTGCATGTGGGAGTTGACAGACCCACGTCATTAACCAGTCCACAAAAAAAAATCTTTGTTATTAGCAACACAACTGCTGTTCCCAGGTTACGCCACGCAGCTCTCACAGGCTGTTCCAGCGCAGTGAATTAGCTGGACACTGTCAATTCAAATGTCCCCCTTTGGCCACAGATGTCTCCTCCGCCTTGTGGCCTGAGTTTGGAGCTGGTGGCTCCCCTGGCAAATGACAGAGGAGGGGCTGTCTGTGCCTGCTGAATGCTGGGGTAGGAGCAGAGGGGCACAGCAGCTTTTCGAAGCATGGAGGAATAGTTGCAGCTGATCAAAAGGCAAGTGTTCAGAAGTGAAGGTATTGCTGGAAAGTGCATTTTAATAGCAAAAAGGCGTGTGAGACTTCATTTTGAGACCTGGTGGCAGATATAGTCTGCACTCAAATTCTTTTCAAGCTGTTCTCTGAAACCACTTATCTTCTTCAAAAATATTTTTTTTAGAACCTGAGATTCTCCAGCAGCTTGAGTTCCAAGGGAAAACACCAAATACAAGATTCATGTCAGAATAACACATTATCCCAGGACATTTGAAGATGAAGGAAGATACCTAAATTCATTCAAATGAAAGGATGCAAGTGAGAAGGTTTGAGCATAACTTAATTTATTTTGCTTAGACTCATCACATAATATGATTTTTAAATCTGCATAAGCCACAAATCAAGAAATTTGTTGGAAGCAAATAGAGAAACAGTTGATTTCAAGTAGACATTGGGTACATATGGACTCACAGCTGCTCTTATTCCAACCACCACCCAAGGTATGGGTCTTTCCATGAGCCAGCCTGTCACACAAGGACCATGTCAGATGCCTTGCAAAAACCCTCTCGGTGCCTCCCTCTGCTGTGCCACCTGCCTCTGAAGGGCAGAAAGAGAGTGGACAGAGGGCTACAGCAAACACCTTCCAGGTGGTAGGAAGCTTTCATCTTCTCCATGTGGATGGTAAGGCTGTTTTAATAAGCTGTGTATTTATCTCACATCTCCTCAGAGAATTATAGAAGTGGCACTGCTGTACCTCAGTGGAAAGGCACCAGAGGCTGAAAAAGAAAACAGAATAGCCTGGTGGATGAATTTATAGAGGCTTCAGACCTTTCTGCTTTCTTACCATAAATCCACCGATATCTTGCTGGAGGGTAATCATGTGGGATGCAGATATATCTGTGGTTGTTTAGGTGCCAGGTTAACATCACACATTGTATGGGATGTAAAAGTTGGAGGGGAAAAAAGGATTCTCTGTGCTTTTTGCCACTTGTTTGGGTTTTATGTGTAAAGAATCATAAAAGATGTGGTTTTTTTCAGGGCCCTGTTTTCTTTCCACCTCTCTACTGGTTGGCAGTATTATCTGTGTCAATTTTGTTGTTCAGCTGTCTCAGGTGGAAAACTTCTTGCAGGCATCAACAGTAATGGTCCTTCAGATTTTACCTGGATGTTTTAACTCTTGAACAAAGACTTCTTTCTCTCATATCTGTTAATAAAAAATACTTCACAACCCCCTGGAGCTTTTAATAACTGTATATATATTAGAATAGGTGAAAGATGTTAACAGAACAGGGGGGATGCTTACTGATGCATCTTTCTCTGTGAGAATGCTACAGGCAGCTCACCCAGCAGTCCTCTCTGTCCACGTACACTGAAAAAGCCTTCAGCAATGGAACAGCTGGGGTTCCTGGGGCCATAGTGCAGAGATGTGCTTGGTCAGTGGCCTCCCTATAGCCCACTTCTGTAACCAAAAGTAGAGGGTAGAGGTCTATATAAAGGTGGTAGCAGTTGGGAATGGCTTTCATTGCACCCACTTGCATCCGTCAGACTCAATCCATGAGTCAGGCACCAAGGCCAAAACAGAGACCAGCTGGTCACTGAAGAGAAGCTGCTCATATGGACACAAGTCATTCTTGTGTTAAATACCCACTTTAGAGTGGTGTGTCTCAATGTCCACAAGTTGTCCCACAGGGCATTTTGCCAGTCTAACCAACAGACTTTGACTTGTCGCTTCACTTTAAGGTGGATAAATTTTTAGACTGTAGTATAAATGCCATTTCTGGTTTCTGAACAGCCAAAGCAATAACCAGGTATTAAATAATGAGTGTTCTGTCACACTGGCTTTTAAGCAAGTCCTGTGGTCAAAACAGACTCCAGCAATTAGCTTCCCTCAGTCTCCTTGACAAAAAATACAGAGTGTATCACATCATGTAATGGTTAACAAAATGAGCTTTGGTTAAATCATGATAAATGCTTTCAGCACCCAGCAAGTTAATGTTAGGCATTGCAACAATCTGCATTTTGAGCAGGATGCATTTAAGTGTGGCATGAGTGTGAATATCCCATAAGAGGTGGTGTACCTTGTTCAGTTGATCAGGGATATAAAATCAGAATTGCCCTCAGAAGTATATGTAACCATCCACAGAGCAGCTTTAAGACAAACATCACTTGAGGATGTGTTTCATTGAGGCACTAGGTGTGTCTGAAGGAGGATACAGGGTCCTTGTAAAGCAGAGCAGAGCATAACACTGCCCTCATTCTGTACGAGAGAACATCTCTCATGATTACCTGGTATCCTCAGCGTAATTCCTGGGAAACACTGCTGTTACACAGCTAGTAATGTCAGTCTGATACAGAGATCCTTTCTGCAGTGGGGAAGAGCTCTTTTCAGCCTAAATAGAGGAAGAATTTTGAGTTCAATTTTACCTGTGCAAATTATCTGAGAACCAGGTCACACAGGTAGGCTTACTGGCCATGGGAGGGCAAGATTATATTCTACCTCTTGCCCTAAAGACTTAGAGTGCCTGGCTCAAGAAAGACACCAGAGCACGAATATGTGACTGCTGAGCACATGTGCTGGGGCTCAAGTTCATGTCAAGTGGAGCTCTCTGTCTGAGCATGGATTTGGACCATGTTCAGAGGCCTTATAGAGAAGGCAGGAGCTTCTATTATGAAATAGGGGTTTCATCTGCTTGTTAGGGAAGTGTGTCAGCTAAGATGTTTCATTTGTAATTTCATGGTCATATTAAAGGCCTGTTTCTTGGCAGTCATTACAAAATGCGCTGAAGTCCGAGTCTTCTTCTGAGCCCTGAAGTGACCAGATCACTAACCTCCTCTTAGGTCTCACTGGTTGTTCCTCCCACCAGAAAGGAAGGATATTTTCAGCATCCCTTGTTCAGTCTTTGGCAAGAATGAGCTAAATAAGCATCGAAACCTTTGGCTCATCCCTTTCAGGCCCACTTTGTGGATGCACCAGCTCTTGAGAGGGTCACGTATTTCCTTTGGGTTCTTGCTGCACAGCAATAGGCAGGAGAAATGTTTGCAAGGCAAATGCTTTCTGATGGGCCTGCCTCCGAACTCACCAGTTACAAGCCATTTGTATGGAAATGACACTAAAATTGCTATCCTAGAGCTGCATCCAACCTCAGCTTCTGCCAGCAGAAGATGCAGGGTACCAGATGGCAGAAATCCTACCCAAGCACCAAGTGGTTTAAACTGCTCTTTTTGCTAGGAATTTAAATAGTCCATATGCTGAAAGTATAACGCTCGGCTGCACCCTGGCTGCCTAGTGGAGATCTCTGCTGTCTGAGCTAAAGGAGATGAGCAATTAGCTCGTAGCAGCTAGGCGCTTGTATCCCCCTTAGGTCCCAATGTCAGACTGTGCTACAGTCATACACATGTTAAAATGCCTGATCGTGCATTTGGAGGAGGATGGTGGTGCCTGCATATAGTCTGATAGTCAAACTGAGGGTGTTGTGTCAAACACTTGAGAGAAAAGCGAAGACTGAGAGTGGTCTTGGTGTCTGGCCTCCTTTTTTTTTCAGCTATCTGCATCTGGCATTGTCTGGTGAAACCTCAAGCTAAGGTAGTCAAAGGGCATAGTTTGTCGTGGATTTCAGAGGAGCACAAACACTGCTCTGTGTCATATTTGCAGTCTCAGATTTTCAGGGTGAGACACTAGGGCTGCTTTGCAGCAAGCTGCACAGTGCCTGGAGCAGAAGGTCCTCAGCTCTGGTCATAGGTTGCTCATCATTGCGCAGCCAGGATGGCCCTGCTCTTTGATCATTTTGGTAGTTTCATTTGGTTGCTTGAAAGGGCTTGCTTCTTCTAGGCATATCCCCTACTTTATAAGTCATCTTTCAAAAATCTGCCCTCAGTCTGGCTGGTTGAGGCTGTACCCACTGCAGGGCAGTAATGTCTTCATTTTTTGTGTTGGAAAGGTGACCAAGCACAGTGTTCCAAATGAAGAAGTGCCCTGACTCATGCAGAAATTTTATCCCTTCTCCTGATTTATAGTCTCTTCTCTTATTTATCCAGTCTCCCCTTGTGCTGGAGTTGAACCCATCCAGAGGGCTCAGAAGGTTTTGCTAAGGTGACCCCTGGAGAAAACGCCTTTCCTGGTCAGATCACTCTGAATTACTCCTTTGCTTAAAATGTACTCTCGCTGTCCTGGTTCACTGACTCTAGATTCATTATGTAACATTTTTCTAATTTAAATTTTTTTTAATATTTACTGTCCCAGTTGCCTCAAAGATCTGCTTCATCCTGAATCTGGCTACACTGTTCATTATTCACTTTTCTTCAGTTCTGGCAGTATTAACCAACACTGGTATCTCACATCTGACATCATTATCTAAATCATTTACATAGATTCATTTAAACAATAGGGAGGTCAAATGTTTCGAAATCTTGCAAGGTCACTGAAAATAAACCTAAGATGTCATTTGTTTTTTGCTTATCATTTTTATGTGGAAAATTGTATTTTGATATTCATAAGGAGACTTTTATTAGCAAATGCAAGAGTGCCTTGAAATGAATATTTTAATTATGCATGTAATTTTTATAATTGTGACTATTAGTATTTAGCGTGCTTGTTATCCTTGATTTTTTTTTTTCCCCAGGGGGTCTCCAGATGAACAAAGCACAACACACTTCAGTAAATTATTCTCTCTGTATCTGTGAGTTATTGACCCTTTTAAAAAGACTTTTTGCTAATATATGTATATATATATATAATGTTACAGTGTTGTTTCTAATGAGAATAGACATCAAGCATTTCCCAGTGCAAATGGCTCTGTCTCGCTGTTTCTCTCAGCCCTGTGTCAGAGCTAGATAACTTCCAAGGGGCTCCAAGCCCCTAGGAACACAGAGATTCTTGAAGGCAATGCTAAGTACTGCTGTTAGGGTGAACATTTTAAATAGAACTCCTAAAAGGCTTCAGGCTTGTGAAAACAAGTAGCAAGCATTTTGGGCTAGGTCCTTCAAAGAGTCTGAATCTTGGATGCTGCCTCTGCAGCAGTAGAGCACTGGGGTGGTGTTTCCTCACCTCCTCATATCATGGGGCAGGCAAAGGCAGCTTGAGCCTCAACAGAGATCTGAGCAGTCTCATGCTGTGTAGACATCACTCCACAAAAACCTTGCCACCAATCCTGTTCAGGAGCATGCTGGGCTATTTGGTGCCCCAGCGGGGGCACATTTCCAGAGGGCAAATCCTACTCAGATGAGGAGGAACCAGTGACCATTTGCTGTCAGAATGCCCCTTAGGTCCTGGAAGGTGTCTGCCAAATTACCTTTGCCCTCTGTGCAGCTGGCTCTTTGGGAATAGGCTGGATGCTCCTCATCTGTGGACCCTCATGTTTCAGAATTGGGAAGACATCATTCACAGGTTCAATCCAGGCTCAAAAACTCTCCAGTTCTCCCCAAAGGCAGTTCAGAGAAATCATAAAACCTTGAACCGCAGGAGGCGCAACCCCTCCTACTATGTATGAACTTGTCTGCAGCGTTTCAGTGGGCTCCAGGGCAAGTTTGTTCATTTCAACAAAAATTATTTCTCTTCCCAAATACAGAAAGTTGTGGGCAATCCTTAACAGTAGATGTGAATCCATTTTCACATGTGTCAGGTATAACATCTCAGTAAGTAGACTCCATTTTCACAGAACATGTAGATAAAGGGATTGAGGTCTGGAAATCTTCAAAGAAAGCATTGCATGATGGGGTGATGAAAATCTTTCTCCCACGTAGCATGCACTGAACTGGTACATGCTTGCTTTACTGTACATCTCCTCACACTAATTACATCTCTGAAGTGAGGAAGTGCTGTTACTCTTATTGAATACATGGGGTCGTTTGATGATGGACAGATAGGAAATCTCTAAGAAAGCTAGAAAATAATTTAGATTTCACATGTTCTGGACTAGAAGAAGCAAGGTAGGGGGTTAAAAACTGCTATGGATAAGAGAATAAGTCACTATGAGAATAAGTCAGTAGAGAATAATACTATGAGACTGCAGTGTGTTTTATCAAGGATTTATTGCATTTATTCTTTCTCAGCTTACAGTGGTGAAATAAAAATGTTAACAATTGACAAAAAAATTAAACTAATCCAATAGCTATTAACATTTTATACTCCTCAGGTGGCAAAGGTCACAAAATAGCCCTTGATTAATGCATGTGCTAAATATCAACAGTAAGTTTCAGTATTTGTCAACAAACGTACTTTAATACTGGAGCTACCCATTCATAGAAAAATAGCAGGAGAAAGTAATGTTTGGAGACAGGAATAGGACTAGAGATACCATACTAAATATGAAAACAATGCCTTAGAAAGCCACTCTAGTGGCTTTCTGAAGTAAAAGAGAACTATTAGAGATAAAACAAGCATTAAAGTGAGAAAACTAGAAAAGATAATTTTTTGCATGTTAAATGTAAAACTAAATTAAGTAGCAAAAACAGATTTTCCGGAGAACTTTGCAAAAACATAAATGGTACCAGTGGTGAAAATGGCAGCAGAATCAGCAAAAAGAAATGCAACGGCCTTTGATATGGGAAAAGAGTCGATGACCCCAGCAGATGAGCAAGAACCAAAAGAGATTCAAGAGAAGCAAGGTCATCATGGAAAGATGAAATAAATTATTGGTCTCATTACTCATTACCTGTGACACAGGTACTGTATTTGGACTAGGATTACACTAGAATTGTATTTGGTGCTGAGTAGCCTATGGAGCTATCTAAAACAGAAGCATCAATAGAAGAGATTGCTGCACAAATCACAAGAACAAGAGAGAGGTCATTGAAGAGTTATAGGTGAATTCCAATATGAAATTATTCAACAACTAATTGTCATCTATAATCTATCATTTTTTGCCAGAATAATATATAGTGGTAAATGTGTCACCAGTCTTTAGTAATGACTTTAGGCATCAGTAGGAACTACAGACCAGTAAATCCCCAGTAAAACTTTTCGAAACAATCATAAACAGAATTCTTAGACAAAAAAAATACATGCATGTTGTTTCAAAAGAACTGCACAGATTTTGTAAAATCTAACCTTTAAAACGTATCAGAGAGACTTGAAGGAGCTAGCAACTACCTGAACGAATGTGATCCAGCTGATAAGTAATGAACTTATGTTTCACGAGTCTTTTGACAAGATCTCTCACCACAAGATTTTAAGGAAGGGACATTATTGTGTGTTCCACAGTACAAGGAACAAGGCAAGGAGGAGAGTTACCAGGCAGCAAAGTTCTTGCTGTTGTTCTGTGTATTTGTGTGATTTTCAGCAAAGCTAGTGAATCATGAAGTGACAAAATTCTGCAGAAAGGATAAAGTTACTCAGGACAATAAAATATGAGAGAATTTTTGAGGGAGAATATCAAAGTAGTCTACAGATTTGAGAGTGATGTAGAGGAGGCAAATGGGGAATGGTGATTCATTATTTCTGTCAGTACCAGAGCCGTGAGGTACCCAATGAAAACTATGAAGCAGCAAGACTGAAATAAAAAAAAGCATTTTTTGTCACAGTATATGTAAGTTCTTAAACTGTGGTACCCATTACCACTGAACATTGCAGATTTCAACTAAAAATAAGTTCAAAACCAGATCAGGCAACTCAGGGCTATCAGTGACTAAGACATGCTGGCCTGAATGAATTTCAGGTCAGACCCAGCATGGCTGTTTCAATACCCTGTGGAAAAAAAGTCATTTTGCTGAAGACACAAAATGGTACTTCTTGTATTAAAGTATTCTTACATTTAAAATGTCACTTCTCCTTAGACGGAGAATTGAGCTGTCAGAGTTTTGTTCTTGGCACAGTTGGTCAGAAAAATTGCAGAAAGACTTTATTGCCATCAGAAATCAAAACAGTTTGCAAAAGAGGACTTCTTTCAGTAGACTCCTGGAAGGAAATCACTGGAAAAAGTTCTGACAGTGTAGTGTTGAACCATCTCAACCTATTTTTTACTTTTAAACAATTTTGTACCTCGATTATTTTTTTACTTCGTATTAGCTTTCTTGCTACAACATAATGCTAACTGTAAAAAGTCAAAGTCAAAACTGAATGTTTCAGTTTCCATTACAACGAAACCTGTCAATCAACTTGAAATACATTGAGGGGTTTTTTAAAATTCTCCTTTCCCGATAATTTCAGACTTTGGGGGTTTCATTGCAATTCAGAATAAAGTCAACTTTGAAATCTGATTGATCTATAAAAACCAGACTCTTGCTCTTTAAAACTTGGGCAAAGTCACTCTGTTCTTTCTCTTTCGGTTTTCTAATCTGAAAGGTAGTAATAATGTTGCAGATCCATCTTCGCAAAGCCTTTTCAAACTGAGCAGCAAAGAATCCCATATTTCTATACTAAAACTGCATGATCTCCAAGCACCATGCTAATTTGACCACTTTCAGCTGTGGTCCTCTTTCCCCTAGTCACATATTCACAAATTTCAGTGGGACTTCTTTTTCCCCCCTCTCCTTTTCTTCCTGTCCCCGTCTAATGTTTTTGGTTTGCCTTCTGATTTGTGCAAACTGGGAATTGTTTCCTTCTGGGATGGGGGGTGGAGTTACTTTCCTGAGGGCTGTTGTATTTGCCCTTGGCCAAGATCTCTTTATGATTACTGGCTCATTGAGTGGAGCATGCAAACTCCTGACAGTCCGAGCAGAGCTGAATCAACTTTGGCAGGACAGTATGAGGAAGCTCACAGTGCCTCCACTTGTGCTATAAATACAAAAATATGAGGAAGAGCTCATTCCCTAAACTGTGCACATTACGTCCTCAAACTGGGGACTTAAGCAAGCTTTGTGCTGTACATTGGCCATCTGCACCAGAGGGAATGTCTTCCTTGTTCTGTTCCCAGGATGGATGCATCAGGATTGCTATGAAATAGCGTGAGGCAGGAAGAGTTTTCTGGGTCCTGGAATGCCAATAAGCACTTCAAACATCTTTCTTGGCTTCTGGAGTCCCTGCATCCAGCACCCCGGAGCGTGATTTCTTTTTATAAAAAGAAAGCCTATGCTATTTTTCATACCAATCACATGCTGTTCTAAATGGCTTAAAAGTTTCAAGGACTCCAAATGCTGAAAAACAGCTGTATGCTGATGTGAGCAGCATGTGTAAGGATGATTTAAATCTAGTTTTTATCCTATTTAACTCCCAGTGGCTTTTATGTTTTCCATAAATGGATGAGAAAAGTTCTTGGCTGGAAAGAGCCATAAAAACATGTAATAAATTCTTTGTAGTCTCAACATGAGCAATTCATCATATTTTTGTTTGTTTGTTTTCTGGGATTTTGT
Source organism: Lophotriccus pileatus (assembly GCA_035583135.1). NCBI lineage: Eukaryota > Metazoa > Chordata > Aves > Passeriformes > Tyrannidae > Lophotriccus > Lophotriccus pileatus. The sequence goes on along the minus strand of JAWWES010000081.1, from coordinate 61,259,018 downwards.
TTGCTTTCTATGACTTTGACATGCCTTGGATCTCTGATGAGTCTCACATTCCTCACTACATGCTGATCTACACTGATAAACTTTTTTAAGCTTTGGTTACAAGGTAGTGACCCACATCCACCAGAACAGAACATCCACTGCCTAGGACGGCCACAAGGACAAGGACCACCTTTGTCCTCATGAAATGTGAGCCTTCCTTAAAATTTCTCCTATAGGATAATTACTCTCAGCAAGCCAGAAGCCACAAGAGGCAGTAGGACTCCTTAGCAAGAGCTTAGCAGATTACAAGTAGAAGTTTTGGGTTTTGACTGTCCCCTGTTGCTCATTTGGGAAAGCGCTTTGTGGCACACAACCCAGCCCAGCAGAACTGCTGACAGAGCATTCCAGGTTCTCCTGAACAGATTGTAGTGCACGTATTCACATCACATCTCCAGGGTCAGATTTAGTGATAATTTGACTCAAACTAATATCTACGTAAGGGGATTTTGCAAATTTATAATTTCCAAAGGGCACATCTGCTAATATTCTATTATAATTTCTGAACTCCATTTCTTTCATTAAGGAGCTAATTTTGTTCCCAAGAGGATCATTAGCTTTTACCCATTTTGATTAATTTAATTCATATTACCAATAGCTACCTAAGGCTTTATGAACTGGATGGGAACTTTTAGCTTTTGCTTTAACGCAGTCTCTCACCATGAGAAATCTTGTCACCTCTAATTGCATTTAGAGGAATTTAAATTCATTTCCTTTGACATTTTTTTTCAGATCTATACTAAGTGCATGTTACGCTCTTCACAATGCTCTTATTCCTTCCTTCATAAAAATGTTAAACAGGGAAAGTTCTTTGTCCAGGATTATCCCAAAATCATTCTTGGGAGACTTGGTCCCAAGACATATGGGATTTCCTGAACTCCCACTGAGCTACAGAACAGCAGTATAGATTTTCTTCTCCTTATATCTGTTGCAGTGGAGTTTAGCCGTGGGCTCTTCTCCTCCACAAGTCTCCTTGGGTTTCTTACATCCAGCTTTACAGCTGTCTTGGAAGATTTGTGCATGGGAGAGAAGAGGTGGCCGAGAGAATTACCTTTCTCCCATCATAGACATGGGGATGAGGTAAAAACAGCAAAGAAAGGACCAAAGGGTGCTTGGTGTATGGTACTTGGGACAACACCTACACTTTTACAGACGTAAGAGCAGATGTTCTCAGTGAATGGGCTAAACAGGGCTTCTCAGATATCTCTGGTGGCTACCACTCTCTCTACAGCTCCTGGCAAGTAAAAGCCAGTGTGTGTTCTCTTTCCCCACGGTCACATTCAAGATCCAAGCACTGGCTATGACCATAAATACATCCATTACCAGCAGTTTCTTCGCAAATCCTGATTGTGACTTGATAGCAAAATACAAGTGTATGTTCCTGCAATCCCCATTTCTTTCCATGTCTGCTTGGATTTGCGAAAGGTACAGTGTTATTCAATTTTCATTTCTATTGACTGTCAATGGGAATCCATCCTAGCTGGATGAAAAAAATCACCTTCCTTAAGCCTAAAATGTCACTCTGCATGTTCCTAATTGCCTTGTTATTTTTGGATGCTTAGCTTCAGCTGTGGGGATTGTAGTTGATCCTTCAATTCCCTGATATTATCATTAAAACTGGTGGGTTGTGATCACAGGTAAAACCATGTGATATAAGAAACAGGCTTTCAAAGCCCTTCACAGTGGCAGCTATAAATGGCAGAAACACAGTGAATGTTTTGCATGGGCAAAGTACGAGCGGAGTCTACATTCTCCAAATGGCACATCCTTGGAGACCACACAGTTGCTATTTAGAGGCCTTGAGTGTCCACTAAATCCAGCAGGAACTGTGGGCACTATAAATAGACCATGCTGGGACTGATATAGCAGAGCTGGAGCTGAGGAATAGTACTGTGAAACCTCTGGGATAAAGGCAGAGATGTAAAAAAGTAGGTCTGGACACAGAGTCCGCACCATACCTTTGAAGCTAAGGTGGTTAAACTCACGTGCATTCCCTTGCTGTGTGTGTCTTTTGCAGTACACAAGCAGGAGGCAGCCAGCAAAGCCTTACCTTGTTGCATGCTGATTGTGAGCTTGGGAAAACACGGAGCAGCAGCGCAGACAGGACCTCCCGAAACAGCCGGCTGCCCTGTGCATGCAGCACAAAGGCAGTAAACTGCTTATCTCACCAGCCTATAAATCTTTGTTGACCATCTCTGTGCATGTCTCTATAAGAACATCTGATCTAATAGCCTTTTTAAAAATTTGCCTTAATTTTCCCGTATAACCCCCCAGTGAATCATTAATGTAACAAGATAAAGATCTCTAGCTAAGGAATTATTCTTATTATAAAGTTCCCAAGTTCTACTAGCAAACCTCTCTAGGGTATATATTAAACCAAAAAGGTCCCACACAATCATTTAAATCTACAAAATTCAATTCATTTCTGACTCCCTCCAGGCACTTGTTTTATAGTGATCTAATAAAGGGGAGTTGTGGCTGTTAAATGATAAAGTCTCCAAAGGGGACGTGGGAACTCTGCACACTAGTCCCCAACATTTGCTGGGAAGCTTTATTCCTCCACCTTGCCTACATACATCCCTTTTGACAAGGAAACCTTTCAATGTCTTGCAAAATTAATAGATTATTCTGGTTTTAAAGGAAAGCAGAGTCCACAAAATTCCCCTACATAAATGTACTGCTCAAGGATATGGGTTACCAAAAGATTAAGCACTTAATTGTTTCAGAAATTACATGTATGTCTTCACCAAATCACTGAAATTGAAGATGTAGCAGATGCACATCTGCTCTATTTATTTTCTGGTGCATCCCTGAGATGCTTTTTCTGCCACTTCCTCCTGCTTAGTTCTAAATTACCTGTGAAATTATCATTGGTGCAATTTCACAGTACGATAATGCACATAGATTCCCTGGCAAACAGTGTCTGATGGTTTGGGTTTTTTTCCCATGATCTTGAAATTAGAGAGGTCAGAATAACACAATACTAACTCTCCTGATTGCATCGAAAACATAACTGCAGGTATATCAGTATCATCCATTAAATTGCACTCAAGAGACATGAGATACTTTTTTTACAGCTGGAAAATATATTTACATGAGGTGGTAAAAAAATTAGTTGCTTACCTGATGTTAAACACAACTTCCTACCTAATGCAGACAAAGGGCTAGGTCAAATTTTATACTGCCACAGCTAGTTACAGTCCACCTGAGAATCCCCAGGGTTAATCACCATCAGGTAATACAGGTTTTGCAGTATCCATTTTTGCCCACAGTAAGAGATTATTTATGTTCATTTTTAACTCTGTGCTAATTACTGTATTTTGCAACACACACTATTTTCTTGCAAAGCTGAGACACAAAAGAGAAAATTGGAGCTTCCTTCAAAATTGCAAAAAATAACCATTCTGAGGTGGATGCACAGAGGACAGAAGAGAATAAGCTTTATTTCCAAGGAAGCCAATTCAATTTGTCCTCCGGTACCAACACCTTAATGCATAATTTTCTGGGGGGTTGCCACTGGGAACAAATGTTTTTTTTCAACCAAAGGCAAGCTTTGTGAGAATGTTTAAAGAAATCAGTATGTGAGTTTTGTCTAAGGTTACGTGTTTGTTAATGCTTTATTGATTACACTATTTGTTGTAAATTATGTAACTTAATAAAGCTGTGGACTCCTTCTAATAAAGACAAAGAGGTTATTCCATTAGCTGGCAACTTAAGGCAAAAGAAACTTAATAATATAGCGCATTATAAGACCACAGCCCAGAAACTGACAAATCCAATTCATCATGGAAGTGGCTGTGATGTTGCAGACACTGGGCTATGTCCTCATCCAATTAGGCTGCACAGGTCAAGTTTAAAAGAGGCTGAAGTCTGCTTTCTAAAGCTGTGACACGGCCACAAAAAGCAGATGAGAACAGTAAGGTGGCCTGAAAGGACACACAGAGTTCTTCTGAAGTCCAGGGCATGCCCTGGGCACTTTGCACATAGTCGAGATGGCATGTGCACCATCGCAGCCTTCTGACGTGTGTTCATGTTGTTATCTGAGACTTCTGTTAAGCATTAGTTTTCCCCAAAACTGCTTCCCACATCTCCTTGGAGATAAACCTGTTTTATTTTATTTTATTTTAAATAAAGTTCTCAACACTCAGGGGAAAAAATAAATCTTGAAAATGCTTTAAAAGGAAATGAAATGGTGAATTTCTGAGTGACTAAAGATTGCCTCTCCACAATACAATTGCATTTCCACAGCTGTGAAGGACAGATACTGTAGCTCCTCCTGGGGCATGTGGGATTGACAAGCAGTTGGTTGCAGAAATGAGTCTAGTATTTGACTTGAATGCAGTTGCCAGGCATGGGAGTTGTTTTCAGAGCAGAAAAAAGCACCCCATGTCAAAGAATGATGGAGCACCTCCTCCAGCTGCCTCTGCAACCTGATGCTTTTTTTTTAGCTGGGAGCAGAGGCTCCAAATCCTGTCTCCTGAGTGATGCCCAGCCCTAATCCCCATCCATTCTCACATATCCCTTCCATCACCTTCTGAGATCCAGGCTCAGCAATTAAGCACAGGTGTCCCCAAGACCACCTGGACCACTCTTTGGTGTTTGAAGCATCATCAGTCAACAGGGGACATGGTGAGCACACAGATTTCATAGAAACATAGAATGATTGAAGAGATCACCTGTTCCAGCCCCCCTGCCATGGGCAGGGACACCTTCCACTAGACCAGGTGTTTTGATCCACTTAGATGCAGAGGGGAACCAGATTCTAAAACATTCCCACAAGCAGGATTAAGGCACAAGTGAGGCCAGATGCTGGATCCCGAAACAGTAATTCAACTTTGCTGTGTAACACAAAAGAGCAGAGAGAAAGAAGGAAGATAGAAAAGTGGGAAAAGCCAAGTGTAGTTGTTAAAAGCACAGGATAGGAGTTACCACCACTATGAAGTGGCACTGGCTTGCAAGCTGGTAGGTCTCTGCTGGGCTTCTTCCCTGGCTGCCTTAGAGCCTCTGAGGAACAAGCCAAACTGGCAAGGTAACAGAGTGGCAGCAGCTCCCACAGCAGTCCTTCCACAGCCCCCTCGGGAGTCCCCAGGCATGGCCTGAAATATCCTTGCCTTGGTAGCCCCTGGATGCCCATTGGCCAGTTCATCAGTATCAGAGCACAATTTTCCTGGTACCAAGATCGGCCCTGAGTGTCCACTGGCAGGTTCCCCAGTCTCCAAGCAAGATCTGCCTGGCATACCTTATGTGGGAGAGTAAATCCTTGCCATGTTCTTGGTTGTAACAATTTTTTATCTTTTTTTGCTCTTCTAACTGCCTCTGCTGGCTTGCTAGGTACCTCCTGGAGCTTTTGCAAGTAGCTCGGCTCCTGAAGCAGCCTACCTGTGGCATCAAGGCTTTTTAGCTCCATGCTCAAGAAAATGGCCAGGCAGACTCCATCTTTGAATCAGTCCATTACACCAGGTTGCTCAAAGCTCCATCCAACCTGTCCTTAATCAGGGATGGGGGGGGGGGGGCAACCACAGCTTCTCTGGGCAACCTGTGTCCGTGCCTCACCACCCACACAGTAAGGAGTTTCTTCCTAATATCTAATCTAAACCCAACCTCTTTCAGTTTAAAGCAAATCCCCCTTGTCCTGTCACTACATGCCCTTGCGAAAAGTTCCTCTCCAGCCCTCCTGCAGGCCCCCTTAAGGTACTGGAAGGCTGCTTCAGGTCTCTCTGAAGTCTTCTCTTCTCTAGGCTGAACAGCCCTAACTCTCTCAGCCTGTCTTCATAGGAGAGGTGCTTCAGCTCCTCGACCATCTTTTCACACCTCTCCTCTTATGTTGGGGGCTCCAGAGCTGAATGCAGTTAATTTCTGATTGATGTATGTGGGCTGGAGGAGTGTGTCTGCTGCCAGCAGAGTGCTCATCTCCAGGACAGCCAGACCTCTTTTGCCTCCTGGTCTGTCATTAGCTGGTAAAATGGAAACTGTCTGTTAGACAACACAGGTCTACCCCATCAGGAAGCACTGGGTGTTGTCAGGTGAAAACACCTGAAATCTGTCTCTTGGGTCAATGAATTCAGTCAGCTAAAATGGACGTACTTAGGGTCGCCTGGTGTATTTTGGAAATGTAAGGTTTTCCAGCTGTTGTCACTAGGAGTTTTCAGTTTCTCATCTTGGTAATTAAACCCCTTATTTTCATAAGAAATTCAGAGGCTGGGGTTAGATTCTGCTCATAGCTACATCTGTGTGAAGTCAAGGCAGTTACTAGGTGCTGCATGCATGGATTTGAAGCTGTGAATAAATCCCATAGGAAGGCACGTTTACTTCACCGAGACTTTAAGGGGAATGGCATAACAAAACTGACTCTATGTATTTGCACTTTTTAAGTGACAGATATGTCCTGCCCTACAGTATCCATTTTTAGAAACCCGCTAAGGTTGTGACCAGCAACCAAACTGAAGTCCATCCCCACAAGTAATACCTTTCCCTTTCACTAAAATCACTGGCATATCAACCCTGGAAGAGTAACAAAAACCTCACAGCCCAGTTATTAAATCAGAAAAACCCTGAAGTTTAAAGAAAGGGTCAAAATAAGTAAATAATTTTTAAAAATCCTTAAGGACAATGATTAACTCTTAATTATTATGGCTGTGTAGGAAGGAGGAGATCAGGCCACATTAGCACAAGACCATGTAGTGTGTTTTCAACAAGGCAGGTCTCCCAGAGAGAGCCTGTGTGCCAGCAGGAGTAGGTTTTATTTTTAAAACTGAAATGATGGACAGTCGATGCTCTGCAGGGCACAAAATGAGCTCCAAAGCATACAACCCCCAAACCAGCAAATTATTCTGACTTGACCATTCCCCACAGGTAATGAAGCTAATGAGCTAATGAGGCGCTGCCAGCCCAGCCTTGGTCTGGAGTGGGAGATGTTGGCCTAAACCCATTCCAATTGCAATGACAAGTTGCTCAACTGTTAACAAGAGAGCAGCTTCTAATCCTTCATTTATCCGGTTGGAAGTTAAATTTTGTAAGGGAGTACAAATAATGGTGGAAATGAATGATTTAACGCAGATTTAAGGTTGTCTTTGCAAGCTGAATTTGCTGTATGAAAGTGAATATCTCTGCTGATGGTTGTTTTAGCAACATTGCCATTACTTTAAATTGCACTGCCAGTGCTGCTGCCAGTTTACTATTGACCCCAGTCCCCATCCCGTTGTTCCTGGCTCTCTCTGGACCTCTGGTTTCTGACTCCAAGCAAACGTGAAAGAAGAAGAAGGGAAAATAGAGAAGCTGCTACAGCACCCAGGTGAGCTGTACTCAATCATTAAATTTTTCCACCTTTCTTTTGTCTTGCAATATGTCATGTTCACATCTAATTATGATCTGACAGTGCCAATACTTGGTATTATTTTAATATTTATTCTTGTGAATAACCCCTCTAAAATGAAAGGATTAGGTAGTGTATGATCAAAGCCACTGTAAACTCTGTGTTCTTTGAGGTGGCAAGTGTGTTTCATATTTGCTTCCTAAGCTTCTTTGAACACTGTGGCCATTGCAAAAATAGTGCATAACAATGAGTTTTCAACAGCAACAGTTAACAATCCTTCATTGGTGAGAAGGGAGAATGTCTGATTCACTCATAATTTTGTTATGGTGTTGTTTTAGGTTTTTTTCTTTATGAGATTGTTAAATAAGCATGAATGAGGTACCGTACCCTGGGTTTTATGGGAGGCATAAGCATGAGAGTCATTCACCAAATGGTCCCCATTATCATATGTAATTGAAAAACAAAACAAAATAGTCTCTTTGGGAGTTTAAGATATATGATTTCTTTTAAAGAGCTTATGCTGTGGGAGATAGGCAGCATTAATTCTGTGCATGCTCTTTTTAACTTCAATTCTTTTTTAAACCTTTTCAATAACTAAAGACCCAATGTTCCTAGTTAAAAGTGCTTTTTCTTTTTAATTAATGCTTACAGTCCAATGTCAGTTAGCTTTTTCTACGCATGACTTGGATTCTTAACTTTATTGCTCATTGATTTTGGTTATGGTGGGACCCAGTACTGTCAATCACTGAGCTACTCTACAGACTTCTGACAAAGATGATGGCCAAATCTACATGATCAGAAATAACATTTGGGCAAAAGCAATCAGCAGCAGCTCCCAGGCCAGGGGGATGGTGGGGGGGCTGGGGGGTGAGAGGGAAGATAAGGCAAGGCAATAAGTTCAGATGTTTTTGTAGAGTTTTGCAGAAACTGCTACTCCACTTTCCCAACGTACCTTCTCCTTGCCTGTTGCATGCAGCTTTTTAAAAATACATGTTGCTATAAAGTGATAGCGAAGCAAAACTAACACCGGAGAAAGTGGTGGAGTACAAATCAGGATCTTGATGGGAATTGCATTCTATTCACTGGGCTGTGGCAGGAAAATGTTTGGAAATTACTCTTAAGGTTTCTGTTCTGCTTCACTTTTTTTGTCCCTGGGAGAGGCTGTCTTGCTGCCTTTCCTTTATCATATTGACTCAAAGGACAAATATGTGCTGATGTAGCAAGATGGCTGAGGCACAGGATGGCTGCAGTGCAAGGGGTTGATGCAAATGTACAGAGAAGGTCTTTCCCATGTCCACAGGGGGTGCTGATGGTGACATTTCTTTCACATCTTGGGCTAACAAAGTTCTCATCCTCAGCAACGATGAGGCCAGGGAAGTTTCTCATTGCCACCCTCAAAGCATCTGGGAATAGAACAGAGCAGCAAAAGGTAGGAGGAGAGTAAAGCTGTTATTGAAGATCATAGGTCAGGTTCTGTGAAACTCTTTAAACTTACCCTAATTTTGTCTACTTAGCATGTCATCAAAATGCATCCATGTTTTAAACAAGCCTCCGATGCCTCTCTCTCCAGTGAAGCCCATTAGATTTTGTGCTGCACAACTTTGATCTCACAGAACAGTCTCTTTATATTAAGTAATAAGGCATCATTTGGTTTGTATTTCATCCATTCTTTATCACATCTACATTCAGGTAATTGCTTCCACATGCTCTTTAGTAAAAGAAAAGCTCAATTGCAGTTCAAGCATGTTTACGTTTATGGATGGATTGAGTATGTCAAGTGTCGATGCTTTATTTTATTTTTTTTTCCCCAAGGCAACCAATCCTCACAGACCATTTGAAGGGGGGAGGAGAAAAAAAGTCAGTAATTCATGTTTCAAAAATTTCCAAAATTGCTCCCAACTGAGACGTTTTTCAAAGCCCTAACTTACCATATACAAAGCTTTAACACTTGCCATGCCATTGTGTTTATGTCAGGGTAGGCCTCCCATGCATTTTGTTGTGTGTTGCTATTTAATGCGGCAAAAGCTTTAACTCTTTCTATGCTACAAAATGTTAATAAGATAACCTGTGAGTATTTCTTTAAAGTGGAATAAAGTGTATTTTGTCTTTCTTAGGAATATGGAGTAACTCCACTCATCCACTGTGCTGCTAGCAGAAAGAGAAATAGTTCGCCAACTAGAGCATGAATTGTGAAGCCTGGGAGAATAACAGTGTGAACATATTAACGCTAAAATACAGTGAATTTTTTTTTTTTTTTTTTTTTTAATGAAAGCTATTGTTGAGAAGGAGTAGAAACAAAGTACGGGCTGTTCTGGAAGATGTAGAACAGATCAGTGTTCTGCATGCTATATAAAGATTAATCTTCATATACCGACAGTTGTTGTCAGCCGAGTTGGCTTTTTTTTCCTTTTGCTAATGTTAATGGAAATGTACTAGCACAATTTACTAAAGACACAGCTGTTAAGATGGAGTGAAATGGAAAGAAGCTGTGTGAAGACAAATCCAGGAGATATGACGCCTGCTTAGGTGACAGGAAGCATGAACTAAAGGGAGAATCTCTTATTTTAGGGTCAACACAAACTTTGCCAAATTTGGTTGTTTAGGAGCTGGAGGAGTGTCACTTGTCTTGCTTTACTGATGTTTGGGTGTGTTTTGGGGGTAGGAGCGTGGGAGAGTAGATTTTTTTTTCCAAGGGAAGGAGCACTTTAACTAGTCCTTTTAAGTCGAAAGCAGTGAGCCAGTGACAATGGCCTGGATCTTAATCCACTTGACTGTATTTATGTAATAAGTAGGACAGAGGGCCTGGCAACCTGATTTGCCTGTAGACACTGCTCTGTGCACTTAACAAAAGAGCTCCTATAGTACAGAAATCTCTTTTCTTCCTGGGTACCAGGTGTCTTCCCAAAAGTCCCACACAGATCATCTGCTTATCCTGGGCACTTATCATAAGATAGGGGCACTTCATAGTCCTTAACACAGGCTTACTACTACTATCCTGAGAAAATAAGACAGGACGAAGGAGTTTCTGAAAAACTTAGGTCCTGCAAAATGCATGTTTAGAGGAGCTTAGCTGAAAGACACAGCCTCAGAACCAGTGGTTTGCATCCTAGAAGAAAGGTCCCAGAATCTGATCTGGGGTCTCAACTTTTGGAAAGTTAAGGGCACAGCTGCAAGCCCAAGAATGGGAGCTGTGTGAGACAGAGTGGAGAAGGGGAGCTGCTTCCTTCAGCTAGGAAAGTGGATTTGCAGCTCCCTCAGCGGTGACCCTCCTGCTGAACTGCCCCACAAGGCAGCAGTTCCCAAAGCCTGATGTCTGCAAGGACAAAGTCTGTGTAAATGTGAGACTGGTTCCTTTGCCACAGTGTGCCACAGGTTAAGAATTTATTTTGGGTTTTTTTTTATCCACACATAAAATGCAGTGTGGCTCACTGCTGCACAAATTGAAAAAATGATGAGACCATGTGCTTGGCTCCTTGAGCTCATGTGTGTATGTGAAGTCACTTGCCCATTGCTGTCATGTAGTTCTGAGACTCAGGGATGGAACGAAGACAAAAATTGTTGTTATTAAATGTCACATATTATGAACACTTCCAAAATTCAAGTACAAGATATTCTGGAGACTATGAATTCCTTCAAGGGCCAACATAATTATTTCATGTCAAGAAAAGCCAGAACACAGAGAAATGTCTCTGATAGCATTCCATGTATCCTTGTGTTTTTGTCCTTGAGTGAAGAGGTAAAGTTTAAAAAATCAAGACTGTTGCCTTTTTTGACTTGCGTCCTTCTTTTTGAAGTACAAATTGTCCATAGTTTGTTCTTTCTTTTATCCATGACTATTTTTCATACTGTAGTCTAAAAATTCTGTGCGAGATACCTTTGGTCATTACTGGCAGAGGGCAAATGTCTGAGAGTGCTCCATTTGAAGTGTGATTAACATCTTGAGGAGCAATGATAAACGGTTTTTCTCTGACCATGAAAAGTGTAGATTCATAGGATAATTAAGGTGGGAAGTGACCCCAGAAAGTCTCTAATCTAACCTCCTGCTCAAAGTAGGGTAAGTTGTAGGACCAGACCCAGATCCTTACAGCTTTGTCTAGTTAGGTCTTGAAAACCTTTGAGGATGGAGACTCCACAATCTCTGTGAACAGCCTGTTCTGGCTGCCCTCACAGGGAAAACAATATTCCTGTCTGAACTACTCTTGTTCAAATTATGCTCATTGCCTTTCATCTTCCACCCATGCATCACTGCAAAAAGCCTGGCTCTGTCTTCTTGATAACTTCCTCATAGGTACTGGGAACTGCTCTTAGGGTCTCCACACACCGACCTTGTCTCCAGGCTGAGCAAGGCCCAGTCCCTCAACCTCTCCTCACAGGACTAGCCCTCTAGCCCTGACTGCCTTGGGGACAGTTTTGGGGGTACTGAACTTCATGATAGAGCAAGGCATGGTACAAGAGGCTGAGCTAAGTAGGTAGACCTACTTGATCTGCTGGTTGTGCTCCTGTTCACAGAGCCCCAGATGCTGCTGGTCTTCCAGACCTGATGTGATCACTGTGTATCAGCAAGGTTATTTTGGCAGTAACGTGCTCAGCTCACCCTCCATTTGGGGAGCTGACACAGCCCCATCAACCCTGCTGCCTACCCAAACTCCAGCAGCCACATCTCAAGAGAGGCATGCTAGCTGGTGCTAATGAAGGGAAGGGGTTAATTTCTCCTGGCTTGTACATAGCCCTACACTTCCAGCTCAGTAGAAGGAAGGAATGTGATTAAATCGGTGTTGATACCAAGTCTGAGAACAGATGTGAGAGTGAATTGGCAGAGCTGGAATTCAGATGTGATGAAAATAGCAAAAGGGAGTGGGTGGGAACTGTCACACATTTGTGTTACAGGTGCTTGGTCTAGACCCCAGCATTTGCAGAGACTCCTGAATTTTTCTTCTTACTAATTCTTATTAATCCAGTTTCTCTTGTCAGCAGGGCCTTTTTCCCTTTATATTAATGTCCAGCAGCTCAAGCCTCCTGTTCTCTCTACCGAAGGACAACTTGGGCAAAAATTTCCTTTCAGCTCCAAGTAGAAAAGCTGTAAATAGTGCCAGTTTCCCTACCTCTCACACTTGAACCCATTTGCTCCCACTTATAAATAGGGAAACTGAGGCACACAGTGCAAATGGTTTTTAAAACAAACATACAAGAAACCCCAGCTACTACAGGCTGTTCTTATTCCCTTCATAGAAGCAACTGAAAGACTCTGCAGGGACCAAAGCACATGTTTGTGCTGGGCTTGTGCAAGCCATGTTTCCTCTAGGACCTGTTTCTGCTCTCAGTTGTTGCCCCTTGCCTTCCAATCTGTCCACGGGGTTGGTTTGTGGCTTTGTTTGGGGTTTTTTTTTTGACACTGGTTGTGGTGTCTGTCTTGTAACAGCACAAACCCTGTCCAGTTCCAGTGTAACAGATGCACTTGCGACTCAGCCACAAGAGTCATATGGCTTGGACACGAGACGAAGCCTTCAAAGGACCCACCACTCCTTGCAGTGATCTGTCAGTCTTGCCACCGCCCATTCCCTTGCTGGATTTTTCAGGATTTACGTCACCGCTCCAGAGAGTTAACAGCACTCTTCTCGCAGCTTGACGCAGAAGTAATATCAGCCGTAGCCAGTGAAAAGCAGAGTACTACGAACACAGGTCTTGGCAGCAAAGTGAAGAGAGAACAGACCATCAGCTAAAAAATTTGGTATTGCATTTATTTTTAACTCTTTAATCTCCCCAGCAATTTTTTCCACAAATTACTAAGAACCAGAGTTTCACTGATGCTTAGAAAGTGGCTGTGGTAAAAGCACTTACAGTTTACCTATCTGTGTAGCTGTAACATAATGTAGAAGTGTTGTCTTCACATACAGAGATGAAGAAAATCAATTGCAGCTCCCAAAGGGCAGGCGTATTGGTTGAGAAGGTCACTAAATACTTGCAGTTGCTCAATGGACTTGGAACCAGATCCCCTTTGTGCTGCAACGCTGCTCAGCTCCGCACCGAGAGGGGGAAGAAAGAGGACACATGCTCCAGGGAGGAGCTCCTTATGCTCTCCAAAAGGGTCTTATCAAGGGCAGAAGAAAGAAGGGAGGGAGGAACTTAGCATGCCCAAAGAGCCATATTCTGTTTGTATCATTTATGGGCACATACTGAGGATTACTTTGGTCCACATTGTTGAATACAAGCAGGCTTGTAGCTCCCACTCAGGAGAAATAGGTTGAAAACTGTTCAGCCTTTACAGAAAATATTACTGTTGCAGTGCTGTCAAGGTCACTGTCAGCCTGGGCTATCTGCTGTGTAAGTACTAGTCTCACAAATCAGGCTTAGCTAAGGGCTGTAATTCATACACTCAGCATTTTGTGGATTATGTCCTCTAGCTTTCCCTCATTGCCATTTTGGATATTCATTTAGCTCCAGTGTGTGACTCTTGAAATTTCGCTTTAGGGTAATTTCCCCATGTGACACAGTGTTGCCCTGTATATTTCCTAATCACTGATGTACAAACTCGGTCTGTATGAGTAATTTTATATAAAATGCTTATTGTTATCCTTGAATGTAGATGGTTCACTGTTGGATAGAACAATAGAAAAATGCAGGTCATGGGGAAACAAATCAATGAAAAAATTATGAAATGCACAAGAAAGTCAGGAAAACTCATCTCCCTGATTCTGATCCAGACTTCTGCAGGAGCTTTCTGATTTCCAGGTGTCCGGCTTTTATTTATGAAACAAATATTATGATGTTTCCCACCTCATGGATTTATCAGCATTAACTGAATTCTAAAAAGTATTGTAAGAAAGTATTACGAAGAGCAGTTCCAGCATACATGTATGCTATTACATTATCTCACAAAACTGTGGACACTGATAATAAGAAGTGGTAGAAAATAAAACAAATTTTTCTGTCCAACAAAGCAATTATTCTGTGTAATCAAAACAGGCTTTAGATTGTGCAATACAGAAACACGTTCTCTTCAATAATGAAGTGTTAAAGTCTAAAGAATGTGTGTATGTGCTCATCCTCTGTATGTTGGGCTAGCTGGATCAGCATTTTTTAATCAGTTTACTTAGATCCAGAGATCCATATTGCAAGGAAAGAACTGTCTCTTCCAAGATACTTTACTGAAAAACATGCGTATCTCATTCTGTAAGATTATCAGCCAATATATGATTTAAAAAAAAAATATTTCCTGTTAGTGCTGGAGTTACTGTAGTATATGAACTTATATCCTTCAGTTGTCTGGTTCTGATTCGTAATATTTCTAGCTAATGTTAGTTTTTGTCCTACAATGCCTCAAGAGTTTCTTTATGTCCTTTACACCCCAGATGTGCAGGAACCTTCATCACATTAGGAGGTTGTCTGTTTCTCTCCAGCATTATGATTTAGTGAAGCATCTTGGCATAAGATTTTCTCTCTGCTTTACTTCTTCTAAACAATTTAATGCATTTAAGTGGCCTTGAACATGATCGCTTCTGCTGCAGAGCTGGGCCTACAGCAAATCCCCAGAATCAACCAGCCTGAAACTTCTAAGCCTGAAATTTGACTCACAGTATCGTTGCCTCAGGCACAATCTTCTGTATTGCAGTTTGGCTCAGAAAAAAATAATGGGTATAGTTGTTTGTGCAAAATCCTTTTTTTTTTTCATTCTATCCTATCTGATCCGATCCTATTTATCCTTCTGAAGAAATAATTTTAAAAATGTTTCAGCATTTGATACTGATTATTTATCAACTCCTTTCAAGTGAGTTTTCCCTTCCTTCCTCTTGTCCATTCTCCTAAAAAAAATATGTAAAGATATTTTAAAAATATGTAAAGATAATGCAAAGGCATTCCAGATACTCCAGCCAGTGAGTCAGCTTTATCCAGGGCCCAGCTCAGATGTCTGTACACAAATACATGTAGTATGGGGAACAAACAAGAGGAACTAGAGATGTGCACACACCTGTGTGGGTATGATATCATCAGCATCACAGAGACACGGTGGAATGGTTCCTTCGACTGGAGCACTGGAATGGAAAGTTTAGGCTTTTTAGGAAAGACAGACTAGGGAGACAAGGAGAAGGTGTAACCCTCTGTGTCAATGACCAGCTGGAGGGTATGTAACTCTGCCTCTGCCTGGGGAAGGATGAGAAGCCAGCCAAGATCTTGTGGGTGAAGATTAAGGGGAGGGCAGGGACAGGGGATGTTATAGTGGGGGTCTGTTACAGGCCATCCAATCAGGGGGCTGGTGTGGATGAAGCCCTCTATAGGCATACAGGAGCAGCCTCACACTTGCAAGCCCTGGTCCACAAGGGGGATTTCAACCACTCTGGTATCTGCGGGAGGTACAAGGCAGGGCACAAGCAATCCTGGAGATTCCTTGAATTTGTGAAAGACAACTTCCTTATATAGGTGATTGAGGAGACACCAAGCAGAGGTGCAATGCTGGACCTTGTGCTCACTGATGGGGAGGAGTTTGTGGAGAATGTAGTGCTCCAAAGCAGCCTTGGCTGTAGTGACCATGAGATGGTGGAGTTCAAGATCCTCAGGGCAGTGAGGAGGGCACACAGCAAGCTCACTGCCCTGGAATTCAGGAGAGCAGACTTTGGCCTCTTCAAGGACCTACTCCATAGGTTGCCATGATACAGAGCACTGGAAGGCAGAGGAGCCCAAAAATGCTGGCTGAATTTCAGGGATCGCTTCCTCCAAGCTCAGCAGCAATGCCTCCCAACAAGGAGGAAATTGTGAAAAAATGCCAGGAGGCCTCCATGGATGGACAAGGATCTGCTGAGCAAGGTCAAAGCAGAAAAAGAAGGTTTTGGGAAGTGGAAATGAGGACAGGTGGCCTGGGAGGAATAGAGGGATATTGTACGAGAAGCTAGGGACAAGGTTAGGGAAGCAACAGCCCAGCTGGAATTGAGTCTGGCCAAGGATATTAAGGATAACAGGAATGGCTTCTACAGATATGTTACAAGCAAAAGAAAGACTAGGGACAATGTAGGCCCTCTCCAGAAGGAAACAGGAGACCTGGCTACCCTGGACAAAGGGGAGGCTGAGGTTCTCAGCGATTTCTATGCCTCAGTCTTCAATGGCAAGTGCTCCAACCATGACATAGAAGTCGAGAAAGGCAGAAAAAGTCGAGAAAAAAGACTCTAAGCCCACTGGAGGAGAGGGTCAGGTTCAAGACCATCTAAGGAACCTGACTGTGCACAAGTCAGTGGGACCTGATGAGATCCATCCACGGGTCCCAATGGAGCTGGTAGACTTAGTTGCTAAGCCACTATCCATCCTTTTTGAAAAATCATGGCACTCAGGTGACTGGAAAAAGGGAAATATAACTACCATTTTTAAAACGGGGAAAGCAGAACACCCAGGGAACTACAAACCAGTCAGTCCTACCTCTGTGCCAGGCGAGAATCGTGGAGCAGATTCTCCTGGGAACTATACTAAAGCACACGGAAAACAAAAAGGTGAATGGTAACAGGCAACGTAGCTTTAAAAAATCATGCCTGAAAAATGTGATGACCTTCTGTGACAGGGCTACAGCACTGGTGGAAATGAGCAGAGTAACTGACATCATCTACCTGGAATTATGCAAAGAGTTTGACCCTGTCCAACACAATATCTTTGTCTCCAAACTGGAGAGACATGGATTTGATGGACGGACCACTCAGTACATAAAGAACTGGCTGAATGAGTGCTCGCAAAGTGTTGTGGGCAGTGACTCACTGTCCATGTGGAGACCAGTGATGAGTGGTGTGCCTCAGGGGTTGGTACTGGGGCTTATACTGTTCAACATTTTTGTCAGTGATGTTGACATGGACAGTGGGATCGAATGCACCCTTGGCAAATTTACTGATGACACCAAGCTGTGTGGTGCAGTTGACACACTGGAGGGAAGGGATACCATCCAGATGGACCTGGATAGGTTTGAGTGGTGTGCCGATGCAAATCTCAAGAAGTTGAGCAAAGCAAAGAGCGAGGTCCTACAACTGGGTCGTGGCAATCCCAGACACACCTACAGGTTGCGTGAGAAAGTGATTGAGAGCAGCCCTGTGAAGAAAGACTTAAGGGTAGTGGTTGAGGAAAAGCTCAACATTAGGTGGCAGTGTGTGCTCGCACCCCAGAAAGCCAATGGAATCCTGAGCTACATCAAAAGGAGCAGACTGAGGGAGGGAATTCTCCTCCTCTGCTCTGCTCTAGTGATACCCCACCTGGAGTACTGGGTACAGTTCTGGTGTCCCCAGCATAAGAAAGACATGGAACTTCCAGAGGAGGGCCACAAATTGATAAGAGGACTATGAAGATAGTCTGCTATGAAGAGATGCTGAGAACGTTGGGGCTGTTCAGCCTGGGGAAGAGAAGGTTGCATGGAGACCTCATAGTAATCTTGCAGTATCTGAAGGGGGCTGACAGGAAAGATGGAGAGGGACTCTTCATCAGGAACTGTAGTGAAGGACAAGGGGGAATAGGTATAAATTCAGAGAAAGGAAATTTAGGTTAGTTATTAGGAAGAAATTTTTTACTGTGAGGGTGGCAAGACCCTGGAACTGGTTGTCCAGGGAGGTTGTGGATAGTCCCAACCCTGGCAGCATTCAAAGCCAGGTTGGATAAGGCCTTGAGCAAACTTGTCTAGTGGGAGTTGTCCCTGCCCATGGCAGGGGGGTTGGGACTAGATGATCTTTAAGGTCCACTCCAACCCCTTAACATTCTATGATTCTATGATAATAAAAAAAAAAAAAGAACAAAACAAACAAAAACCAAAATACCAACAACAAAAACAAACAACCAAAACCAAGCAACACCCTATTTGGTCAAGAAATAAGCTTTCCTGACCAAATGGAGAAACACATACACGTTCAGTTCACATTACTGTCTCCTGGACACACTGGTCACTCAGGGTAGTGAGCCATGTTTAAAAGTGACTGTGAGCAGACACTTCTGTTTTCCCTAATGACTTATCTGTCAGTGGGGAACTGGTGTTTTATAATGTCCTTTGGACAGAAAGTGAAATTCTGAGTAAAATTTAAATGGTATTAGGTCACAGAATCACAGAATGTGCACATTTGGAAGGGACCAAAAAGATCATCAAGTCCAACTCCTGGCCCTGCACAGAACCACCTCCAAGAGTCACACCGTGCACCCAGGAGTATCATCCAAACACTTCTTTAACTGTCAGGCTTGGTGCTGCGACCACTTCCCTGGTTTGCCAGCAAAACCTAAACTCTGCACATGAGGAGACCAGACTTTAGGCTGACCAGGGAATTAGTAAGTAAGGTCCTCTGGAAAAGTGTTTCTGCAGGTGATGGGGTCCATCAGTTCTGGTCACTTTTTAAACATCACATTCTAAGGGCACAGGAGCAGGGAATTCCCAAACATCAGAAGTCAACTAGGCAAAGCAGAAGGCTGGCTTGGCTAAGCAAGGATCTTCTCTTGGAAGTAAGGCAAAACAAGGAAGGTGTACGGCCAGTGGAAGCAAGTTCAAGTGATGTGTGAAGAATACAGAAATGCTGCTTGCTGCTGTAGGGAGAAAATCCATGCGGTCAAAGCTCAACTGGAGTTGAAGCTGGCCAGAAATGTGGGAAAAAATAAAATGAGTATTTTCAAATACATTAATGGCAATAGGCAGTATAGAAGGTCCTTAGAAATGCATAAAATTATCCATTGCTTAATCAATTATACACACATACATACCCTCTCTCTCAGAAAAGTCTGGATCAGGTGTTTACCTTATTTGATGCAATGTTGGTTGTAAAATAAAATGCAATTGATACAGAGTATTTCTGGGCTTATTTGCCATATGTGCACACAAAACCAAATGCTAGGTTACTTCTGAATTTTTATTTTAAGTATGCTACACACATAAGTAAAAATTAAAAAAAAAAAGGCAAATGTGGCATTAGTTTACTATGTCCTAAGTAAATTGCATATCCCTTGTAGCTAAAAGTCTTTCTTCTGGTCACAAGTCTCTTGAATTCCAGCAATGTAGGCATCTACCCTGCTCAGAGAGGCAATACTGAATGATGTGCAGCTTTCTTCCCGTCAGCTGTTCAAAATTAATCAAAGGATTATAGAAAGGGCCTCCTTGTCAACAGCCTGAGATTCCAAACTGCGTTAAAAACCCTAATGTTGCTGGTCAGTTCTTGGTTTTTTCAGACTGTGTTTTTAAGGGCATGCAAATTCTCATGTTTGGGCTCAAATTCCAACATCGTGGCATAAGCACCCACAGTCACTTTAGACTCCCTTTCCCTCACCTTCAGCACCAGCAGTCCGATAAAGGGAGGGTCCTTGATTTCAGACTCCAGGATGTCTCTTGTGCTTTGGTCCAAAAGGACAAATCTTCTCTCCCTTTATTGTGTGCCTGAATTCAGCTTTTCTCATGTCCTTGTTTCATATATATACATGCTGTCAGCACCAAAAGTAGGTGCTCATATGCCTCATTTTCCATTCCTGTATCTCATGGCTAATTAATCCATCCCAAGGACATGGTCGATTGATTTCTTCTAAGCCATAGCTTTGGCCATCACTTGTGTAACTGACATAAGTATTGCATACGTTTGGTTTCATGCTTTGTAAACCACAAAATAAGTCATCTTTACATGTTCTTAATATCACAGACTTCTTCATTCTTATTTAAGATTAACGGTTTCATTGAAGCTTCCTGTGCATTAATCTAGAGATGCCTCTGGGAAATATGTCCCTATTTCTCCTGCATGATAGAATGTTCACCTCTGTCCAGAAAGATTTTGAGAAAATCTTCTCCCTTCTTACATTTCAGCCTGTCAATTACTCCAAGATTTAAAAGTGGATGTTGCTTTGATCCATCCAGAACAAGTCCATGGAGTTACCACTTCAGCTTACTGAAATATCACATGGTAAGTTACATCTCAGTTGCAGTAAAGGAATTCCACCCAGAATCAGGCTCAGAGCAGAGACAGCCCTGCAGACGTAGCTTTTTGCACCTGTTGTGTTTGCTTTGGAAAGGTGAGAGCTATCAGTTCAGTGAAGAGCTTAAATCCCCCAGCTTTGCACCGCCATGGCCTCCCTACAGCTTGGTCTTCATATTAGAAGTGTGTTCTTGCTGAGAAAAAGAGGGTTTCACAGCAGAGTGAAACAAAGTGGATACCAACTTCATAACAGCATTGTAACACATTGTGTAGCTGTAATGGTATTTCTTCGCTGACTAACTCTCAAAAGTTACTGTAGTGCATAACAATGCTTGTTGAAGGCTTGTCCAGCACAAACAGATCACTGACAAGTTACCTGTACTTTCAGGCTGTTCTGAAGAGACCATGTGTTATCACTCATTTCCTCTGTGTACCACTCAGCCATCCAGCTCACGTTTACTGATGAGCCCACAGTGTCGTCAACGTCAACTTAGACAGAACTTGAAGTAAGCTCATTTTTGCAAGTGTTGTTACTGTTTAAATCCTGGAAAGTTGTCATTTCATGTACGTTGACGAGGGTGAGCATGTGTTTCATATCTGGTCTGGTTTTTTGGTAATTGGGAGACATACTCTCTTTTCTTAGACATGTCTAAAAGAGAGAACACAAAGGAAAGCTTAAAACTGAGCATCCCTGTGAAAGGCAATTGAAAAAAAGAAAAAAGAAACTTGAAAGTTTTGCTTTTTCTCCTTGCTAACCATAGCTCATTGCACCTTTTCCATTTGTTTGTTGCCAGAAGCATCCAGTACAAAGAAAAACTGCTGTTTCTTCCTAAATCAATGAATTTTATAGGATAAAAGCCTTAGTGACAAAAAGAAATTCATATTTTATTCACATTTTCATCTGAACAGGCCTTGCATTAAGCTCTTCCAAGTGTGCTTCGACCTGCCTTCAATGCAAGCCAGGGACCGAAATATTTTCAAGTTGTCAAAGTAAAACCCCAGTCCTGCCAACCACTTCTAAACTGAATGTCGCTGCTCAGTTTAGTGGAGATAAGGCACAATCTCCACTAAAGGAGAGGACAAGACAACATGTAATAACTTAACAGGAACTTCAAATAATGAAGCTCACTTGAGATCAGGGCAATATTAAACTTCGATGAAAGCTGGGTTAATACCTGAGACTGGACCTCATCCAAGATACACATAATTCCACCAGAGTGGTTATCTTCACTACACAGATCTACCTTTTATAACTGCACTAAAACTGGGACTGTTTCTTTAATGAAAGGTAAGGACAGATTTCTGTAGAGATCTGAAATTCTTTCAGGACACCGAGAAGAACGGGGGCATCTGTCTCTTCTGAGTCTCTTCTGCTTTCATACTTCCATCCTAACAAATTCCTACAAGATTTATCTTGTCAAACTTTAGTCTGAACAGCACAAATTACTGGCAGAATTGTCAATCTAAAAAAGAGACAGGCATAAATTTAATTGCTCCCTGAAGATACATGGAAAGCTACATTTAGTTTCAGCTAATTAGATATTCTCCAATCAACAGTTATGATTCATCTGCTGAAGAGCAAAACAAGATGGCAAATATGAAATAGGCAGCAGAAGATAAATCTGACCTCCCAAAATGCTGGGAATGGTTTTGTTTTATTTTTCATTGCAAAGGCAGCTGGTGATGCACTGTATCAACACCCAAAACTCATGCTGCCTCAGAGCCTGGAGGCACAGACTTCTGCACGAGGTGGTGTCCTCACTGCCACTGCAGAAAAAGCAGAGTTTTGCTTCTGTGGAGTGAGCTTCCCAAGTACCTCCTCTCCCCTCCTTTCCCAGAACTATCTGTCAGCATTAAAGGTATGGATAAAAACCCCAAGCAGGTTCTTATCCATGTATCTTAAAATGTCTGTTTAGCAAAAAAGACGGGCATTCGGAAAAATGCCCATCTGAAAGGAGTTGTCACCACTTTAGAGGTGTGGAAACTGAAGCAAAATACAGGTGGACTTGAACACGTCTGTCATGCCGCCACACAAAGCAATACCACAGGTGGGAGAGGGATCCCATGGACCTGTGCCTCCATCTCAGGCAAATGCTATTCCCAGGTACCAAAGAAGAGCTGTTGCTATACACTTAAACTGATGAGTAGTTTGCACACAGAAGCAGAAATGGGCAGTGAGGTGCAGAAAGACAACTGGTGGTTTGAGTTAGATCAGGGTGCAGTGAAATATTCTATCTCTTTGGAACTCCATCCTGTGTTTCTTGTGCACCTGAGTTTGATCATAAATTAAGTATGAACACCAACTTCAGACCAGCTGTGCTGCAGTAGTGCTAGCACAGAAAATGAGTGGGGGTTTTTTGTTGTTTCTGTTGCTTTCCTTAGGAGAAACTGAATTACTTACACAGGTGAAGAAGATGAGCAGCAAGTAAAAAATCCCAAGGCAAGTCAGCATGAAGAGCTCACTCTTGTACTTTTTAAATTTTTCTTTTTCTATTCCAGGGCAACCTAAAATGTAAAGGAAGGTGTTATATTTCTCTGGTGTTTGTAAAATATTTTTAAACTGTTACCTTCATGAAATGCCATATGGAGCCTGGAACAGTTGAATCTTTCTACTGTACCTGTTACTTTTAATGTGACTGTGCTGCTTAGATTGTGTTCTCCACTTTGTTCCCCCAAAGTGCACTTGTATGTCCCGCTGTTTCGGCTGGTAACATTTTTGATCCTCAGTGAAAAGAAGGTGTCATTGGAGAGCTCCAAGGACCCCCTAAGTTCTTTTGGATAATGAGATTCCACATCAAGGACTTCCCATGCTATTCCTTTCCCATCTCCAGCCATCTGGAAAACACAAATATATTTCTTTTCTTAGGCAACAGTGTCATCCTCAGTTTTAGGAGAAAGAAAATTTTAAAGCCAGCTTACGGCTGAAAATGCATAAGCTATAGAGAGGGGGGGGAACACAACCTCAAACCCATCTAATACGTTCATGCTTACAATCCAAAAGTATAAGGGGTTTTGCTTAAATGGACCCTACATTTATAAGTAGGTACTATAGAGCTATTCTGTTATAACTTCTTAAGCTGCCTCACCTGGATACAAGCCTGGTAGAGATGCAACATGATAAAAGGCAGCAGCAGAGTCTGCTCTCAATGTGCCTATGCAGAGGTCCCAGAAGAGTTCAGACAGAGAGAGGCAGTCCATGGGGATGGAGCTGAGGCAGCAAGAGGCAGCCCTACCCAGCTGCTTATCTGTGGCCCTGGGGAACACAGCTCCCCAGGAGAGCACGGCAGCAGGCAGGTAAGCTCCACTGCTGCCTGCGCTTGTCGTGCCAGCACACTTTCTGCCATGCAGTGGTGAGAATTAATCCTGCTAACCCAGCCAGCATGCCACAGCGCGATGCCTCTGCCAGCACAGGCTGGCATCCTCCCAGTGGTCCCCCAGCCCAGAGTTCCTGGTGTGGGAATGCAGCCCTGGAAACTGTACTTCTCTGTGCCACTTTATGTGCAGCTGACCCCTGAAACCACGGTGCCTCTTTGGAGGAATGGGGGTTCTCCCTCTCCCCTTCCCTTCCTTCCACTCTTTATTGGAACCCAAGGATAATAAATTGCTTCGACTCCTTCAGATTCAGTTGCGTGAAGGTCACAAGCAGGTTCTGGTGCACTTAGGGAGCATTTGTATGTTGAATTTCTTAATTGTAACCAGAAGAGCTACATTCCTTGGCATTGCTGAGAGGCTGCTGGATGAATGAAGTGTATTCCCAGAACAGTCCGTACTGCAGGGTGATAGGATGCACTGAAAATGACAGTTGGCTGGGAACCACAAAGAAAAGAGAAATCACTAAGTTGATTTGAAAGGTGGGAGAAGGGTTTGAATTAGCCCGTGTCCATTCTTATTCAATGAAGTCGCTCCCAGGGATTTGAGGCAGCATGCCCTCCATGAAGGTTTCCCAAGTAATGAATTCAGTCTTTCTGTAGACCAACAGAGCCAGAGCCAGCTCATAAGTCCAAGGCTCAGCATTTCAGCCAAACCTACAACTAATGTAAGCCAAAGTCTTTTTATTATTATTATTTTATTTTTATAGACACATTTTTGGGTTGTATGTTGGTGCTTACTTTCTACCAGTATAGCTACTGCAACAGGGTATAACAGTTACACTGTAAGTTATTAAAATTAACACAATTTTCTCATACTGAGGCTAGGAGTATCTGGTTTCCCTTTCATGTGTTTGCACAAGGAAAGCACACTCGGGAGTCTGGAGAGATATATGGGCCTGCTGCTCCATTATATTTTGCTATTTTTTGCAGCCCTAAAATGGTGTAAAGCAAGCTGCAAGTTGAGGAACTTTTCAGTAACTGCGGAATGACACTAAAGCACAAAATTTCTGTAATTGTAGAGATTCTTTCTCAGAAAGGTTTCAGGTTTTTTAGTGCATGAACTGAAACAGAGAGCAGTAATTCCCTGGGACTTTACATACTTTACCCAGAAAGAGGGAAGAAAGTACCTTCTTCCTCTTAATTCCCCAGTAAATTTACCCCAGCATCTCTTTCTTATTACACTCAGCCCCAAGCAGCTACAAGCATATGTATGGTGGTTTTTAGGCTGTAGGGACTTCACTGTGCTACAGGGATTTAGGTATTTTCAGGCTCTGCACATTGTCAGACATGTGGCCAGAGGAATTCCAATACCCAGGCTGGGCTCAACTCCGGTTACAACTCGATCAGTAGCAGTTACGTGGATATAGCTGACCTCCCTCAAACCTAATTTTTGCCACTCTCCCTTCCCTTACCATCCCCTTCCTCAGTGAAATTTTAAACTGCCCACAGGGCAATAAGGAGAACCAGCCAGGCTGGTCTTTGCGTTGCCCTAAATTGCAAATAGAAGGTCTGAGCTACACACAGAAAATTAG
Source organism: Lophotriccus pileatus (assembly GCA_035583135.1). NCBI lineage: Eukaryota > Metazoa > Chordata > Aves > Passeriformes > Tyrannidae > Lophotriccus > Lophotriccus pileatus. The sequence continues at coordinate 61,233,877 of JAWWES010000081.1, read as the reverse complement.
GGGGTTTTTAGGGTGTTTTTTTCTTTCTTTTACTCACTGGTAGCATAAATAATTGCTGTCTTGGGTGGCAAATGGTGCTTTAGTTCTTGTGGCTGAGATCTGGGAATGAGAAAACACTTTGATCTTTCTGCATGCAATTGTAATCAGCACTGCTCATATAAGGGAGAAGGCAATTAAGTCCATGTATCCCATGCCTAACCATGTGCTTATTCCAAGTGAAATGTTGGGTAAATGATTTAACTTCCCTATTTGACGGGAACAGTGAGGGATAGGATTCGTTATTGCCTCCAAAGCTTTTTAAGGTGCTCAGTTGCTGTCACAAACAGAATGCCAGCGACTCTGGCAACAAGCCAGTCAGAATTTTGCCTTCCACAGGCTCCATGTAAGGCAAAGCAGTGTCGATGAAGCTGCACTAACAACATGCCTTTCTCCAAAACAGAAGAAAAAGTTACTTTGTTGTCTAATTTGACTCTGTCACTTATGGTGAAACCGGTGGTGACCTGGATGGGGGTTGCAAACCTTGCATTTGGGGAGGAGGAGGAGGAGGAGGAAGAGAAGGAGGAGAAGGAAAGGGTCATATGTGTGGGTTTAATTGGGGGTTTGTATGCCTCAATTTCTTCATTAAATCTTCCCTTGACTGAAGGGCAAAGGCAAGCAAGGCAGTCTGTGGGGGTGCACTGTGCCCAGCAGCGTCCCAACATTTTTTAGGCTGCAGAGACATCTGGTGGCATTTTTCCAGCCTCTGCAGGCAGCGCATCCACCTCTACTCAGGTCACAGCAAACCCTTCTCTGATGTCTGAACCAAGCGTCTTTCCACTTCAGTCTTATCTCCTGATATCTTATTAAAAAAAAACACCTACCCCTCCCTTTTAAAATTCTCTTAAGTAGAGAGGAAACATCTGAGCAAATCTGCAGTGTGTCCCCATATCCCAGCTGAATAAAAGGAAGTCCATGAGATGTTCAGTAAGGTCATCGTTCTGCCTTTTGCTCTATTCAAGCTGACCTCTTTTCCCCTCAAACCTAATTAAAATTACAAAAATGCCATTTTGTTTGCCACCTCCTGTGAATTGCTTGGCAGACTATCACTAGACAGATCATTTTGCAGCTCAAGCTTTTATGATAAACCGGCTCTAATTCATGCCAAGTGTCCTCCAGGTGATACCACAGCCCAAGGTAACTGTTGGGGGTTTTACCTAATTAATTCCACACATGCTTAGAGGGATCGAAGCAAGCGCTGTCAGTGACAGCAATCCACTTGTGTAGGGACCATGCCTTTCCTTAATCAGTGAAAAAATATTTTCTGCCCAGTTTTCATTTGTGTTTCATTTCCCTTACATTTTGCTGGTGAGCCAGCTGCAGCATGCCAGCTTCCCCTGCTCGCAACGTCCAAATGGAGTAGAAAAGGGAGGTGGTCTGTTCCTGCTCCCATTTTTGCTGTTAATGGTTTTACCAAAAATTCAGAAGTGGAGACAGGTAGAAATTCTACTGAACCTATTTGCATAAAAAGGGCCTTGTTTCCATGCTGTCTGATGGGAGTTACTGAAACAAGAATTTTCCTGGGAAACAAGGACCTGCAAGCTGCCAGCATCATTCTGTCTATCTGCATAAAACCACCCACTAAGAAAATTGAGTAACAAAATAAATACAAGTTTATATTTATTGTCACATATACATTGTCCTGCAGCAATGCCTGTGACAGACTTTCAGAAATCAGCCTGGGGCAAAAAAAACTACAGAAGTGTGTTGTTTTCCATCTCCTCCATAGCAATGAGAAGAAATGCTCCTGCCAAGGGCTGATACTGTCCAACACCTCCATTAAGGACCTGGACACTGGGATAGTGCTCAGCTAGTTGCAGGCAACATAAAGCTGGGAACAGTGGTTGATACACCAGAGGGTCATGCCATCCAGCAGGACCCTGATGGGCTAGAGAAATTGGCTGACAAGAACCTCGTGAAGTTCAGAAAATGGAAACACCAAGTCCTGCCCCTGGGGAAGAATAACCCCAGGCACCAGAACAGGCTGAGGACAACCTGCTGTGAAGGCCCTGGTGTCCCAATGGACACCAAGTTGACCATGAATCAGCAATAAGCCCTTGGGACAAAGAAAGCTGACAATCCTGGGCTGCACTTGGCAGAATATCTTCAGCAGATGCTGAAATGAGGTGATCCTTCCCCTCTGCTCAGTCCCTGCTGAGACACACCCTGAAGTGCTGGGGTCAGTGCTGGGCTCCCTGGTGAAAGAAAGACATGGCCATACCAGAGAGAGTCCAGCAAAGGGCCACAAAGATGACTACTATCTTGGAGCACCTGACATATGAGCAGAGGGTGGAAGAGATTATTTAGCCTGGAGGAGACCAGGCTCATCTTATCAATATTAAGCTCATCTTAAGATGACCAGGGTCATCTTATCAATATTGATTGAACCTGATTGCCAGGGGGATACAGAAAACAAAGCCAGACTCTTCCAGTAGCCTTCAGAGACAAGAGAAGAGGCAATGGGCACAAACTGAAATTCAGGAAATTCCACTTAAACACAAGAAAAGGTTTTTTTTTACTATTGGGGTGGTTGAACACTTGGACGGGCTGCCCAGAGAGGGTGAGGAGTCTCTATCCTTTGAGATATTCAAAACTAAACTGGACACAGCCGTGGGCACCTCGCTCTAGTTGTCTTTTCTTAGTGAGTGTAATTGAAAATTATTATAGTTCCCAAAAGCTTGGAAACACTTGATCTAAGAGGTTGTGATTTTCCCACATACATTCTCTAATCAATTGACTGATTCTTATTAAGTTTCTCCTAGCCCGGAGCTTTTTGATAAGAGCAGTGGTGATGATACAGGGGATATTAAAATGAGATATGTTTGATTGAAAATACCACCGAGCTGATATATTCCTGTTCTCTGAATGGATAAATTATGAGAAATAGGTAGAACAACTAGACCTTCAAAATTTCAGTGCTCTTCAGTAAATATTTCTTTTTCAGAGAACTCAAAAAAAAGGTGGAAGAAGGAGGAGGAACACTTTTCTCAGTCCTAGCTGTTTGGGTTTTAGTTGCAGTTTTGGAAAGTGCTACAGCATTACATGATAGTACCACTAAACAAAGGCAATTCACCTACGCGTAGTACTTACACCCAACTAATCAATTAAATTTTAATTTTACCATTAACATGTGAGAGTGAGCAGTTGTAAACTCTCTGCTCTCATTAAATACATTTTCTCATTGAACTTTTCCCACACTAAGGTTATCTTCCAGGTAAGTCAAAGTGCCAATATAATCCACTTTTCCCATAAAAGCAAAATTTGATCTCAAACAAAATGATTCAGGTCCAAAACTGATGTCAGTTTAAAGATGGAATGTATTAAGCACCAAATTATTTCCTTCTGAGGGTGGGATGGTTGTAAAAATGGTTTTGTTTAAAATTATACCAGGCATAATGGCCAAGTTGAAATTTCTGTTATAGAGAGCTAAAACCTACATATGGCCAGAAGGAATTTATTTTCTGAAGAAAAATATATAGAATTCTGGCCATGCCCAATAGCCAACGTATAATGAAACACAACTGAGCTGAAACCACTTAATAGGTGTATTTTTCAGCACAAAAGCACTTTCACATTCGATTAGTGCTGAAGGTGCATCCATATGGTTCCTATACAGTGTCATGTAGAGATACCAAAGTTAAATTTGAAAATAACATATATAAATTGTGGGCACATGTGAGTGAACTCTGAGTGTGCTGCAGAGGGGAAGAAAAAAATAAAACAAAAACCCAAAGTAAAAAAATCGAAACCCCCACCCCGAAACAACAGCGAAGGAACTACGTGTGACACATGAGCCAGCTGGAAAAGCCCTTTGACTCAGACTCAGACACACAGTCTCCTTATTGTTTGGTTGAGTTGGTTTTTTTTTTTTTAGCTAAGGGCATCCAGCACTAGTGCATGTCAGGCAAAGAACTGTTTTGGTCATGAAATAATTTCCACTGCTCCCTTTCTGTCTAAATCATCGATGTGATGAAGCTACTTGGGGATGAATGGACGTCTGAGGAGCATTTGACTCACTGCTTTGCATATGTTAGAAATTAGACTGAAGTAATTTACCTATGCTAATAGATCACAGATAGGCACATTTAGCAGAAGCTATTTCCTTTGAAAGAAGGTGCAATTAATATTAAATGTCTATAATGTTTATTCTTATTTTGTAACATGACTTCCCACTGCAATTCTGCCCCATTTTTATATTTTTTAGGGAAATGTTATAAAGTTAACAGATTTCACTCCACAGAAGCACAGCCTTCTTTCCTCTTCCTCAAGATTTGTTTTAGATTAAGACTTTTCTGGCTATCACATGGACAATATAGCGAAATATCCACTGGGACTTCATTTGTATGTTCAAACTTGGTTTTCAAACTGGATATAAAGCTATAATTATCAGGTTTTATGAAGTGGTTCTCATTTTCAGTGTTCTGCACAAAGAGAAACTGTTCAGTTTTCAATAGCCCTAGAAGGCAGAAAGGTAAGTAAAGTTTCATTACACAGATTCTTGTCTCGTAGGTGGGCCATAGAGATTCAAACCAGTATTTCCATAGACAATTCCCAGTGCCTGAGTGCTTATGCAAAAATGACCTAGTTTTCAGTTCTCAGTTGGCAAACTTCCACAATGCTCATATACTGTTTTATGGCATGTAGGTTGCCCAGCAGTCCTAAAAATGTACCACACAGTAAGACTACCATCATTATGAGTTCTCTTTTTCATGGCCACATAATGAATGGGATGAGAGCTGCATCAGGCTGGAAAAGGACTTGATGCTCTACCTTCTCCCCCATGTGTTTGGCCAGCCTAGTTAACAACTATTTCTAAGTTAAAACCATTTGGTCTGAGCTGACTGGCTGTGGTCCTGATTCTACACAGAACTACTTACACAGGTGCCTTCATGCATGAGAATAATTAGCTCCAATGATCCTGGATGCACAGCAGGTGAAACACATCCCTGCTATTTTTTTGCAGTATGAGAGACATAAGCAAAAGTGAAGGAATTACTGAATTAAAATCTTTTTTTTACATCCAGTTGGATTTTGACAGGTGAATATCAAGTCCTTTAAACAATGTTTTCTCCATACAGAACTGAAAAAGCAAGTACTTTTAAATTATATTTTTTTTTAACAGATTGTAACAAACTGTTTAAAAGTACCCTTAATTGGTCTGAGCATGTAGAGATGTCAGTGGGAAGGAGGGGTTCATTCACCAAACACTCATCCTGTGCAAACAGCTGCACGTGCAGCACCGTGATGTTGCCACCATCATTTTTTTTAAAGCAGCAGAAACAAAGGTTAATTGCTTGCACTTACTTCACAGTTCAAAGTGACCTCATACAAAAGATTTCACCTAACAGCTGCTTGAACTTTACAGCCTGAAATTTCATAGCATTTGTTGGAATTACCTTTTAATTAGCCCCGTGGGGGTGTATGTGGCATTTATTGATTAATCCTTCAGTAGTTGTTTCTAAATAACAGATTAATTACCAGTGTTGGGTAGCCCAGTCACACTCCACCATTCCCCCACCCTCCTTTTTCATTGTTGGGTGGGGACAGCAGAACAGAGGCAGAGTGTAGCAGGGTGAGGAGACATCTTCAAGCTGCTGCCTATTTAGCTAGCCCCATAAGTAGAAGTATTATTTCTTCAGCACAAAACACTGAGCCTAGATTACTTCTTCCTGCAGAAAGTCAGGCTTTTTAGATTTGATGCTCTGCTTTTCCTAATATGGCTGCAACTGTGGCTTGGGCAAGCACCACTATCTGCCTGTCCCCACTTGCCACCTCTCTCCTGGGCCAAGTAACCAGAAGACTTCAGTACCATGGTTGGTGCCACCAACCCTGAGGATTGTGGCAAGAGCTGACAATAGCTAGACTTCTGTTACTTCTTGTGTCAGCAGAGAAAAATGTGTGAGGGCCTATCATGCTTGACACTGAGAAAACAGCCTTTGCCTGAGCAAAATGGGTGAAGTGGGAAGAGCAAGGAGACAGTGGAGCGAAAGCAGATTGTAGGGACAGGGCAGGGGACATGCACTGGTAGTCTGGACTGGAACAGCCTGACTGCTGCAAAGGGAAGCAGCATTAGAGAGAGCTGCTGAGGAAGGGGCCCCCACAAAAAGCATTCTCAAATATCACCCTCCCCTGCATATGCAGTCATTTTTTCCCAGGTCGAACTGTAAAGAGCTACAAACAAACAAGGAATTTGGTCTACATGCTTTCCTTACACTTCTTCATCAGGGCTTTTGACTGCTGTTTGCTGTCTGGGCCTCCCAGCTGCCATTGAACTCAGAGAAGGATATGCTTCTGGAGGATTGCCATACCTCAGCCTGTTTTTGTTGACTTCCAACACTGGTTTTGGGGACAATTTTCTCAAATCCAGCCAACCCCTGTATTTTTTCCTCCCCCACCCCCTACCATTTCTCCATTTCTGCTCAACTCCTCCAGATCCACCAGACTCCATGGTTTGCATTCAATAAGCTCCCTACCCTTCTTAGACACTGTGGGAAAAACGGAGCCTTAAACAATCAGCAAGTATCTGGATGGAAAATACAGATCCTTATCCAGCTTTAGAGGCAGAAATCAAAAAAGAGTAAGTTGACTCATATCCCAGCTCCCATAGTAAAATTCAACCAACTGCATTATTGTCTCTGTCTCTCACACGTGCTTAGTTCAGCACTTTGGAAAAAGAAGACGACCATGGATGTTGCACTTGGTGGTGGGTTGGTATCCAGATGTTCAGAACAACTCTTTTGGGGTGCAGTTGTCATCTAGTCAGTAGGCAGATGCTCATTCTTGTACTAGCAATGAAATTCAGATGCATTGCAAGTTTCAACCACAGAAACCCTATCTAAAAACATGGTTGGTTTACCCTAGGGAATGGTTTTAAAACTATATCTGACCAAACTGCTGGAGGAAGCCAAGGCTGTGGCTTTATGTTCTGGCAGAGATAAATTAACAGTTTTCACCCACCATAAATACGTTTTTTTTCCCCTTCACTTCCACTGTTCTACCATCACGTGGGAAAGTAATTCAACTCTGTAACCCACAAAATCTTTATTCACAGATCGATTTTCCAGTACTATAACAAGCAACAAAAAGTTGACTTAACAGGCAACAAGAGGACCACCAAGACTGGCAGGAGTGTATGGCTGGGAGTGGGGAATGGCAGAGAACAAAACCTTTATTTTTTCCTGTTAATTTGGCTCACACTGTAAACTGAAACCATGCACTGAGATGCAAATACACACTGCCATACAGAATGTCAACAGTCACTTCTTCCACCACTGGGCAATTTCTACCTCTCCACCTGCAAGAAATTTTATCTTGAAAATGTTGAGCAGGATTTTCTGCTCATAGCTGATTGATCCATATATCCCCTCCCGCAAATAGGTGGTAAGCAGGGCTCTCCTGCTCTGGAGGTGGGAATTTGGAATCAGAGTAGTCAAGATGTAACTACTCTGATTTCTAGCTCTGCATCTGCCTTCTGCACACCCTGCCCTTGTGCCCAGTCCACTAGTCAAACCTTCCTAAAGAATAGCAAGTACTTTTTTAGTTCTTCTATTTCAAAGAAAAACTCAGATCCTGTTTGGGGAGGATTAACCAAGGAACATTAATGATATTGCAAGGCTTAAATGCCATTTTTTGCTCTGAAGAAAATTCTGGAAAGACCCTTCTTTGGCGTAGTAACTGGCAGGCTGCACATGGGGCATCACCTGAGTTCTGATCCCTGGAAGCCAGAAAAGCAGAGAAGATAGAAAAGCAGGCCAAGAGTAACTCAGAGAATCACACCCAAATAGTCTGTCTATGATGGCATGGAAAACGTCTGTTTCCCGTGATCAGCTCAAATACTTGCACTGCTGCCTTATCTCTGCTGCGCTGACAGGAGAATGTCTCTCCAGAAAACAACCCCTTTTGTACAAGACAAGCCAGCATCAGGTAGGAGAGCAAAGCAGACTGCTCAAGTAACTTAGTTTTTTTCTTACTTTATACCAAGACGCTGTCTGGTAGGCGATTGAGGTGTCCTGAAGAACCTTACAGGGCAGCAGTGCTTCTTCAGCACACCTTACAGCAACGTCTGGGACTGCCACAGAAGTCCCATGGATCAAGCACCAAACTGCAAAGCACAAGTACACACGGCATTTAAAAGAGATTGCTTATGTAAACCCTTCCTGTTTTTACCAAAACATATCCCCACAAAATAAAGACCAGAAAAAAAAATGCAGGGCTGCCCACTTACCATTGAACAGGATGATGAGCAGAGGGTAGACTACCAAAGACATGGCTTTTACTGCCTCAAATCACAGAGCAGCAACAGCGTGCCTCTTTGCAGGACGGACTGTGAGAGCCGAGTGAAACTGCTAATGCTTCTACAGTGATATTTCTGAAGGCAGACCGGGGAATGCCCCAGATTTATCTTGAGGTTTGTCACAGGGAAAATCCCTACGTGTAGGAAACAAGACTCCTCCCCTTAAATGTGTCACGTCACTCCCATTTCTGCAACCGCTTGCCCTGGTAGCACCTCACCTCCCTTTCTTCTTCTTTTTTCCCCCCTCTGTGTTTATCTGAACGGAGCTCAGTTTGACCACCATGGTTTGGTGTAAAGGCCACCAAAATCAGCACTGAAAGAATCTCTCTCAAGTGACAAAATGTCAGGGGAAAGGGCTTGTCAGCCTCCCAAAATCCCCTCTCAACCTTCTCTCTGCAGCTCTTACAGAACAGTCTGTGCAAAGGTTGGCCTTATGAAGTGACATTTCTGAAACCACATTTAAGCCCTCAGGTCACAGCACCACAAGAATGTTTTGACTCGGGGCTGAGGGCTAAGCAGGAGTTTTCAGTGTGGCTAAGCAATACAATCTGTATTTCCACAGTGTTACATGTTCAACTCCACATGTAGAACAGCATCTCTTCTTAGTATATTTTGTCATTGTCAAGACAAACAAGGGTATCTGGACTGACATAATTTTACCAAATTATGTGCTGGAAAATTTCATCGTGGAAAAAAGTCAAGATAGCTCCCAGAAGAGGATCCATTTGGACAACCCCTCTAGATACCTGGAAGGGGGCAGGGAAATCCTTTCCTTATGATCTGTGAGAGCTATTTCCCCCTGGTGAATTTTTGAGGAAGTTCAAGGTCAATCACAGAAGCATTTACAAATCCTGAAACTGAAAGTTGCTGCTATTATTTTTGGAAAACCATTGTGGCTGCTATCTTTAGGCTACTGAGATCATGATGTAGAGAAGCCATTTAGAAAGGGGGGGGTTGAGATTTGAAGGGTGGAGAGTGTATGGTCAGCCCCTTTTGAAAACCAGGGTCCTGGGGGCAACTTCTGTCTGAGCATCCTAAATCTAAATCACCTCTAGAAAACTTTGTGAGAAGGTAGTGAGAAGGCAGTTTGGCAAGTTCTCACCATGCAAAAGTCCAACTCAGATGGGTAAATGCTGTGGGTGGGTAACACTTCTGGAAACTCCACTCTGTTCTGTGAAAAAAGTCAGACAGCAAATTCACCAGGGGCCTCACTGTTGAAATAGCCCGGTTATTTTTAAAGCTTTTTGCTTCTATCTTCATTGACCATCATGGTTAATATAACAGGCTCTAAGCTTTATTTTTCTCTTTCTATTTTCTGGTTTCAAGGACCTCAATCCATTGCTTAGAAGGTACAGGTAAAATGTAAATCCCAGTGGATCTTTTGAGAGTAAGAGAAAATCCTGAACTCTCACTTCTTCCTCCTGTGTGAAATAACAGAGTCCTTGAGAAGACAGAAGGGGGGAAAGGTTGCTGAAGGAAATCTTAGAGAGAAAGGGGCTCCAGTTAATATATTTCACATCTGTTCTTCCCTAAAATGATGACTTTTCTGCCCCCATGAGTCAGTCACACACCAAGCCCACCCTTAAGGGGGGCACTCAGCTTTCACCCAAGTGCCTCTTTCTGTGAGTCCTGCAGAGCTATGTATTTACCCTTCATAAACCCATCAAGAGGCAAAAACCTTCTCTACCTCCGTTTTCACTGGGGGGAAACCCCCAATGAGCAAACCATAGTAAGCTCCTGCCTCTGCTGTGGGTCACCCCACAGCAATCCTTCCCATAACATCCTGACCAGATGTAGCTTGGAGGGGCTGTGCAATGCCTAAGGCTGGGGTCACAAGTTTGGCCACACAGAAGTGCACTGAAGGCAAGCATAAAGAGTCAGGCTTCAGTTTGATCTGAGAAATGTACATGCCTCTCACACTTGCCAAGGTGATATTAAACAACATTCTTCCTCAATTATGTAAAATACAGGACTCTAAAAACACGCAGGTTTTCCCCTCCAGGACAGGCATAGCTTCAAGGAAAACAGCCCTTTTCCTCCAGAAGTATTTGCAAGCTCAGCTGCTGTTCCACAGCACACTATGGGAAGCAGGAGAGCAAGATATAAAAAACAAAAACTGAGACTCCCTTTGCTAGGGGAGGAGAAATAATTTTGTTTCTAAACTTTCCCTGATTGGGTTTTTTTTCTTTAGGGAAACTTTGAACTGGGCTGTACTTTCCGTCCTAACTTTTAATGCCCTTTCTATGGTTTCAAAGAGCAAGTCTCCAGAGCCCTGGAACCTGCTTTGAGTTTCACTCCTGTCCTGAGCAGCTGGAAGCAGTGGTAGCTCCGTGGAAAGGCTTTGTGCGTTGGAGTGAAAGGCAGTGATTGCCTGTCAGCCTTCTCCACAAGAAACAGATCCACATCTCTGCAGGCCCCTTTAAGAACTGCAGGAGCTGCACAGTTACGTGAATAAGTAGAAGTTTACTATTAAATGCATTGTTCTGTGTACCTAATGAGACTTGCTTTCCTACTGGAGTGTCCTGTTGCCTCTTCCTCTCCTTCCCTCGCCTGTTCTACCCCCTATACCAACTGTAAGCCCTTGATTTTACTGAGGAAGAAGCAGCATCTGCTCTGGTGAGTCCAGAGCCACATATGTGATGACTGACATTAGCAAGCAGTGCGTAAAACGGCTGGGTTCTGCCTACCTTTCCCTTAGCAAGGGGACTCATTTGGATCTTCATCTTTGACCCAGCTGCTGATTTTCATGAATTTCATAGGCACTCAATTCTCTTTGAGCCCCGATCCCTCTGTCAGCTTGATAGAAAGCAGGTTCAGAACATACTGGCTGATAGACAGCCAGATGGCATGATCACAGAAATTTCATTCTCTGTGGGAAATGAGGCTAGAAGCACAAGGATGTGGGATGGATTCATAGGATAAGGTTAAAAAGTCAAGACTGTATATTTTTTCAGTATTGATAGTGCCTGGAGAATCCTGTTGTGGAATCATATCCTGTTTCCTTGAACCAGGTAGCTACTACATCCCTCAGATACTTGAGTATGATTTTTTACTCCAGTGTGTTGCTGCAAAATATATGTAAGATTGTTTCTTATTTCATGTATTTTCTCCTGAGTCTGAGTGTTCATCAGTGTCATGGTTTGTTTTTGTGCCTTTAAAACTAAGTTGGAAAATTTGTTTCTTTTCCCCCTCTCTCGTGGGGGGAGG
>JAWWES010000081.1:61208645-61222241 GCA_035583135.1 Lophotriccus pileatus | reverse complement strand
TTTTGTCTCAACAAAAAAATTGTGTCCCAATAAAACGGATACAATCAGGAAATAACTTTTTTTTTTTTTTTTTTTTAAGAAAAAACAAAACCTTAGGTCTCTAGGTACAAGGAGTACAGAGCTTTCCACAATGAAGGATCAAAGGTTAAGACAACAGTGCCAAAAGGGCATTTAGCATTTTTGTGGAGGCATAGATTTTTCTGTATTTGGGATATGATTATCAAATATCATTTGTTCCACTGCATTTAAGTTCCTGCTTTGAATAAGGTCCATCCATGTGCCTCATGTCTCTTGTGAAGCCTCTGGTGAGGCCTGTTTTTCTGTTTTATTGTTATTATGTCCTGTGCAGCAATAAAAACTCTCTGCTTCAGTTCAGCTGACAAACCAGGAAGGCTTTTGATTTATATTTTAGTAGAAAACTCTTTTTAAAATAACATATTGTGTGTAATGTGGCAATGTCAGACAAAGAACAGTGACAGAAGAATCCACAGCCACAAAAGCAGAGTAGTCATGTATTTTGAGGGGCCCAGCAGAGCTGCAGTCACAGTGTGTATCTTCCTGCCATGCTGGGATCTTGACACTCACTACACCAACAAGTAAAAGTAACTGAGAGTTTCCAGGTTGCAGCTAAGGAGAGGTACGTAGATTACTCACAGAGCAAGGAAAATTTAAGGACAAAGTCCTCTCCTCTGTCCCTTCATGGCAGATGTTGGGTCAGGGACTGCCTTTGCTGTTTAAACAGTGGCAATCCAGCAATACCGAGAAAACAAAACATTGGAACTGTGACCTGCTGACCAGCACAGAGCTCTGTGCTACAGACTGTCTCCCACTGCCAGCTCAATAAATAACACCCAATTAATTACACACAAACAGCCACCCCTCTGAAATGCCTGGACTCTGGAGTGAGCCTTTTGAGATGTGCCAGCCCTGTTTGTCAAAGTAGGAACTAAGCATACTCATGCAGAAACTGAGACATGACCAAAAATGGAGGTATGAAAAATCAGACGCCTCTTTAGATACTGTTGTCCTGGAAGTTTAGGAATTGCCTTTAAGCAAAAAGAGAGCAAGAGATTATCCCACATCTAAACATGCAACTGTAAGACTTAGAATAAGGCTGTACTGAAGCTCCACCTAGCTTAGCATCTTGTCTGCAGCAGCAGGCAGTGAGCTATCAGGTAGCCAAATGGGCCAAGGTTCTGCATTCAAACTGCAGTATCTGCTGGAGATACACGTTGAAATCTCATTTTTAACAGGTCCCTGGATCCTCTTTTGTCATCAGTTTGCTAGATGGTGCTGGTGTCTCCAGGCCTAGGGACACCTTGGACAACAGTTTGCAGATTTCAGTGTACTCTACATTGATTGCCCTGCATGTAAGGCCATCCATGCTGACTTCTCCAGAGGGTAAAGAGCAAATTATTGCTCATGCCATCTCTACTGAATTCTGCAACAGTAGTCCCCATATAGTCCCTACATATACAGGCTGTGGGACTTCTTACACTGGAAGAAATGAAGGATCCCAGTAGGTCACCTGGTCCTTCTAGCTGATCCCATGGCCCACCAGAAATCTAAGTCAGAAATTCCTTCTGGGAGCAGCCTTTACTCACAGCAAGTCTTACAGGGTGTCCTGACCACAGTGTGGACCTAGCCATGCACACAGACCAACTGTGCCAAACTGTGGCCCCTCTCCTGGTGGTTTCCAGACCTCTTGTTTGTTTTTTTTATATCTTCCCCATCTGAGGTCCCACTGAGTCATGGGATTTCCTGATCAACTTCCCCCATCATCCCAAGCAGAAGAAAGAGGAAGCCTGGTGACATAGTCCTGGTGACTGCGGTGCCTTTTTGCATTCCCTTTTCCTCTGAAGTCTCCCAGCACAGCATCGGTGGCAACTGTCCACTGACTCCTCAGATGTCTTCAGGGTGGTGTGCCCTGCATCCTCCTCTGATTCCCTGTGTGTACATTCCTGACCTTTCGACACTGATCTTCCTCTCTTCTCTCCTTTGTTGTTTCCCATGACCATTCAGCTTTCCCCAGGCCTTTCAAAGAGCAGTGCAGGCGTATACGGACACCTCAACAGAATACTTGTCTAGCCTGAAAAGAGTTAAGGTAATTTGCCCCTACCATGTGTAATAACTTTGTGCCTTTACCAAATTGTCTTCTCACTATATGCCCTCTTTCCAGTTCATTTGTAAACAGGTTAAACAGCAGGAGCCCAAGAACAAAATGCACTCAAACATCACTAGAGACTTCTCTCAATTGTGGACACTGACTGTTTACCCTCCTCTTTTAATAGGTTACTCACATGAATATTTTTTTCTGTTGTCCCCTGGTGCCATAATTTCTTTCAGAGCCCTTATTGATGGACCTTTATGTCTTCAGAAATTGTTGCTGGGATTCTATATGGCTGAGCCTGTTGTGGTTTTCATTTAACTCACCAGAGTTTATGATCCTTTCTATTTTCCATTCTTGGACACAACTTCTATTTTGTGAATAAAGTCTTCTGCTTTTAATAAATTCCTTTATCCTGCTGTTAACTGTCAGCTTTCCTTTTGGTGTTTCCAAAGTCTTTGCCCATCCACAGAGGTTTAGAGAAAATATACTCCTACATGTTATGTATAAATAGCCAGCATGCAAACTTTTAACCTTCAGACAGGCATTTTAGGTTATTTTTTACAAAGTTCCTTGCTCTTACGTAATTCTACTGCAGTTGGGGTTTTTCTTTTTTTGCTTTTGTTCCCTAAACAAGAATGTTGTAGGGGCATTTTTAACCAGGTTCTGCATGTTGCTCTGGGCTAATATACAAGTTTTTTCTTCTTTCGTAGGCTCTTTCATGCAGCAACAATATTTTCATTTTATGCAACATCAATCCCTGATGTGACATTTATCTGATATGCAGGTGGGAAATTGATATCTGCTGCTATTGTTGCATTTCTTGCTCTGTCAGCAACTCTGATCTCCCTCAGCATGTAATAGGTACAGACATTTGATCCAACCCTGCTATGGCACATTTCAGACTTAGGCCAGGAATGTCACTTTTTATAGGTTTTGAGCTGCTGGTAAACAAAATTTCCTTATTACTTTGATTTGGCACAAATGTTTCTTTAATATATGTTGCCACTTCTCCACTGCTTCTGCCTTTGTACTTTGTACACCAATTCTAAAGCATCTGAACAACTGCCCTTTTCCCATGAAATTTCTGTTTAAAGTCAGGTATTTATGTTTCCCCATCTTGTTTGTTAGATTTCTAGCATTCATTAAAAAATCTTTTTCTTTTTCTACACTATGGGATTCTTCTTATTTGATTATTCTTCATTCTCTCTTTTTAAGTTTCACCAAATCATTGTTATTCACTGGAAAATCAAGTTTTCCTGACTTTCTGCTCCGAATATATGCCATCCTGGATTATGTTTTAGCACTTGTCAGCTTCTCCCTTATTTCAGTCCAAAAAAATCTCCTAAAACCTTTTTAAGTGCCACCACTGGTTTCATTTTAGTTTACCTTAATCTGATTACATGCATTATGAAGGTTTTCCCTTTTTCTAATGAGTTCAAATCCTTTGTCTTCAACTATTTCCTAGCCACTCATTGACAATTTGTCTCTGCTTCTCCCAGTTCAGCCCTGCTCATGGTATTGAAGGTATTCCAACTGAAGCTACTATGGCATTCCTGGTCTCCAGTTTACCATCTCACTGCACCCAGTATGCCTCCAGAAGTCCTCTCCTCCCTTTCTGAGTTCTTTGTTCCATGCACTGTGTCCAAAGACTCTTTCAAGCCTTCCTGAAGAACCTGCCCAGATATACCACACATCCAGCAAGCAGATATTGCATCCAGCAGTCTAATGACCATGCAGTCTTTTCTGGTATCAAAAAACCTCATGGATGTATGCTAGATAGAGCATCAGTGGCCCTCTCCCACTGTATCTTCTTGAAAACTGGGACCTCAATAGAAATCTCACTGCAAAAGCATATGTGCCTCAAGCGGTGAGATAATTTCTGTCCCTCTCCCCTCTGCCAGATAAGGCTACTAGCCACAGAGCCATCCCCCACCTCAGTGGCTTGGGGTCAGCCTGGAGGGAGGTCTGCTGAGTGATGGTTCTAAAGATCTTGTCACTACATCTGTCTGTTACCCTGAAATCTTCCAGCTCAAGCGTCATGGTCTAAAGGAGTAGGATGTTGGGCTAATGGCACTGGATGCACATAGCTGTCACTGAAATGCATAGGTGGAGCAAACTGAGGACTCCTTGCCACTCATTATGGAAACAGCCAGCTGCTGATTTAGTTTGCTTATTGTAAGAAGGGCTCTGATAGTCTCTGTACCCAGCTCCACTAAGAGATCCCTGAAGGAGGAGCCATTCAAATACCTAAAACAAGGAGATAGACAAAACTCCTCATCTGGCAGATATCCTTTTATGTCACCCAGCATCATTAGTCTGGACCTTCTACAATCCCATGGTGAGTCTTTGCTTTCTCTCTTATTCCTTGTCTCTGACATTCACAGAGGGAAATGTGAGAGCTAAAAGCACAATGCAAGGGACATTGAAATAAACAGCCATTGGTAAGTATATACTGTTACATTGCTTTTCCCTCTGGTATGCTTTGGATCTCCATTTTTTTAGATTGGAAGGACATTTTTACAAACACAGAAGTCAGAAACTGTGACTTGGAAATGAGAGACCTTATACTAAAAGCATGGTTGGGGTTAAAGTATGTTCAGCCTGTTTGGTTACATTTCTGCTATGTACTGATAGTTGTTCCTTCATTCTCCTTTAGCTTTGAAAGCAAAGATCTACTGCCTGAGAGCTCTGCACTCGTGGAAGACAGTAAGACCCAGCAAAATGGAGAGCAACATCACCCAGCAAGGACTGTGAGGCATAACGTGTGTAGCTGCCACTGGAACAGATGCTTCATGGGAGTTAGGCTAGAACAGAGCCCAGCTTGCCTGAAGGTGAGGAACCAGCACAACTAGATAAGGGAGGACACACATCTGAGTTCCCATAAAGTGTTTGGGAACCACTTTCCTCAAAATACCAGGATACCGGGCTCTCCCAGTCCTCAGCTCCCTCATTCCTTCAGCCCAGGGCTCTGCTCACACGCTGTTGTCAGCGAAACTTTTAGTAACCACGCTGATGCACATAAGAGATGGAAAGGGGAACCACTGCTTCTTGAGGGGGAGGCTGAGGAAACAGGTTATGTGTGGTGAGCAGTGAGAAATGGAGAAATGAAAAATAGAAAATTTTCACTAGAGTTGTGACAAATACAGCTCCTCTAAGTGTAATGGAACTAGACGGCAGGGTGGGCAGAGACAACTTGATGGCCTTTAAAAGAGGAAGGAGTGACAAATACTTGAAGATACTGAAACACCCTGACTCTCAAGCTCTGGGGGTTCATGTTGAGGTGATTCTAAGAAGCTTCTAGTCCAAGTTGCCCACCCACTGCCACAGGTTATTGCCCTATCACTGACTTATCAGAAGTAGTGGTTTGCCCACACCATAGGCACCAGACTTATATATTGATATAAACTGAGGTGACTGTGGCTAGTTGAGTTTACTGAGATGTGGACTGTGGTGGCCAAGGCATCTCCTTCTTGATCCCTATCAGGTTTAGTTGAATAGGTGACCTGCTGAGATCAGAAACCTCCTGTGTCACCACAGCCTAACAAGACAAGCACCAAAAGTGGCCAAGCACCAAAAGTGACCATTTTAGCCAATTTACTTTAGACCTCCTTTTCTCTGGCCAGCCCTGGGCATCCAGCACTTCCATGGGGATGGGACTGGGCCTGTGGCCAGGCAGACCAGGGCTGCAGGGAGCTGGAGACAGAGATTGTTTCTGCTGGAGCAGAGATTCACAGGTCAGGGGTCTGGACTCTGGTCGAGGTGTGGGTAGAGCCCTGGGGCAGTCGAAATGGGGCCCTGGTCCCTAGTCAGGGTGGGGGGAGCCCCAGCACAGCTGGAGCAGAAACAAGCAGGCTGGTGGTGCCCTTGGGATCCTGACAATGTCACTGACTTTTGATCATCTCTGCTCATATTAAGGAACTAGAGAGAAAAACCTACTCCAGCAAATGATTTGCAAAACTAAGATTAGTCCACTGTAATTGAAATTCCTCATTGTTATCTTGGTGTAGTGGGTTGACCCTGGCTGGATGCCAGGTACCCACTAAAGCCACTCCCTCACTCTCCCTCTGCAACTGGACAGAGGAGAGAGAACAAAAATCAGCTAAGGATTCATGAGTTGACATAACACCTGGAAGAGATCACTTACTGACTACCTTCAGGGGCAAAACAAACTCAAAGTGGGGATGTTACTTAAATTTAGTATTAACAGGATCAGAGCCAAAGAGTGAGAAATAAAACAGTCTTAAAAACACTTTTCCCCCACCCCTCCTTCCTTTCATGTTCTCCCTCCTCTCCCCCAGCATTGCAGGGGGATGGGGAATGGGGGTTGCAAACAGTTGTTGTTTCTGCTGCTGCTCAGAGAGAGGAGTCCTTCCCCTGCTCCCATTGGGTCCTCCCCACAGGAGACAGTCCTTGATGGACCTTTCTAACCTCAGCCCATCCCTTGGGCAGCAGCTCTTCCCAAACTGCTGTCCTGTGGGTCACTCCTCCATGGGCTGCAGTCCTTCAGGAATGAGCTGTACCAACGTGGGTCCCCCACAGGGGCCACAAGTCCTACCGGGGAAAAACCTGCTCCAGCATGGGCTTCCCTCTCCATGGGTTGCAGGTCTCTGGCAGGACTCTGCTCCATCTTGGGCCTCCCATGGGATCACAGCCTCCTTCATGAATCCACCTGCTCCAGCATGGACTTCTCCATGAGCTTCAGGTGGGTCTCTGCACCCCAATGGTCTCCCTGGGCTGCAGGGGCACAGCTGCCCCACCATGGGCTGCACCACGGGCTGCAGGGGCTCAGATCTGGCACCTGGAGCACCTCCTGCCCCTCCTTCTGCACTGACCTCGGTGTCTACCTTGCTGTTCCCATATTCTCACTCCACTCTTCCCTGGCTGGAAATCTTTCTGTGCCACAACCTTCTGTTCTTAAATGTGTTATCACAGAGGTGTTACTATCACTCCTGATTGGCTTGGCCTTGGCCAGCATCAGGAAGTCCTTCCTGGAGCCAGCTGGCATTGGCTCCACAGGGTGGGAAGCTTCTAGCAGCTTCTGACAGAAGCCACCCTTGTAGCTCCTCCCTCACACACACTCCCTGCCCACCCCTCCTGTACCAAAACCCAGCCACAGAAACCCACCACTACTTGGTCAGGTGCTCTGATAACCACAGTGCAAAAGACCACTGCAGAGCAAAAAAGATGCCAGCCTTATACCTGGTGCCAGCTTTGCACTGCTTCTGGAGATTCGTTTTAGCTCTAACTACAGCTATCCCTATACATGCCAGGAGGAGCTGCTAGTAAATGGCAAATAGTCCCATGAGAATCACAACTAATGGCTACTACTCAGAGAGATAATCAGCATTTAATAAAGGGTGAGCTACTACCTCTACACTTCCATGGATGATAGCATTAATGCATTACTTCTCCCTCCTTAGCCACATATTTCCACAAAACTGGTAGTAATTTAATGTTTTTGAAACCACTCTTCTTCTATTACTCTTACCTGAAATTGCCCGATGGATTCAAAAGTTATTAGGAACAGCTAGATGGTTGTATGGATGTTGACAGGGACAGACAAAAAGCATTATTTTATTAAGAAATTGCTTAAGTTTATAGCAACACAGATTTTTAAATCACATTGACATCCAGCTAATAGCTACTAGCATGAGGTTTATGTTTCATGTCTGCACAACTCTGCCTCACTAACAGCCTGAGAAGGTAAAGGAGATCAGAAATAAGACTTCATGCCCTGATAGTCTTCTCTAGGAAGGAGCAATGGCAGGGTCAGGACTCAGCAGAAGGACTTACATAAATACTCTTTAGAGACTCACAGTTTTGTTTTGCACATCCAATTCTTTCAGTCCTTTCAAAGATACAGTTATCTTCTTTCTCCTCTCCAATATTTTATAAATTAAATCCCTTCTCACTCTGTCCACTTCCCATGTTAGTCTTTCCCTCCTTGTACCTTGAGACTTGAAGGTGCAGGGGTTGCTGCTGAGCTATTGATGCTGAGCTTCTCAGTAGCTAATATGCTTTATGTGAATATTTGTTTCTCAGGGAAGTTCAAGCTTTAGGTATAAATATTTATTAGTAATTCCTCTTTAGGACTATCTCAAATATAATAAGACGGACATTTTATATTGGTTTGAGTTTTGGTTTACTTGTTCATGCACTTTTAAAAGCGGATTCCGCTTGAAAGTTTCCTATGATGTAGATTAAACACATTCTAGATAGCACAGCTGAGCCAAAGGTCAATCTTCCTCAGCAAGCCAGCCAGCAACAAACTACTTCATGCTTTCTCAATTTTCATAATGAAGGCTTATAAAGTGAAGTGTAAAGTAATTATATTTATTTTTATTTAAACTTTTACAAACTACTGAAACAAAGGGTTTGAAAAATTTTGCTTTAATGGTCTGCAGAGCATAGCATCTGGTTTTCTACATACAGTACTTAATTTGGAAAATTCCAAGTCTTGCAATAAATTGGTCTGGCAGCTTTCACTGCAGAATTACAAGCTGAGTGGTTTCCACTACCAGCCATGCCTACAGTTCTGCCTTCTGAGAAGTATATGTGTCACAAGACTTAAGATTCTTTCCAACTAAAGTCTGAAATGTCTTGGTCATATCTGTGGGTCACTGTACTTTTACTGTAAAACACCTCATTTAACTACTCTCACTGCCATTGGCTTTAAAATTATGGTGTTTGTGCCTAGGACAAGTACTTTCTTCCATGGGAGGCTTGGTTACCTCAGAAAGTTCTGCCAATTATGTCAGGGGGAAAAAACCTTCAAAATGCTCCATACTGGCCCTGAGCAGAGAAGTAAAACCAGGTTGGTGAAATAAAAGCTGTGATTCGTCACTGTGTAAGGCTAGGAGGAATTACTGAAAAGCTCCTTGTGTTCCCTCCTCACCCTCTGAATCATTCTGGGTATTACGGTTTAGTTTGCGTATTTCAAAAGCAGAAGAGAAGTCAATGTCGCATGAGTGCTCAAAATGAAAAAGCCACCAAACAGCAACAGATCTGCCATTTGTTTGAGATGATGTATACATACAGATTATTCTGTAAACTGTATCTTAAATTAAAAATTTCTAGATTGTTCATTTTCATAAAGGGAATGGGCAGTTTGAGGGGGCATAAAGAGAGAAAAAAACTTTTATTTTTTTCAGGAAGAGGTTTTTACTGCGCTTCATCCAAAGACTGAGCAATAGTTAGCTGGTCAGTTTGAGTGTTTTTCTTAAATGAGTATGGGGAATAGCAAGTCATAGGAAGCCTGGCCATAATTCCAAGAAAGTATTTGTCTCCTAGCTATCCAAAGTGGTCAATCAAAATGTCAACTTCCCTCAGCAAAAAAAGCAGAATTGCATGAATTTAAAAATATCACAAATATTTCAGCACATAGCTACATATGCCATGGAGACTCAGACACTTCTAACTGATGGTGAAAGCAGAATGTTTATATTAGAAATTATTCTTGATGGTTCTGAATGATAAATGCCAAAAACAAATGATCCTCGAGGGAAATCTATTCTAGAAGAATTCTAAATCTGCTCTGAAAAACATATTCAGCCTGAATAAATTGATGGAACTGATATTTTTCATAAGCCCTTGGTTTTCTTCTTTCATCTACAGTTTCTCAATACAAATATGTAATATTTTTCCCATGCATTTGGAAAATGTGAATTTCTCCAAAGATGATTTCCTAATTTTTTCCACCACCACTTCACCCTCATTACTTATCTGTCCTGATATTTTACCTTTCTAAAGTCTTGAATCAATGAATTATCTTTGTGAAATGCCTGGTCAAGCAGGCATGGACTACAAAAGTTCATGTTTGGAGCTCTTTTTCTGGTAGAGATGGGAAAGGACCAGGGAGTCAGTGAAAAGGGCCTAAGCATCTCTGATCTCCCTGGCTCTCCTTTATTCTCTACGTTAGGAATGTTTGTACTTTAGAATGAGCATTACACAGAATTTTTCCTTTCTCTCTTTTTTAAAGATTTCACTAGTTGTAGTTGCTCTAGGACTCCCCAAGATTATAGAGTTATTAGAGTACAAATAATTTCAAAATTTTAATTAAAAATGGGTGCACAAGAAAGCAAGGAGAACAATATCGGGATCTTAGTCAAAATTCTGTGCCGTTTCAGTTTTCCAATTACTCTGAGAATAAAATGGAATAAAATATAGAAGTGGGAATAAAATTGGATAAAATATAGAAGTTGATATAATTGATATACTGATTCTGTTTCAGAAGCAAGTCCAATATAGAAGTGGATACTCCACCTACACAAGAGTTGTGAATCTGCACCAGTTGTTGAACCTTCACTGGGATTTTATTTTCCACCAGCTTTCATCTCAACATTTAATTTTTTTCCTGGTCCTATGTGCCACGTATCTCCACATGACCAAAAGCAATGATATAAGAGCTCTGTGGCTTGAAGAAAGAAAAGGGAAGATGGGTGGAATGGAGGCCCTAGATCCAGATTACCCACCAGCAAAGCACCCCAGCAGCCCCACATGTAGCCTTGGCACTGCACCCCATGCACTTGTTGGCCCTGACTTGGTTTAGTTGAAGGGGCCAGAGCTGTGCTTCCATCCTCAAAGGTCAAGATCACTGATGGGTGCAAGTGGTCTCTCTGCAGACTCTACTAAAAGTAAGGCTACACATTGCCTTGCATTCTCCAGTAATTCAGATAGAGGTAGTTAGTTTGTTGGAAACCCACCTGTGTGGGTTTTAGGGGTTTTTTTGGGGGGATAGCTTGTAGTGGAAAAAACAAGGCTAAATGACAGGGTGGGAGGCATCTGGGTATGTTGGAGTATTCCTTTTTCCTTAAGCAGACAGGAAAAAAAAAGACATGCAGAACTTCCGTTTTGATGAACTGACTCTAGGTGGCAACAACACCCTGTGTAGCCCTATGAGAGGCTAGTCAGGCAAAGACTAATGCTTATAGAGAGTAAAAAGGATTACAGCATTTCCAGTACTGCTTCTAGAAAATTTTACAGCTGATCGCACCAGCTGCACATTGCTAGAAACATTTTCAGATTCTGCCAGTTTTCATTGTAATAGGGGACTTGGTTTTCAACATATGTTTTGAATAAGATACTGCATGTTTCATTTTGCAGCTATAATACTGCAGGTGTGTAGAGGAAAATTAGCGAATTATTCTCTTTAGGTTATCCTGCTTGGATGGGCAATATCAGGAAGCGCGTGTATAACCCTGATTTGTAATGATGCCCATAAAAGTGCACAGATGGATATGTACAATTGCAGTTCTGTAGCATTCACCAAGGATGCTCTTGAAATGCCACTTCATCATCTTGTCAAGAAAACAGACACACAGATACCTATGGAATGCTTGACACATCTTCTGTGTAAAACACTGTATTATCTGCCAAGAGATTTGTAATGCCCTATGTCATTCCCTCTTCACTATGTATCCAGCTTCCTGGGCTTAGAAGCAAAGTAAACACTTGCACAATATAAAATTCCTTACGAGTATGATAGACTGCAGCATTATCACATTTTTCTCAAAAGCCAGTTTAACTGCTAACTCCGCTGACCCTTGAAATATTGAAATCTATTATTGATGTGCTCATAGACATAGGGAGAAAGCAGAGAAAAAGATACTAGCTTTGATTACCCTTTGCAGCAAAAAACTGTCATTGTAACCACAGTATATACTAATAATGACCACAGAAAATCCTTCAGGTGTGACAACATCATGTTTGTAGCAGGCCAAAGTGTCTGATGGCACCTACAGGATACAATAAACTTCTTTATTACTCTGTCAAAGTGACAAAGCTGCAAATCCCTGTGATTAAATCAACTCGTTTGTATAATTGACTCATTCACCTGCATGTTGTCAATTAATCTCCACTGGGACTATTTCCATTATTTCAAACCTCTAAGCTGCTTTCAAAGACAAGAATTGTCCTTTAAAATGTTAAAATGTATCTCCTGAAAGCAATTTCTTCCTTTCTTAACCAAGTGTGGAATTTCCCTTTAAATTATACTGAATCAGATTTCCAGATCACAGTATTCTAAATCAATATCTTACAATACTCCATAAGCCTGGTACACTGATTTTTAAATATATATTTATAAGGATTTGTTCTTACTAGGTATATATAAACCTATCTAGGATGAGAGTGCTCTAAAAAGGAAAAACCTTTAAGGCACTTTGTGTCATGATATTTTGTGTAGCATATATTTTAATTAGTTTTTCTTCCTTCCAATTAATTAGTAGTTTTATTATACATTTATCAAAAAGTGGAGACATAATGGCAAAAGTAATGGAAACCCAATAAGAAAAATTGCTTATGTCTATGGCATATTGTCTCTTCTCCTACTTCTTACTCCTTTCTCTTTTCTATCTCTTTCAAGATGTCAGAACTTTGAACACAAATGGCATATAGGGCCAAAACAAAATGAGTAATGTATTGAGACTAATATGTCCTCTCCCATCAGCTAGCTCTCTGAGCTTAGGAAGTGTGTTGCCAGTGCTAGCTGTACCTGTGGCAAAACAGGAGAAATATGTAGCTTGCTGAGAGCCCAGTGGGTTTCCAGCTGCAGCTGGGTAGGACATATGCTGGCAGCTCACCAGTCTTATCCAGTACTGACATGGGCAAAATCTGTTTGACATGACAACACGCAGTGAGAAATGTTGTAGGGACTGATAGCTGTTAAATCATGTGTTCCTTCACTCTTCAGCATAAAATTCTGTGGGGGTCTGTATCGCCATTCTTTTACCCCTTGGGCGTCCCTCCACCTTGATTTTCATCCACATCAACGAAGTTTTCCCACTAATGATTTAAATGCTCCCCTAAACTTGTGAATCAGTGCAGTAATGAAAAGCTTATCATCACACCTAAGCTAAAAGTGCCATAAAGTTGTAAAAAGTAGCCTTGTCTCTCACACCAGCCACTGAAACATCGAAACCATAAGTGGCATGTCAAGAGTGGCTACAGCAGGTATGTGTGTTTGTCACCATGCCATGTTCAGAATCAGGCAAGGGGACAAGAAGAAGCTGCAAAGGCTGATGAGATGCAAGAGCTTTCAGAGCATTCTTTATTTGTTTTGGTTTCTTGGGTTTTTTACTCAAATAGGGTCAGACATTGCTTGGTACAGATTAAAGCGTCCTATTTTCTAAATAAAACTGTCTCATGTCTTCAATGCAACACTTTGGGTGCAATATGAAATTTCATTCTCTACAGTACTACCAGCAGTTCCAGGTAATCAGGGAATTATAATACAAACTCAAAACAAATCCAAATGTCCATGTGTCCCATAAGTGTGGATTCTATATTTTTGACCCAGCTAAAGGAAGTCACTCCATTCCCTGTTTATACTCAAAAGCTCTATCCATTTCAAAATAAGTTTTGTTTGGTAAAAGAGTTATCACGTTTTCAGAAGTTCTGCCTTTTACCATATTGTCTCCGTTTGAGTGGGACACAAGTGTTTTGTTGAGACCAAACTACAGGGGAGACCCAAAACTCCTCCCCCTAAG
>JAWWES010000081.1:61158221-61201464 GCA_035583135.1 Lophotriccus pileatus | reverse complement strand
TTGTTATTCTGACTTATAATCTCTCTTTTGAGTTGAGCTCATTTCCCCTGCTGGGTAACTTTTAAACCAGCACAATAGTCAACCCCTGTAGCTTAGCAGTAGCTGAGATGGATAATGCAGCCTCTGAGTTGTTACTTGCATGTTGTGTTTCTTCTGTTTGGCAAACTTGAAAAATCCAGTTTCATCAACATAAACCAGGGAAAGAGAAAAGGGGAGATCCATCTTGCACTTTGAAGGGTGTTTTATCAACTTTGCTACTACTGAGAGAGAGAATAAGAATGTTTCAGGCAGAGAAATTAGAAGAGAATAGATTCGACAAACTGATACGACTGGGCCTCCGGTGGAGGAGGCAAGGAAGAAGAAAGGAGGGACTGCCTCAGCTTTTGTCAGTCGCGTCAAGCAGGGAGAAGGATGTGAAGATGGGCGTCCATGACACACCGTAGGCTGCTGCTGTAGGAAAACGTGTTGCTCCCTGGACTCAGGATAACAGAAGGAAGACCCTAAATCTCAAAAGTGGTGGAATGCAATGATATCTCCCACCTATCTGGCCACTTTGCCCTGATCAATTCTTGGCCTTTCCCTCCTATTCCTTCCCATCACCCGTGTTGCCCTTCCTGTTTGCTGCCTGCATAGTGCCCAGGGCAGCAGGTCCTACACCTTCTCAACCCTTAGGGTCTGGTGCATCATACCAAATTCTCGGCATAAGTCCCAAACCCTGCTGCATCCTTGGATCTTCAACGACCACGAGCTGCTGTCCAGAGGGGTCCCAACAGCAAGTTCCCACACAAAAGCAGTTCCTCACCTGAGGATGTGGAGCTAAACCACTTTCGCAAAATGAAAAGCTTTTTTTAATAAAAAAGTTTGGTCGCGGCTTTGTCGGGGTTTTATGGTGATGCTCTGAGATCAAACGGGCTGCAAAGGCGGGGGACAGGGGGCAGGACCTGGAGTGCAGGTCATCTCCCGACATTTCACGGTATGGGTGCTCCGTGGGTCCCCGCTGCCCTGCAGTCCGCTCTCGGAGTATGAGTGTACCTCTGTGTGCGTTTTGGGGACAAGTCTGCCTGAGGAGGAGGCAGGGACGGGGCGGGGGTGCTTTGAGCCGAGGGGTCACATCCTAGCCCAGGGATGCGGGTTAAGGTGAGGGCGGCGAGGCGCCTTCCCACCTCCGGGCCGGGCTGGGCGGTGCCGGGGGCTGGCTGCAGGCGGAGGCGAAGGAGGAGGAAAAGGCCAAGATATTCCTGAATGAACGGCTCTCTCCTCACCCCACACCTCCACCCGGCTCCCGCCTCCCTCCCGCCACTCGCCGGTGTCTGTTCGAGGCGCAGCCAGTTTCTATAGCGACGGCGATGAGCCGCGGCTCTTCCGAGTAGTAACAAAGCCCGGCCGCCCGCTGCCGCGCCGGGGCTGCAGGGGGACGCGGATCCCTCTCCCGAGGACACCGCGACAGGTACGGAGCGAGGGGATGCCCGGCGGCGAGGTTGGGGGACCTGCCGCCGGGGGAGAGAGGGTCTCCCCCCGCGGGCCGGGCGGCGGCTGCGGGAGAGAGGGGGAGCCGTTCGTCCGTCCGTCCGTCCGTCCTTCCCTCTGCTCGCGTCTGTGGCAACCGATGGACAGCGGGGAGGGGTGCGGGAGTGGAGCCGCGAGTCCGCCCCGGGCGGCCCCTTCCCGAGTTGTCCGCGGCGGCGGTGCGGCTCCCCCCGGGTACCCCCCGCCGGCCGGGGCGGCGGCGGCGGGAGGGGACGGCACGGGCGGGCTCCGCGCCCCGGGCGGCAACCGGTGGGCTCGTCTCGCCCTCTCCGACGGGTACAGCGCTCCTCCTCGCCCCTTAAGGTTACCCTTTGATAATAATATCAATAATAATAATTTTAGTTGTGGTGGTATATATATATGTGTGTGTGTGTATATATATATATATTAAAAAAAAAAAAAAAAAAGACCACCTGGAAATTTTGGGATTGCAAAGTTTCATTCCTTCAGCTTTATGAAGTAATGACAAATAGGATAATGGTTTTAAAATGCGCCACTTAGTTAGGGGAAAAAAAATATAAAGGATCGGTATTATACAGTAAACAAGAAAATCACTGCTTGTTTCTAGGAGTAAGTGTACCGAAGGGTTTTAGGTAAAATGAGTGTAGCTTTCAGAGTCAGAGGCTAAGATGGTAGAGGTGATAAACGTTTTCTTATCTCGGGCAGCCAAGGTTAAGCAAGAATTAGCAGTCCTCACCTACTAGTGTCAGAGGGTGGATGAGAAGGTCATTAGCAGGTCATCTGCCTGAACAGTGCTTGTGGTGGCTGTAATCAATAACATCCGAATAGTAGTTGGCTGCATGAATAACCATGCATTTCAGCAGAAGTTTAAAATTCAGAGGAACTTCCCAATGATAACAGAACGGCTGACCCTGCATGATGAGGTCCTGAGGAGCAATCGTTATGGTTCGTTGCTGAGTGATTTAGGAAATAAACTAGATAGCGAGGCAAGGCAAAATTGTGCTGTGACTTGTATGCAGCCAGCAGCATATTCTAGATGGGAATCTTCTTAGATGTGAACAAGGGGAAAAAGGGAAATAGTATGTGAGATGAGGAGAGTATGGCTATCACAGTTATTGAGTGGGTGGACAAGAATTACCATTTTAAGTAATATGTAGTCTAAATATCAGATTATTAGAGATTTTAAACACTGAGCGTAAGGTAGTATAAGGGCATCAGAACTCAAAGGCTAAGCATTGACTGGAAGAAGTTTGAGAAGCATATAAGTGAAATGTTAAGTGGAGCTACCCATACCATTTAAGTAAATGATGTGAAAGTAGTGGAAAGAGAAGACACAGCTCTTCAGCAATCATGAATACAAGTAGCACAGAAAATGGAGACAGGCTTCTCTTGCAGAAGATGTATAAGTGAAATTAAGTTTTAAATGAGGCTTAATGAAGTTGAAACATTTCTTAATATAAAATTTCAACTAGTAACGTAGCAGTAGATGCTGTGGAATTCAGATGTAGTATTTTAAAAACAGCAACCACAAAAAAGAAAGGGTGGAATTTCTCAGATATGTTGATTGCAGTGCTTTGCCCAGTGTTTATAAGTGCTTGTCCTTTGCTTCTTTCAAAAGTGTCACAACAGTTGTTCTGTTGAAAAAGTTATAACCTTCTAAATGACCTCTGTTTTCCCATGCAACACTGGAAAGAAAACTCTTGAGTTTATTAGATGTGTAAAAATGGAGACCTTGGATTAGTTTAGCATGATGGAAAACAGCATTTCAAGACCGTACTGTGGGCTATCTGAAATTGAATGTACCTCGCAGGAAAGAAAAGGTCAGCTGTGTATAATAAAGACCCAGACACTTCTACTCCCTTAGCTGCATGGCAGAGAATGAGAAACATCAGAACTCAATATGATCTTGCCTTAAAGGCAAAAGGGATAAATAAAATATATAAGGTTCCACTAACAAGTGGCATTTCGGTCCTGAAATTGTTCCTTGTGGAACAGTTGCAAACTCCACTAGATGAAGTTTATCAGAGGTAAGAACAGTGTAGTAGCTGAGGCAGTATCAAGAAAGAACACAACAGTTCAGTACAGATAATACATCCCATAATACAGCCTGACATGCATAAGGGTTTCTGATGGTCTAAACAGTTCTAACAATTGGATCTTAGTCTCTCAGGCTGTCATTTCACACCTTTCTGATGCTTTTCAGTCCACATTAGGTTCATAAGAAGTCTGTACTGAAATTCTCATGAAAGCATCTTCTAAAGCTGTGCACTCTCTGCACTGATATAAAGCCACTGCAGGGATCTGTTTGCCAGTGTTCCTCTTGCTGTGTTCAGTCTGAGTTTAACAAGTTTGTTTATATCCTGGGTGTGATGAGTTGTTGTTAAATGTTTTTTTCTGGACATGTATGTGTGCTTGCTGTAGCCAGCGACTATTTCAAATATACAGGGACTGGTGCCTAGAGGTTGTGATTTCAGTCCTTCCAGACAGGTTGCTAAGGAGTATTAGGGATCCTTGGAGAGCAAAGCTCAGGAAATTCTCCTGTGGCCTTTGCACACATTGCGTGCTGAAGCGCTGCCTATCCAATATAAACTATTGTTCTGACAGTAATATAGTATGGGCAGATGTGTACCTTATGTGGCACAGTATATAACATATGATAATTGTGACTTTTTAGTATAAAGAAAACATTTGCAAGTGTGAGAATGCTCTGGTAAGCTGCAAAAATCTCAAGCCTCTTAAAAATGTACCTTAGGTTTCAAATTCATTTGCAAAGACAGATAAAGAAGTACAAGATGTGCAGCTTTTAACGTACTACAGCTCTAAAATTTTTAAAACCCAATTCTCTGTGTTTCAGTCAGCTTGTTTTTCCTGCAGAGACAATGTAGCAGGATTTTTGGCATAATAAATGCCATAATTTGGCATACTTTTCCTTTTCCCATTTTATCTTTTCCACTATAGATGGTTGAACGCAAACTTTCAGTAAAAGGTGAAATAACACAGCAGCAATTAAAGTTTAGTCCAGGTAGTGTGAAAACCTGAGATGTTCCAGTATCTCTGAAGTGTTGAGCAGATTTCAAATTTATTTAAGTTCTGTCTGATACTTTGTGCCATTTCCATGAAATTTAACCAAAGTGTTTTGAAGTTGTAGTTCCCTGAAAGACTCAGGTTCCCAGGTGTTTTTTAGATATGTATCACATTTTGAAAGTAGCATCTATAAAGGTTACTACCACTTGTGTTGCCATATTCAGAAACTGGGGAAAGGAGTAGAACAGACTGTTTTATCTCTCAGCTTTCCTATCTTAATCAGGAATTGCCTAAGTTATTTGCAGAAATGGCAGCCTGCTAGAAGGAAAGGAGCATGACAATCTGGATTTGAGAAAACCTGAAGGTGTATGGAGCTGCAATGAGGAACAAGGTGGGGGTTGATGTGTGCTCCATGATGGAGATGTAGCCCTGGAGTCAAGGAATATGGTGGGAGAGTTACCTGGGATTGGTATGAGGAGTCAAGTTGAGAGAGGACAGCGACAGACTGGTGGAGACCCAGCTAGGAAAACCTGTAGATATTAGACTGTGTGCATCAGTTCCTCACAGTGGATGGCCCAGTGAGGTGCTGAAGGCTTCTTTTAGACCCCTTTTTGTAAGCCTTCAAGGCTTCATCAGCAATATCTCTGTCAAAGGGTGCTGGTCAAGAAACCCAAACCTTTCCATAATAGTTTCAGGGCAGGTGGTGTTCCAGGCAGGGGAACTCATTTTGGCAGGCAGTTCATGACAAAGAAAGAAAACTCGCATTTCGGATGGATGTACTCAGGCAGGAGATGTTCTCCTGTGAACGGAAAGAAAATATTCCCCCCTTGGTGACTCACAAGCAGTGACCTGATGAGAGTCTGCTTGAAAAAGCATCTGACCTTGAAGCTTCTGCTGTGGCATAGCTTTATGTGAGAGTATGGCTTGACCGCTGAGGAGCTACCCTGCAGGTGTTTATCAAGAACCTGCAGAAGCCATTTGTCTCCCAACACATGATGGGGGACCTGGAGTATTTCCACAGTAGTATTCTCTGTTGAAAAGAAACCTATTCAAAACTCAAGCTGATACTGACTTTTCACTGTTCAAACAATTCCTATAAGTAACTCTCAAAAAAAGCTTGTTAAGGCTTACCAGTACTGTTGAAAATATGTAGTTTATTTAGCTAGAATTTTATAAAATCACCTTAAGCAGAAGTTTTGGGTAGTGTTTGTGGGCTGTTGTATAACATGTGTGTGTAATGAGGGCTTTTATCTTCCTGTATCTTTTGTAGTTCATTGAGTTCTACTTGTATGCTGTTAAAGTGACAGCTAAAAGAAAGTCAAAAAAAACCCAACCAGTGATGTGTTTGGTGCTAGCTTCAAATAGTGCAATGAATGAATTGCAGGGCCACAAATTAAACAATGAGAATAAAACAAAGCGCTCGCTAAATAACTGCTGACTATACTACACACTTGATGAAGCTTCCTGTGGAAGAAAATGATGTGTTGTTGTATGACTAAAACTGTATTGTAATACATATATTCATTGGAATGCTGATGTTGTGTAATGCTCTTGGATTAGTTTTCAGTGTATTACAGACATTTTACTGTGTCCACTAAATCAAAGAGCGCTTTTGTACCTGATGCTTTATTCCTGTAATCAAGTTGCCTCTCATTCTCTGGCAAACTAAACAGATTGAGCTCTTTAAAGCCTTCACTTGAAGGAGTTTTATTCATCTCCTGAATATTTCTTTTTGTGACTGATCTCACTGTTCCTGTGAGAAACTGTCCAGTCGTTCAATGTCTTTTATAAGAATGTGAACATCGGAACAGTGCAAAATATTTTAGTTTGACTTTCGCAGTATAAAAGGTAATGATATCTAGAGGTAGAACCCAGCTGTGTTTCCCTCCTCAACTATCCCATGTTGCTAAATCCATGTTGCCATGATCTGACACTCAATGATTTGGTCTCTGTGACTTCTATATGTCCCTGCACATTTCAGGGGGGTTGGACTAGATGACCTTTAAAGGAACCTTCCAATCCAAACTGTTCT
Source organism: Lophotriccus pileatus (assembly GCA_035583135.1). Taxonomy (NCBI): domain Eukaryota; kingdom Metazoa; phylum Chordata; class Aves; order Passeriformes; family Tyrannidae; genus Lophotriccus; species Lophotriccus pileatus. Next base: position 61,194,920 of record JAWWES010000081.1, on the reverse strand, counting down.
ATGATTCTGTATTTTTTCAGTTTATTTGTTTTCCATTAAATAGTTCCCTATTCTCAAGGACTGGTCTGATAATTCCAATCTCTGTAACGGGTTGTATTCAGGTGCATTTTGTTTGAATGAGCCTGGTTTGCTAAATAATCCTGTCCTCTTAGATATTTAATTTTCTGCCAAATTTTTGAAGTTATTTTATATTTCCTTCAAGTCCAAAGGTGAAAAAATTTATTAGCCTAGTTCTCAGCCTCCCATTAAAAACATACCTATTAGATAATTCCTTCTAGCAGGTATTAGTGGAGAAAAAGCTGTGAATTTTTAATCTACTTTCTTCATTCACAATGTGAGTTAGGTACCCAACTTATGTGAATAGTCATAGCTTTGTCTGTAGCAACCTGATATGGTAACAACGCAGCTAGAAAGTACTTAAATATTAAAGAGAAATGCTTTTTGTATTTTCTTAATTCCTCATTTTGTTTGTATCACTTGAGAAAAGTTGAGAGCTGGAAGTGCTCTCTGCATTTTTCAATATTCAAATGTACTTCTCCTTTCTTCTCTGCCATCTCCATGTTTGTGCTATTAAATTCAAGGCTAACACCTTGAATAACGTTTGTTTAGTAAATGGAAATGAAATATGATTTTACTAGTCAGATCTATCTGAAAAGACCAAAAGGGAGAGCACCTTCTGAGTGTATAGCTTCTATTATTCTACACTGGCCATTAGGTGGTATTTTACACTCAAGATGATAGGCATGGGTACGTGCTCATTTAAAGATCAGCTAAAAACGAAAAATTTCATTTCTAGCCCACTCTGTCTTTTAAAAGTTAGGTACAAGCATCTATCCAGTAAGATAAAATCTGCCCTCTTTATACTGTAAGTTTTTCTTAGCCTGAAATATAAACTTAATTGTCAAATACCATGTCTCTCACAGGACAAAGAGACAACAGAGACCATACCATCGATGATTCATCTGTTTTTCTTATCAGTCATTCAGACCTTTTGGTGATGCATGGATGAATAGATTTGGCCTAAAATTGTAAGCCAGCTTGGCAGCTGGCAGGTAAGTTCCTGGAAGCTCACCAAAATACTTTCTCCAAGCATCACACTTCTATTTTACATGTTGTATTTTGCCAAATCATATCCTAGAATATAAAATATCCTCTTAAGACAATAGGATCACACTTAAGCATACATCTACTTTCAGTGGAACTTAAGCATATAGAGACTTGTACATATACTCAGGTAGGGATCCGAAGAAGGATGCCTTTTTGGATGGGAAAACAGAGAAACAGTTCTTGCAAGACTTGGAAAGAGCAGGTCAGAGCTGAAAATTTATGGTGTGCAGGTGGCATAAAAATGATGTAATAATATTGCATATTGATGATTCCCACAAAAAATCCCAAATGAACCAAGTTTCCAATACATTTTGTGTCATCTGTTTCTGAAGAATAAATGAAACTTTCTTACATGACTGCAATACCATCTAACAGGCAAGTTAAAGCATTTTATAAGTCTGAAATGAGGAAACATTAAGTGCAGTTGTGCCTCCCTACCTTTCCCTGGTATATCTCCCAAAATAGTTTGTCCTAAAGTAGTTTGCTGTGGTAATGGATCTGGCAGCATTTGCATTAAGAAGATTTTTTTTATTAATGTATTGCAACATGGCCAAAACATTTGCTTCTTGCTGAAGTGTGAGTTTTAGGATTTGAGGATAGTTTTCAGTGTGTTCATTGGTGTAAATGTAAGAGTTCCACAGCAAATATTGACATAGATTTATTAAAATATGAATTCTCATTGACTCTGGGACTGGGAGGAGGGAAGCCTATCACAATGACACATAGAAAGAAACTTTCTGGTGTGGTTCTTATAAATGCAGTTTTGATATTCAGATATAGCTGTGAACAAATTGAAAAGCCTTCTGAACTTCATGCTATGTTGAAAATTAAGTCATCCACCTATTTTTCTGTTTCAGTAAAGTAGAATTATTCATGAAATGTCAGTTGTGCCAGTTTTTAAATTAATTTTCAGATTTAATAATATTAATATGATACTTCCCTCACTGTCATTTATATAGATAGCTCATATAGTGCATGTGTAGGTCCCTTGAGAGGGTAACAATTTCTCTGTAGCTTTAGTCCACACACATGTGCAGACACACATTTATACATGCTACCTTCTCAAGAGAGCTAGAATATTTAAAAGTATGCAAATATATGCACATATATATTTATATTTGCCAGCCAGACCGAGGGTATAAATTGACATCACATATACATGTGCGGAAATTTTCTGGGTACAGTGCTGTAAATTACTGTACAAACAAGTTCATCCCTGTCACCTTTTGTTTGCCTGTTACTCTAGGAAGAGAAACAATTTCACACAGTATGATCAGTAAAGTGCAACTGTGGACATAATTCATGTCCAAAACAGAAGTATCTGTCCACTGACTGTAAAATAGTAACTTGTAATAAACAATCCTGTTGCATAGTCGATGCCTCCTCCTTTATGCTGTACCACTCTGCACCTCTTTCAATATCAGTATTGTGTCTTTATGCTTAGTTTTTTCACCCCTTTATTTCACTTATGATCCTGTCTGTATGAGTGAAGGAAGCCAACCTCATTGGAACACAGATTGTAATTTTTTTTAAAGGTCTTTCAAAGAGTTATCCTATCCATTTTATTTTGCTGATCACACATTAGCAATGTTAGCCAAAGAAGAGATAAACAGCAAAAAGAAGCATGAAATAATGCTATCAGAAATAATAACTCCTGGGAAATAAAAAATATACAGTGATGATCACATGGCTGGCTGTATTGAAAAGTAAGGTTGATATCACCCTGTTACTGCTGGCCCAGAGCTTCTTTGATCATGTTTGAAGAGTTGCATTTGTTTGGGGATGTTTGGAGGGTTGACAAAGGGCAACTTCAATGGACATTTGCTTTTATGTTTGTATATACATAAAATTAAAATTCAAATGCTTATATGCGTGTTATAGTAATGCACATAGCTGATGGATTCGATTCATTGTTTGTTGTTCAAACGTTAGCAATACCTTTCATGGACAAGACACAATAATATAAACTTTGCTGTTCACAGCATAATGTCTGAACAGACAAAAGTGCAACCAGTAGGGTAAGTCAGAAAATTCCAGAGAAGGAGATTAATATTATTTGGCATCAGTTTTGAGTCACAATGGATAGAAGTGGTTTGCTGCGTTTTATGGGGGTTTTGTTTGTTTTGGTTTGGGCTTTTTTTATGGCAGGGAATATGAAAGATATGGGTCTTTAGCGAAGAAATATGAATTAGGAGTGGGATTTCTGGACTGGCATGTGGCTGAGAATGAATTTCTACCCTGGCAGAAATGTCTGTTAAAATACCTAATTTCGCACTAGCAGTACACACTGAAATGTTTATACCAAATTTTCTAGAGGATACGCTGAAAGAGTGTGGAGCGCTCAGACAATGGGCAAAGCCTGAAAGACTTACAGAAAAAAAAATTCAAACTGAACCCATATATTGCAAGGTCATATTGTTCTGAGAGAAGAAACAAATCTTGGGAAAGCAATTTCATCAGCATTCATAGCACTGAGCAGTGGCACAGTTCCTGTGAAGCCTGCTCCAGAACTGACGTCGTTTGTCCACCATGACATACTAGGCCACTCAAACTGGCACACAAATACTGAGCAGCTGCCTCACACAAATCCAGTTGCGTACCTCCAGCAAAAGAAAGACTCTAGTCAGAGATATGAATGCTTATTCACCCATCTGCAAAAAGTAATGCAGTGTGCCAGGCAGCAAACAGCAAGCATCATACATTCACTGATGAGCAAAGTGAGAATGGGGAAACCACAGGGAATTGTGTTGATAGGAAATGGGCAAATATTGGAGGTCTGTTCAGCTAAACCTGCTGGTTCCAGCGAGGACACTTGACAAAGCTAACTTCCCGTGTACAACTCCAGATGTCCATGAAACTTGGGTTGGTTTTTTTTTCCCCAACGTTTCTTTCACACAAGAAAATAATGGCACTGACACTAACACACTAGAGATGGTCCACTGGAGGTCTGAGAGGAAGGGAACTGAAGTCATAGATCTCCTCTCTGCCTCTCCACAGGGCCAGCTGCCCTGGAAAGACTGAAGTTAAGAGTTGTGGCTATTGTGTTCCTGGAGCTGGCTTTTGGCCTCTGGGATATCACAATCAAGACATTCACAAGTCACTCCAATTTTAGGGTTTCTTTTCGTTACATTTGGAACCAGAAAGTGCTGTTGTTAAGGAACAGACAGTATAGAAACATCTTTGATCCCTTGCCTAGACTGGGTGAATTAGCTAACTGTTGAGTATCTCACGCTGTGCAATCATTATTGTTCATCATTGTGACAGGCCGGAAAGAGCAAACATAATAATTAATACAACGGCATTGTGATAATGGCATTGTGTCCCGGCTTTAAATTGTTTAAACGAAGCTCCTCTTTTATTTAAGTAACTCCCTGGTAATTCTGTTAAATCTTTCTTTTCTTCAGTCTTGAATCAGCTTTTCAATAGAGACATCTTGTGTCCTCTGGTGAAGTGCGCTTACAGGCAGGGAATGTCTGTGTTTGTATGTGCATCACTCCATTTCGAGTACTGATTGTAGAGCATAACTACGACTGATTAATTTTCTTCAAATGTTAGATAAAATTATCCAGCTAGATATTATGGCACACATGCCACCTGTAGGTTAGACCATTACTTTATTAATGTAATTTTCAAATAAAAATATTAAGGTACTTTTCATGGAATCATAGAATGGTTTGGGTTGGCAGGGACCATGATGCTCATCTAGTTGCAACCCTCCTGCCAAGGGCAGGGACAGTATCCACCGTACCAGGTTGCTCAAAGCCCCATCAAACAGGCCTTGAACATTTCCACTTCTTTTCTTCTGCATTTTCAGAAATGCAGTATTTTATTCCAGTTGAACAATTCAACAGCAACAATGTTCTACCTGTTATGCTTTCTTTTATGAAGAGATAGTAGTGCTCATTTTCAGTGTGAAAATTGCAATTATTTTGCATTTTCCTCAGTATGTAGTAATGGATTTAGAAGTATGGAAGGATAAAGTTGAGGCAATGCACTTCCTCCTTTGTAACGCTTCCTGGAAAATGGACTGTATGTTAGACCTGCTTTTGAAAATCAGAACAATCAAAAAAGTAGTTTATTAAAAATGCCTGAAAATGCGATCATTTGTTTTCAAATATATACATATAAATTTTATTTTTATTTGATACTGCAGTTCATGTGTGATTCAAACAAAAGTACTCAACAGTCAATTTTGTTTGTATGTTTCTTTTACTGTCCATTCACAGTGCCGAGGATGTGTAATGAATAGAACCCTACAGATGAAGACACACATAAGGAAATGGCACTAAGTGCCTGTGCTAAAACTGAGGGCTCTCCCTTAAAGGCCAGCAGTAGCCAACATTTCCAAGCAGGTATTCTTTAGTTGGGGATTAGGGAAGCTTCTCTAGAGCAACCCTGTGATCTGTACTGGCCACAGGTAGATGTCAATGCCTGTCAAACCTCTCAAATTCACTGTTCCTTGTGTGCCTTCAAAAACCTTCCTTATCATCTTGTGTTTGCTTCCTATGTGGAGTAGCAATGTGCTTGATGTGAGAGGTTGTCTTGGATCTGCCCCCTGAATGGTGAAAGAGCCAAGGGGCATCTGAATGCATTCTTCACTGGGAGTCACTGCCCAGAGGTTTGTGGGCCCTCCACCATCACTGGAGACATTAAAAACTAAAATGGACTAGGCTCTTCAGACCAGTCTTTACTTTTGTTGAGAATTGCAATGGAAACCTTGATTGGTGTGAATGGGATTGAATAGGTGCAGAAGCACCAAAGTAACAAGAATGGCTGTTGATGGCACCCAAATTAGAAGGTCATCTAGATAACAGCACACAGCTATGTGCAGCTTCAAAGGACACCCACTTCAGGAGACAAGTCAGTGAGTAAACCTTGATGACTCACAGAGGTGGAACAGGAAGAATAGGTTGTTTTCTGTTACCTAAAGACAACAGAAAAGCACATCCAAGCAACAGCACGTTGCCAACCTAAAAAGAAACCAGAATTCAGGGTGAAGACTGGATAGCTCTCATCCCTTGTCCACTGTGTTGCAAGGAATGTACCTCCATTATGAATACTGAACAGATTTTTGGTTACATATGCCTTGGTGCTTGTCAGTGCATGGGATGGACTGAGATTAACACCTTCCCATTTTGTAAGATCTCACATTGAACTCTACTAAATTGTTGGTACATGGTGTTGCAATATTGTTTTCTGGATTTTTCAGAAAGTGAGGTTTGAACCAGATGACTTCCAGAGTTTCCTTCCAGTGTAAATTGTTCTCACTTGAGTGCAGGAATTAGTGGAGTATATTCCATGAACATCTCTGCACAGGAAGTAAGATTAGTATAATATAATTTTGTGGTCCTTTCTTAAATCTTACTTTTTTATCTTTGTTTGCTCCAACTGTGATAGATATATATATTGTTTATTAAACATGTCTTATTAGTTATAGCAGAAAAGGTTAGAATGCACATATATATTCGTAGGAATGATAAATATATAGTGTTGAATATGTTTTATTAGCTATAGTCAAAAAGGTTAGAATGCACATATATATTGTCTTATCAGTGAAAAGTTAGAATGTAAATATAGTATTCTAAAGTCAGAAGTGAGACTGTAAAGAATTTTGAAACAGAACAGAGCATCATGTATGAAAAACGGCCGGAGGGGGGTGTTAACTGAGTAACCTAAGAAAAGAGACCTGCACACTGTTAGCCGCGGAAAGATAAACAACTGATAAGGAGGCACTAATGGCCGCCTGATGCCAGAAAAAGCAATTAAGCATGGGATGCTAAAAGGAACCACTTGACTGAAAAAAAGAAGACAAAAGGAACTATAAAAGGAACTGAATTACAAAGAAGGCGTGGTGGTTTTGAGAGCAAAGACTTTCACCATCACCCAGCGCTGTCTTTGTTCTTATACTTGCTTGCTATAATTAAATAAATTCTGTTTGGGCATGATCTGTTTTGGTCGTAATTTATAACACAACTACCCATGTCTTCACAGGTGAGGATTAAATATTGTTTTCTTTTTTAAAAACGGATTTGAGTCATGCAGGTACCAAAAAAAGAAAAAAAGCAAACACAAACCAAAATATTTCTAAACATAAAAGTTAGTTTCACCTTCCCAAGAAGGGTTATTTTGATCATGTTAAATAATCTTGCACTTGAAAAGATTCTGTTCAGTGTATCTTTCTGATCAGAAGGCTGTAAACCTCTGAACTTCAGGGACCTGGAATTGAAATGTCACCACGGTTGTTGGCTGAGACAGGATCAATCACAAATAATGAGGATTATGTATCCACTTAAAAAAAAAACAAACCAGTGCCCAGACTGAACTTTCCAATTTGCAGACCTCATCTTGTTGTGTTCTTTATGGTGCTAAGCTGATTGTATGAGCCTCCAGCCATGAATAATCTCTCTCATTCAGCTCTACTGCAGTATTGCTGGACATATAGAATGAAGGCATGTTACTCGAAATGATGCACATCTGTCAGCTCTACCACAGGCCAGGAGTTGTGCTTGTTGGTTTGCTTGTTGTCTGAGAAAATACTGTTTCTTTAAAAACACTAAAGGATCTGCTGTGACCCCACACACACCCTTAACAGAATTTTCTGTTAGATGAACCAAGCCATTTGTCATGTTGGTGGTCTTACAACTCAGGAAGTAAATGTTATACAACAAAATAAAACAGTTTTCTCCTGAACTTTGCTATTTCAATGTAGCTATTTTATGGGTATTTCCAGTGTCAAAATTACATGTTGTTCCTACATACTTTCCCGCTCTATCATTCTGTTACTATTTATCACATTCGTTCTCATCAGTGTGGTGGGCAACAGAAGCCATATGTCATTTCTCCATTCAGATTGCTACCAAAATTTCCCATCATCTATTCTTGTGTAACACTCAAAATTTTCCTCACCTCCCACCTCTGTCTGTGCCTTAATACTTTCTTACTTTGATTCCAGTAAAATGTGACATATACCTTGTAACCTACACTTTCCTAGCTGACTTGACTCCTCTGTGGCTTCCCTTTACCTTGTCTAAACCCCTGTACACTTTTTTGGCCGTCTTCCCAAAGTGTGTAATACTGTATCTTTGAAATTCCCCACAAATTCACCTGGTGTATCAGCTCAAACTTGGTTTTATTCCATTCAGACCTTCTCCCCCTGTACATGCTTTCTGCTTTTTTTCCGCAGCATGACAATTTAGAAAGCTTTTTCCTGAATTTTCTTCCCTCGCACTTAGCTCTCTCTATCCACTCCCTACATAAAACTCTTTCCGATTCATCATACTGCTGCTTTTCTCTGATTCACAGCTCTCTTCTGTAAAGATCCCAAGACTCTCAGATAGCAATCTTGTAAATTGCATTCTGTGCTCAGTTACACTCAGGCCACATCAGTAACTCAATGGAATTGAGCTAAGTGGCTTTGCGCAAATATAAGCAAGAGTAAGATTTACTTCAGAGTGCTTAGAAAAGATAGTGAGTGTTTACTTTGAAGGTCCTTTTTTGTTCCATTTGGTTCTAGTTCTTAATGATGTGGTTATTAAGGTGTTGCTGTAAGATGCCTTTTATAGTCTTTAAAGAGAATTATAATGTGTGGTGCTCTAGTTTGTTTCTCTGAGTAGCTAGGTTAAAATCTTACCATGTGAGGTAAGGATTGATGTTGATGGTGAGTGGGATCCCAAGTTCTTTCAGAAGCATTGGTGTTATAAGCCAATGGTTCCACCTGGTGTGTTCACAGAATGAGAGACATCTGAGCCTGCAGTGTCTCCTTTGGGTATGATACCAAGTCTGTGTGAGTGTATCAAATACTTCATTCACATAATGTTTGATCAGTAAGTCCTTCAGACTTGATATCCTGCCAATGGGGCTGCCACAATTCATGTATTCATAAACAGTGTCCTTGAGATCTTGTCTGCTCCTTTCTGCACAACCCAGTGTATTAAAAGAACTTTATCTTTTTGGGGAAGGGAACAGTGTCCTGCAGTTTTTATGAATGACTAGATGCTGTCATAGTTGTTTACTGATGATGTTCCCTGGTTGGAGTTATATATTATGAAACACAGTTGTTTCCAAGATTTAATAATGTGACAATTAAAAAACATAATAATTTTTTTTTAATAACAGACCCAAGGAGAAATTAATGGCTGATTGTGTCACTTTTCTAGTCAATCCAGCATGACTTTTGCCTTAGCAGGGATTACAAATTAAAGACTTGAATAAATGAGGCAGTAACAAATTTTAGAAACATCAAAAAAGTTTCTGTTCTGCGAAACAGCAATGAAGAAAAGCATACAGTATTCTACCAGTGCGTAATCCTCCCAGATTTCTCCCTGTTACCCAAATAAATAAAAATTTTGCCTGGAAGGCCTGCATGTGCATCCTAAGAAAATCCAAGATTTAGTTCCTGCTGTCATTTTCCAAGGTAAAGCCAGTGACAAGATTTAATGAACAAATCCCTCAAGTAAAGTTTTTCTTAACACTTCTTTAGGACTACAAGCAACCATAAGTAAAGCAACAGGAAGAAGACTTTTTTCCCCAGACAAAGGGCTCTTTTAAGGCAAGCCAATGTGATTTGTTGACATATTTGCAAGCGTTGCATCTCATTTGGTTGAATCACTCCTGATTTACACAAGAGGATCTCTGTCAAATGAATTATCAATATGCCATATTGCCATTTTGCTTATCAAAAGAATTAACCACTCTGACCTAAAAGGAGACGGTGATTTTATTGCTGTACTATGCCATAAATATATCTCTGAAAGTGCTGAACAAAGCTTTTTATTTTATACAGTTGAGTGGGATCATTGAAAGCTAGAGATTTGGGCATAGACAGAGTGACATACTATCACGTTTTGCTGTGGAAAAGGAATGCTTCATTAATAAGGCAAAATGGACACTAGAGTTGTCTAGTGAATCTACTTGACATAAAATTCACTACTGGAACACCTGATTCTCCCTCAATCCACCTTTGTCTTATGATCTGTCCATATAACAGTGTTCTGTGAAGCCCACTCAGAAGGAGTCTCTCAGGAGAAAAATCATGAAAGTTCAAGTTTCTCAAGCTTTCTACTGTAAGTCTTGTCACTTCAAATACACAAGACATTTATGAGCATAAAAAAAAGTTGAAAGGCATCTGTATGGAAGAACACAGACATCATGTGAATAACGACAGTTGCATAAAGTTTTGAGTAAGTGGAAATTAAAGACCCTGTTTTCCGTGGTTACTGATCCTCTGAGATACCTGGTTCAAACTGAGACATATCTAAATCTGGAAACTAAGAAGGAAAGGTACAACTTTTACTGTCTTTTAGGGTATCTCCTATTGCATTTCAAAATGTATCTTCTTGTCAACACTCTACAGTGATGGCTTACAGATAGGCAAGATATATTGGCAAAAGTTATAGAAAAGCCTCAGCATATTAGCACAGGATGATAGAGTGGGAAATGGTACATAAGACTGACTGATTCTCCTACAAGCCAGATTAACTTAGCTCATCCAGAACTGCATGTTATTATAGCTAGGTTGGTTCCAGTATGAATCTGGCTCAGTTATGTCAACACTGCACTGCAGATTAAAGTGCAGATGTGCCCGCTGTTGCAAAATATATCCACCACAATTAATGGGAAAAACCCCCCAGGATGCACTTTCTTTGGGTGCACTTTCTGAAAGAGCTCTCTAGAAGCAGAGAAGGACAAATATGTGCTCAGAAGTTCTCATCTAATATTGTAATCATTTGACTCTGGAGCAGAATTGGATTTTAATCAATTTCACAGAGTTCTTTCTGTCAAGAAGCCAAGCCCAAGGAAAAAGGTGTATATTAACTTGATGTAAATTGTGAGGTCTGCATTTGCAGAGTTCTGAAAAAGTCAGATTCAGAGTGGATGCTATTCTGCCTTTTGCACTGATTTTTATTGCAATACTTGTAACTTTTATAAACTTTGGTTTAGTAGGCTAACAAACAGCAGTATGCTGTACTGGTGCTTCAAACATGGAGCTTTCCATGGGAAAGTAATAGCATAAATAAAGACTAATGCATCTTAGCTTCCAGAAAGACAGTACATTTATATAGGGTTTTTTCCCTAAGTCTTCAGTTCTTTGCAAATTGTATACATCCAGCACACTGGAAATGAAGACATAGTGTTATGCCCTAATGTCTAGTTAGTTAGTTCACTTACTAGTGAACACATCTTTATAACATCACTTTTTGGAAAAGAGACACAGTAGAACTATCAGAAGCCTTATATTCACTCGCTTAAGTAAAAGCAGAGAAGAGGAGATTCATTATTTAAAATATTTTAAAGAAAACTGTCATTTAAAACATCTGGTACTTTAAGATGTTCCTGGTTATGTTTCTGTTCTATCAGAAAATCTTAGTTAGTAGAAGGCATGAAATGTTTTTTTTAATTTCCTGCTTTGTTCCATAAGTCTCAGCCAAGCTGTTCATTTGTATAGAAAATCCGATATCCTTGAGAATACTCACTGAAGAGCTGCTGTGTTGATGTTGTGATTTTTATTACACTAAGTGAAATTCAGAACTTGTTAGTGTTCTATTTTCTAGTTTTGCTAGCCTTGTGCTGCATGTTGCAAGACACTTAAACTAAAATCCCCACTGATTACCAGTTAAGAATATACCAATACCTAGTCTCAGTTATTAATTTACACTAAACCAGGTAAATAGTCAAGTGTAATGAATCCCTATGGACTGTGTTTAAACCCTTTTAAACCTTTAGAATTCCATTTTATGTTCTTTCTATCTGTTTTGTGTTGGTTGCTTTCTTTTTCTTTCTAATTAGTTTAATATATAAGCTGTTTCTGAATATGCCTTGATTACTTCCAAAATTTCTGAAGCAATACTTTCCTCTCATGCATTTTGTATTTTAAATGTGCTCAGCTAGCAGACTTCAAACATTTTCATTTAGTTTAACCTTTCAGCCATTGTAGTTACAAATGACATCAAAATGCTGTAGCTCTGCTCAAAGTAAAGACAGTTTCATACCCTTCATTGAGTTCATGAGACTTGGTCAGTGTAACTCTTTAGGTTGGTGGAAAATTTGTAAAGTCCAGGTTGTTCTTGTCCCAAAATAGAATTATGCAGCTCTTGCTGAAACACATTTTCTAACCACAGATTTTCCGATTTTTTGCAGGTTCATATTGATCCGATTTAGACCTGATTGGATTTGCTGCCGTGGCAGTAAGAGGCAGTATATTTCTATCAGAAACACGTGTGAGGGAGGTGCACAGCATTCTTAACTGGATTCTGATACATGCTATGAATAAATGGCAGCATCTTCCTGCTCCTCTTACCAAGCCCGAAGGGCACTCCAGGCCTGAGCGTGCTCACAGAAGTAGCACTACCCAGGGGTCTCAGGGCAACCCCTGGTGACCATGGTATCTTCAGAAATACCCAGAGGATATCTTATTTCAGCTCATCCTCACAGATTCCTGTGCGCTTTAGGAATGATGTAAAATGAGATGACATAGACATAGTAAGTAGAGGTGATTTTATTTTTGTCCACTGAAGAAAATGTGACCCAAAATCTGAGGTCTGGTCTTCAAAGCTAACTCTGCAAAGCTAACTCTCAAGGAGACATTGAGATTACCAATGGAGAGAATTTCTCTTGGGAGAGCAGTCATACCCAAGTGTCTGCTTACAGAGTGTAGTCCCTATATTATTGCTGTATATAGAATCTCAGCCCATAAGGATTCTCTCCTTTATTTGAAGTATTCCATCCAGTAGCACTTCAGCTTTTGCTGAAAATTCAGAATAGGCAGAAAAAATACCACATTTCACTGCTAAATAACATGTTAAAAGAAGAGTAATTCATATCAATCCCCCTGAAGTTTAATGTCCTTTATACGCATTAATCTCAGTAAGCAAGTCTCCCCAGCAGAACACTCCAGTGATTCCGAGATTGGTTATGTAGCAATTTGTGGAGCTCTGACAGTCCTGGATCAACCCCAGTATCTACAAAGGTGCTTCCAGAGCAATACTTAAAGCTGTTCTTGTTTAACATGATCCTATATTCCTTAAAGGAATAGAATAAAAGCTGTGTGTATCATTTGACACAAATTAAGTGCTTCCATCCACTTTTTAAATGCATGCAATTTTATTTCATGTTGCTGCATCTAGAATGATGGGTGTGCATAAAGTACCTGTTCATTGCATATGGTGTATAAATCTGGCCAAATGGAATTTTTCTTGCAAATACTTTCTAAGAGGGCAGTATATGTTACTGTCAAAGTAAATGCCTCCTCACTGACACTTGTCCATTGGGATCATTCATTTCCCATGAATGCAGTTGAAGACATACAACTTTACTGCATGTCAACAAGATCTACTAGTATGGTATTTTTATGGCATCTCAGGATTTTTGTTTACCTTTTTTTTTAAATACATCAATAAGATTTTTTGAAAATTTTTTCTTAGTTACATCATTGATATTTTAGTGATAATAATGATGCTATTATAATAAGAGATATAATAATGTCAAGTTAGGAGGGATTATATGTCAACTATTGCTATATTGCTAAAATAAAAATAATTTTTATCCCAGCAATAACTATTTTTAGATGTGTGCTTTAAGTGAACTAAATTAAATATAAAAATTGCACTTCACTGCACCCAGGTTAAAGTGTTGTTTCCTGAGACCCCTTACTTTTCAAGATATTAGTACTTTCTGCAACATCAGCTAGATTAGATTTTGCTTGCCAACATTTCAGAAAGGACAGGATGGTGGAAGACCAGGTCTGGAAAAGTTGTTTGTAAGTGGAAATCTGTATTTGATTTGGAATATTTTGACATTCCATTTTCAAACATTCTGTGACTGAAGTAACTGCAGTTGTTTTTTACCATTTCCTTTCTGCGCAGGATAGCATGCAAATTCTGAGCAGTAGTTAAAGCAGAAAACCTTGTTACCCAGTATATGTAAAGAGTACATAAAATTCAGTAGCAGTACTGCTTTGTATAATGCCCTACCCTTTTTATTTCCTGTTTGCACTAATGTATTGAGATAAAATAGGCAATATAGTAAAATCTTTATACATAGGCATATCCTCAAAAGTGTCCGAAACAGAATGGACCAAGTTAAACATACTTGTATTAAATGGATTGTTCTTAATGGCAGTAGAAAAACCAAGAAGTACAGCTTCATTTCTAGTCTGTTTTGTGATTGTTTTCAGCTTCATTAGAACAAAGCTAATGCCACACTTTCTTTCTATTTAAATCTTATTTTGAAGGCTAATTGGAACTTACTTATAATGCATTAAAATGATTCCCATGTGCTAAGAAGGATTTCTCCCTGGATGATGTAATCAAGTTTAATTTTCTGTGATTTTGTCTCACCTGGTCCCTCCCAAATTATATAACATAGAAAATATGTCCAAAGAAAGGGATTCTGTCATATTTGGGGGATCTTACATTTTGAGTATGTCACTTCATATCTTCCAGCACAAGTAATTTTTATTTAAAAATTAAATTAAAAAATTTATTTAAAAAGTAAAAGTTATTTGCTTGCATTTCTGGACTAATTTTAATTGCTTACATTCAAGCACACAGTAGCTAGCAAAGCAAGGATGTAAAATTCTATGGTGCTATCATCATGTGTTCTGAAACCTAATACAAAATCATGTTGGCTTTTAATAAGGTCTAATATAAAGATAAATCCTAGACATATCTGTAGGCCATATAATGAAATATTTATGCCTATATTAAGAAATACTGGGAAGCTTTTTATTTATTTATAATTTTGTATCTTTTCAAGTCATATTCTAGAGTCCATGTCCTACAGTCTGTTCAATTCTCAGAAGAGCTTCTAAAGGGCATAAGCGCTAAAGCAGAGTAACAGAACTCTATCGTATTTGATAAAACTGCTAAAACCTCCCCCTCTACCAAAAAGGAGGATGTCTAACCTTTCCCTGAAATAATAGTAAGGTCATGAGTTCTATCGTGAAATATATTTTTACTGTAGTAGATAATTTATTGGTTTCAGAATCATAAAGGAAAAGCCATTGGCAGTGAGAAAACCGTACAAGAGAAAATGCTAAAACAGCCCATGCAAGCAGGTTGTGAAACAATTTAAAATAATTTTAAAGGAATTAATTCTTACTGTATTTCCAAAATTAAAAGTTACCATTTTAGATACAAATTTCAAGCCACCTCCTTTTACTTATCAGCTTAATCTAATTAAGCCAGTTTAAACCAAGACAACTCATAAGAGCTCAGATCCTTTGTCCTTTATTAATTTTATTCTTAAAACAGCTGCAAAGCAACCCACAACCGTATGTCACATTAAGAAGTCATTCGGCATATTGCTATATAAATAGCTCATGAATTCTATATGAAGGAGAATTTCTTCGTAAGAAATATTGGAAGAGGTTTTGCTTTTGCCTACAAGCCTAAATAATAAAACATTTTTTTTCTACACCATAGTAATTTTCAAGATTCATATCAATACTGTAGTAGCCCATAGCTAGAAAGTAATTGAGAATAGTAGGATCTCAGTAAGGCACTCACTGTTTATTCATACCATTTTCCACTACTGACACTTAATGTGAGTTAGGGGAATAATGAAAAAGTATTGCAAACTATATTAAAAAGAAATGGGGTCTGGTGATATTAAATGTGCACATGCAAAGGATATAGAAAGTGTCCTAAGAGCCAATGTCACTATAGTGAATTAGGTGAACACTGTGTTAGATGAAAATCTCCCTGCTTACTTAACAGGATGCCAGGGGGTGGAGGGGAGGAATAATAATTAAAGAAAAATAAAATTGACTGGTTTGGTTTTTTTTTTAGTATGAGATGATACCTTAGTATTACATGACGTCTCAACTAAATGAATAGAGACCCATGAATTCCACTTCAAATATGAAAAACTGTAACTTTCTGTAGTTTGAATTTTTGTGACATTATTGTAGAGGATTGAGAGAGATCAAGAAAGGACTCTAAATATTGCTACAATAACTTCTGATAAAAATGCTTCTGTTTTGTATTAGTCCCTTGTGAAGCAGTCAATAATACACAACACTTTGCTGTATACGTAGCAGGGCTTCTCTTTCATGTGTAGTTATTGAAGAAACCACCTCATTTCCTGTGCCATTGAAAACTAAGTTTTTGTGAAAAGAATGGAGGCATTTTTCATAGTAGTTTATACAGCTGACCATAAACTGAGCATGGATCAGTACATCACATTCTGTAGCTCTGGTGGAAGTCTCCCATTGATTGGAGTTGACAGGGAAATGCCCATTGTTAAAACCCATCCACTGTTAGCAGAAATGTGGCATGAAACAGGTTGAACATGTGATAGCTGCTGGCACTTTGAATGTAGTCTATTCAAATGCCAGATTAGCAAAGCAGTTTGGGGTGGGTTTTTTTGCATTGTGCTTAACACAAGCTGGAAAAATCTAGTGCGATGGTCATTTCCTGCTGAGTCAGAATGCAGCAAAACTGCTCAAATGTGAATGCAGTGGCCCACAGGAGATGGTTCCTTTCTGGTCTGTGCTGGAGAAGAGACTGCAGCTTGTTTGGGAAAGTAGAAGTGATCAAAGAGCTTCTATGACACTTGCGAAGGAAAGTATTTTGATATGTTTTTACAACTCTCCCTTCAAAGCACAGTTTATCTCTTTGGTTGCTTTGCCTTTGGGTTTTTTTTAGTGAATTGCTACCATTTGTGAATATGTGGTTGCTAGAAGAGATAGCACTTCAGAGTGTTTAGCACATAATATTGAAAGAAGATTAAAATCAACAACAGATCCATAAAGATAACTGGATTATGTTACAGAAATAATTTTAGTAAATGGGATTTACCCAATATATTTCTCTAAATGAAAATGTGAACATATGGGTATTTCTATCCAAACTAGAGAAGTTGGACTACTTCCTCTCTTTCAGAGAAAACAGACTAAAAATCTCCCAGCTGTATTTCTGCTCTACTAATTTTGTTTCCCTCCTTTCCACCAGTTTTTGCCTGTGTGGAGAAGAATAGGCATTTCTTATGTGCTCTCAAGTGAACCTTAGGAAGAAGTTCTTTTTCTTGGAAAGTAAGTTTATCTGTATTTATTTTTCTGTCTACTTCCCTTCTCATATTTCCTAAGTATGCTTGGTTTGCATTTAGAGGTAACTTTTAAAACCTTTGAAAATATTGTGTGTTGGTTGGCTCCGTGGATGATCTCTTACAGAAGTTCCTTGCTGACCTCATATATTCATTTTAGGTTATACGTGAAATATTGGCAAATTCCCTGGGGAAAAAAAAAAAAAAAGTAGTGCCAGAGATGACAAAAGGTTGGTTTGATGAACTGGGCAAAGATGATATCTCATTAGGGAGGAGAAGCACAAATTTCCCATCTACTTTGCCCTGTCAGCATGACTGAGCTCCAATATCGAGAGTTTCATCTACAAGTAATTCTTCTGGTCTCTCATATTAACACTTTGTCTACACAGTGTTTGATACATGAGTGAAAAGAAGGGCCATAACATATTGCAGAGCCCATTCACCTTTCTTTCCATGCCTGGGAAGAAAGCCTGCAGTTGCAGAGCAGTAACTAGAAAACTGATCAATGGCCAGTGGCCTGTTTGGGCTGATGAAGTCCAGTGCACTCTGCCTGGCCATACCTGGGGACACACATAAGAGCTTGCTATTATTTATTCTGTCTTGTTCTGTCAGTCTCCTCTTGCTCTCAAGAGAGGATATTCCCCCTGATTCTGGGACTGCCCTCCAGCAGTCAACTGTGAGGACTGCTGGTGACCTTCTGCCATCTGGAAGATACCTCTTTGGCATCAGATTTTTTCCCTTTTTAGTAAAATGTTCAGGTAGAGAAGTTTGTAGGGGACAGGAAGGGGAAGAGAGGGAGTCAGAGCTCAAGCAGCAATGGGAATGATGGATTCACTCCTGCCGTGCTTAGTCAGGACTCTTACAAAAGACAAGTGCTTGTCGTAGTGTAACAGATGTGCTCCTTGAATAAACTGCAGTGGATGCTGTCATTGTATGTGTCTAGTAGTTAATATTTTGTTCAGAAAGCTGCTATGTGCTACATATTAGACACAGGAATGAGAAGTTTTGCAATTGGATTGTCTTGATCCCATCAGATAGGTTCTGTGGAAGACAAAATAGCAGAAGGTCTCTAGGTTTGCTTGTAAAAATGAATTCATATATTAAATGAAAGAACTAGTATCTTGGAGCATCGTTTAGCTATACAGACAAACATCAGCCTGATTCCTTATTCAGTTAGGGCCAAAGCTTCTCAAACAGATCACATAGAGTGACTTCAGGATACCAAAGCAGTGAACCATAGAATAATTTGGATTAGAAGGAATCTCTGCAAAAATCCAGTTTCCTTTGCTCACAGCAGGACGAAATTCCAAGGTAGACTGGCCTGACCAGGGTTGTATCCAGTGAAGTTTTCGGTATCTGTAAGGCTGAAGATTTCATTTCCACCTATCTTGACACCGGTTCCAGTGTTCGAATACCTTGTGAAATCTTTTTTTTCCTAATCTCTAGTTGAAGTTTCCCTGGCTACAACTTGTGTCTGTTGGCAGGTGAGATAAGTCTATCTAAAATAAGTTCAGGTGGAAAACTGGGCATAAGGAATGGTGTAAACTAATGACAGAATTAAAAAAAATAAACTCAATGCTTTCAAAATAGACATGGGACCTCACTTTGACCTCCAATCACTAGCAATCTTTTAGCTGAAGAGAAAGAGGTTAGGCTCATCATAGGACTTGCACTCAGGACTTTTTACTTGACCACCCCCCTGGATGTCAAGGTTAGAAAGAAGTTGCAACTACGTGCAAGTTGTAGTCCAGTATTTAATATAGCCCAAATATTAATGGAGTATTGGAGCACATAATAGGGAAATACCTTCTCATGGCATCATAAAAAATGTGTCTCGAAGAGAGGACAAAACATGAACATATAGACACAATCACTTTTTTTTTTCTGTGTAGTATTGCTTTCAACAAACAGCAAGCAGAAGTATGTGAATTGTCAGCTTTTTGGTGAGGGAACAAGATTCAGAGGGGCAGCAGTTAAGCTATTCCTTTCTTTATTTCCTTATTCTGCCTGCTTCCAGTGAATACTGGAAGGCATGCAAAAGACAAGCTAGAAAAGCCTTCACATAGAGTAGAATTTGCTTGAAGAAGTAGCTGGCCATATTTCTCAAGAAGCATTTCATTTCCTCAAGAAATAGAGATAATTTTAAGTCAGATTTCTATAAAATCTTCAGTTTCCTTATATTTTGAATAAGTCTCTGATCAGAGAACTTTTTAGCGTATGTAGTGTATTTAACAGAAGGACAGCATTATTTAAGTTCAAAAAGGTGTCAGCTCCAGCATAGAAAAAAAAAAAAAAAAAGAGCAGGAAAGTGAGTGTTGAGAAGGAAAAATAAAAAAATTCCATAAGAAATCAGAAAAGCAAAAAAGTCAGAGGAAGCATCTAAAACCACCACAGAGCTGAGAAGGTAAAAAATGTATGAAGAGCATTAATAGGAACTGGTGATTAAATTTTAATTTTCAAAGGAAAAGACGTATAAATAACAGATAGTAGTAAGCAGTGTTCATACTAGAACATATAAGGAGAAATCCAACATCTAAAGTTAGCCAAACAAAAAATAATCAGTGATGTTTTATTACTGATGGATATGTTTTGTAGAGATTCTGTGAAGCACCTTGTACAGTACATTAAAGAAAAACGTCTGAAAATAATTTGTAGACTAGCTCATGACAGAAACTGCAATAGGAGGATCATTGTGCTCTGGACATGGAGCTAATAATCCCAATTTAGCATCTGAGGCATTGCTAGTCCCAGGGACTTGCTATTCCTTGGTTTAATGCTAAATTTTGGTGCTTATAGGAACCATATAGGAAAACACATTCAGTTTGAAAGCTGATTCAGAGAGAAGTGATCCATGTCCAAGTAGAATTGGTTGGAAAGCAGGCTAGTTTTTGTGAAAACCTAGTCATATTCTTTAGAAATAAAAACACTAAAATACAAAAATTTTTTGAGTTGGGAGTTTTCAGAGAAAGGTCAGAATTTTCCATAAGAAGCAGACACATTTTCTGGAAGATTTTTGGTTTATCATGAATCTAATCTTACATCATAGGACAATGTTTGCCAGCCTTAGCTTGTTAATAATCCTAATTCACCTCAGGTATAGAAGATAAATGATATTCAAGATGTAAAGGTTCAAAACCATCACTTTTTTGTTTAGCTTCTTAATTTTTCAGCAGTGCTTTGCCTTCCTGTAGGTTGGCATTTCACATTTTTTGGTCCATTTTGTGGTTTCTTCATCCTTTGGAAAGTTAGCATCTCATGACATTTATGTCTACCTAAAAGTCATCTAGAAGATGATATTTGGAATGAAATAAAAAGGGGAGTAGAAATTAGCTGGGAAGCATACAGTGTAACTAAGGATAAAGGATAGGTCATAAATTCTGTAGAAGATGTTCTTTTGGCATCGTAGAAGATGTTTAGCTTGTACACTTTGAAAACTGTGAATGGTCCTGTGTTTGTCTTGCCTAATGGTACACACCACAAATATAGTCACAGTACAGATAATAAAAACCACAGTCAGGCAGAGATGAAAACTTTTAGGCCACTAAAGAAATAAGTTGGAAGAGGCAGGAAAAGAGTTATTGTGATAATTGAATGGCCATGTCTGTAACAATTCTTACAGAAATATGTGGGGAAATATGTCATGTTTTTTTCATTACTGCATTGTCTGATGTTTACATCTTTGTTTTAAAATCCAGGAGATGAGTTTTAGAGATTATGTTGCTTATAGAAGTTATATATCCTTCTCTGTTATGTCTTTCCCTCCTCTGATGATTTTACAGAAAGCTAAGAGTGAGAAGGGAAAAAAAGCACAGTAAGAAGAAGAGGCCCATGAAAGAGGCTTTACTGTACCTGATGGCTGGCAGGTAAAATGTATTGATGGAAGGATCACATTGCTTAAAAGAGTTGCTTCCTGCCTTGATCTCAAAAAAAAAAGGACGAAGATCTGAATGCTAGGAGTGAGTAAAAACTTCCCAAGGAAAAGGTAAAGGAATCAAACATTTACTGAAACACATAGTCAACAAATAAGTTTAATGAAAGAGACCACTTTTTCATATTCAGTGTGCTTGATATTTACTGATAATGCAAAAAGCAGCCGGCCACAAGTGCTGACCCCCATCATTTGACTGTGGCAAGTTCCTTGCCACTCTAGCAGTGAAGGCATGAGTTTGAAAGCCTGCAAAATGCAATGCTGCCCCCTTTTCTGTGGTATGCCTGAATCTGGAACAAGTTTTTGTCTTCTATCAGATAGAACCGCTTTTTTAAATGCTGGTGGTTTTTGATACCCAGAGTACATAGTCCTGCTTAATTTCTTGTTTATAATACAAAGACTGTTTCCTGAAGTCATGAAAATGCATGGTTACAAAACAAGACATCTGTTTAAGGGAAGCTGGTGGGTCTGGTGGCAAAACTGCTGCGCAGAGTGGGAGTGTGGCACCGCAAGTGTGCCACAGCCCTCTCCTCAGCTGAGGTGTGAAACAACTGTCACAGTCATGAAACACTTGAAAACCTGTGCATCTGGCGAATGCCCTTCAGAGACACGTTAGCTTTCACCCTAGCAGCCACATATCCGAGGAGACATTTGGTGCAAGCTAAAGAACACTCAATTTTGTAATCACGTGTCCCGCAGCTGGGTGGAGAAAATGAGCTGTTCCACAAGCAGAAAAATTAATAAAGCCTGATCTTTTCCAAATTTGACCTAGGTCCCCACGTGATTCTTTGCAATAAACCCAGCCCTCTTTCATACCTACTCCACTCCCCCAAACTCTTTATTTCCCCAGAATATTGCCAGTTTCCCCCTTGGTTGTACTCCTCTCTGGCTTAGCAACAGACAGCATGCTGCCCATTCAGAGCAGAGAGAGGAGTTTGCTGTCTGGCCATTACCCTCCAGGATAAATGGTAGTTATCATAAATATCTCTTCTCTACCCAATTGTTAGTGTTCATTTCCTTTTAGAAACTTAATTATCTTCAATACTGTGGCCGCTCTGCTGATTTGTTTGAAATTGGTCAGAGGGTTCACAAGTTACCAGGAAAGACCAAAAAGCTCCAAGGGTCAGGTCTCATTTCCTTAGGAAACCAGAATTTAAACAAATGGTCACAGATCAGTGATTAGATTGCATCTTCTGCTGAGAAATTCATGGGCTGAGCCAGTCAGAGCTACAAGTCTAAAACAAATCTGTGCAGCATGTTGCCGTTCTATCAGTGTGACTGTTATATAGGCCCCATATGCCACAGGAAAAAATTACCTTAGAGGTACTTTTAGCAAAAGAAGCTGATCTTGTAAAAATTAGAACTTATATATATTTCACCTGTTAAAGCTGTCCCTTTGCCTTTCCCTTGCCTTGAAGCTCTCTTTTCCCTTCCCCTTTTCCTTTTCCCTTCCCTTTTTCTTTCCTGCTTTTTCCTTTGCCTTCCACTTTGTTTTTTTTCAGATGGATGCCTTGCTCAGAGTAAAGGACATGCAGCGCACAATTTCTAGCAGAAGTTGAAAATGGATGATGCCTACTGATTCTTTTCCATGATGTCATCTCCTTTTTTCCTGTTTGAGATGTGTGATAGCAAAAAGTTCTAAGATAAGACCGAGTGACCTCTTCGTCCCTTGACTTCTCTTTCCGCAAGCCTAAAAACTGTCTGAAGAAATGACCACTCAGCTCCAAGAGGAGTCCGTGGAGACCCAGAGCTCAGATGAGCTTGAGTGCAAGATATGTTACAACCGCTATAACTTGCGACAGAGAAAACCGAAAGTGCTGGAGTGTTGTCACAGAGTATGTGCCAAATGCCTTTGCAAGATCATAGACTTCGGTGATTCCCCACAAGGAGTCATAGTGTGCCCGTTTTGCAGGTTTGAAACATGCCTGCCAGATGATGAGGTTAGTAGTCTTCCTGATGACAATAACATCCTTCTAAATTTAGCTTGTGGGGGAAAGGGAAAGAAGTGCCTACCAGACAACCCAACAGAACTGTTACTGACTCCCAAAAGGTTGGCATCCCTCGTTAGCCCTTCTCACACCTCTTCTAATTGCCTGGTTATAACAATCATGGAAGTACAAAGAGAAAGTCCCCAGACTCTGAACTCAACCCCCGTGGTAGAATTTTACAGGCCTACAAGTTTTGACTCTGTTGCAACTGTGTCCCACAACTGGACAGTGTGGAACTGCACATCTTTGCTCTTCCAGACCTCAATTCGGGTGCTAGTGTGGTTGCTAGGTTTGCTGTACTTTAGTTCCTTGCCTTTAGGGATTTATTTACTGGTATCTAAGAAAGTCACCCTTGGGGTTGTCTTTGTAAGCCTTGTTCCTTCGAGCCTTGTTATTCTCATGATTTATGGCTTTTGCCAGTGTGTTTGCCATGAAGTTCTAGACTGCATGTCATCCTGATAACAAATACAGTAAAATAAGATGTATTACCAGATGTGTAGCATAGTTGATTTATCCTGTCTTTGTATTCTTATTTATTCTTATTGTTGTCCATCCCACTAAATGGAAGCAGTAGCTCTAGTTATATGGTCCTTTTTGTTTTTCTACTGAAATTGATTCCTCCCACCCCGAGCTTTTTTTGAGCTAAAAATTGGAAATGTACATGTTGATTTTAAATGGCCAAGTTTTAGAAAGGGATAAAGCAAAATTGCAAAACTTGGTGCTTCCTGCTGCTGCCACTGTTCAAATTAGCATCCCTTTGCTTTCTATTGGCTTCATCAAGTCAGTCCAGGCTGCAGGATCCACCCTAAAAGAAATAATTGGGTCCAGGTCCAAGTACTACATATCTTCACCCAAAGCATCTCATGCTTTGGAATATCTGTTGTTTATCACCCATTTTGGCTTATAACGAATTAAATCACTTTTTTAGTTAATATTATATGAAGAATAAGACAAGCTACTGTTGCTTTTTTTAGTTCTCGTTACAGCAAAAATATGTGTAGGAGGCCAATGGTTATAGTCTCGTCATATTCTGCAAAATGAGGAATTTTTTTTTTACTATGCTAAAAACATGTCTCCAGAACACTTTCCCCAAAGAGAAGCCCATTTTTCTTATCACACAGTTGCATCTCATTGCAAAATATTCCTGCTACTGAGTACTTCCAGGGACCCAGCCACAATTTGCTGTTCTCCAGGTGGACTTATTTCAGTGTTCATATACCCTCAGGCTTCCCTTTGAGAGTTCAGAGCTCTGCAGACTTCTCTAGATATGCTGTGCTCACCTCCCTTCCAGCCTTTCCACCATGACACCACGTTTCCAAGCCACTAGTCCTCCTAACACATGAACAACCTGATCCAGATGTACTCTGTGGTAGTTATGCTGGACAGTTTGGCTTATGTGACTTCAGCTCTCAAGGTAGACTTTTATTCCCAACCATTAGGAAGTGGATCTTTAATCACTAATACCAATTGGAGAAAAGTTCTGAAATGGTTAACTGTTTTCTCGTCCTTTTTTTTTTTTCTTTCTGAGTTCACAGATTGAGCAATTTGAGGAGATACTATGACTTTTGGAAGGTTTCCGTTTAAGGCATAGTTCTTAAAAATGCTTAATATTCTGAACTTGCTCTGTCACCATTGTGAGTTGATGGCACTCTAGATGTGGCAATTAGAATGCCTTGATTAGTGGAGCTCAGAGGAATTACCGATATCATTCCACAAATAGACCCAGGCCCTGTAAGGTGTACTTGTATGTTGCATGGTTTAGGCTACTTTTTGAACTACTGGAAGAGCACAAAACTAAGTAATATTTAATGTTTATGTGTATAACTAGGTCTAGTCAATGCCACAACTGCAAACTGGTTGTCCTGTGCACAGCAGAATAAAAGCTGAGGAGTTGAGCAGTGCAAGCCTGGTTTTAGGCACAAGATTTAGTCATTTCAGGGCAGTGTAAAAGGGAGAGGGGTTTGTTGCATGAAAACTGAATGTATGGCCTAACAATATACTCTTAGAGCAAACAGACTTTGGTAAGAATGAAAAATGACAGTGGGAAAAGCAGAGCCTAGGTGGTTGTTGTGTCTGTCAAGAGGATTTGAAGTTGAGCTGGTCCAACTTTTGTAGATGGCAAAAGTGCTATCTACAGTTATGTTCCTATTGAAAACATGAAGCAAAATATGGAAATGTAAAGGTCCTGCTTTTCTTGACACTCATTTTCTAATAGTGCATATATATGTGCGTGTATGTACATATAGACAAATATGTAAGAAGAAAACTTACAGCACAGTTATAGTTTTCAAGTGTATGGGGTTATGGAGCTGTGTATTGAATGATTAAAGGAAATGTTTCAGACTTTTCTGTAATGACAATAACTATAACTAAAATATTTTCAGAATTCCTAGAAATAACTATTCCTAAGTAATTGTTTTTAATGTTTGTGGTAAAGCACATGTAGTTAGAAGAGGTATCATCTCCAGTTCTGGTATACTGCAAGGTTTGACTCATCTATGAACTCATAAATTTTAAGTATCCAACAACAATTGTGTCAAAAAGCAAGAAAAAAAAGAAACCTATGTGATTTCATAGTACTTCATAACTTTGGGAAAAGATGTATTTGTAGTGTTAGGGATTTACATGTTTTAGGATTTGTTCAATTTGTCTGCATACAGTGTCTCTAATAAAGGGCTGACTGATAGAGGAAGTAGGCTTTGCAAATGTGTGATATATATATATTACCTTTGCACAATGTGTTCTACAGTGCTACCTGTTGTCTTTTCCATTTGATTTTCTTCTGACTAAGTTTATCTTAGCTCCAGTACCAGGTATTTTCTTTTCTGTTTTAAAAGAGAGCCTAATCTCAGCAAGATTAGGCTAATACAGTGGTATCAGTTACATATCACAGCAAAAATAAATACACCTGTTATTGTACTTCCCTACTTTTAAGACT
This sequence comes from Lophotriccus pileatus, assembly GCA_035583135.1. Taxonomy (NCBI): domain Eukaryota; kingdom Metazoa; phylum Chordata; class Aves; order Passeriformes; family Tyrannidae; genus Lophotriccus; species Lophotriccus pileatus. The sequence continues at coordinate 61,168,918 of JAWWES010000081.1, read as the reverse complement.
GCCAGCCCATTAAATTTATACTGCTGTTTTAGGCTGTGCTGCAATACTAACCCACTCAAAAATGCAAGCCTGCAAAAACATATTGATTGTATAGCTATTCTGCTGCTCACCCAGAGCTCATTATTACAGCTTTGGTGTCATAAAATACCTATGTGACTTACAATATGGCCATTAAGAATTGCTGGGAGGTAAATCTCAATTATTTGTGGAGAAGATATTTGCTGTGAGACAAGAGGAACTTCAGATATTACTCTTCTCTTATTTTTATTCTCTACCATCCTGAAGACTTAGAACTGAAAACTCTTGTGTCCTCTGCAGTGGAATAACTTTGATGAAATCAATGTAAATGGGGCTAAAATCAAGTCTGGCATACTTGCCTGCCTGCTTTTCCTTCTCTTTCTCTGACTATTTTTCTCTTCCTGGAAAGTAATGATTGTAAATTACTGCCTGTGGTTGTAAAATACTGCCTGCACACCAAGGCAATTCCCTTTCAGTGGGATTTATTCCTGCTATGCCCAGACATATGACTCAACCAGGTAAAAAGTATTATAAATTCATTACTACAGGATTAATTTTGTCCAAATGAGTTTTTTTTTTAATTTAAATTTCTGCTTCTCCTATGAATGCAGACTGTATCTTCACCAACTGCTTATTTACAGTGTGATATAGTGATATCCCCTGAGGGCTGGGACAGGATGATGCAGCAGCAGTTGTAAGCACAACATAGGAAGGATGCTCTGAGCTGGACCATCCTCTGACCAGGACTCAGTGAGGGATGAAGCTGTGCCAGCGTGGACAGAGCCCAGAGGACAACTAACAGAGAGTAGGTTACTCTTAAATCCTTGAAGGCGCTGCTCTAGAGAGTGGAAAGCAAAGCCTTCAGGTTCATAAATAGGATGTGGGGCTGGGGTTGTGCTGTGACTGAGAAGCTGTGCAAAGCAGAGATGGGTCTATGCTTGGACAAGGGGGCTGTGTTTTAACTAAGGATTTTGGGGTAGAACTGCTGCAAACAGTTTATTGGTTTTCAAACTGACTCTTCTGGGGTTTAAAATTCATTTGGTAATTAAAATTACAGTTGAGTATTTTTACTTTCCAAATGGCAAAGTATTGAACTTTATTCTAATTTAAAGACATCCTTGGATTTGGGCATACTCCCAAAATAAGGGCTGATGTATTTGATTTAGCTGCATTGGGAGTTTGTCCTACTATATCAATTATATGCCCACAAAACTCTACATGCTAATATAAAACACTTCACAGAATCACAGAATATGTTGAGTTGGAAGGGACCCACAAGGATCATCAAGTCCAACTCCTGTCCCTGCACAGGACCATCCCCAAGAGTATCTGAGAGTATCATCCAAATGCTTCTTGAACTCTGTCAGGCTTGGTACTGTGACCACTTCCCTGGGGAGCCTGTTCCAGGGCCTAGCTACCCTCTGGGTGAAGAACCTTTTTCTAACAGCATCTAACCTGAACCTTCCCTGACACAACTTCAGGCCATTCCCTCAGGTTCTGTCACTGTTCACCATAGAGAAGAGACCAATGTCTGACCCTCCTCTTCCCCTCATGAGGAAGTTGTTTAAAATAGGCAAATGCTTGTCCCAATAACACCATCTGCAAACTGCAGAGTTGCCAGCATTTTATGATATATCCAAGGATAGACACTGTTCCGAATGGACTTTATTACCCGAAGGTACAGATAAGTCCAGCAGCACACAGCCAAATAGATAAGCACGGTGCAGGAAAACACAGCTTTCCAGCTAAATGACCACACATCACTTCAACCAGAGGAAAAGCAACTGAGGAGATTCACAGGAAGGTGGATGAGATTTCTGAGGGAGGTCCTTGTGATTTGGGTACCAGATCATTGCTTTTCCTAATTCTAGGTGGTTCTAGGGATAGATTAAATTCACTATTCCTCTTACTTTTCTGCCCCCTCTAATGGGACAAGGCTGCAGTGAATTGTGAGTAAACAGTATTTTGAAATTAAGTAATATTTTCCACTACACTGCATTTTCAGTCCAGTCTAGCACAACAAGGCTAATGCTGAAAAGATGGTAAATTGCAGCTAGGATGCAAGACTGAACAGGGTGCAGAGGGGAAATGGCAGCACATTGTTAAAACAGTTTTGATGTCAAGGCAAGGAAAACACGTGGCCACATTCTGCCTTGTCTTGGCTGGTTCAAAACTAGTGAGAGGCCTGAGGACCACTGTGATTCAACACCCACCCCAGCATTACCTCTGGGACAGTTCACTTCAGTGGTGTGTTGTGATTTCTTCTTCAGGAGTTTTACATTATGATTTCATCTTCCTGTGTGGATGGTGGGTGGAGTGAAAGGTCCACACTGTTACACTCTTAAACAGGGTCATTTTGATTATCCTTAGGTTTTTCAGGGTTGTTTTTTTCCATAGTTCTTCATAGTTCTACAAGACAGTGCACTTTATTTTAAATAGAGCAGCGCCTTCAAGGATTAAAAAAAAAAAAAAAAAGGGGGGGGGAAAAATCCTTAAAAATTTTGAAATAATTTTAATATATTCAAAGTGATAGAAAGAGACTATTCTGAGAGTCTATTTTTATTTTCACGCTAGCAGATTAGATGTTATGCTTTGAGTGACATCAGTAAATATTTAGTGCTGGAGATTCCTGAGGGAGTTGATAAGTCTGCCAGACCTTAGGCACAAACCCTGTACTCCACTGCTTTTCTGTAAAGAACCGTTCTGCCTTTTACATCAGCTACCCTTGTCAAAAGTTGAACCATCACAGTTTATAAAGAATTCTGGCACAAAAAAACATTTCCCCAGTCTGGGGATGGTAAATCATCTTTTTAGAGACGCGTGTGCCAGTAGCAAAGCTTTCAGTGCTAGACCTTAAACAAAGAGAAGTCATCTTGCAGACTGAATTGCTAGCATAAATTCAATTTTAAATCAAGTTTCATTGTGCTGGGCAACACTGCAATTTGAAACTGTTTTATTGTTTTTCAGCCTTTTGCTTATGTAATGTGGTTTGCATTTTAAAAAATGTATTAAATCATAGATATCAGAGATGGGTAGAAAAAAGCCTAATAAGTAATTTTATCCATTTCCTCTGTCCCTGTAGAGATGAATGCTTTGTCTAGTCTGTTTTTAAGTATGTCAAGTGATGAGGCCTCCACCTCTTCCCACAAGGGACTTTTCAGCCTTTCAATAGGCTTCTTTGTTAGGAAATGTTTGCTTCATACTGATCCCAATTTTTTTCTTCTGCATAATGTAATTCCTTTATTCTCTACCCACTGTTTTAACTTTTATGAGATCTGGGAAATGTATCGTATTTATCCATTTCATACTGTAGCTGAAGAGTTCATAATCCTTGTTCAAGTAACACAAGGGATAAGCAACCACTTGCTGAACAGCTAATACTTCACTGAGGTGGTGTGCCATGTACCAGTAGACATATTTCCTGGCAAATCCTGGCTCACGCTGCTTTCTACATTAGGGAGTGAAAAATGTCAAGTCAAACTGAAGAAATGCGTCTTCTCAAGTTGCATGCATGGCAATATTACTGAAATTTCAAGAGGTGCTGAGGCAAACAGCCTACTTCTTTAGACATTTTCTTTCTAAAAGTGGGTGATTTTATAAAAGTATGCTTTTAAAAAAAGCATTTAAATGTCATTTTCATAAGCAAGCCTCTATGTGAGAACAGCACTATGTCAAAACTCTTAACTTGTTGAGAGACAAGGCTGAATTGATTGCCACTCACTGCTGAGCAGTTTTTGCTGACAACTTAGCTCAGAAAAAAATTCAATCCAGCGTTGAAGACTTTGAAAAGATGCCTTTGCAACTGCGTCACTGGAATCAGATCTGTGCATGAAAAAGTGACTCATGTCTTGACAACAGAAACTGTGCATTTCTGATTTAATTACAACATATTAGATAATCCTCTGCCTGTCTCAAAGGACAAGAAGGAGCAGTGTGACTAAGGAAATCCAAGGTGGACAAATGGATTTTATACAGTTTTGCAAGATACTTACTTTAAAAAAGTGGTTCTGTGCTTTATGCTGACCCTGGGTCAGATGGAAGGTCTGCTGGGTCCTTCTAATCTGAGAGCCGTAGTGGGTGCATGTAAAGAAGTACATGAACAGCCCACATGGATGGTGAGCTTTCATATACCTCCTAATTTATAGCAATCTGCCGTTTGGAGATCTCTTGAGATGGAGGGTGTGTCTATCTGTGGGTTTGATTCTTGCCTGTGGATTTCTCTCAATCCTTTTAAATGTTGTTTTTAACCCATTTATAGTCGTGGCATCTAAAAATTCCCACAGCACAGAGTTTCACAACTTAATTATATACTTTGTGGAAAAGGTGTGCTTTGCCTTGAAAACTCATAAGACACTTGTTATATGTCCCCTATTTTTTCCAATAGGAAAAGCAGTTCTGAGATATGATGGCATGATATGATTATTTCCTCTACACCCCTTAGAACTTCATCTATCTTTAGAAATATTAACAGCATGATTTTATCCCTCATACTTCTTCTTGGCTGTCTCTTGTCCAAGCTGAAGATCCAAGTCTATTTGATCTCTCCTTAGGCAGCAGGCATTCTGTGCTCAACACCAGCCATTGCACCTGCCTGGACCTTTTCTGCTGCTGCTTCTTTTTTACTTTAAGGTGGGACGAAGCACTCAGAAATAGGTTCTGATTAATGTAACTTGTTAAAAAATCATGTGACCATGTAAGAAATCTGTACTCCCATGACTGTGGAAATCACTTTGTCATTGGTGCTGTTCCTGACAGCACATCTGAGGTGTTACACTTGATTATTGTTAATTTATGTATCATGCATTATATGGATGTGTATTGATAAACTTACTGACATGTATTTATACTGTGCATTCTAATCTTTCTGCTTAAATTGTCCAGTTCACCTGGGTGCAGGAGATAGTAGATTCCAGGAGAATATTTAATTTAATCTTGGCATAGACTGTATAGATTTTGGCTTTATTAAGCACATGGCCTGATACTGCTGGACTGAGCAGCTACTCATCAGCAAGTGCTGTAAAATGCCTTCTTTCTCTGCCGTAGTAGTGTGCCTACCTCACCCACTTGCTGCAGCCATCCCAAACTACAGCCTTTTTATTGCAAGAATACTTTTTTTTTTAAAATGTCTTGTACTTAATCTTTTATTTCCTCAAGACCTGTGGCCTTTTTCATGTTCTCCTTTCTTCATTCCAAGAAGAGGAGATGCTGTCAGATAAAACAAACAATAATAGCAACAATAATAATGCTGTTTAGAAGGTAAGATGATTACATTTGGTCCTTCATATTGCCATACAGGTAGGACAGAAGTCGGGAGTTTCTGCCTTCAGTTGTCTGCCCTACCAGATGCAAGCAGGGGCCTCAGCAGCTTGCTGGTCCTGGGCCCCATGGAAGGCTCCTTGCAGCCTCTGGAGGACATCACTGTTCCACCTTTGTTCCTGCTTTTAGTTGGAAAAACTGACTCCAAGAAAACACTATTATTGCATGAAAACTGGATAGGGTTCATTTTCTCTCAGCGAAGAATAAAATTCTGTGGCTGAAACTTCTTTTGACCCTTCCAGGATCAGCTGCAAATCCCTGATAACTTTTTTGTTTGTTTTGGTAATGAAGCAAAATAATAAAACCAGGTCAGTGAGGCTGTGTGAATCATGCAGGTAGTTAATGAAATTTCAGAAGTAGGTTCTGAAAGTTGAGGGGAAGAAAAGGGGTTAAAAAAAAGAATTTAGAAAGTGGAGAAAGAGGCTTGATCACACAATAGGGCTTGGGTGGAGAGGACAAATAGCTGTATATAACTTGATAAGACAAGAGATTGTAGAAATAATGCACAAAGACAGGCAGAATGTGAAAAATATGAGTGTATGTTCCAGTGAATTATGGGCACATCGTATTGTGAAATTCTCGGTCCAACAAACTGAAAAAAAAAAAGAATTATCTAATCATATATTGCTTTACTTTATACTTTGTCACCAAAAATCCCCTGGTTTTAAATTCCAGATCGGGCTGAGGCTTACCAAATGTAATATGAGTTCTATGAGAGGAGTTCGGCTGCTGTAACTTTACCTTTTGTAGCTGTCTTTTTTAGATTTATGAAGAAAAGTCATAGTGTGGGGGTCTTCTTTTTGTTTGTTTTTATTTCAGGAGTGGAACGATGAAATATAATCTTGCAGACAAGGAAGCTATAACATGGTAGCAAATGGCAAAATTATAACTATTCCTATCTGAAATAATGAAGTACTAATGTAGAACCAATTGTTTGACTCAATAAAAATTTAATTTTTCAGTAAAGATTTGTCATGATAAGCATATTTCTTAATGCCTGAGTCTTTCAGATTTCATTTCTGTTACTCATTGGAATTTTAAAAAATAGACTGAAGGTTAGTATGTGAAGGTGAGTATACTTCACAGTGTTTTAAGGCAGTAAGACAAAATATTTCTGTTTACTGCATGAGCATGTAAAATATTTTGTGTACAGGAAGATTGCAAAAAACTTAAATGGAAGATATGCAGATTTCTAGATGATCACTCAACCATGTGTTTTTAAGATAAAATGACAGGAGCATGTATGAGGGAGCATTCCAGGTAGCAGCCAGAAAGTGCTTTGGAGCATGTATTTTGCATTGGATTCCTACATTTTCTGACCTTGCCAACTGACAGTTATTAAAAAGACAGGGCTGTTCCCTGCTTTAGAGAAGGCTGTTCTTGCCTGGAATCCATTAGTACAGGCATCTCTAAAACCTGAGTCCACTAGTTTTTGCTGCTTTTGAGGGCTGCAAGCTTCAGGCTGTCCCTCCTGTTATCAGAGAGGTCTCAGTAGAGTCTGGTCACAGGGGATGGGAATGTGACTTGCACACACATGTGCACAGGGAAATGCAGCTGCTCGGCAACACGCTCCCCTGGCATGAATTATTCCCTCTTTTAGCAGGACTACAGGGAGTAAGTATGTTGTGTTACTCCGCTGGCTTCAGGTACAGCTGGACCGTAAAGGAGCACAACTCCCAGGGGCGTAGTATGTGATCTTAGTAGTAGTGGGCAGAATAGGAAGATTTATTCACATTATCCAGTATGTGGCCACTGATGCAATTTGCATTTTGAATGGATGAGGCTTTGGTTTAGTGATGGTTAGATATAAAACTCATGCAGTACTTCTTTATTTTTTAAATTGCAAAACATCACCTGCCACACTTTGCTTCCTTTTCTCTCTGTTAAATTGAGGGATAGCCCAGAACTGATAAGCTTTCTGATATCCAGAGCCTCGGCTTGCAGATATTTGGACCCTGGGTTGTGGGCTAATCCCACTCTTAGCTGAGAGTAAACCATCCTTGGAAAAAGATGGTGATGTACTAGCTATCCCTCTTTCTAGTGTAGAAATAAAAAGCTCAAATTAAAATTTGGGCATTTGTTTGTTCCATGGCAAATTCAGACATAAAATGTTTTTTTGGCTTTATTTTTACCACCCCAGAATTTCAAATATTTTCCCTATTTTTTCCCGACACAACCTGATTCATAGGTTTAGGAAATCAAGTGCAGTACATTAACAAATGAGAGAGAATGTGATCTTCGCTCAGAAGTTCTTGGTTTCCTTATTGAACAGTATTGATAAAAGCAGTAAATAAATAAATTAAAAATGGGAAAATAGGATGCATTGTTAAATATTCAAACTGCTGAACTTTTAACACTTAGCCAACATTGCTAGAACCTCCAAAGAAGAAAATAAATGAATCTTAGACTCATATTCTTGATATGTTAGAGCTAAGAGCCAGCTCTCCCTTTTCTCAAACACAGAAAATATCAGGAACTGCTTATACATCACAAAGGGATGCAAACCCATTCCTCTTGCCATTGACACATTGTTCAAAAGGCAAATTATTTGATGGTTAGTTTTGCTGGAGGCATTGCTCTTTTGACCTGGGACTGAATCTCTGGTAGTAGCAGGGAAATGTGCCTCAACATCACCTGGTTGTATGTCCCTATGGCAACCAGGTGGGGAGGATTGGGCAGACTGTGCCTCCCAGGCCTGGAACAATGACGACATTCAGAGATGCTTCCTGAAAGATATTACCTGCCAGCTGCTCCTGCATGTCTGAAACATGAATCATGACTGTCTCCTTGACCAAGGACATATACCATGTGGTGCCAAGACTCCTCTGGGAAATCCTACAGAGCAAACTGAGCTGGCTTCAAAGGGAACATTGGGAAGAAGAACCTTGTGGGTCTCACAGGGTGTCCTTTTTATGCAGCAGCGAGGGAAGAAGCCCTTGTTCCCATTAACATGAAGAGAAACAGTGCACTTCATTCCCAGCATTGCATGTGTTTACCTGGTACAGGTGGCTCATGTTGTGTGAAGTGCAGTGCTGTGCTCTGGTGGTATAGCACTAACCTGGTCTGCACAGCTTTATCTTCTTCCACACTGTGCAACAAGTAAATCTGCAGGGCATTGGCAACCCCAGCACCTCCCCTCCCATCCTTTCCCACATGATCTGTACACACCTGGCACTAAGCACACAGCTCCTCCTGTTCCAGACACCAGCCTCGTAGCTCTCCTTCCCTGTCCTCTCCCAGCTCCCTGTGCCACCCCTGCTTGCCTCGCTGCTGGATGTCTTAAGGAAACATTGCAGCCATGTTCTCCTCCCTCCATCGGACTTCTTGTGTTGCTTTTCTGCATTTCCTTCTGTTCTGCTCAAGGCACCGAGCCCAAATCGCTACATGAAATGCTATACTTAGACCTGACCAACTAATTCAAACATAATACTTGACACAGTTAATTTAGACTTTGCCTTTCCCTGCTTGCAGAGCACTGTCACAGAGATTGTTGTTTCCTGAAAATAATTTGGTGCTTATTTACTTCTTTAAGTTTATATCTCCTTGATGATCCTCTTCAGTGGAGGGATAGCAGATGCTTGCAATTCGAACAGTGTGGATTGCAATCAGTTAAAAACGTTAGGGTGGTGTGTGGCACAAATGCTTGCAATGCCCAAACACCGGTGTGTAAATTTTACATTTGTTTAAGGTTGTGTAGAATTGGGGGAAATTTATCTGAAATGTGAATGATTATTTTCAGAGAAAAAAAATCATTGTAATTTTGACGTATAGGGAGGCCTCATGTTTCTGGACATGGTAAAGTAGAAGAGTGAGGTGTGCATCCCATGTCATGTCTGCAGATGGCTGTCCCAGCGGCCTGTGCTGTAAGCGCTACTCTTCCTTGTTAGCGCACCTCCAGACGACATGAGAAACTCCCTCAAACCTCCTCTCCCGCTGGTCAGTGTTGGTTTCTAAACCCAGGCAGAGCAAACAAGGTGACATGAATGCTGTTGCTCCAGCACTTTGCTCCTTGGAAAGAGTAGGGCAGCATCTGTGGGGAACCAAAGTGGGGAGCGGCAGTAGCGGTCCCCAGAGTTCCCACAGGAACAGTGCTATATGGATGCAAGGAAGGCTGCGTGCTGGGGAGGCAAAACTGGGAGGTGGAGGCTGATGTAAACTTAAGCCCCATCCTGAACTGAAAAGTCTTCTGGCAAGACTCTTTATGCATCATCTTCCAGAAAGACTTTTTGTGCATCAGTCTTCTTTACAGAAAGCCTGTCTGTGAGCAAATGGCTTGTAAAATTAATGCCAGTGACAGGTAAAATGGGGCAAGAAAAAGTGAGACAGTCACTGCTTAGCTTGGAGGCTTTACAGTCAGGCATGTCAGATGAGGTTTTGCTAGGCTAAAGATCTTGCTTAAGCTGCTTCAGACCTACCAGTTGTCCTCTTCAAAAATTCAGAAAAGATGGAAGAAATACCAGGAAGAAGGGGGAAAAAAGGTATGTATGCTTACATTTTTCAAGGTGGAGTGGGTAGGTGCAGGGAATAAGTGACTAGTCAGCTCTCTGTGGTTCCCCCGATTAAGCCACTTGTATACTTCAAGGTAGATGCAGGGCTACTCAGTGGTCCCACCACGATTTTGTCCCTGAATGATTGAAAAATTCCATATTTATTATAGTAAAGGGAAAATTCCAAGGTGAAGATAAAAGCATGAAAGGAAAAATCTGATAGAAAAAACAGTAGGAGTTGCATGCCTCTGAATCACCTAAGATTCATTTAATAACCAATTGTTTCAGTAAAACAGCAGTAAAAGAAATTTACTATTGGCATGGGTTTTCCTCAAAGACTGCCAAGCACAAATCAAGGAATGTTTACTTTGGTGCTTTTGTCTGACAGACAAGGATTTTTTCTGGCAAGTACTCTATATTGTATTAAGAAATCAGTCAAAACAAACAAGAATGTGAAAATTGCATTTTAAGAGCAATTTAAAGCCACCATGCAGAGTCTCAAACATTAAAGGACACGGTGAGGGCAGATGTGGTGGGTTTGAAAATGATATATTCATAAGGATGGCAATATATTTGCTTAAGTTTCTGATGTGAGCAAAACTCTTCTTGATCTATGGATCCATTATTTTTTGCACAGGGAATACTGCTCAGTCTTTACAGCGGACAGCGAGTGTTTCTCCCTGCCCCTGGACATCCCAACAACTAATGTTCTTGTGCAAAAAGTATTGATAGATACCGTATCTGCAGGCAAGTCACGACTAAATCCTCTATTTACACCATCAAATACCAGAAGGATAAGAGGAAAGGAAAGGAAAGGAAAGGAAAGGAAAGGAAAGGAAAGGAAAGGAAAGGAAAGGAAAGGAAAGGAAAGGAAAG
>JAWWES010000081.1:61136364-61158121 GCA_035583135.1 Lophotriccus pileatus | reverse complement strand
GGAAAGGAAAGGAAAGGAAAGGAAAGGAAAGGAAAGGAAAGGAAAGGAAAGGAAAGGAAAGGAAAGGAAAGGAAAAACAGCAGATCAAAGCAGTGTCATTAAAATATTTGAAATTCTTTAGAATTAGTAACTTATCTATTGCATATAGAAAAGAGTAAGTTAAAAATACTTCAGGTATATAATTTTTTCTTTTACCTTTACATAGTTTGCTTAACACATGACAGTTGAAAAAGCTTCAGAAGCTCAGTGTGCCCAAAGCTCCGTGCTGTTAGTCCCACTACTGCAGCTTAATTGCAAACCAAAGATGATAGCTCATGTTCAATGAGCAGACACAAAGGTAGGACCAGTGATCTACCTGAGCTCTGTTACAGCATGAAGTCTTTCAGGGAATGCTGCAGGCTAACATGGAGAGAACAAAAATTAAAACTAGTGTACCAAGAGTGCAGGTATTGGTACCAAAACCACCTTGGTCCCCATCATTGCAGGGCTTCCAAATGAGTAAATGCTCCCCAAACCAGGGGAGGGGCATGCAGCTTCCTCAGGTTCCTCCTTCTGCTCTCAGTCACAGCACCACACCAAGATGTGCCTTCCAGCAGTATGTGAAGTGCCTGATATTACTGAGGTCGCTGATGGGGTTTTCTCCTTCCTTTCCTCTGGGTGGGTGAATGCATCTACCAGATGCCTGATACATCTAATGTGTGAAAATGAAGATGTAACAGCATACTCTTAAAACATAAACATGACATGTAAGATTATCATAATTTTAAAGATGCCGCAGTCGAAGAAATGTGTCTTCCAGCTGAAGCAGCAAGTGGTGAAGGATGAAGAAGGAGGATGAGACAATGCGTTGTTAGATCCCAGAAGGATCCCAGAAGGAAGTGCAAGGGAGGCTCTCCCTGCCACACAGGTACCTGCCACTGCTCCTACCTGAAACTTCCATGGTGCTGGAAAATGAACCTCAACGAACTGGTCTTGGATAAAATTCCAGTTGCCAAAAAACCACAGGGTGCAGGAATGGTAAATCTAGACATCCAGTATTCAAGATGGTATATCAAGGAAGGCAACAGAGTGGTAATTTAGATTTGCTGAGGGGACCTACTGTACTTAGCATAGACCTCTGATGACTTAAGGAGATTTCCCAAGCACCGACATCTGCCTCCCCACGTGCATTAGGAAGTAGCAACTGAGGCTGAATCCAAGTCATTGCCCACCAGAATGGGGCAATCTCTGAGCCCAAAGCGATGGAAAACATCAAGCACAAAAGCCACCACATGATGCAGCAAGACATGCGTACAAATGCTGTGATGCAAAATGATGCAATTTATTATCAGTGACTTGTTCTGCACAAGCTGAGGCAGTTAATCAATAAGGGCAGCACTGTAACTGCATGATCCTCTCTGAAAGCTTCCCACTGCCAGTCCCACGGCACCTATCTTACTTCGGTATTCCTCTTTCATGGCCCGATCCCACACAAGAATCTTACTGATAATGGTGATCCATGTACACTGTAGAAGGTTTTTGTTCTGCTGCCAACATTTCAGCCTATGCTGTCCAGCCAGCCCGCCCTAAAACTGCAAAGAGAAAAGGAAAGGAGGTGGAGACAGATTTGGGTCCTGTGAGTGTTCACAGGTGAGTCCTCCTGCATCAAGGATGCTCCGTGTTGAGCACTGTTTTTATCGTTCTAAATGACTTTACTTAATAGGCCCTCATGCCCTGCCGCTTCTCTCAGGCAAAATGCTACTGTGCATTGGGCAGCAGCACTAAAAGCCCACAGTGGAAAGTGGAATCTAGAAGGGGATTGGAAATTAATATTGCCCTCAATGGGAAGAGTCCCTTGAGGTCAGCATTTGTGTACAGAATATTTGTTTGAATTTGGGTTTTGGACAGTCTAGTACATTAGATAATCCTGTAGTTGGCCTCCAGATGTCTTTGCTTTGATGAGCTCCCCCTTTGCTTCTAGTTTATTGTTTACAATATTATAATATATTAACTTATTGTTATACAATCACAGTAATCGCCTCTTAGGAGTGGTATCCCTAGCCATCTTTTAAAAATACAATTAAAAGTCCCATAAAAGTCTGGCAATTCACAGCCTTGTAGAACCAGATCAGCCCTGAATCTTCATAGTAGTCTCCCCATAGGGCCTGATGTCACATGAATAAAAATTGTCCTCCTTTTATTGGATCTGGTTTGGAGAGAAATGTGGTTTACATTATAACATTCCTTTTAGTGAGGTGACTAAATTCTTATTTGCCTCACTTGGAAAGGGCTTAGAATGAGGATTGTACCCCTGTGGTTCTAAGTCAAGAAAATATTCCTATGTATGCTGCTGTAAGAAATGTAGTCTTAGCACATGCTACTGTCAGGCATATGTTTAGGAAATTTATTTTTGGAGAGAGGTGAATTTAAGCAGCATCTTAAGACCTCTCTTGAACTGGCACATAACATTAACCTGGCCAGATTGCCCTACTGGCATCTAGGATACCTAAGCCATTTGTACTGCTAGTAGAAGGGAAAAAAACACATGGTATTAAAACTTTGCTAGCAATGGTTTTTGTACATACTGTAAATGTGTCATCATTTGACTTTTGATAGTGTTTGTAACACTGAACTGTTAATTACAGTCTTGTGTAATCTTGAATTAGTAATTACAGTTTGGTGTAATCTATTTAAAATTATTTTTTTATATGTATTCTTTTTTTCACTAAATTCACTGATGTTGCGTAAGCTTTTCATTAGTACTGGTCGATGTTGACATCAAAATTAGTAAGTAAATTTAGCACCGTACACTTACGTGCAAATAGAATGTTTCTTAATGAGCCTTTGGGGGATTTCTTAGATCATCCCTTTTTTCCCCCTTAAGATTACAGCAGTAATACAAAGCATCTTTACCCTCCACAGGTGCTGACTGCCATCATGCATTCTTGCAGCTTTCTGCTGTGTTTTCACAGCAGCTCAATGCAATCTTCACAGTTCAAGCAATAAAATGACTATGTAGATTGTCATAATATTATGATAAGATAAATCTATCTACCTGGCCACAGTTCATTTGCATTTTCTAATTCATTACCAAATTTTATATGGAACATGTGAAAACAAAATGCTTTTGACAAGAGATGGAGGTAATCTTGGAGTCCTTTGTTAGCGTGGATAATGGTAACAGAAGATGTATAAATCTCTGATATACTGCTGCTCATTACAGAGATCTTTAAATATAGTAATAGACACGTTTGCAGCACTTAGCATTGTCTAAACCAGCTCAAACTGAAATCAACCCATAGATTTCTGTGACATTCTGTCTTAGGTGCTTAGAATGAAAATGATGGAGAACAAGGATCTGAACAAAAGGTGATTACCTAACCTCTCCAAGTCCTGAAAGCCTGTAGATTGCAGGTTATTATGGTGCCTAAAAGATAGGGGTATTTTTGATAAAAACTTTCTTTTACATCACTGAAGAGTCACAGATCAAAAAGCAGGGTTTGGGGGACCAGGGATCAAAGCAAATTTAGGCTGTCTGCTTTGCTTTATTTTTAGGTCTTTGTGTTTTCAAAATGGGTTCTAATTGTTTCTTGAAATGCTCCTACCTTTAACTCTATACTTCTGAATTCAGTTTATTTTTAAGAATGTGGTCTGTTTCATTCACCAGCAAATTCCTGGATAAAAACAATGCAGGATGCAACAGTGGCTATTTCTATCCGGAATACATAATCAGTATAATTCTTATTGCAAGGAGAAGAATGTATTTTTCTAACACAAATGAGAGAATGATAAACAGAAAAAAAACCATCAAGCTAAAAGTGAGTAAGAAAGGAAGGTTGAGCTGGGTGTTCTCTGTTTGCAGCTCCCTCAGGAGTGAAGAGGAGGAGATTCATGTTACCAACAGCACATTCTGGTCCTATTTTAATCCAACATTTATAGCAGTTATCACAAATGTCTATGAAGACTGATCTTGTGGATTGGTTCAGTGATAAAATACAGGATTCAAAGGTATAGGATCTATTGAAATAAATCACAGCTTGTCTGAGCTACATTGCATATGTCATTTGAAAGTATTGTCTGCAAGATTCCAGTCATTAGGCAAGTTTCTGTGTTCTGTGGCATGTTTGGAGTAGCAGTAGTGTAACTGAGGTGAGATTATGGTTTCTTTTCAGCACTAGGGAGAAATCCATTGCTGTTGCTAATATCATGTTATCAGCTTCAGTTTCTTTGTGATGCCAATAATTTTCCACCCCCTGACCACCTTCTCAGGAGCTGGACGGATCCTGCCTGGTAGCAGAAAACACACACAGAGGTCTTCAGAGCCGTCAATTATTCAGTGTAAACTGCCAGATGAAAAGTACTGGTTGTGATTCACCCTCTAAGAAGTCAGCTCATCAAAGTGGTTTGAACCATTCCCAGACAATCTTCCAAGGTAGATTAGACTGGAGGCAACTTCATCTTGTATTTCAGATTCCCAGTTCAAATACTTTTATTTTTTTAAAAAAAAAACCCTATCTTCTAAAAATCTTACTGAAATAAATCATATCACAGAGAACCCAAAGCCAGCAGACACTTTTGCAGTAACAGAGATGAGACTTGCAGGAGCACCTATACTCTGCAGGGAGAGGCAGTGTGTGATGAAAGAGCTGGAAGAGAAACCCAACAAAATGACTGTTAGGAAAAACTGGAGTTGTTATCTTGCAGCCCTGTTAAGAAGATGGAATCACGCTCATATAAACACCTGATGGAAAAACAACAACAACAACAAACATAAAGAAGATGTTAATGATAGGCGTGAATTTGAACCACGTTTATCTGCAGAGCTAACAAAAACCTCATTTCTTAAATGGAAAAGAGGAAATACTTCATATAAAGACCACTGAAAAAATCTGTGTAATTAGCCTCTCAGCACAGATGCTACTCAATTGAATTCAAATTAGGGAGTAACTCCTATGCTTGCTAAGATTCATCTGAATTTGAAGCATAAAATTCAAATGTAGATTATCAAACGACAGCATGATTTATCTGTTAGATGTATCAAAAGAACTAAGCCTGGGGTTTGAATGGCTTTAAACCACTTAATGCAACATGGTATTTCTGCTCTCTCTGATCACTTCTTCATCTTTTTTCTTTTTAATCTTTTTAAGATTTCTTTTTGTGTCTTGAGCAAAGCGCACTCTTCATTCATAAGGGAGATTGCTCCCAAAGTCTCTTTTATTTCTGATTTCATTGTGTGAATGGTTTACTCAACTTCTTCCCATTCTGTGCTGCCTACTCCAGCTGGCACTTGAGCACCCATGACTGAAGCTTTAAACTCATCCCTCCTGCTCTGCTCTCAACTTGCCAGTCTCAGAAATGGCCAAGCATCTTCCACAAGGAGGTGAGCCACTTTGATTCCCACTGCTTGACAAAAACAGCTTCTTCTCCCAAAATTTTTACCTTGAAACAATTCTGTGTACAGAAAGGCATCAGGAACCTATTAGTGTTGCAAAGTGTTCTTCCTGAGACATCTGTAGAACACACTTTTTAAACATTATAGGTTTAAAGCTGTATTTCTGAACTGCAGGAAAGAAGTGTGTTTTCCCCCTAAGTATTTGATTATCTGTGTAAAAAATGCTGTTCCTCTTTTTTAGGAATCTTAATGGACAAATGCCTTTCCTCATGATAATTTTTTATTGTAAGCAGAACTTCTCAGCGCGTTAGAGAAGATGAGAAAACAAACTTGTACCAGATGTTAGTCACACTATTTAATGCGTTATTGGAAGGTACTCATTGTGTGTGATCGTGGTGATGACTGCAGTATAAAAACCTATGCAGGATAGAAACCAGAAAGCAAGAAGCTTTCAAGCTGAAATGAAAATAGAATTAAATTGCCCAGCCCTCATATTCTATTTTCTTGTATGTAATCTGATAGGCTTTGCTCTATTCTCCAGAATACTTCATTGGGCCAAACTCATTCATAGTGTAACTCCATTGACTTTAATAGACTTGTACAAGAGCTTAGTTTTATCTGTTGTATGTCAGATGTTTTATGTTTGCAGCATCATTCCTAGAAGATTACTTAAGGATAAAAATGTTATCTACATTTCAAGATATGTTACATCTTCCAGTTGAAACCTAAGGGAGAAAAAATAAAAATATCAACAAATTAAGAATTGGCAGTTGTCCAGGAAAATAAGTTAAAATACTTTTTTAAATAGTGATTTTTTTTTTCCCTATGGTTCCTTCAGAAACATTTTTATGATGTTGAAGAGAAAGCTGTTTCGTGAGGGGTTTTGTTTATCCTATATTTAATTCATTTCTATCTTCATGATTAAAAAGCATCAGTCAGCTACAGAGACTAATTAGCCTATGCTATAACAAGGATTACTGAACTGTAATTATTATTTATTCAAATCAGTGGAAGAATTACCAAGGCTTATGTTAAAGACAATAGAAGCTAATGGAGGAAGAAGCGGAGGAGGCCAGTAGTGATTTTAACTGCATATTGTCAACCACCCAGCATTCCAAAAGTAGCCAACTAATTGACACCCCGAAAAAGGGGCCTGCTGATATTGGCTCATGAGTCATTCATTTCTATCATATTTTTAAAGCTTTTCTAAAAACCTTTCTAAACCTCTTTTTACAGAATTATCATTGGGAAAAAATTGCATGTAGGGTATGAACACTAGTATCACTAGCTGGTTGATGAAATAAAGTGCCAGGAAAAAGCTACAGAGATATATTTGCCTGGTGTTTTCACTGTATTCAAAATGTGGGGGGTTTTGCTCATTCTCTGAAAGACTCCAGACTGCTTAATTGCTGCAAGTGCCCACGGCTTTTCATCTGCAGTTTTAACCCATCAGTTACTTCCCAGCTGCACTTCTAGCACTCAAAGAACCCAACTCCAGCTGCATTTTAATTTCACTGAAAAGTTTCAGCACTCTCCAAACGGAACAGTACCAGGCTGAATGGCCCAAGGGCCTCCTTCCCCTTATCCCCTTCCCTCTGCACAAGCTCCAGCAAATTTGTCAGGGCTAGTGCAATCTGCTGGCAAATTATGGTCTAGTACCAGGGTTTAATCTAGGCAAAGATCCTGATCTAATGATAAACTGGCTGATGTCAGAACAGCAGTATTAGCAGTCCAGATTTGTTTTCCTCTGATCTAGCATGAAACACTTTGATTCATTTGAACAAAGATGCTTTAATTCTGGTCAATAAAAAATATTTCCATTTTACCTAACTGGGTAAAAATTGAGATTTTGTGTAAACTGTCTTGCATTTAGTTGTACTTTCTGGAAATGAGGTCTAATGCCACTCAGGACTCTAGGTGCTAGTAATGAAAAGAGAAGAGGTAGCAATTTAAAGCTGCAACTCCCTTTCTAGTTCTTCCCTGCCCTCAAGCTTCCCAGATCCCAGATTTGTGTCTCCTGCCTTTGTTAATGGGATTCCCCCAAAGTCATGGGAGATGAAAACACGGGGTGTGGGTGCGTGTGTGAGAGAGAGATTTTAACAATGCATGTGTCTTGCCAAGGGATAATCAATGTGTAAAACACCTTTTTGAAATTTTTTTCTCACTTGATAAAGAAGAGGTGTGCTTATTTTCCTCCTGTGCAGCCTCAGGTCATGTGCATTTCTCTTAACTTCATGTGCATACACAAGGAAAGGCACATGATAGGGCGGGATCACAGCTGGGAGGATATCACAAAAGACCTGAGGTGAATAAAAGTTCAGCGTGTAGGACCCCGAAGTCTCCTGCACTCCTGCAAATTTGAGGACTGTCACTTGCCACAGGGAACCACGAGCTAAATCTTTTCTTCATAATGAAAGCACAGCTGTCACTTTCAGGCTAGTTAAACCTTGGGGCTCCATCACCACCACTATGAGATTTGAGACATGAGTCCATTTGCCTTTACCTCTACAAACATGTGTTCTTACAGGCCATTTACTGGAACTATGCAGTGGTTTTGATACTGGCCTAACAATTCATAATGATTTCCTTGCTCGTAGCAGCGTGTCACCTTCAGCTCAAACCTGAAGATACAGGTGATAAAAGTTAGTGTCCAGATGGATTATATGTGTTGAAATCACAATTTTGTATTGTTAGTTTCATATAATGTGTCTGATTTTTTGCGTCTGAGCTCCAAAATTCTGCAACAAAGATGTAGTTTTGCTACATAATCTTCTTATTTGTTTTTAAATCTTTCATTCAGATTTATGCAGATGTTCAGTCTGCAGCTATGCAAAACCTCAGATGGTTGTAGACATAGAAAACAAGATCACAAGTGTTTACATAAGCAAAATCCCTCAGCAATGCTGACTTGAAAACCTGAGCTGACTGTCCCCACTTCATCTTTGCATAGTTGGCTGATTAGCATTTGGTTTTTAACTTACCTCTTCAAAGTACAGCAAGTGTACAGCTTGGTTCTCCTGAAGCATTTATAAGTTTGTACACAGTAGCTGAAACGGAACTTTAGATGTCATCACACTGATCCCATCTGTCCTTGAGCCTGCCTAAAAAGAAAGTGCTGATACACACTTCCACGCTCAGAAGAATGTTTTTGGGTCCTACTGACAGACATGGCTCTGTTTCGACTACTGCTGTTATAAAAGCCCCTTGGAGCAAAGACATCCTTTTTATTTTTGCATGGCACTTAGCATTGTAATGTCCCAGTCTGTGACTAGGGCCCTGAGATGCAATGGGAATAGAAACACAGGCACTTGGAAAATTCTGCTCAGCTGGCTTTCTCTTGCAGGAATTTGGCTTTGCTCTTGATGAGGTCATGTGAAAGGAGCATTTATTTATTTATTCATTATTTTTGCATATGTACAAAAAGGTTCTGGAAGTGCACCCTCAGCACCTTTTACACAGCTACAAATTATCTTTATAAAAATAACACTAAAGCAAAGTGCAGAGCAGCCACTCAAAAACAAGTAGTTAAAAATACATTTGGCAAATGAAAAGCTAGAATCACATTTCTATACCAGTGAGATTCTGCCCCCATCACAGCCATGTTCAGGGGAAAAGGGTCTTTATGCTGAACCCATACAGTCAACAGATAGGAGCTCTTCCAGACTTTGAGGACTTGATGAGTTCCAGGACCTGAAGGCCAGATGTAAACTCCATGGAAAGCCTTCAGATTTCAAGTGACTTTCTTGACACAGTGGAGATGGGTGGTATCAGTGCATAGAAAGATTCCCTATGTTGCTCTTTTGTGTTCCTATCAAGGAATAAATTATATCTATTTTTCCAGCTATTCATATCTCCAATATTATATCAAACTAAGAAGGACAAGACTAACACTTTGAAATTACTGACCTAATTTTCCCATCAACAGCTGTGCAGGAAAGTAAAGATACAATAAAAATTACTGGGTGCTACTAAGGTAGAAATACTAGCTATCTGCTTCTGTTATAACTCAAAGTATTTCTTTGCATTAGAGATATACAAAAAAATCTAAATACTTTATGGAACCAATTCTGCTGAAAGTTTTAAAATCATATTCTGGGTGATGTTCTTTGTGAACATAAGATTGTACTCTGTAAACCTGTAATGATACAGTCATTCAGGCTGATGAGTTTTGTCTGGCACTGCAAGTTGAGGATCCTCCTTAGGGGCATTATTTATAGTTTCTTTTTAAAAAATATAAATTGTTTTCTTTTAATTATAAAACTTTTTACCTTGTTTTGTTTAAAAAAATGCATCCACATCTGTCTCACTATCATTTGTCAGATGCCGTGAGCTACATAAGGATGTGCTCAGCCTGGATTTTGGAGGAAATACTCAGGAGGACCATCGAGGGGGAGATGCTGCTGATGCTGGGGAGTCCTCTGTCATTCTCTCAAGGTCAGCACCAGATAGTTGTGGGTACTACAAGCAGGCATAATACGGAAAGTAGGGCAACAGGAGCTGAAGCATTTCACAGGAGCTGAAGCACTTCACAGAACTGAAACTCACACACGTGGAACCTGCTCCAGTACCAAAACAGTGCCCAGAAATAGCATTAGGTCCCATTTCAATGATAAGAAGAAGGAATGCAAAGTTTAAGGAACTGAGCTAAGGTTGATAAGATCTAATGTTTGGGACTGCCATTGCTTCAAGAGAAAAGCATATAAAGCAAAAAATTTCAAACTTCTTCAGACATTCACAATAACCTTAACAAAACTGAGATAATTTAAATGTATAATGGGTTTCTAGTTGCCCTACTGAATTGTAGGGACTTTTTCTTATTGGTAAAAATACATGCAAAAAGAGTCAAAAACCCTGTAATTTAGGGGCTTTACATCTGTAATACAAAAATTATAATAATATTGCCATTTCTCATAGCGATGCCAGAAAGAGCACTCATTGATGTTTAGCAGGCAGAGTACACTTCTACATAATACTGTCAATGAAAAGATGCAAAATGAAAATCTTCAGTGTGTATAAACTAATACAAAACTCTTCCAAAAGCCAGAGCACCTTGCCTCATCTGATGGACAAGTCACAACTGCAATAATTTCATCTTTTTAAATCTTGTTTCATTTGGGCACTCCAGCAGCATTTCACATCAATTAGATACTCATTTCAGCATCTGTACCTTCCCTAAATATATTTATATGAATGTAAAGACTACTTTTGTCAGATTTTTACAAAATTGACTGGCTTGAACCTTTCAGCAACAACACAGATATTCTGTAGATTTTCTGCCAGTTCTGGAAAAGGTATTTTCTGCTGACAAGCAATTAGCTTTCTGCTATTATTAAAGTTATTCAATGGCATTTTTGCCATCTGTTACAGTGCGCAGTCTTCTTAAATGCAATGAAATTTGTCACTTAAAAAGCAGTGCAGGAGAGAAAGGTTTCTACCCGAGAAGGACCTACCTCAAAAACACCACAAAAAACTAGGCACCCAGAACTGTAATCTCTTTTCATATATTGCCAAAAATGCAATGTCTTTCACAAGATAATTACGTCCCCAAATGACCTCACTGATGCAAAATCTTTTATTGGATTGCTTTCTTCTATCTGGAAATGTTAACAAAATGTTATAACCTAGGCTATTGTTCAGTAGAAAAAGGAAACGTGTTACTTCTTCCAGACACAGTATTAATTTATAATAACTTCTGGGTAGGGGGAAGAAGTTGTGTTTTCTGGGTGATTTGCATTTTATTTAAAAAGGAACTGTGATCTAGTGAAATCCTAAAGAAATGGAGGTTAGCTCTTAGTTGGTAATTTTCTTTCTCTTTCTGAATACTTAAGCAGTTATTTATTACAATTTAAAGATGTTTTCTTCCAGGTCTTTTGGCCTCACATTTATTTTTGGAAAGCTCTAGGCAACAATGACATTTTAATGTTTTTTCCAAATAAACAGGCATTTATTTTATGTTACTTTTATGGTTATAAAGTTAATTCCATCTCAGTCCTCCTGTGAGTCACTCCAAGTGCACCCCGACAGGGATCACTCTTCATGTCAGCTGTAGAGGTTAACATCCCCTATTTTTAGATGAGTCTACAGTGCTCTGTAGTGCAATGAGTCCCAGCCCAGTCACACAGTCAATTTCTGCCATTTATGTCATCTCCCCTGGGAGTCTATGATGAGGTCTCCTATTTGAGAAATGATTAGAAGAAACAAACATTAGATAACATCTAGGATATTTTAAGTAGCTTATACTTGTGTCTGTCATGCCTATGTGCCATTTCTTGGATGGCAAATAATGCCTTTAGGCTCAGAAGGAGTTTGATCGCATGTTCTCAAAGCCATTGCATTGGCCATGTCTTTAGGTGTCATCAGTGTCAGCTAACAGGCAGCTGTCTATAAGCTAAAGTTTTCTGAATTGAAGCATTGCAGTTGTATAGAAAATATGTCCATAACCATCTCGGTCAATTTACAGTTCCCATGGAATACTACACAAAATAGAAACTCTTCATCTCCAGACTACAGAGTTTGCATTTTTCCATGGAGGCAAAAAGAATCATTTGGATCAAACAACAGGGTACATTTAATAGTATCCTGCAATATATTAATAATCATCAACCACAGAGCCTTGGGTCCAGAGCGAGCCTCTAGTCTAGATGTACTAAAGGTATCTGCAACTACTGGAGGCTCCTAGGAGGCAGGTCAAAGATAAGGGAAGAAATTTCCTAAACTGCAACAACAACCAAAGGTATTGCTTGATGCCAAGGGGGAAATAAACCACACAAGAGTTATGGGAAAGGAAGCAAAGTTGTTTATCCTCCCTTTTCTATGTTTTTGTAAACAAGATTGCAAGATGAGTTTTCCTTCAGATTCATGTTTGGAAGTTTTTCTCCCTCTAACTACAACTTTACAGGTCTTTGAATGCTGATTGGTGTTGCCAGGGAACAAGAGTATTACTTACAGTGTCAGTCGTCCCTATAACTCAGGCTCTGATGGCAGACATTTAGGGGTTTTGCGTGCTTGTCTTAAGGTGTATGCATTATTTTAAGTTTAATCATCTTAAAAAATGGGGATAAGAAACAAGGCAGGTTTAACATTAACGTTGCATTAAACCAGTAACATGAGATTAAATTCAGCCAAACAGACTCCAAAGATCAAATAGAAGATAATTCTGGAAGTGAGATGTCTGGAAAGAAGCAACAGTGAAAGAAACAAACTAACAGTGTTGAAAGTCTGTTTTGAAAGCAAACACCCAGTTTGAACTATTTTGCACAGAGTTTGTACAGGTTTGCCTTACTCCTCAAAACTGAGTTTCTGGCTGAAACAGAAATGTGGATTTTGTGCCAAAAAAATGAAGCCATCATGCACTGAAAAATATTTCTCCTCAACTCATGAAGCAATCTTCTAGTGTTGAGGCCCATTGGTAGTCATTGGGAGAGAAAAAGAGGAGCATTTCAAACACTATTCCTCTGCAAAGTCAGGCAAAATCTGGCAATCCACAAGGCTGGAGGTCAGGAGATCCCAGCTATCACAATTGGGCCCAAATGTCCCTCTGCCTTAGCTGAGACAAGACTTCTCTCAATCTTTGTCTCCTAAGCATTCACATTTGAGGGAGAGCCAGGCATGGAGTCACTGAGCACACCCTCTCAAAATACGTCTTAGCCGGTGCAACTGCTTTCTCCTCAGTTGGAAGGCAACTGGGGAATAAAACCAAACCAAACCAACAAACAAGGACATAGAGGTCTGCAGGAACCTTAAAAAAAAAATAGAGACCTGATGAAAATAGTCTATGTGCATGCAATGATCAACAGAAATTGCCTGTCTGAACAGCTGAATCATGTTGTTTCCAAATCTCTTAAAGAAAAAAAAAAAAAAAAACGAGGACATGTCTAATTATGAGTTGCAGGTTTTCCCCCGCATAGGCCTCCAAAATAAAAATAAAAATTAAAAAAAGCCAAACAAACAAACAAACAAAAAAAACCCCACCAAACAAAAAAACCCCACCAAACAGTACAAGCTGCAGACTAATGTAGCTGAAATAGTTTCTCTTGCTTTTATAATTTCTGGATATTTTCCACATTGAAGTGTTTATTTTCTATTCATGTGTATACTGTATCTGCATAATGCCCAGTTACATGGCTGAGCTCTCATAAGGGCAATGCTAACTTCAGAAGCTCTGAACCTCAGAATAAAGATCTTGTCACATTGCCTTAGAGATTATCTGGTGCAATTAGTAGTGACTGCATGTGCTAGTTTTGATTCAGAATATGCTGCACCAAAATGGTGACAGAAAGCCACAGATAGGGGCAAGTACCAAGAGCTAAAGTTAACATTCCCTACCTCAGATGAGAATAGGAATTTACAGCACTTTTATTGTGGCTGAACAGAAATAGAGTGGCATGGTATCCAACCACATCAACCTTCTGCTCCAGAAGATGCCGTTTTCTTTTAAACTTACTTTTATGTCATATTTTTCTATTTCACATATTTCTGCATTGCGCTTTTTAACATTTTAACATATTAAAAAATTTCTGTTAGTAGTTTCACTTTTGCTAAAAAGTATTAATAGCTATTACCATTATTGTATTATCACCACATCTTAAACTTGAACTCATTGCTAATAAGAAAACAATTTTAGTAACTCAAACACTCCAACTTAAAAACATATCATATAACTGTTTTCCCCTCTAATCAACAAATATGACATTAAAACCTTGTTGGATAAAACACTAACTGCTGCATTTGAACATATGTCTTGACTCGTTTATGTGAAAAAAATATGTTAGACCTGAATATTCCATGCCTGCATTGCAGTGTTGCCCAAAGGGGAGGCTATAGGTTTTATTTAGGTGAGACAGACCTCTTTGCAATTTCTCTTCTGAGCTGCAGTGGAAAATAACAACCTTAACCTTGGCTGAGCAGGGGAATGGGAGCAACAGAAGAGACATTTTGTCAGCCATATCAAGAATCCAACTAGACTTGGGACAGATAATAAATCAGTATACTTCATTGCTAATGCAGGAATAAAGACTTGGAAATTTGTTTCCCACCACCTTGTGGTCTTTCTTAAATTTTATCTATTTAAAGTAAGGCAGCCTTCTCTTGAAGCAGAATGCTTACATTTGACACCAGCAGAGAGTGCAGTGTCCAAAAGGTTGGTTGTTTTTCATCCATCTGTAACAGTAGAGAGAGCTGACAAAATGGAAAGATCTCTTTGCTGATGGTTGACACCTATTTTGTAGAGGTGGAAACCAATGCAAGGCAGAGAAGAATCCAGCTTTCAGGCTTTTAGGTAGAAAGTGCACAAAGAAGGGTGACCCTGAGTAATCCTGGAGCCATGAAGAGTCCTGAACTTCTCTGTGCAGGTTAGATGGCTACGAAGATCATAGGCTGCTTCTACATCCCACTTGTCAGAGCCACAAAGTTATCTCTGAACTTCCTTCATCTCACTTTCAGATCCCCAGTGAAGAAAGGCACGGTGGAGAAATAGTTTTTCTCTCCTCTGCTTCTGCAATGTCTTCAGCATCTATTGCAACATGGATAAGTCTAGTGCAAAGAGACAGTAGAGAGGATATCACAAAGGGTCTGAGAACTGGTGCAGGACTTGTATCTTCATTAGTTTTGCATTTATTTTTATGGTTTTGGTTTGGATTTTTTTTTCCCTGTGCGTGAAGCTGCCTCAGACATCATGCCCCTTATCACAAAAGAAGATTCTTCATAATTAATTCTTAACATTATGGTCTCACTTCATAATGCATTTATTCATTCTCTTGCCTTATAACTGTTTCTCTACTTAACTGACTGACTTTGGTAATAGTTCTCTGCATAATTGATTCATATTGCTGTTGATTTTCCCCATTTTTATTTAATATCAGAAATGATTCACTGTATAACTGCTTCATTGCTTAAGTCATTATCTACAAAACTGCTTGGTATCATAATTGATTCACTGCTAAACTGTCTCACAGGATAATGAACAGTAATTAACGGCCATCCACTTTTCACTTCCATTTCCCTTCCCTACATCAGCCTCTTCCTTTCTTTATATGACAACACAAAGCTTTCCTGACATCCATTTTAATCCCTCATCACAGCACAAAATGTCATTGCTATTGCCAGTCCTCTGGTGCTTATTCTGATGCCTTTGGCTCCCTTTAGGGTCCTTCCCTGTTTCTCTCCCAGCTGCGTCACAGCCGGCAGATCTTCAGCTCTGTGTCTGTGCTATATTCACTATGCATTCTCAGAGTGTTTTTCAAATCTTTATGTTTATCTCTTCTGTCCTCCTTTCACCACTTTACATTCACATCTGTAGCCTCCATGGACATTTTTGCCTACTGACTCTTGTAATCTTTCTTTCGCACATTTATGCCTAGAAAGCGCCGCTGGACTACTCCACAAAACCCTCTACTCTGTCTCCTCCTTGAAATCTTCCCTCAAACCACACTTTCTGCACTGCACACAATGCCTGCTACACCAGAGGCCACTACAGTATTACTATCCTCATATGACAGTGGTAAAAGTTTAAAACTGCTGGCAACACACCCACATTGCTCACGCATCCTTGCACACACCACCACACTGCTGCTGATCCTAATTCTCTTCACAGCATATTATGTCCTTCTTAAAAAGTACACAAAGGTTGGTGACTTTGTCTTGTATATTTGCACTGCCCTGCCTGAGATACCTGGGAAAAACTGTAAATAATAAATGCATTTCCAGAAAGTTAAAAAGCCAATGCACAACCATACTTGGGAAGAAAACATTCTTCCTGCAGAGATGATTCCCAAATTCCAATCTACTCCTTCCCTTTTCACCTGCTTAGAAATTATATCTTTTTCTGAATGTTCTGGCAAAATGAGCCAGATCTCTGAGAAGCAATTAAAATTCAGCATGGAAAGTCCTGTCTGATAATCCCACTGCAGGACCCCTTTAGGAAAGAAGTAAGACCAGGGTTGTGGGGACATGAAATTCTTACTTATAACTTATATGATGTGTAAAGATAAAAAAATAAGTAACTCCTATGGACAATCTTATCCCTTACTTCTGTCTTTCTGCATACAGCAATCTGAAGCAGCTGCTGTTGCCCTTCTGTGTCATGACAACGATTCCTCCTGCCTTTATTCAGCCAAAGGCAGTGAATACATAAATATTTTGTATACAAGGTAATTCTTGGGTTAGCAGAAAGGGATATTCATCCAAATTGTCCTCCATCATAAGGCACTCAGTTTTGATAGCTTTAAACACAGACAGTATTTATCTATTTATTCGGCAGGAAAAACATGTCTGATGAGAATCTAGCAAGATTTAATATTCGAATATAAATGCCATTTCTTACTGCTGTCAGCCATAGCACTTGAATAAATATTAAACCTCCTTCCTTCCAGAATTCACAGCAGGGTTATTTCTGGAAATTGAAACAGCTTCCAGTGAGACACATTCTGCTGTTGGTTTCTTCGAGGAGTTCAGAGCATGACCCCATTTTAAGATCTCTGGAATGGCTGTTTAGCAACTCAGAGGATCAGGTCAATTGGTTTAAACCTTGTGTGGGTCCCAAGACTGAACTGGAGCGGCACTGACAGGCAGCACCATTAGCAGGTACTGCTGCCATCTACGGGTAGGATCATTTTGGCTTTATTCCTCAGCTGATTCTTTCTTCATTACAAGCAATATACCTGTTCTCATGCGTAAACAAATCTAACGGAAGAAATTACGTACTCACCAGTGATTTCTCCCCTTAAAAAGAAACAAAATAACAGAGGAAGGACTTCACCTATGCATCCCCCTGAAAAGAATGAGAGAAGATCTTGAATACTTTCCTGTCGTAGACAAGGAAAACAATGGCATAGCTTTATTTTCTGCCTTCAGTATGCTGGGTGCTGGCTTCACTTTAAAACCACTGGGGCACACTCATCCTTGATATAACAGCACTGAAATTACTTGAAATACACCGTATCATTTGTATATTCACTTGAAAGGTGTCAGAGCCCTTTTCTTTTAACCCCTTCAGTGGGGGAAAGCATTCATACACTGTTAACTCTCATTCCTTTCTATCCTGGGAGATTTTCAGCTTTTCCTTTAGAATTAAGAGCTGTTTGGGGCATTCATCATCCTTGACATCTGTTAATCCCTCTGAACTCTAAACAGTTACTGTGTTAAAACATTTTAAGTAACAGGCCTAGTCAACGCTATTTTGAATTGCACATGTGGTCCTTTCAGCTCATTAGTTTTTCTCTGACAGCGGCTAGTCCCAGATGCTTGAGAGGCAAAGTGAAAAACCTCCATAGTGGAAAAATAATGCAGCGGCACAGGAACCAGTTACTTGCTATTATAGGTAACTGCATAGTAAAATCCCTTTCACAAGCCAAGCACACTCATCTAAGAACTGATTTCAGTTTTTGATCCCTCCTTATTCCTGTGGAGAAGCTTTTCATAAGAACTGTTCTGTTGAGTAAAAACCTTTTAATTTCCAATCTGCATTTATTTACAGCCACTATACACCAAATGTTCCTTTACCAGTAATGCTCTTTCCCGTGAACAGTTGGGTTTTTAATTTTTTCTGTCAATTTTTACTCTTCCATTTTGCTTAGAGAGGGAAACAAGAATCCCTCTCAAGCTTTGTTTTGCTTAGTTAAACAAGCCAGTTTCTTTTTAATCACCTGCAACAGAAAAGACACTTCACTCCCTTTAATTTTCCTGTTTACACAAGGATCCTAGCTTGAATATTAATTCATCTTTACTGTATCGATGTGACCAGAACTGTATTTTGCATTTGAAATTACATTATATTCTAGGGTCAATGAAACTTTCTGTATGAACCACTGAAAATATCCTAACTTGATACACCTTTGGGTTATATTTGCTCTCCTTGCAGCCATGGCACATTGGTGGGTCAACTAATAACGTCCCAGAGCTCATTTTACCCTCCTTCACCTTTCACCTAAAAGTACAGAAGATATTGTAATTAGTCCTTATTTTGCACTCTGCATTACTTCACCATTTCTGTTACCCCAGTTTTTAAGGTCATTCACCACTTCTTAATCTTTCTCCGCAGATTTCACAGTTACAACCAAGGGGCTTATAACTCTGCAGATCAGTGAACACTGTGTGCCTGTAGGGATAAAGTTTTCAGGACACTAAGCATTTGTTTCATTTACTGTCTTTAGGCAGGATCTAATGGCTTTCAGGGGGCAATGGATAGATTAAAGCCAAGCATTAAGCAACTTATAATCATGAGATTGCAGAAAGTTGTTTGTCCTGTCCTCTCCTGGCTTGCAACTACACCATTTGTGCCTCTTCGTGCAGAAATTAGTCCCCGATGCCCAGTTACTGAAATGGATAGCTCTGAAGCTACTGCAGCCTACTAAAGGTGCTTCCAAACCTCAGTGAATACATCTGCTGGTTAGTACATAACAATCTTCGATGTGGAAATGGTCAAAATGGGATCTGGAAGATTACAGAATCATGAAATGGCTTGGGTTGAAAGGCACATTAAAGGCCATCTAGTTCCAATCCATGGGCAGAGACATCTTCCCCCAGGCTGCTCAAAGCCCCATCCAACCTGTCCTTGAACACTTCCAGCAATGGAAGTTCTGCAGCTTTTCTGGGCAATCTATTCCAGTGTCTCAATACCCTCAACAATAAAGAATTTCTTCCCAATATCTTATCTAAACCAACCTTCTTTCAAGTTTACAGGCATTACCCCCTGTCCTGTCACTACATGTCCTTGTAAATAGACTCTCTTCATCTTTCTTGTAGGCCCCCTTTAGGTACCAGAGGTGGTATAAGGTCTTACTGGAGCCTTCTCTTCTCCAGGCTGAACAATCCCAATTCTCTCAGTCTGTTCTCCTGTAGGAGGACTGATCCAGCCCTCTGATCATGTTCATGGCTCTCCTCCGGACTCACTCCAGCAAGTCCATCTCCTTCTTATGTTTAGGGCCCCTGAGCTGGATACAGTACTACAGGTGGGGTCCCACAAGAGCCGAATAGAGGGGGAGAATCACCTCCCTTAACCTGGCAACATTACAATGGAAAGAGAAAAAAAATTTTAAAGTTGATCTCTGACACAAAGAGAGAAAGTCAGTGGCACTGGGAGATCTCTGTAGCTCATGATAGTGACTTTGCTTTCATTACAAAAGATTAAAAGGGGCACTCTGTGATAAGCAGCATGTGTGGGTGCATCTGGCCCTGAATGGGCTGGCTCCAGTTGCAGTCATGGCCTCCATCTGTATGGCACTTCTTGCACACATTATCTACCATCATGTCCAAGCACAGAAGACAACTGCAAAATGCAAACTGGCAGATGATATAAAAGAAGACACATCAGTAGTCATAGTTTTGCCTTTCAATTGCCATAGCAAGTGCAGGACTTTGAAAGGGATCATTGAAGAAAGTATCAAAGAAAATACACTGCACTGCACTCTGAATCATTCAGAGATGAAAAGACAACTGCCTGCGGACTCACAAATGTCAGCAATTACTGCCGTGGTAATGCAAGGCAACGTGCATACAACAGCCAAGCAGATGCAGTGCAAGTTAGATAAGTTTCTGCTTTTACTTGCAATGAGAACAAACACAGCTGTGCAGGGACCAATGTCCACGAACGTTTATGGTGAAAGTGTTTTGAAAAGCGGCTGTTCAGGTAGCCTGAGAATATAATAATATCTTTCTGATATACTGAAGTAATATTTATAGATTATTTTGTAAAAAACAGCCATGGCTTTTACTGTTCTGCTTTATCACCACAGCAGCTGGAGGGAGGTGCTGCTGCAGACGCTGGGTTTGTGTAGATGCATTGTCCCAGTTGCAAAGACAAGCTCTGCTGCTGTGGCACTGCTATGTCCTGTGGTGGGTCACCTACCTTTACGTTTATATAGATACACCTGAATGATTCCATCTGTTTTACTGATGTTAGTGATTTATTGTAATTACTGATTCTGGTAGGAAGAAGAAAAGGTGTGTTTTTTGGTGTTTTGTTTTTTTGTTGTTGTTTTTGTTTTGTTTTGCGCTTTTTTGTGAATATATATTTAACAGAAAAAATCAACTCGCTCTGAAATAAATGTTTCCTGGAGAAAACAGCAGTGGGATGAACTGAATTCTTCTATTAATTTCCTACAAACATTAAGTATATGTGTCTTAACAGCAGCCCATACGGAAAACATGATTTTTCTTGTATTTTCTGGAAACGTGTATTTTTGGGAGAACCAAACACACAGCACAGTTGATCTACTCTAATGCTTAGGGCAGCTGTTCAATGATTACGGCTCCAGACTCCCAGACCCACCAAGCTGCCCAGTGCTGCACGTTACTTGGTTAATAACTTTGAGCCCTGAAATCTCAGACCCGTTGCAGAGCAACAGGTTTTGTCTGAAACTGTTTGTGTCTGGTTTAGCAGTTTAGGGGTTACAGTGGTATTGCTGGGCTGACAGTTGCACTTGATGATCTTAAAGGTCTCTTCCAACCGTGATGATTCTATGAAATGCTCTTTTCTCTGCTGAACGTCTGTCTTCATCCATAGGGAAGACAAACGTTACTCGAGGAGTCAGGGGTCAGACAGGAGGCACCGGATCATTCCTGTTCTGCAGAACCGGGACAAACCTCCTTGCCAAAATGCTCCATTTTTTACCCCTTAAATTAAGGATGGGAGTAGCCCAGCAGAGCCAGTGTCATTCATGGCATTCCTGGCAGCCCAGCACACCGCAGGGCAGGGGGAACCGAGGAGAGGACCCGAGTAAACGGCCTTAAGCCGAGACAGGGGAGATTCAGATCAGATAACAACAACAAAAAAAAATTCACTGTTAGAGTGGTCAGGCATTGGAATAGGCTGCCCAGGGTGGCGGTAGAGCCACCATCCCTAGAGGTGTTTTAAGAGGCGCCGGGATCTGGCGCTGGGTGATGTAGTTCGGGGGTTACAGTGGTAGTGCTGGGTTGATGGTTGGACTGCATGATTGTAAAGATCTCCTCCGACTTTGACTATCCTGCGATTTCATCATTATGTGTCCATGACAGCCTCCGCCTCCGACAGGCCCGGCCCGCACCGCCCCCGCAAAGCACCGCCCCCCAGGGGCCCGGCCCGCCCGCGCCGCATTTCTCGCCGCGGCCGCCGCGTGAGCCATAGAATCAATCGCCGTGGCTCGCGGCGTCATCGGCCGTGTTTCACTACGAGCCGGAGGCGGAAGTGAGACGGCGCCTGTGGCGGAAGCGAGACGCCGGGGCGGCGTGTGCGCAGCGATGGCATCCCAGTAGCGGTGGCCTCCCCCCTCTCCCCCTTTTCCGCAGTCGGGACCGGGCGGCGCTGCCATGGCGGGGGGCCAGGCGGCCACGGCCGCGAGCGGCGGGAGGCGCGCCCTGCTGCTGCTGCTGCGGCCGCGCGGCCCGGACGGCGCCTCACGTGACCGCCGCGCG
>JAWWES010000081.1:61115516-61129539 GCA_035583135.1 Lophotriccus pileatus | reverse complement strand
ACTGTAAATGTAATTCTCACAAGGGCAAGTTGTTTTATGTTTTCTCATACAAAAAGACAATATAAAAGTTCAAGAAAAAATTATTTCTAATTTTTTATTTATTAAATTGTAATTAATGTATTCTGTTGCAATGACAACTAATGATAAACCAATTAAAGTTCAAAATTCAAACACAGAAAATGAGTCTAATTATTGTTCATACTAACTTAATCAACTCTTAACTAGTAGACATTGGCCTACTTGAGAAATGCTTGTCTGGTTCTAAGTAGAATCTCCCAGAACATCAGCAGTCTTCTGCTTCTCCCACACTTTCATCTGATCAGCAGTTTGCCACATGACAAACTGTCAGCTGGCTGGAATTCCTGCCAGGAGGTTGCACTAAAATGGCAGCTGTCACTGAGAAAAGCAGGAATCACTTACAGCTATTGATAAAGTAAAATGCAAGTGTGCAGCTTTTGGTAGTTTTTGGAAGTTAGGTGTTTAAAAATCTGACTTCTAAAATGTCTGTAGCTTTTTCTGAAAGCCCTAGATGTAGTCTTTAAAAACATATTTTGTTTCCAATTTAACATTGGAAGGTTAAAAACTGCTCTTAAAGTTATTTTGAGCATCAAGATTGCTTCATGGAAGAAATCCAACTTACAGGTGTACCTAGGCATAGGTCTCTAGAAATCAGAGAGAGTTACGGGTTATAGGAGACATTCCTTGCAATTATTGAAGGATGTGTTCTCAATGAAGTGCTGTTTTCAGTGTTAAAAGTAATTGTTAACTTTTGATTCTGATATCCAACTCATGCTATAGAACATCAGTATTTCCAGGGGAAGATTAGAAATACTTATACTTTTGAAAATTATATACTCTACTTGGAGAGAAGCTTGAGTCATGAGATATGTAAAGAAAGATACAATATATTCATCTAATTCTTTCTGCTTATGATTAAAGAGAAAATCTTGCTGCTTTATCCATTTTTCCCATTAGGATGAAATTACCAAAGTTCGTGCAGATAACAAGTTAAACCTAAACCTAGAGAAGAGCAGAGTAAAAGAACTGGTAAGTTTTGGTAACTTCCTTCAAGAAACATGTCAACACTGAGTAATTTCCAAATTTGGGTAAGAGCATCTCACCCAAGAAGCATTTTCATACTAACCTATAGTATCACTGAGCTTCAAGGTGGTATGAATCTGTGTTATTCATCCTTATGCTGGTATAGTGCAAGGTGCCGTATTTAGGTTTGTATATCTTATCTATTTTGATATTGTTTTAATATCAGGATTAACGCATTACACTTAAATATATTATTTAACATGCTGACCAGCTGCCTAGAGGTTTTCTATTTTATTAGTATATCTCTTTCTCTGTTTTCACACTTTATGAAGTTTACACATTTCTTGAAATTATCATCCTTGCAGATGTTTCATTTCTCTGTATTATTTTTTTTAATTTTAAATGATGCTGGTTTAGATTGCCTTGAGCTTTGAAATATCTGGTAAATCTGAATTGATGTAATCTTAAATTAGGGTAATGTAGATATAGAATTTACATTATATGTAGCACTTTAAATAAAGTTCTTTAGATAGAGTTCTGTTCTCATAGATTTTTTTTTACGGTGGGTTTTAGGATCTCAATGAAATTGCATCTTCTAAATTGAAAGATCTTTTAATGACATTTTTTCTGTTAGTATTATTCCATCCTTTTTCCCAGGTGTGTAATGAAGACGTAATATTTATCTCCAATGCTGGCAATAAGAACTGCTCAAGTAGATGTCATTTATCTTCTGTGTCTGCCCCTTGACATTTTTCAGTGTGATTAGCTTAGGTAACAGCTGGGTTGGTGATTTAGTATAGTGACTAATGACAATCTGTTAGCCTGGGGTAGATGCTTGAATAAAGTACAATTTGAGCAGGTAGAATTCTTGTGTAAAGGTTAATACTTCATGCTATTGTTTTAAAAAAGCATAATATGAAATGTACTCCTTGTGCAGATCATGAGCTTTGCAATACTTTGGGCTTACAAAACCTATGTAAAACCACTGCACCAGTGATTTCTTGTATATTGTGTAGGATCCTGGAATCTGGACTCTTCTCTGGTGTGCAGAACACAACGTTATTTTGACTGCCTCCCAGGAAAAACAAACTGTGCATGTCAACTTTCTCTTAAAAAAGTTAACCAACTTTGTAGTCTGTTGTGCAACTGTAATTTCATAGTTTCTATGGAAACTGCTCTTCTCTTTTATTACTCCCCCTACTCCCCACTTTAATGTCAGCTCTGCCATGCATGAACAGAAAAGGAAAAAGGCAGATGAATGGGGAGCAGGTTGTAGCACATAAGCTGAGTTGGGGAAGAGACGTAATACAGTATTTTCTGTAGTAGGCAGAGCATCACTGATACATTTACTTCAGTTGTAATGTGACTAAGGACTGAATATCCAGCTTTCTGAGAATAGAAATCAGGATAATTGAAGGTTACTGTGCATTCTTACTGAGTTACTTTTCAAAAGAGAAAAACAATTAAATTGCTTTAACTTGAAGCACAAAGTTAAATATTCTTATTGTTCAGTTTTGTTTGGAATAAGTACTGATAGAGAATCTTACTGTGTCAGCACTGATGTGGGCAGTCTTTAATGTTTCAAACTCTGAGTGCTTTATCGTTTAATTAGTTCCTTCTACTTTGTTTCTCACAGAATCCTACATTGCTCAATGTACGTCTCTTTATGCTGTGATTTACAACTGCAGTGTAGAGATGTGATTTAAAAACTTGAAGTATGGTACAAAAATCCATATCTATTCGTGTGTTCATGCATCACAGTGCCTCTAAACTTGCTGTTAAAAAACTCAAGATGCATCTGACAAAAATGAAATTTCTCTGCACTGTGAAAAACGTGAACTTAAATCTCACTGTTGAATTTCAGAAAGGGGGGGGAAGTTTAGCCTTGTATTTCCTTCTTTCTTTTTTTATGCACTTTTGTTGTTACAAACGTCTTGTAATGCCTTGCAGTAAAAGGCCAATTTCACTGTCTTAAACCTAAGATTAAAATCCTTGGGTGTGACCTAGAGAGTTCTAGCTACGAAACAAAACTTTAAGAAACATCCAGAAAGAAGTTTGTGGAATATAAATGATTCAGATGATGTGTATTTGGCTAACTGCATCTATTTAAAGTAAAACAGATGAACTATTTCAGTCCATAAAATTATTTTGTCATGGTTCTTTTGATAGGGATGATTCATCTGTCAATGTGGAGTCCAATTCTTACATTTCTACCTAAACATAATTGTAATTAGATCCTTTTTATAAATATTCTGCCATCTTGCCACTTTAAAAGATGTAGCTTTATATAAGATGTGTGAATTTTTTTTATCCATCTTTTCCTTTTGCAGAACCTAGTGACTCTTTCATTAATTGTAGACATGCTGTTATTTGTCCTGATGTAATTTTCTACATTTGTAGCAGCCTGCTATCTTTTAACTTCAGCTTCAGATCAGTCAAATGTCCAAATAGAGCTCTAGATCTTTCAGGAGGGTTTCTGAATGCTGAGGCATTTATGTAGATTAATCTGATGTTAATATTAAAACAGAATAAGCTTCCAGAGTGGAGGAAAAATAAGGTGACTGTCCATGTGAGAATGTTAACAGATGAGGTTATGGTAACTGAGGATACTGAGATGGGTGCCTGATGACCTTAATACTCTGTGCCATTTACTGGTGGTTTAGCAGCTGTCTATGAATAATTTAATTGCTCCAGTAGTGGCACAATAACTATTATAGATGTCAAGGTAAATCATGCCTGTTCATGAGTCAGAAAGGTAACCTGGTATGCTTCTTTAATTTGGGTTTAACTTTCCTGGAACCCAACAGCTGTAACCTGCAAATAAGCCACAACTTCTGAGGATCCACAAATGAATGGCTTAACATGTGATACAAATGTTCCATTTTTAACAAATATATCATGAAATGATGGTC
Organism: Lophotriccus pileatus; assembly: GCA_035583135.1. Taxonomy (NCBI): domain Eukaryota; kingdom Metazoa; phylum Chordata; class Aves; order Passeriformes; family Tyrannidae; genus Lophotriccus; species Lophotriccus pileatus. Next base: position 61,125,586 of record JAWWES010000081.1, on the reverse strand, counting down.
AGAACAACTCAAATGGTGGGTGATACAGTGCTGGCTAAACATTTCTTTGATAATTGAGTTTGATACGATGTTTTGAAACTGTTCTCCCTTCTTTAGGGAAGTAGATGGTTCACTCTTAGTTGTGCTTGTGTGCTCAGTGGATTAGCTAACTGTTCCAGAGCTGCTGTTTAGAATCATAGGCCCTTGTTTTTCAGAACTGCAAATCTGATGGCCTGTCTTCCAGATGCTTGCTAATATATACAGGTTTTGCAGAAGATGAGTATCTGATGAACTTGTTGCACTTTACATTTCAGAGGCGTGGATGAACACCAGTCTGAATTGTGCTTTTCAAAAGGACAGCAGTTATCCTACAGTGCTGTCTCCCAAGTGTTGTCAGTCGATAATCTTGTCCAGATTATGTGTTCTGTGTAATTTGGAAATAAATAAACATACTTTTAAGTGGTAAAAAGGTGGGAAAAGTTTAAGTACAGTATCATGTTTAACTTTTCTTTCTTTCCCCCTTTAGTACTCGCTTAATGAAAGAAAACTACTTGAAATGAGGACAGAAATAGTGGAACTGGTAAGAGCTTGGTAGCTGATTATTACACGGCAAATCTTTTTGTGCTTGTGTTATAGACCTGGTATTCTTTTTGGACTTGTTCATGTCTTTAAGCACTTTAATGTAAATGTCTACAGAATAAAAAGGCTTCCATATATATTATTAGACCTTCTTCATGTATATATGAACTATCCAGTAGTCACTCTTTTCCTGAAACTTCATGCATGTCATATTTTCTCTAGATAAAATTCTGCTCTTAATGTGAAATTAATTCTTCCCCCCGCATTCAGTGAGAAACTTATTGCTAGATTGATTTGTCTTCATTTTAGAGGAGTTTTTTACCAGGCACCACTACTTCCTTTTGTTTCCTTTCTGTAGTATAGGGAATTATTTCTAGGATTATGTCTACAAGTAAAACATTAACTGATTCATAATGTTTAATTTGATTTGAAAGTATCAGCAGCTCAGCAGCTGTTGTTCTCAGTTTACAAGTTGCATTTTTTGATCTCTTCTGAGTAATAATTCTATCCCATATTTTTTAACAGAAGTCTTGTCTTCTGTCATAATCAGATTCTGAATTTGGAGCTGTTTTTGTGGTAGAATTCATTACAAGGTGAAGACATGCTTTTCTACAACTGAAGACCAATTTTCAGTTTTTCTAATGACCCATAAATCCTTATGCTCTGATATGATTTTGCCACAAGAAGCTCTTTGACTTCTCAAGAGCTCTTATAATTCAGCAGTGACTTTAGTGACAGTGGGCCGAGCAACAGCTTGAAGTTAATGGTTTTGCTGTTAGATTGAGATAAGAAGGCATCCAGTTCTGCCAGTTTCTAGATTACATGTTAAGGAACATGTAATCACATAAATTTCCCGAGTTCACCAAATTATTCAATTCCTTGGATATAATCAGCTAAGAAGGAACTTACTCCCTTTGAGTGCAAATTAATGTGCATTTAAGGAGAAAGCAAAAATACAACTTGAAGGAATGGGTTAAATTTCTAAATAAACTGGAAAGTAATAAAATTGCATCATTTTGTTGCTTTGTTTTTTAGCATGCACAGCAAGATCGGGCTCTGACCCAAACAGACAGAAAAATAGACACAGAAGTTGCAGATCTGAAAACAATGCTCGAATCACACAAACTTGATAATATCAAGTACCTAGCAGGTAAGGAATCTGATGGTCTCTGAAGGTGAAACTGTTAAACATAGTTAAATGCTTGGCAAACTCTCGATGGGCTGTGTTCATAAAAGTCCCAACAAAAAAAATAAAAATACTTGAAATAGGCAAGATTAACAGCCTTATTTGTGTACTTAACACAAATTTCCTATGATTCGCAACTTTATTTTACATGGACTTTTTTCTGGATTTGGCTCTGCTTTATACTGTAATAATAACGTGTATGAGAAATCTAAAAGACTGCATGTTAACAAGGACCAAAAAGTTCTTCTCTGCCTGACTCGATTTATGAAAGCAGCCTGCTGCTGTCCATTACTAGGATTTCTTCATCCATCCGATGGAGATCTATGTGCAAAATAGAACATTTCAGCTTTTCTGACTGTTCAGCTCTACATATTCTTTAAACTTCCACTTTTACATGTGCGCTGGAGAAAATGTATGTGCATGTGTGCCTGCGTTATGGCCTGAAGTAACTAATATGTTGACATTTGCTACTGAGTGTGAATTACTATTAAATGAGTAGAAAATCATTCTTCTGATTTAGATTTTCTGATTATTCTTTCACAATGGGTTTTGTCACAAGTAAAATTGCTCAAGCCTATTCATAGTACTATATTTCTGGCATACCCTTTAGAGAGAACCAATAAAATGGAAAATACATGGTGCTTTATTAAAATGAGAAGAAATTCTTTTCCCTACCATTCCTACTCATAAACATGTTGAACTTTATGTGGAAGAAAAAGTAATTAAAAATCATTTGCATTGTGTTTGAAGTGCTCTTGTTGCAAACAATGGTAAAAATCTTATGCACGTGTATCTAGAAATCAAAAATTGATTTCGTTTAAATAGAAATTTTAAAAATTGAAAGCTGATAAGCCTTGTTAAAGATGGCTTTCATTTATTTCTTTGCTGAATACTTGACCATAATTTATTAATCTTGTTATTTATTTCCTCATTTTACATCTGTAACTTGCCATATTGATTTTTTTTGAATGGTAAGCAAGTAAGGGTTTCTTTCAGCCTGTTTCAAGAGTTTTCCAGCCCAGTTTCCCTGCATTCTTTTTTTTTTTCCTTCCTTCCTTCCTTTTTATTTGTCGTTTTTGTACTCCTCCTACCTTGAAATTGTTTGTTGCAAACCAAAATTCTTATTTTCTCGCATGGGGAAGGGGTGGTGGTTACAATTTTAGTATTGTAGTAAGACACATACGTAGCTTTCTGAAGAGATGTTCTCAGAGCTACTGATTTAATGTCAATATTAATGCCATTTCCCCTCCCATTTTTATTTTCTTTCAGGTTCAGTATTTACATGCCTTACTGTAGCACTGGGATTTTATCGTTTGTGGATATAACAAGACATGAATTTAAAGGGACTTCTACTGTCTTGGTTTCTGGAAAAAAAAAAAAAAGGAAGATTTTAATCTTTGCCTGGATTTTAACCAAGTCTTGACTGTTTTATTTATTATTTTGTAAAGCAGACTGTACTGAGAATGTAACCAAAGATGTGCCTAGAAACAAACTGTACACATATCATGCATATGTTGAACCTTACCTCTGACGACAGCACTTCTGCCATTTCCCTCCGTTCTGAGCTGCAGTGCACCTTGGCACTGCCAAGTGTCATACAGAAGCAGAGACTGGCACTCATGCCAATCAGATGGGCCTGTATGCTGTAGAGAAGAACCAATGGAATTGTATTCCATTACCTCATTGGACAAGCTTGCCAGAGTCGATTGCATGTATCGGACTGAAGTATTGGTTATTAATGTAAAACTGAAACTGCACGTTTTGTGGCTTGGAGGCACTCTTGTATAAGTAGAGTTTGTGCTAACTGAATCATGCTCACTCCCCTCCTGCTAACACTTCTTCATACAGTTACTATAAGCAAATATTTGTCTTGCTATTTTTATAACATAGCTATCAGCTTGTTTTCCAGATGGCTGCCCAATCACTCGTGTTTCATTAACGAGTACTGTGTAATGATAGCAGTTTTTGCTGCTGGTTTTGTTTGTAAGATATTTGTAGAGATTTTTGTGACTAACTTGCCTTTGGTACATGTAAGTATCAGATACCCATTCCATATGCTCTTTGCTAACCTTACCACTATAACTGGAAGTTTGAAATGCAGTAAAATACATTAGTTGTGTTAATTTGTATTTGGGTGATACAAAGTGTCTCTGGTGCTGCCTTCTTAGGGAAAGGAACTTGATCTTTATAGAAAGGAAAGAGATTTTAAATGATCATGAAGCAGGGTCTTGGCAAGAAAACTGCAGTACCAACAGACTCCTGGGGTTTTTATTGCTTTATTTTTAAAAAAATCATGTTGATTGTTCAAATGTGGAACCTTGATAGTAATTATAATAATGAAAGCAGTAATGAACACCTGTAAGGTGTTTAATCCAGTTATGAACAAGCCCACCTGAATCAGTAAGTGTGACTGAAAGCAATGAAGAAAGGCGTCCAGTGTATCCAGATATCTATCATTCTTCTACTGACGAAATTAGTGGCAGAGCTGCCATCTGTGTTCCTTCAGTTAAGGGAAATTTCCCTTTCCTGCTTGCTTTTAGGAGGGGAGATCAGTTTATGCACTGGTGATAAATGCTGTTAGAGCACAATCATAGCTTTGCTTAATGAAAGTAAAGCTTTTGGGCTACTTTGTGCCTGTACTGTAATAATCATTTAACTTTTTTTGTGGTTGGGAGTTGCCAGCTTTGATCGTGTACAAGCGTGGAGGAAAAGATGGATGCCTGTAAAAATACTGGCCTGAAATAAAGAATTATGAATATTTCATAAAATACGAGTTTTCTTTATAATTGCAGCTTTTTAATTTGAAATTAATCTCTTTGATTGAAGGTAAGTCACTGCTAATAGCACATCTTTTAAGCTAGGAATTTGCAAAGTCAACAGCCCCTCCAAGACACTGAAGAGGAATAACATAAGGAAAACTATTAATGCAGACTAACTTAACAGCCCCTCTAAATTAATGAATCTTTATTCAAGAACTTCACTTTTTTGTTTAAATATTTTTTGCACTAACTTACAGGATTTGACACTTTCTCAAATTAAGACAAGCAATAATTCAATTTTTAGAATGACTTTGCTGTTGGTCTTAACTTCCCAGGGCAGGTGATTCTGTATATGTCTATGTAATCAGTACATGTTTGCTTATAGGCCTGAGCATCTGACAAATCATTGCTAAAATAACTGTTGAAGACTAATTTTAAATATAGGGTCTATCCTGCTAAAAAGAGATACTGTGCAAGTAAATTTCTATTTTGGGCAGGTGGAAAGGGGAAGTAAAAGATTATAGAGAAGCGTTGTCTTGGAATTAGCAAAGTGTCAGCAAACCAGCACTTGGTGAGTGTTGAAGCAAGGAATAAAGTTAATGTGTCCTTCAAGAAAAATACACTATAAAGAGAACATAATTGTTATCCCCTAGCCATAAAGTCTTCAAGTGTCATATAGAGACACAAAATCTCCTATTTCCTGTGTCTTTCTAACACAGTCTCATCATGTACCACATGTATTTATTGACATTTCAGAAATTTATAAAATCCCTCCATATATTTTGAAACACAAATCTTCACAGATTTAAACTCTAGGAATGAGCCTCTTGGAACAGGTGAGAATCTATTATCTCAGGATGTGCTGCTAAATATTGAATCACAGAATGGTTTGGTTTGGCAGGGACCTCAAAGACCATCTGGTTCCAACCCACCTGCTGTGGGCAGGAACACCTTCCAATAGACCAGGTTGCTCAAAGTCCCATCCAACCTGGCCTTGAACAGTTCCAGGGATGGAGCACCCACTGCTTCTCTGGTGCTTCCCCACCCTCACAATAAAGAATTTCTTCCCAATGCCCTTTCTCAGTTTAAACCATTCCCCCTTGTCCTGTCACTGCATGCTCCTATAAAAAGTGCCTCTCCAGCTTTAGGTGCTGGAGCCCCTTAGGTACTCAAAGGCTGCTCTAAGGTCTCCCTGGAGCCTTCTCCAGGCTGAATAACCCCAACACTCTTGGCCTGTCTTAATGGGAGAGATGGCCCTGCCCTCTGATCATCCTCATGGTCCTTCTCTGGACCTGGTGGACCAGGCCTATCTCCATCATATGTTGGGACCCCAGAGCTGGATGCAGTAGAGGTGGGGTGTCACCAGAGCAGAGTAGAGGGGCAGAATCACCTTCCTCGGCCTGCCAGCCACGCTGCTTTTGATGTAGACAACAATACAGTTGGCTTTCTGTGCTGGAAGTGCATATCCCTTGAAAAGGAACAGTTGAGTGTCAAATGATCACTAAATTCATAAACAGGAGACCTAAGCTGGCAATTCTCCAAATTTGTTTCTGTAAGTCTCTGCACTGATGCTGTATATTGTGTCTAATTAGAACCAGTAGCAACTCTGAATGTACAGAAATACTTTCCAGTTCTCTGACTTCGTAGTTTGATTTTTAATTTGCAGAGCTCTTTCAAAACATGCAAGTGAAAAATAAATTAGCCTGTTTTACCATAAAACCGTTTCATCTGTGAAAATCTGCAGTAGCTCCCCATTGATTCAGAAATATATCTGTTCATTTCCTGCCTGGCAGGAAATAAAGGATAAAAGGGAAAAAAATAATCTAAAATTGTTAGATCTCCCAGCTCTCTCTCTAAGTCAATTTGCAGGCTAAGACTGAGCTCCAGCCTTAACTTGCTTTCAGGAAAAGCCCATTTCTTTTGAGAGCACATAAGAGTAACAGTCTGTCTAACACTAGTTGGGAGATTCTCCTGTGAATTTCCTCACTCACACAGCTAAGACAGAAGGTTCTTTAAGAATTTGTTTCCTTTTGGTGAAGGAAATGTAGAATCATTCCTAAATTGCTCCAAAACTTCTTTGTGTTTTGTAGGAATCCAAATCAAGATCCAGAGTTCTTACAAAGCTGTATTTACTTGTAATATATTATTGGGAATATCCTGAGTTTAACTGCTTGTCTATCTTGCTTTTCCTCTTGTTTTCAGTGAAAATCTGTAAAGGAGCAAGCAGTCTCCCCTTCACTGGTATGTATTAGCTAAATTGTTTGGTTCAAGTATGTTATTACTGTTAAATCACATGCTGTCTAGCCCCTTCTCTATTGGAAGTGTGGATTGCATCGTTCATTTCCCAGAATGTTGTCGAGTTGCACTTAAAACCACAAGCTGACAAATGGAAACATATTTTTAGTGTAGGTACAAAATCTGCTTCAGTTTTACTAACCACAGATGTTTTGGTTTGCTAGAATAAGCCTTCTCCTACTTGTGAATGTTCACTTAGCTGACCTCTCCAAAAATGGTGAAATCCTAGCTCCGCGCAGCTATTAACAGTTCCTATCAATTTTGAAGAAGGCTGGCTTGCTTTTGCCTTCAAGATGTTTTGATTCACGCTGCTTCATTGAACTGTTCTCTTCTTACTTTTTCTACCATCTGCAGACCTCACACAGGATAACCAGTGAAGTTTTTCATGTGGTTTGGTTCTTTGGAGTTGTTAATCAGCAAAGTTAGGTAAATTCCTGTAACTAGTTTCCTTTGAACTACTGCAAGGTGTGAGCAGTTTTGCGTCTCCCACTCAGTTTTCAGGAAACAAATAAACTACCATTGTTACGATTTCTAAAAATGATCAAAATTGCGAGAAAATTTAATATTTAACAAAACGAATCTTCAATATTTAGGGCTTCTGTTTGTTGTATTTTTTTGTTGTTCTTAGGGGTTTTTTTTAATTTTACAATAAAGTTTTCTGTATAAGCAATTTATTTCCTTTAGTCTCTAGATAGAAAGTTCATTTACAATCAAACATGTGCCTGGAATATTGGGGATTGCTTTAATCAGAAACAAATACGCACACCCTTGGAGTTAGATGGCCTGCTGTGTCTTTGTTAGGAAAGCTTCCTTTGGCTTAAAACATATTTTTTACGCAATTGCCAAATATTTTAAAGCAGTAGTTTTTATTCTATATTTTACACTTAAATTCTATGTCAGAGCTATTGCCTCTCTCTTACCCTTAACATGCAGTTTTGTAACTACATAGAGGAAGATAACTAGTGCTTGCATAGTGTTTCTTTGAAACCTGTCCATTCCAAGGAAGAAGATTTCACTTTTCCTGGGAGGGTGCCCAGCTGGTATCAAAAACAAAATACTGGAAATGAGTAGCAAAATATTGCAGCAAATATCAGCCTTGGGCCAATGTTTATCCCTGTAGTGAGACATGTCAGTGTGGTGTACTATTTCAAATACTCCGTGTCCCTTTTCTGTTCCAGTGTGCTCCCTTATGAAACTCTTAGAAGTTCACTAGGTTCCCTGTTGTATTCTGAAATTATATCAGCTTGATTCGAGTCATGACTAGTACTACTCGTGAATAGTCTCTTCTTGTTGCATGAGTAAAAATGTAGCGAGGGAAAAAAAGGAGGGTGGTGTGTTGTTTTGATTGTGGTTTGTTTTTCTTCCCTGCGGGTAAGTGGCACATGTTCTGTGAGAACTTTAAACAGAACTGTGTGGTACATGGATATAACAGTGGCATATTTATAGCAAGCAGCTGAATTTGGTCAAATAAAACTCCTATACAGGGCTCCAGGGTTTGCTCAGAATTGATAGAGACAGTAATAGTTATCTTGGCAGGGGTTGGGAAAGGAAGCAGGGCAGGTTTCTCAGCATGAAGGCAAAACTCGGCATTTATATGGCTTACACTTTAATCTCCAGCATTCTTTGGTCTTTCTTGTAGAAACCTTGTAGACTTCTTAATGTTTTACTGTTGACAGTGCATGTTACTCCATGAATAGGCAGCTATTTAATGTGCCACTTTTGATTGTGATTTTGTCCAGAGTAATTTGTGTCACTTCAAGTCATTTTCCTGTCTTTTGATTCTGTCTTTTTCCAGGATCTATTTTCTTGTGGCAGAGGTGTACTATGCATTATACACTTAAAAGTTCTTCTAGTGATGCATAAAATGAATAAATACAAAGGCTACTTCTGAAGCTCCCTTTAAAGACTACTTACCACAACCAGATACGGGCAGAAGATTTAAAAAATCTATTATATACAGCTTTCAAAGAAGTCAATTCCAATACCTCGTGATTTACATGCAGAGTTCCCTTGTGTTCCTTGATGCCAGCTAAGCCAAGGAACTAACCACCTCTTCTCTGAGCTGCTGCACTCTTCACTGAGCTTTTGAGACCAAATACAGCAACAGGCATGACCCTATTCTAAAAAAACAACCACAGCTGATGCACACACGACACTGAGCATGCCTAGTGTGGACCGTGCATGTGGGTTTTACATTTTTGTTCAGTATTTTCTTTGATGTAGCTAGTTACCTTTTCATGTTATAGCGCCATTCAGAAGTACTGGATTCTGGGAAGCTTTTAAGAAGAAGCTGAAATACTATGGAGGTTGAGGGGGGAGAAATGCAAACTAAGGCTTACGCTTCCAAAAGGCCACAGGAAAATCATCACATATGTTAGTATTTTTATTCCCTCTAAAAATGATCCTTGTTTTAAAATAAAGCTTTTTTATAGAAACTTTTGACTTGATTTTTTTTTTTTTAATCCTCCTAGACACCTTTCAGTCTATGGATTGTAGCATGTTCCTTTACAAGAATTGTTTCATTTTTAATTATCTGATTCATGACCACAGCTTTCAAAAAAAAAGTTATGCTAAGATATTATTCTCTCTTTTTAATATTCAGTAAAAATGCATTCAAGAGTTCAGCAAATTTAACATTGCGTTGTCTGCTGAGCTGTTAAGCAGTTAATGTGTCTTGTTTTCAACAGGGTCCCAGTTTGCCCTAAGGTATCAGGCCACGCCTGACAAGTTATAAATTTGATGATTCATAAGGTAGTGTTGACTGGGGGGTTGAGAATGTCTAAGGAAGCTAATCCTGTTTGATAAACAGTGGTAGTCATCAGCTAACAAAGCAAAAATATGCTCACCGTGAAAGGTAAATGTTTAATAGAAACCTCGTCTCCATTTACATAAAGGCCAATGTTTTGAAAGGTGTTTTCTTTTTCTGCTGTTATCCAACAGAAAACAAACAAACAAAAAAGCATGATTCCGTCCTTGGGCACTCTTAGCTCACTTTTCTTTGCAGTTCCTAACTTTGAATTTTCAATATGTCATTTAATAAATTCTTTTGGATCCTTTTATATGCCATTTTTAGTTTCAACATTGTTTCCAAGCCTTCTTGCAACCCCCCGCCCCGGTTGCAGAGAGATTCGGAGGAGGGAGGGGTTGGTTTTCAGTGTGTTCTTCATGAGGGATTTAATGTATTTCTTAATAAAACTGTATTCAATGCATTAAAATATGACCAAAGGCTCTCTTGCAAGCCTTTACTTGTTCACTAAAATTAAAGGTTTATT
>JAWWES010000081.1:61082558-61108153 GCA_035583135.1 Lophotriccus pileatus | reverse complement strand
GTTGCTCTTCTCTGGACCTGCTCCAGCACCTCAATATCCTTCCTGAACTGAGGGGCCCAGAACTGGACACAGCACTCAAGGTGTGGCCTCACCAGCGCTGAGTACAGGGGAAGAATCACTTCCCTGGTCCTGCTGGCCACACTGTTCTTGATTTAGTTAGGTATGTCAGGTGGAGAACGGAGAAGCCAAATTTTAAGACTTTCTGATTTTGCCCACCTTGCCTTTTTGTGTTCCGAGGCTAAAATAAAGCTTGTGTTGCACATGTAGGGTGGCTAATGGATGAGCTCCTGTCACTAGCTTAACTGCTGGGGAACTGTACACTGCGTCAAACCTAACACACTGGTAGACTCACAATCTTGCAGCTCAGATCTGCTTTCAAAACAAACACCTCAAACGTGTCATTAAAAGGCTAAAACTCACCCACTGGGTGAGGCCTACATCCGAGTAATGTAGGCCTTACCCAGACTCACAGGCCATGTGAGTCTTAGGCTGAGTGAGGGGGATCCTGCTAAAAGCAACACTTTGCCCAAAGAGGTAGCAAAGGGGATGGGTTTTGCCTCATACCATTTTTGCAGTAACTTACTATAGTCTGTTGCTGTTTATTCAGTCACACCTCATCAAACTCGTTTACATTCTCTCCTGCCCATCATTTGTAAATAATCCTATCTCTGTTTTTGGTTTTGTTTGGTTTGGTTTGGGTTTTTTTGGGGGGGGTGGATGTGTTTTTATTTTTTACAATGATGATGCTCAGTTGTGCTAGAATTGTTATCAGAAAGTATCAAGGTGTTAAAAATAGAGTGGCCTTCAGAGGCCTTGTCTGGAGTTCAGTTTAAATTGTTTGAGATCACTTGCATATACTATATGTTCATTTAAGTAATTAATATATATGGCTGAGTGCAGCGCAGAGCTTCAGAATCTTTCCATCCCTCCCCTATGAGGTTCAAGTAACTACATTTTTCTATCATGGCATGTGTCTAGTGAGAAATCAGAAAGTGGTTTTTGAATGGCATGAGCTGAAACCTTTCCCCTTGTTCACAAGGGGACAAAGGCTGACTTGTAGCAATTTTTAATCCAGGAATGCAAACTCTGGGGAGATAAACTCCCCTGAATAGCTGTGACAGCAGTGATAATTTGGAGTAAAGCATTTTTGGACTAAATAAATGGAACACCAGGGAGAGTAGGAGGTCTGGAAGGAGGCTGCAGAAAGTGTGGATGAGTAACCTAGGTTATTGTGGTAATGAGATTATGCTTTGCTTTGAGATCTACTGTAGAGTGAGACTGAGTCACTTTGCCTTGGCCTATGTCATAGGGAGAGGGTGGCTAAGATTTAGTTTTAATGACCAAAATAGTTGTAAAGCTGTCAGGGAGTGTCTTGGTTCCCTGGGCTACCCCTCATGACTATTTGGGAGAGTTAAAAGGAACTTTTCCTTTTAGCCTTCTCTATGCCATCAGCCAAACCTCTTCTCTAGCCAAACCTCTCCAGATCTCCCTTACCTTCAGGCAGTGCCCTGCAAGCCCTCCAGACTTTTTAGCTTCTTCACTAACATTGGGTGAGATCATTTTTCCCTGGGATCCAGCCTCTGATGTGGCTGACAGCAGGGCCCCCTCCGCCTCCCACCCCACTGTCTCTGGGCTGGGACTTTCCTCCCCAAGAGCCATCTAGGGCCTTCCCAAGGCCTGTGGTATAGGGGAACCTCTCCATGCTGCTGGGAGCCCTCTTCTCCAGGGAGAGCAGCTTTCTTCTCCCTGCAGGCATTGCAATGCTATCAGCCCCTGCTGAGGTGGTGTTTGATTTTCCTGTTTTATCTTTGAGCACCAAGTAGAGCATTTCACATCTGTAAAAATGTGTAAATTATATATCCTGTTACAGTGCCATAACATACAATGCGAACCGCCTGGTGTAAGTCCTTTATACAGCTTATCAGACTCCCTAATAGGGAATTAATTATAGTGTTTTAATTATATTGATATAGTTGCAGCAATACATAGTTCTCCATGTAAAAATATAATAAGAAAAATCCCCTTGATAAGAGAAATCTTACTGGCCAGTTCGAGAAAAACCTTCTGTTTGAGGTGTCCTGCGATTCATTCTCTGTACAAAAGAGAAGCTCTGTTTTACAATAGGCTGATTTGTCATTTGACAAGAGTGTTTGCTCATGAAAAAACCTACCCACCACAGGACTCACTCCAAGAAACCCAGTCTACGGGGTCCATCTGTCAGAGAAGGGGAAGAGCACCTTCAGCCATAGGCTTGCCAAGGTGGTGAGGAGAGCTTTAGACCAACACTCCTTGGGGAGGGAAACCTCAATCCCTCCCACTGCTACCACTTTGATGCCAGAGCCAGCAATAGATGCCCAGAACCTGGAGAGGGAGCACAGGCTGGCAGGAAGAGCCTAAGGAGCAACACAAAGGAATTCCAGCCACTCCAGACAGTAAGTCATCCTCATAGGAGCCCAACTTAAATGCTTCTACGCAAATGCACCTAGCATGGGGAATAAAATAAAGGAGTGAGAGACATGGGGATGCCTGCAGGGCTATGATCTTATTGGCATCACTGAGACTTGGTGGGATGGCTCCTGTAACTGGAGTGTTGAAATGGAAGCATACAGACAGGTTCTTTAGGAAGGACAGACAGCGGAGATGAGAGGTGTCACCCTCTGTGTCAATGACCAGCTGGTGGAGTTCAAGATCCTTAGGGCAGCAAGGAGAGCACACAGCAAGCTTGCATCCCTGGAGTTCAGGACAGCAAAGTTTGGCCTCTTTAGGGATCTTCAGCACAAGAAGGACATGAACTCTTGGAGTGATCACAAAGATGATCAGAGGGTTGGAGCACCCCTCCTATGAAGACAGTTCTGAGAGAGTTGGGATTGTTCAGCCTGGAGTAGAGAAGGCTCTGGGAAGACCTTATAGCAGCCTTGTGGTACCTAAAGAGAAGCTGAAAGAGAGCTGAAGAGAGACTCTTTATGTGCAGTGGCAGGACAAGGAGGAATGGCTTTAAACAGAAAGAGAGTAGATTTATGTTAGATATAAGGAAGATGTAAGGATATCTTATATTAGACATAATTTAGATATAAGGAAGAAATCTCTTCACTGTGAGGGTGGTGAGGCACTGGAACAGGTTGCCCAGAGAAGTGATGGATGCCCCATCCCTGGCAGTGTTCAAGGCCAGGTTGCATGGAGCTTTGAACAACCTGTTCTAGTGGAAGGTGTCTGTACCCATGGCAGGGGGGTTAAAATTCAATGATCTTCAAGGTACCTTTCAGCCCAAATCAGCCCATGATCTAACTCCATGTGTGACTAAACATGAGTAACTAGGTAATTATATTTCTGAAACTTAAGCCTTCTCTGCTGCTCCCCTTTCCTAGAGTATCTCCAGTCTGTCATGTCCATCATTCAGACTATGTCCTTCACTAGCACAAAGAGCAGTGCCCAAGGCGACGTTTGTTTACAGATATGTTCTGTACTAATACATTTTACAGCTCACTTCTTCTGCTCAGAATTCAGATGTGATACTGATTTTAAAATTTAAAGGAGAGAAAACTCATCTTCAAGTTTACCTAAACTTGTGTTTAGCCTTACTTATTGCTTTGAATATTAGGCAGAACTGTCAGTAGAGTTTTTATGGGACTGGTTATACCCCACAAATATGAGAATTCATATGGCTTACAGTAGAGCTGCATCTACAGAGTATCAGGCTCTAGGGCTCCTAACTTGCAAAATTACTTTGTTTAGATCTTTTCCAACCCGAACAATCCTGTGAGTCTATGGACATTAACAGAATTAAGCACTGTTCAGAGAATGAAGCCCTAAATTAGAAAGCATTAGGTAGAAAGTCAAACAGACTATGGAATTGCTGGACTGGGCAGAAAAGCTGTTAGCCTTCTAAGTCCATCTCATTCATTTCCTTCCTTTCTCAGTGCAGTTTCTATCCCCCATATTGGTCTTTAAAGTATTTTAATATTTGTTTCAGTGCACTCCAGGCAGTTAATAGATTTTTTCTTATATTTGTGATTGCTTGGCTTTCATCAGCTTACATTTATTTGTTCACTGCACTTTTTAGTACGTCAGTAAAGGGAAGGAAAAAAAATCAACAACCACTGAAACCCTTTCTTTCAGCTTTATCAAGTTGTCCTTTAATCACTTTTGGACATTTTTTCTTTCTTTTAGGCTCCTAAAGAAATCCAGTTTCCTTGCTAGTTTCTTCAAGTTTACCTAAAAGGGACAGGGTGGAGGGGGAAGAGAGATTGCCCAAGTTTTATGATTTGTATTATAGCCATTCAGGTAGAAAGAAAGGAAGTATTTTAAAAGGAGTGTCAACAGATTTTACAAGGATTAGTGTTTGCATCACTGATAAAGCAGAAAACAGACATGCATGATAAGAAGTAAAAGTGGTCAGAAGAAGGTGTGACTATGAAGGAGAAAGAAATTTCGTTGAATGATGGTAAAAGAGAGAGTTTGAATAGAGTGGAAAAGAAAACGCAGTGAACATACAAGAGTGCTGTGACTTGGAGAGCAGATGTTGCAAATCCTGGGCATGGTCCATCTGCCTTGAGGTAGGACTAGCCCTGATTAGTCCAACCAACAAGGTAGGACAAAAGGAAGGAAAGTGCTTATAAAGAGATGAGGAGTTGGAGTAGCACCTCAGGGGGCTCCTTGAAAGTTCAGCAGCAGCCATGTGAAACTTGAATTGGCAAAGACACTTTCCCAAGAAGACACAGTGGCTAAAATGTTGTACTGGATGGATAAAAAGACCAAGATAAGTGTACATGTTGCTGATGCAGAATGCTGCCAGCATGACTGGGTACTCATACACAGGGAAAGGCAGAAGAGTGAAAGCCTGCTGAGATTTCCATGGCAAATGGGAATGGAAAAGGAAGACTCAGCTGTCAAAAGGGAGAAGTGAAGAAGGAGTTGTGAAAGCCAAGGAGAAAAAGTGTTTAGAGGAAAGATAAAGTTGGCAGAGACATGAGAGAAGTAAAAGACAGGGATTGGTGAAGATATAAATAAAGACAACATCATTTAAGGAAGCAAAAGTCACAAGAGCAATTTCAGTGGTGCAACGAGAGCAGAATGTCAGATATGCAAGGCAGAGTAGAAAAGAGGCTTAGAAAAGACTCTCTTTTCATGAGTCATGGTGTTAGTCTTGGTGAGAGCTGACCCAAGGAAATGAGGAAATGTTATGATTGTTGAGAATAACAGTGTGCACACTACAGGAAAGTTAGTGAAGGCTCTGAAGGACAGGGGGAATAAGAGACACAAGTGTTAAGAGCATGTGGAAGAGAAGTAGTGTGAGTCTTAGAACCTTTAGGAATTGGTTTACGTGGTCTTTCACTGTGAAAAGAGGAAGTCATAAGAGCAAGTTTGCCAGGATGGGTAGGGAAAATGTTTTTAGAGACTTTTCTTTCCACTGTCTGAAACCTGATGGATGTACATAGATCTTTTGGCATCAAGGCTGGCTTTCAGACACACCAGCAAGATGGAAGGGAAGAATTAACCATAAGAAAAGAGAATAAGGGAAAGGAGGGAAAGATTTTGGTTGAGGAATATGAAACTATCTAATTAACCTAATTGGCATCCATGATCTATTGTTTCCTATAGGATCACCCATTCTCAGTATCCACTGTACTGAAAGTCTGTGTAATGGCAAGTGGGATTTGGGTTACTTGACAGACAGCAAGATGTACCTGCTGACTTCTAAGCTTAAGCCTGTCTTTCTTTTGTCAAAGATGAGAAGCGGGAAAAGAAAAACCATTTTTCAAAGTCAGGGTCAGAAAAGATGAGCACATCATTTGCATTTTGCTCTATTAGTGTGGACTAACTCAGCAGGCAAAATCTAGCATACTGATAAATGATTTCATAACCAGAAAAATAGGGTCAGTGACTGCAAATCATTTTCCCCGGTAAAGTAAATGAGGCACTGCTGGCGGGGGGACCGGGGGTGGTGGGAGTGTCATATTTCATTTCAGTCAGGAAATACAGATGTAGGCTGGATCAAAAAAGATTCTTAATATTCTACCAAGGAAAAATTATGTGAAAGAAGAGGTGAGGATAGGCCATGTGGCTGTCACATAGTCCTGCTCCTACGTGGTGCCTGCTGTATTGGGTCCACGTGTTCTCCCACTATGTTTAATCCGAGCAGCTCACAGAGCTGGCTCTATCCTTGCTTTCTTGCACAGAAACCCTCTGTTAGCCCTCTATAGAAGTGAGGCCTTCTGCAGCTTGGCTCCTCTAGTCTCCCAAAAAAATAATTGCCCCTCCCTTTACCCCACGCTTCCCATTAGCTCAAGCACAGCGTTTGTTCCTCCCTTCCTATAAAATAACACAGAGTTACTGAGTACAGAGAATCTCTTCATGGCCTTTTGGTTTTGGAAGCAATCAGGCACATGCATTTGAAGGGTGCTAGCACAGAACATGCTTTACTGAGGCAGCTCAAGGAATATACAGTTGTGTGCAAACTAATCAATATCTATGTGTTATACCTTGCCTGAGGCTTCTGAGCTTTTTTGGGGGCTGGGGTCAGGGACTTTGAAACTTTCTGCTCTCACCCAAGTCACAGGAAACCTTTTCTTGCATTGTGAGTTGGATCTCACAGCTGAACCAACGTGGTATGAAAGGAGTGTTGCCTTTTCTGTTCTCCTGCTCCAGATTTCTGTGCCTCTGAGTGCACCCCAAGACTGTCAGGCCCACAGTGGGATTAGACAGTTCATCTCACCTCATCCAATAACTACTTGCTGCCAAAAGGGGTGATCCCACTCCACCTCCTCCCTAGCCGTGTACCCCAGCAGCTTCCCTTCCTGTGGCACTGGAGCTCATCTAGTCTCACAGCAAGATTTTCAAGGGACCCAGTGCAGACAAAAACTAGCTCTGCCACAGACAACGAGCAGTATTTTTGCTGGATTACCTAGATGAACCATCCCACCACAGCATCCCATGAGCACAATCTGGGGGTGGCAGGACTGTGCCATTGAGTGTCAAACAGCTGTCGGAGAGGCTTGGCTGCATCACCACGCCATACCCCACTGAACTGAAAAATCCATGCTAGTCCATGCTCCACATCTGAGAAAATTCTTCCATTCCTGACTCCTGGACATCAGGAGCACTTGGCAAGACTGATTGATCCTCCAGGTATCTGACATTCCAAAGATGTTCCCATTTTAAATGGGATCAATTGAGTTTCAGTAAATCTCTGCTTTCTCATCTCTGGAAGGCATGTGACAAGGGCCTGGCAGTTTGGCTTCTCATCCACCAATACAGTCAGTAAATCAGCAACTTCTTACCTTAAATCAGAATGCAAAAAGTTACACATAGGTACAGACCCCAAATTGTCACAGTCAGGCATGATGAAATACCTACACATTAATCCAGAGCATGTGTTAATTTGCTCCTGATTACATTGGCTCTGGTACCAGAACAGGGATAAGCAGATACTGAATGGAGATTACTTCATGTCTATTTTATATTGAGACTGACATATGTTTCAGTTTCCAGCACTACTGTTAAAATTAAAATATGTAAAATAGGCCATATATTGTGTTCAGATTTATTGATGTAAACAAAGTCAGGTGGTTTAAACCTTTGAACAAAGTTCCCTTAGAAAATGTCACTCACTGCTCTGGCTTGCAGTGACCTTACATTGATATATTTTTTCTCTGTGTGTCTTCCTTTTTTCTTTTCCTTCATGCTTTATCAGTTGGCACAGAACTAAATCCAAATTTCAACAACATGTTTCCAGGGCTAAACAGTCTTCTAGCTGTTAATTTTTAATTTTGTGGATCCTGGCTCTGTAACGTCAGACAAGAAAAGTGAAAAGCATTGCACACTCTAGTCTTTTGCAATATATTTATAAAATGCATTAATATAATCATGTTACTTAGATCCTGCATAGATTTGAAGATAGAAAAATCAGATAAAATAGTTGAGAAATGAGAACAACTATTTTGCCTTCAAATTCGGTAATTAAAAACTAATTTGTGAAACTAAAGGCATTCTATTTTACTGTCTTATGTCATAGTGCTACAATACCTGTACCATACAGCACAAACTGCCTCTGTAATCTTTTTAGTTCTTTATTGTCTAGACTTTAAATAGTACAACAAAATCTGGGTAAATAAATGTGCATATAGAAACCTTGCATTGTTACATAGGTTTCTAAACATAGAAACTGTATGTTCATTTGGAAAGGAAAATAGGCAACTATTCTTTAATCACCACCTTTTAGCTCTGTTTATTTACTTAGAGATGCTCATATCTCTAAAGAAAAGAGCCTCCTCCTCCTCAAGGAAGTTACGCCATCACTGTGTCCCACAGGAAACCTTGGGCTAGGGGGCCTTTGCAGAATGGCAAAGTGGATGTATTTCAGACCAATACAGAAATTTGCTCAGTGATCATTTGCACGCAATTAAATGTGTGGGTTTTTTTAACAGGAAGACAGGAATGTTTAAATAGTGGTCTGCAGAGGAATTGCTGCACACCTTTCTGCCTGTGGCCACCTCAGCAGGTGCTAGGTGACTTAAAGTGACTTCTACTCTCTCTCCTGCTCACTGCAGTAGCACAGACGCCTTTGAATGAATCACAGGATTCCAAGAGTTAGCAACAAACCTCGTCACGTGGGCAACCCGCAGCACAGGAGCTGCCAGAACAATGCGGTGACTAAGGAGGCTGATGTGATCCCTGGATGTAGAATACCTTCTGTAGGAGTAAAGAGGTGATATTACAGTAACATCAAGGGAATTGTGTGTCTTGTTCTGGTGCCCACGCTTGAGAAAAATTATGTTGACAATTCAGGCTTCACAAAGGAGCAATAAGAGTTACATGATATCTAAGCAAAGCTGATTTATTGTAAAAGACTTACGATCAGTCTCTTTAGTTTACTGAAAAGAAGACTAAGAGGGAACCTGCTGATGAACAGCAGGCTGTGCAGGTTCTTAACTGTAAGGGGCTCTGTCATCCTACTGACAAAGACACAGCCACATCCCATGGCAGCAGGTGAAAGCTAGAAATAAACGGGATAGAATAGTTCAGAGTAAAGACCAATTAACTTCAGCACAGTATTGTGCTTGGATTATATTCTGGCTTAACAGCCACAGGAGCCCTTTTAATTAATATGGCAAAGGTGTCATGAAATGTGTGCATTAATAATTGAGGTGATATTCTCTGTAAATAGGGCCAAATGAAACTTCCCTTGCAGAACTCAAAAGGGCTCCCTGGGACATCTGCATTTGAATAGCTCTTAAGGGGTGATTGTGCAAATCAAGGACTCTTTTGCTGCTATGGGCAATTCCAGGAGACACTGCTTATGGCCTTCCCAAAAGCATGATTGTCTTGTATTTCTTCCTGTACCATCTCTGCCATGTTAGCCTGTAAAACAGTAAGTCATTCATCCTCAAATTCCTCTTGAGTGCTGGATTCAGGGGCCATTCGTGTATTCACGAATGGGAATAAAGGGAAAAATACTTCTATGCTTTTCTCCCATTAAAATCAATGAGTTTTCAGGCTGTTCAAAGATAAACATAGAGTTCAGTCTTCCCTGAATGAAGCAAGTAGCCTACTGATTGTGCCTAGGTAAAGAGCCAGTGGGGATCTTTCTTTCATGTCTTTGACTTCACACCAATTTATTTCATGTTGTCTATTTAGATGCTAAGTGCTTTAAAGCACAAATTGTCATTTCTATGGATGTAGTGTTTAGCACAGCTGAAGCCTGTCTTGATTGGGAGTTCTAGATGCAACTTGAATGCAGATAATAGAAATTTATAATAAGGCTTGAATTAATGCTTAGTCTCCCATGCTGTATAGTTTGACATCAGTGCTGCTTTATTACTGCGAGCATTTACAAAGCTACAGTCTTTCTGAGAGGACTCATCAAATGCTGTGGTAGAAGGATTTTGTGCTTTGTCTCACCAAAAATATTTCTGAGAGTCGACTGCTTTTTTTCCATGGTCATGTGCTCAAAGAAGAGCAAAGAAATTAATATTTGCTAAATAGCAACTACTCTGAATCTAGTTAATGACTGAAATGAAATTTAAAAGAAAAAAACTTCTAGCATTTATGGGCATTCACCAGGGCCTTAGTAACTGCCTGCCCTCAGCTCTCTGTACAAAGCTCTAGTTGCTAGCAGGTCCTGGTTGAAATTCAAATCAGTTTCAGCATTGCTGCTGTCTCTTCTAATTGACTCTGTCAATACTCCCAGCTAGTGGGAGGGACAGAGGAGCAAAGCAGGCAGAAAGGGCCAAATGATTTCCAACACATGCAAGGCTATTCAGCAAAATGTTATGCATGCAGGGGCCTGATGCTGCACAAGTGTTGGGATTCCCCGTGTCCTGCCATGGAGCACCCTGTCAGGAAACAGAGACCTTTTTTTTGTTAGCGTTAGAAGCATTAGGACCAGACAGCAGTTGAAAACCACAGTTCAATTGGTGATCGGTGCCGTGCAGCAGCGGAAGCGTGTGGAAAAATTCTGGCTGACTCATCCATAATTCATCTGGCGTCCCAGGGAACGTGCGCACTGGAGCGGGATCCCTGGCAGTCCTGCAAGAGAGAGGCCTGCTGCCTCGGAAAGATGTGGGCAGCAACCGGCCCTCTTTCGCCCAGGTAACCTCCCAGTGCCAGGCTTGCTGCAGGGCCATCCCACTCCCTCTGAGAGGGACTGGTGTCCCTGCGCAGCACAGGTTTGGGCAGTGTAGCCCTGGGAGACTTGTACTTCATAATGATGCTACTGTGGGGAAGAGTCAGTGGCTCCACACCCTGGGATAACACGTGCAATGACTTAAAAAAAAAAAACTAATCCATCCCAGCCTGTTCAGTATTCAGACCTTCACACCCGTGTGTGTATGAGGTAGACTCTGCTTGGAGTGACTCTGCTCTTGGCATACAACCTCCTGCTGGGCTGGGTTTCCAAGTGCTTCTGGCAAAGGTGTTATTAAACCTTAATGATCTGTTCATACAGAACCCAAAAGGTAGGCAGCTGCAACCCAGGGCAAAGTAGTTTTTAAGCCTGACCTTCAGCTTGGAGGTAGCTAAGCAACATATTCCATATTGAGGGATTTCAGCCACATGATGAGGTTATTTTAAAGGTATGACTGGCCTGAAAAGACAAGCAGAAAGTCTTGAGGGCTGTTTGAAAGAAAAACAGAAGAAATAGGGTGAATATCAGAGGCTGTGATTTGCAGTTGTGTGCAGTTACTTAAACTCAGTGGAGTTTGCACAATAATCTTACGGAAAACTATGGTGATAAGCATGAGATAAAAATGAAAAACGGGAGAGACAAATGAAAGTAGATGTTAATTACTTTATCTCCATCCATGCATTTCTTCTACTGGTGAGGGCTGAAGGAGCTAACTCCTCTGGGACTGATTGCTTCCACTGATTTTCTGAAGGGATGAATGAAGTTGAGAGTTCTCAAAATACCAAAGATACAAAATAAGCTTGTTGGAAACCTGTCAAACATTAGTCCTCGGACTGTGTGGTTATCTGCATGGCATAGACAGAGCAAAGAGCTGAAATACATGTGTACACATGGGGCCTGGGGATGTCAGCTGGGCTGTGGATGCCCCAAGGCACCTGTAGATCAAGAGAGCGGTATGCCATAATGCCTGCTGCAGTGGTTAACTTCCAGCTGAATGCTCCACTGTTGAGAGCATGGAAAAACTTGATGAAACAAGAATCAGAACTCATTAGCTAGTACACAGGAGTCAAACCCATCAGTTACATTCAGAGTCTGCAAATATATATCTATTCTACTTCCAGAAACTGTGTTTCAGGAAATTATCTTTCCAGGGCTGTAGCTATTGTTGCTACCCTTGATCATTAACAAAAAAGCCCAACCCAACCCAACAAACAAACAAACAAACAAAAACACAAATAAACCCAAACAAACAAACAAAAACCCCAACAAAACCCAAACAAATTTAAAAAAAAATTAAAAAAAAAAAAGAAAGAAGAAAAGACATAGAGACATAATCTAGAAAATGTGACATGTTCTAATAATAAAAACTTTGCCTGGCCAAAGCAAAGTTCATTTACCACATAATGTTTAATCTCACCCATGCTTCCATAGTTATTTTCTTGTCTTAAATCTAATTACTTCACAGTATTTCAGTTTGTTATATGTATTTTCATTTCATGTTCTGCCACTGTTCCCAAGAGTACTCTCCATTGCACAATTCTCTGTATTATTTATTTTGAGGCAGCTTCTAGGACAAAGAATTAGTCCTGGGATTTATCCACAGTTTTGACACTGGCCAGCTGGGTGACTTCTGGCCAAGTCACTGCACCTCTTCATCAGTGTTTTCCCAGCAGTAAGAGTGGGGTAATAACCCTTTCTGAAACCACATGTAGTTCTGCAGATGAAATGCTATATAGTTTATAGTCCCTGTTTGCAGCAATGATTTCACTGATGCAGCAGACTTATGTACAGAATTTTATTTCATTTTGTTTTGTTTTTAACAGATGAAAACTCAAAGACCAGCACCTGTCAAAGTGCTTATTAACATACGACAGAACTGGCAAAAACAGACAATCGCTGAGCGTTTCTTTTCCTCAGCCTGCTTAAAACAGGCACAACAGTAATAGAGACGAGCTTTTAAATTAGATGTTTGTGACCTATTTGGAACATGTACAACCAGTGCAGACTTTGCTCATTGTTTTGGATTTTTTTCTTAAGGTGGCCTTGCGGGGGGGGACAAATGCAACATTTCTTATACCTGTAACTATGTGCACTCTTGGGCCATCCAGGCAGGGATGCTGCTTAAATTGAAGCAGCACCAGGACATAGTAGGGAAGAGCTGCTTAAATTTGAAAGCTTCTCTGTGACACTTACTTTTTCATCCTGCCTGAGAGTTCACTGAACTCCACATAGAAGTTGTGTCAACTTTCCTAAGTTTCCTGTAGTCTCTCTACCCCTTCAAAAAAGTACCCACAAGTCAGATTAAATCTATCTTCCAATGACTTTCATGTCCTCAGACAGAGTCTCTAAAGAGATGCAAGCGCAGCAGCAAAGTCATTTGGCTAGAGATGCATCAGTTAATTTTCAGATGTTTCCTCTCTTGTCCTTTTGCATGATTTTCTCTTTAAATAAGTAAATTAGTACTAATACATTTTCTTACAAAGCATCAACTAGTGAAAAGGTTCTTTATAACATATATAATCACGATACTGTAATAATCTTATATAGTAATCAGTGTATCTTACATCCAAAGTTCATATTCAACTGTGTATCAAAAAAAAAATCCCCCTGAAGGGGGATATTAGTCAGATTACTGCTGGCTTGCCTCTTGTCTGTTACCTCATCTTTATTTCCTCAGTTACACACTGCATAGTTCAAACACTGCGTGCCCCTTCATAGCAAACATCTCCATTCCTCTTTGGATACGGGGCCTGGCTTTGATACCTGATATGCTGTGCACCAAAATGAAGCTTGATTTACCAGTGACAAGTGAGATTGGAGGACCAGGACTAGGACTGCTGTTTTGGAGCTGCTGGTCAGAGATTTTTGCAGTATTAGAGTTGATGCTTTGTACATCATCTGAGACCTAGTAAACAAAGGCAAACTGTGCAGTGTCTAATATTTTGATGTTTATTTTAAGCGTATCATCTTGCAGTGCCAAAGTCAAGTCACACATCTGTTTATTTTGTAACTAAAGCACCACTGGTTAAATTAGTTTCCCTACAACTTCGTAACTGTGGGAAGAAAACATGTAAGTGGATCGGAATTGTGCACCACAATAATGAATGTAACTCTCATTTAAGGCACATGATATGAGAGAGAGGAATCAAACTGGAGCCAGGTGAGGACATCTCTTCTACCAGACACTCAAGTTCATGTAGGAGTATTTCATTCAACCCTTGAAATCTAGTTGGGATATTTCTTCCAGTAGAGCTACACCTGTAGTTGTATGCAGGGCATGGACATTTTACCACAGTCAAATCATATGTAGCTTGGTTACACTTTGTTGTGTCCTTGGCACAGAAGGAGCATGATATAGTGAATTTCTTTCACGTATGTGTTTGTAAAAGGCACAGTACTGGATGTTTGACATCATTGAGGAGCCAAAACAAATATACTGTGGTAATGACCTTCAGGATGTGGAAGAGAATGTTCTATCACTTAAGGATAAGTAAATAAATAGAATAGCAATTCTGGCCTTGTTAATTTAACAATGTCTTTAAATTCAACACAGTATTAGATACCTGGCCCCTTCCTACCATGTTTCTAAAGTTCTGCATTAAACATTGGACGCTAGATATTATTCCTGTGCAGTATGTCCTTTCTTCTCAGTTAAAAATTAAATGTTATTCTTGTACAGGCTCAGAAACAATACAGGGTTTTGATAAAATGCAGGGCTAGTTCTCATAGTATACAGTTTCTTCCTCTTCCCACCTTCCCCTGATTTTAGGATCCATACTAAAAGGAAGAAGAATTATCTCTCAGATAGCATCAATGTCCATCTTCAGTACACCACCTGAAAAGATGTTGTTAGATATGCAATCAGCAGCATTCATTTCTTCAGAAATATAGGGAACCCTTGGTTGCCAGAAACAGAATGTATAAGCTCAGATAACCATCGCTTGGCACTTCTTGCTGGCCAATTTTTAACTGCTGCTTTCACACATATTTATTACCAGCAGTCCATTAATGAGGAATGGTCAGTTTCTTGTTACACTGGGGGCATGGCCTAAGCTTTTCCTGCACTGTTGCTCCAACAATGTTTGCTGGTTTTGTTTTACAGTTCACATTAATCCTGCCTGAGCCAACACCAAGCTGTAAGCACACACCTGACCAAGGAACATTTTAAAGATTTGTGGGGCTGCATTTATATTCTCTGTGAGTAGACATGGTTCCTTTTCCTGTATTTTTCACTGTGATTCAATATTCCTGTACATTAGACTGTGCCACTTTAATCATGGATTGTCCTTCTTCCATTTAAGTTGATAGAGAACTTGTATTAGAAGTTTGAAAGAGAAGTTGCTGCCTTCTCTGCTATTAATAGTATTACTGCTTTATATAACTTCATGATTCCCATACAGTAGATAAATTATAACAGACAAATAAGCATCTCTGCCCACAAGGAACTTTTACTTCTGCATAAAAAGAGCTGAAAAGATACAGAGCAGAAAAGTTCAATGCAGAAAACAGACTGAGGTTTGGAGGGCAGAGAGAAAATGCTGCAAAGAAGTAGCAAGCCTTCAAAAGGTCAAATCTTATTGTAGAGATGAGGCACAGTCAACAGAATTAGGGGCAGCATTAATGTCTCATAATACATAATTCCTGGATGAGCAGTGAAAATTGGGATATCAGGAACAGAGAAGAAGAGGCTGCTTTTCTTATGAAATGTTTAATTTTGTCAGTGTATGTCCTCTTGCCCAAGCTTTGTCTCACCTCCTCCTATGAGACAAGGATGACATGTCACTGAGTCACATCTCACTCCAGCTGCATTATATCTTCAGCATGCTTTTCACTGGTACCTCCTGTTTTCCTTGCTCAGACACAAAGCTCAGGCAGAGAAGCTGGACAGCAAACTAGCCCATATCCACTGCTGCTCTTTCTACTGGGCCATACATGTGCTGGGCTGATCTACACACACAGCTTGTCTTTGTGCTGACCAGGCTGCTTGACGGCACCTCATATGGGACTTACAGGAGCCAGGTAAAGACCCTTGTGCTGAACTGCTTCAAATAAAGGAGTACATGCAGCAGGCAGAGGACTTGGAGAGCAAAAACACAGTTTGAACAATATGCTGTCTCTAGAAACCAAATATGTACCAAGAGAAATCACTAAAAGCAAACACCTCCCTTTCCCCAAAATATACCACTTAAAACAGCATTGATTAAAATTTCCTATACAGTGGGTTTAAAGTAAGTATCTCATGCTTGTAAAAATACTGGAAGACATTATAAAGGTTTCAAAGTCAAGCACCATAACATTTAGAAACGTTAATTTGGATGAAGCTTTGCAGCTTTAATTCTTTCTGAGTGCACTTGCAACCTGGTAGTCTTATTTTGTATGATCACATATAACTTATTCAAGAACACAGAATGCTCGATTAAGCCAGAACCGGTTCGTCTGTTTTTGTCAAATGCACTGGAATGGAAGGATGTCTCCAGGTACCTGCCTTTCTGCATTAACTGCTGACAGAGCTGAGGTGAGAAGTTAGGTGAGATACTTAAGGCACTGGTCAGTGAAGTGATTCATGCTTCTAGTACTGACACAGATTTACTCCCAGTAAAGCTCACCACCAGCTGATCCATGACCAGTGCAAGCCTTTGGGCAAAGAGAAATCGTAGTACTTGACATTTTCTCGTGCGCTTCTAGAGTGTGTCACTCACTCAGTGGCTAAGAGGCCTGGATAGCCCAGGAACCTTATGTCAATCAGAACTGAAACACATCTCTCTATGCACCAGTTTGTCCCTTTCTGCAGTATGGCAACAACTTTTGAAAATGCATTTTCAGGTTTTTCAGAGTCTCAGATGAACTCCATTATTTTTTTCTTAGCATGGACCCTAAGTTTAAAGTCCAAGCTGGTTGTTGCATCAGACAAGAAAAATCTAACTTAATTAACTTAAGGACAGTATTTCCATATGGGATTTGCTCTCACTAATGAGCTGGTTCTCCAACAGAACTTCATGCTGTTTGTTAGTGTTAGAGGGAATGACGTTCTCCACAACAAACTACAGACTGCACTTTCACAAGGGTTAGTTCAGAGCATGGAATAAATGCCACTGGTCATATGAATTTAACATGGCACTTCAGTAAACTTGTGAGTTGCTAGAACTGTGCTCTCAGAAAGTCCAGCAACTCACTGCAAGGCCCAATACAAAAGGAGGTGTTCGCCCTCACAGAGCTTAGTCAAAGTTGCTTGGCACGTCAACAATGTAACATATTCACTAGAAGAAGTAAGGACTCTCTAACATAATGACACAATATATTCACTGGAAGAAATACGGAGTCTCTAACAAGCAAGTTTAGAACTCCTAACCACAGACCATTAAAATTAAGTAAACTACTTGTTTATCAAAGCCTTCCTTTAATTACCAAGAACTAGCCAAGTGTGAAAAATCCATGACAACACTGAATTTTTAATTTTACTGCAAACTTTATGTTTTAAAATAAATTCCTCTCCACCATGAGACTTAACTTACTAAGAGCTGGAAGCACAGACAGCATTTGACTATTGACAAGCATTACTACACATCAATTGCCTTAAGAAACAGAAAGGTGAACTGAAGTTAGCAATATACACCTTTTGAGGTGGAAAAGACTTGCACTCCACACTTTTCCTCAACCTTTCTCAAAATATACCAAATATATTAAATGTGAGGGGACCCATATATACTGTTTGCTTCTCTACAAAGCTGTAACATGGAGAAGGATGCTGTCAGGTCAAATTAGGTGTTATTGATTTTTATTATTTCATTGCAAATCCTTCAATATGTTGATGTGGTGGTTTGGGGTTTTTTGTTGGGTTTTGTTTGTTTGTTTGTTTTGTTTTGTTTGGGGTTTTTTTGGTTGGTTTGTTGGGGTTTTTTAAGCTGTCGAAGTCAAGAGGCTACAGTAAGAATGCCAGCTTTTATATTTTTTTAAGCAAGTTTTTAATTTTTTCTGTATGTCAAAGCTTGTAAATATGAAAGGAAGGTCTCCTAAAAGTTCATAAAACAGATGGTAAATAACCAACCACCTACCCATCCTCTCTAAATGCCTTATTTTTAAGAAACTGGTCTTTTAAGCCAGATTCATTTGTGGGTGGGCATTGACTCATGAGTTTTGAACACTTATGGTGGCAATGCAAATCTGAATCAAAACTTACATTTTATGCTTCCAAAAGCACTGTTGAAAAAATTTTAAAGCAACAGAAATGCTTGTATTTCCATTTAATTTTCAGACTATCCAAATTAAACATGTATTTTCAAACCACTCAAGCATTCCCTGGCGTTGCTACTAGTCAAAACACAGGAGAAACCTGTTAGTGTCTCAGTCACAGGCAGTTTAATGAAGAGCTTAAGAAAGTGCCAGTAAGGAATGCTCATGGGACAGCAGGTCCAGCCATGGAGGTGAGAGGAAGTCAGATAATCTCTCAGTGTTTCTCAGCATTTTGATTCCTAGAAAGGAAAACTTACATTATTACTGAGATGCTTCCAAGGGAAGCAGTACTATGCAGCTGTAATAAATCAGTGATGAGACTGTGGCTTTCATATACTGAAGATTTTCACATCATGTTCCATAGTGTCCTCACACAGGTAAATTCATAAGGTAAGCTAAAAGAAATTGTCAAGTAGGTAAGATTCAGTCATTTTTAAGCTGATTAAATGATACTGTTGATGACAGAAGTTAGTATGGGCGTGGCTTGGCAAACAACAATAATTGCTGATCATAATAATAATAATAATATGTACTAGAACAGGAAGCTACTCTTCCTCCAAGCTTCTGAGCATACACATTGCAATCATGACAGCATACATAATGGCAAGCTAATCTTAAAAACAATCACCTGAAAATTATGACCTTGTTTGAAATATTTTAATTGCTCTGTCATGCAAGTATTCTCCAAGGTTACTATGACTAAACAAAGTCAGAAAGATATTTTGCATTTTGTCAGACAATATGCTCTGTAGACATATGTTTTTATACTCTCAAAATAAAAGGAGCCAACTATGTGTACATCCTACAGGCTTCTTGTATATTTAATGTATTCCATAAATTGTAAGATAATGATCAGTCATGCACAACAAAATACTACAATCTAACAAGGGCAGCAGATTCTCAGGATTTCAGCAGATATTCAGAATTTGATGTTAACTTGTTTCCCTGGAACAGATGTAAAAGAAGCAAACTACAGATTGATAGTAGGAATGGGAGCAGCTACAATAACTAAAAATTATTAGAACTCCATGTTTTCACCTGACAATTTCACACTGCTAAAGTCCATTTAAAACCTACTTTTGTGACTGAGATTAACGTGTGGAGCATTTGAATTTGTGTGACAGATGCAGAGAGGAAAAAAAGTAGCTTCTCATATGTAAGCATCTATTTTACTGAAGAGCCAAGGGAGTTAAAGAAAAAAGCATGACAAAACTCTATCTGCATGCAATTCCTGGAGCCTTACTCATCTCACTTCCTTATTCTTCTTTTTGGCCTCCTTTCCCTTAGGGCCCTCCCACCTCTATAAACACCATAACAATAATTATCGCGTCAGTGGAGACTTAAACATTCTTGACGTCCTAACATCTAACAAGTTCAGGACATTTCACAAAGGCCTAGCCTGGCTTTCAAGAAGTGGGTCAGCTTGACACATCCCATGTGTTTCTGAAAGCCTGCAGTCTTTGAGCTTGCTCATCTATGGTAATGGGCACCCTACCAATGCACGGACTGGAAACAAAACACTGCCTGGTTTGCCAGGGGAACTTTAAAATGTTTACCAAAAGCGCATAACTTTTAAATTTCCATCATAAACAGCATATAGAGAATGTCTTATGGTGCCTGATCACAGGGCAGTTTCCAAACTAGGCAGCTTTGTGACCCACCTGCCCCCTGTTTGCTAAAAGGGTGTTGGAACTCTTCCAGCTGCGTGCAGGAGTCAGGCTGCTGATGCGCCCAGCCAGGGTAAGAGAAAAGGGAAAGCAGAGTGTTTCCAGCCATTAGTCCAAGAAGGCTGCATGGTGAGCTCTTCTCTTCTTTCATTTCATCTTTTCCTGTCCTTCAGCCTCACTTCACTTGGTTACATACCACAACATGATTTTTCAGTCCTGGCTGATCTGGTCAAACAAACTCTTTTCCTGTAGAAATTCTGGCCACTGTGGGGTTTTTTAGATACTCTTCAATAGTTTTTTCTTATATTTCAACATTTATATCATGCCAACTTTCTTCCACCCTCAGCAGAAATTTACGACGACTCAGAAATGGATCTTGATCTGCTAGCTGAGAATCACTTCTCTAATAGTGCTACAGTTTGATATCTGTTTTCACAAAGAGAATAAATCAATGTGTCTCATCATATTTTCTATCCTGCCCCCACATATATTTGTGTTGTGAATAAAACCCATTCTATTCAGCTTGGAGGGCATTTTATTTCTGTGCACATTTTGACATTTAATTAGCATACGATGCTTGTACAGTAGCCCAGGCAGCAGAGACTATGAAATCTTCCGTTTATGATCTACCCCAATGAACAGATTTTCAGTTCTCCTTAAACAGCCTTTTAATATTAAAAAAACCAACTCAACTCTATGCAGAAAATGATCAAAAATAATTGTTCTTCAATATATAAAGAAGATATGGTAAAGAGCTATGAATAGTAACTTTGGAAGAAAAGCATGAAGTTAACTATGAATGAACTCGCTAGACTGAATAACAAAATGCAAAGAATTTTTTTTTAGTGGACCGTAGAGATTAAATTTGGTAAGACTTTGTCCAAAGAGTGAATCATACTTCTATAAAACTTGGTGTGCCTGTAGATCACAGTGCTCATGTACAGATCAGAAAGGTAAAACAGAAAAAAAGAGAACAAGCCTGCTCCTAACTGTGCATACATGCTAGTGTTCAACCAGCAAAACTAAATAGATACAGATTTATATCTATATCTCTCCCTACATATTGTTATATATATAAATACCACAACCAAAGCATTGGCAAACAAGTGAGATTTCTAATCATTCTTGCTCTAAGATAGCACACGTATAGCTGACTCATACAACAAAATTATTTCCATTAGCAGATTGCTCAGCTTTATAAAAGCAGGGGCACTGTATTGTGTGTGAGCAGCAATGTAGTAATACTGTAAATTGCAATCGGATTACCATTTTATTCAACCAAGATGACGATTGCCTATAATTCATATATGATTCATTTTGGCAAGTCTTCCATTCGTCAGTTCATCAAGTTTATCCTAAATATAAGCAATTAAATTAGCAGGGGAAATAATAGTCCAAATAGCAAAGGGCTTAGCAAAAAAATCCTCCAGGTAGTTTGAAGAGATCTATCCTTCATACTGATGAAATATCATTGCCTGCTTCTTGGTAGCTTTCTTTTCTTACTAGGAGCAGAAACTCAGCTCAGTAGGCACAACAATAAATAACACACTGATGATTTCCAAGCAGCTTCTTGAAGAAGGGGAAATTAATTCCAAAAGAAACTACGCATTGGAAAAACTTAACTGGGAGAAATACTAAACAAAGAACAGCAAACAGTTACCATCACTACAAACTGGAGATATTAAATTTCAGAGAAGTGACTGGAAATTTGTCAGACTGGCAGCCACAGCACACACATTAAATTCATGTGTAACTAGGAGGGTTGGTCCCATGGAGGG
The DNA here is from genome assembly GCA_035583135.1 of Lophotriccus pileatus. NCBI lineage: Eukaryota > Metazoa > Chordata > Aves > Passeriformes > Tyrannidae > Lophotriccus > Lophotriccus pileatus. The sequence goes on along the minus strand of JAWWES010000081.1, from coordinate 61,086,857 downwards.
GACAAAAGACAAACACAGAAATACACTCCCAAAGAGAATCCTGCCTCTGTTTCTTGTTGACAGACAGAGTGCTCTTGGCATCACTGGCAGAGATGGCCATAACCCACTTACTCACTCTTAATGAAAATGCAGAGAGCAGCCAACGTGGGATCCAGGAGCTAAATTAACATCTGCAACTTTGGGGCCGTGCACAACACTCTGTTGTGAGAAGAAGGTGCTCTTGTGCAGGTTGGGAGAGCTTTATTCTTATTGATGCTGCCTGTAGGGTGTCAGTCGGGGGTTGCTCTCCCCTCTCCTCTGGCTCTGGGTTCTCGGAGGAGAGCTATGGGCGTAGCAGCAATGAGCTGATGCCCATGCAGCTCACCTGCCCAGAGGACTGGCTTGATGGTGTGATCACCTGCACTCACTTAAAAACCTATGTATGACACGTTAACTCACTGTTGATATGCTCAACAAGGGGCTAAACAAATACCCTCGGTGTCTGGAACACTTGGATTGCATTTTATTTGGTTGAAATGGTCACTGAAAAGTAAACATAGATAAAACCCACGCACACAGAAGAGAATGTTTGCATATGAAATTAGGCCTAACAAGGCTTTTCTGCAAAGCAAAATAATTTCTTGCTGATCCATCTACTGAAATTCTTTGAAAGTGTCAAAAAAAAAACCCACCCCAAAAAAACAAAGGGATTTTAGTGCCCTAGTTAATGTTTTACAGTGTTTCAAAAGGCCTTTGATTAAATTCCTAAGCCAGAGACAACTCAAGCATCTAAGAAATCACTGGGCAAAAAGAAAAGTACTATCACGGCTCAAAAACTGGGAGGTGGAAAACAAAGAGCAGAATTCAACTGTGAGTTTCTGCTATGGTGGAAGGTTAATGACAGCCTTCTTCAGAGCCTCGTAGCAAGACTCATATTGCTGCTGTATTTACCACTGATCTAGAAAGAGGGCTGTATTGTGAGATGGCAACATTTGCAGCTGTCATAATTATTTCAGCTAAGCAAGACAAGAGGGGACTGTGATGATGAGGAAGTGCTAACAAAACAGAATGGATCACGTAATGGTGAATTAAGTTCAATATTGAAAATGGAAAACGACGCACATTAGGGAGGAACATGAGTACTGCTTCTAAATCTGACAGGCTCCAATTCATTTACATCAACCAGAAAGTAGAAACTGGGCATTTATATCAATATCTATGTGCTATCTCTAATCCTTTGCGAAGCTGTAGTCAGAAGATAATAGAATGCAAGAGGAATAAATAACATACTGGTGAATATCAAGTATTAGAATACGTCTACAAGACCTCTGGCATAGTGTACAGTATAAGCCTTACTCAAGAAAAGTGATGTGAATGGGTCTGTCTGGGGGGTGTGTTTGGGGGAAAAGACCTCTACAAAAACCAGTGTTTTGTTACACTTGGGTTATTTATTCTTGGAACATGTTAAAAGATGGGATAAAATCAACCAGAGTAGTGAAGTAGGGAATAATGTCAAGAAGTAAGCAGAGAAACACCTGCTCTCCTGTCTTACTGTACAAGAAATAGGAACTTTGTGGTGGCAATCTCGAAATGGGTGATATGAAGTGTTTTGGCATAAATGTGAAAAGTGAGCCATGACTCAGGAAGTGTCATGGCAGAAAATTTATTGAAATGCAAAAAAGTGTTAGGACACATCTACCCTTACAAACATCATGAATATATCTCCCAATGCCTATAGTTGGCCAAATACTGTATTTTTTTTTTAAATTAAATCACTAAGCATCATGGTTTACAACAATCTCCAAACATTAGAAAGCAAACCTATATATAGTGGGCGATAGCCTACTAGTGCCAGGGTAATTGACCCTCAGGCATGATTTAGAATGTGTTTTGACATCCATCCTAGGCACTTCTACTCCTATATAATTTGCAGCTCATTTTGATAGGGTATTTTTAGATAACTGCATTTTGTGCAGCCATAGATACTACTAGTCATCACGGAGTGGTGACAGGATATTTTGGTAACTATAGGTGAGAAGTGTTTAGCTTCATACAAGCTTTTGTGAGCGTCACACCTGCATTACCTCACCAACCATTTCACACACATGAAGCATAATTAACCTCCTCTATTTCCTGCTTATGTATTTATTCTCCAACATGTTGACAGCTGGAAATGAGTTTGTGAAGCGCCCAACACTTCAGGTTCACAGAAGCACAGAATCATTAGGGTTGGAATGGACCTCTGGAGATCATCCAGTTCAACCTCCCTGACAAAGCAGGGTCACTGACAGCAGGTAACACAGGAACACACCCAGGTGGGTTTTGAATGTCTCCAGAGTGGGAAACTCAGCTTCCCTGGGCAGCCTGTTCCAGTGTTCTGCTACTGTCAACGTAAAGAAGTTCTTCCTCCCATTGAGGCAAAATATCTTTTTTCCCTTATGGCCACTGCTCCAGGAACACTGCACTGCTCCTCCTGCCCTCCTCAGCTGAGTCATTCCCAAGCTTTTCTGCCTCTCGGGAATACTCTCAGTGACACTTCTCCTTACCCCCATGCAAGGCTGTACTCAAGGTGTGGGCAGCAGAGCTGTGTCCCACGTGTCAGAGGCCACAGCCTCCCCGGTGCCACACTGGCCTGTCAACATCTGTTTTTCCCACAGCCATCACCGATGGTGCCAGAGCCCACCATGACACCTCCTTCTCTTTCAATTCTTCTCCATTTTAATGTTACAACCTGCCCCTGAAGGCAGGGTAACTGACGTTCTTGGGATGATTAGAGTGAAACAACAGTGTATGACTGGGATGTGCATATATATATATATATATATATATATATATAAACGTGGAATTTACATTCTTTGCAAGAATTGTAACTCAATCTGCCACTGCTTGTTGGTCATGCCAACTGTTATGAGCCCAGGTCACACAGGGCTGAGAAAGGTCAGCACTATAGCTGTTTAATTTCATCAGGAGTAGACAGTTCACATTTGACTCACCCCAGGTGGTTATTCCTTTTGAATTGATCATTAACCCACAGAGGGTTAGTGTCTTTCTCTCCATTAGTCCTCTGAGGGTCAGCTTGACTTCCTTCCAGGAAAAACCTTTCAATAGGTCTGGGTTACACCAGAAAAACTTCCAGTGGGTCTGATGCTCCCAGGTCAATTCCAATATGAAAAACATTATCATTATAATCTCATGACCAATGACAGGACTCGAGGAAATGCCATGATGCTGAGTCAGGGGAAGTTTATGTTGGGTATTGGGAAAAGGTTTTTCACTCAGAGAGTAGTGGGCACTGGAATAGGCTCTCCAGGGAAGTGGTCACAACACCAAGCCTGACAGACTTAGGGAAACGTTTGGACAATGCTCTCAGGCATGTGGTGTGATTCTTGGGACAGCCAGTGCAGGGCCAGGGCTTGAACTCGATGATCCTGATGGGCCCCTTCCAACTCAGCATATTTTATGATTCGACGATAATTCCATAAGGAGGGGACAGTCCCCATTTGACTGGCCCTCAGTGGTAACCCCCTTCATCAGCCCGCCGAGGGTCCACGTCCTTTTCCCCACAACCCCCGTGCGGTCGGTCAGACTTCCTCCTAGAGAAAAACACGCGACAGGTCCGAGTCACGCCAGAAAACCCTAGAACAGCTTGGGACCACACCGATGAGTCCACCACGACCCGATCCCTGAGGCCAACTCAACCCTCCTCCCGCTCCCCCTCTCCCGCCTCTCTCTCCCCCCTGCTTTCCCTCAGCGCCTCGCGCCCGCCGAGGGGCGGAGCCCCGCCCCCTGGCCCCGCCCCGTCGCGCGCGCTGGGTGGGGGCGGGGCCGGGCCGCGGGCTCAGCTGACTCGGGGGCGCGCTGGGGGCCGGACGGACCGTGTGCGCGCCGGGCGCGCCCCCGACCGGAGGAGGGGCGGGGGGACCGAGCCAGCCCCGCCGCCCGCTCCCCATCCGCCCGCCGCTTCCGCCCGCCGCCGCCGCTCTCCTCGCCTCTCCCCCGGCCCCGCCGCGCCCCTCGCTCCCTCCCATCGGGCACCCCCACCGGCCGCCGTCATCGCCAACCCCTCCCCGCCCCCCGTCTTCCTCCGAGGCGCCCCGGTTGTGGGGGTGACCCGCGCTCCGCAGCGCCCCGGGCCTGCCCGTCGCTCCGCCCCCGGGCCCGTCCGGTGACAGTCGCGACCGCCGCGGGAGGTGGCGGCGGAGGAGCAGCGGGAGGAGGCCGGAGCCGGGATGTCCGGGCAACAGCAGCAGCAACAACAGCCGCCGCCGCCGCCGCCGCAGCTCCCCTTGGCGGCCGCCGTGCCCCCGCCGGCGCCGGGGA
>JAWWES010000081.1:61054484-61082487 GCA_035583135.1 Lophotriccus pileatus | reverse complement strand
ACCGCGGCGCCGCCGCCACCCGCCACCGCCGCCGGGAGCAGCAGCGGCAGCGGCCCCGCGGGCGCGGGGGGCGGCGGGGCCGGCGCGGTGCTGGGCCTGCCGGCGGGCAGCGGCACCAGCGCCCCGGCGCCCTTCCCGCACGGGGACCCGGCCCTGAACGAGCAGGAGAAGGAGCTGAAGCGGCGGCTGAAGAGGCTCTACCCGGCCGTAGACGAGCAGGAGACGCCGCTGCCCCGCTCCTGGAGCCCGAAGGACAAATTCAGTTACATCGGCCTCTCGCAGAACAACCTGCGGGTGCACTACAAAGGTGAGGAGGGGCGGGCCGGGCCGGCCCGGGGGGGGGGGCCGCCCGGGGCCGCCGCGACACCCCCTGTCTGGTTCCCCCCCACCCCCGTCCCTCCATCGGGCAGTGGGCACGGGAGTAACAATAACAGGAAATAACACACGCTCCTCTCCCTCTTTCTTCCCTGTTTTCCGATCCCGTAAATTCTCCCCCCCTCCCCCGCAGCGTGGAGAGAAGGGTCTTTTTTTCCTCTTATTTCAGCTTTATTTTTCTCTCCTTTCCCCTCCCCCCTCGTTTCTGTCGCCGTGCGGGGAAAGGAGGGGGACACAAGGGGCCGCCCCCACCCCCTTATGCTTTTGGAGTGGGCATTATGTAAACTCCGAGACTTCCTCCGTGGATTCAGGTATCGCCAGAACGTTTGGGTCTGAGGCAGGAGAATAAAGGACGCTCGGCATGACGTGTCCTGTTTATGGTAATGAGCGAGAAAAAGAAGTGGCTGGTTGCTTTTTTTTTTTTTCCTTCCTCCCCTCTCGAGTAGAGCAAGGGTTAAATGGAGTTAAGAGCAGCAAGCGTTAAGCTATTGAACACGGAAATGACGGGAGGGGAAAGCACAGAGGAAAAACATGGTTTATTTTTAAACTGCGAAAAAAATGGCTTTAAAAGTCACTGGTAACAGTCTTGCCTAACTATTGCACAGACTGATTTGAGGGAAGGAATGACAATAGGGCTTACGTTAATAAAGGTGACTTTATAACTTTCTGCTAGACATTTCACAGTTAAAGTTACAGGTTTTCAAATAAAAGGTAGAAACCCCAGAGTATGCTTTTGTATAAAAAAATTAGCGAGAGGCAAGGGAAGAAAAACTTGTGTTGATTGTTATGAAATGTCATAAAAGCTGGAAATATAAGTGTACACTTTGACCTGAAAAAACAGACACATCTGGTGTTCTAGGCCCAAAGTCCTGAAGTAGAAGTGTTGTGGATTCAAAACCACTTCTGAGTTGGCTGTGAAAAACTGGATCTTTTGTCAGTCTGTAATCAAATGAACGTAGTGGGAGGGGAAAAAACACCCGTGCAATTACCCTGTCTCAGAGTTTGCAGTGGAGAAATTCCAGGGAAATCTCGATAAACGTGTAACTGTTTAATCGGAGAAGGAAAACGGCAACACAAACACATGGCAGGATTTGGCTGCCATGAAAGGATTAAATGTACTTTGGAACACTTTTTTTTTTTTAATAGAGAAGCTTTTTTATTATATACAAAATACTCAGTTAAAAATGCTAAGTTTGGTGCACCGTACAAGGATAATAAAGGAGTTTGGTGACTGTAGAGCAGGTTTCTGGGAGGCACCAAGTGATTTAAGGATGTGTAATTTAATACTCAACTCTGAATTTCCTGGCTTTTGTTCAGTGTTTTATGACCTTGTATTTTTAGAAGCATTTTGTATTTTCTGGTGCTTAGTAGCAGTGGGTTTTTTGGTTTTCGTTTTGTTTTTTTCTTCTAGGATGATCATAGCTTTAGGACCATCAAGTCCTTCTGCTGGTTTGCTTTGTTTTGGCCAACTCCTTTTGATTATGAGCTAGAATTTAGACGTGGAACCTCTCTGATCTGACAGGGTAATTGCAGAAGTGTATTTTTAAGCTTTCCTTGTGATGTCCCTGTTTTTCCTCACTTACCTTTTTTGCCATAGTGTTTAAAAAAAAAAAGAAATTAATTACCTCAAGGAAATTACAGGAGGCTCAGCATGTTTCTGAAGTATATGTAGCATGGGAAATAGTGTGGATGCTCCACCAGAAAACATAAAGCACAGTTAGAAGGTTATAACAATAAAATACCTTTACTCTAGTTGTTAAATAATGGTAAGTGATGAAGGTTGAAGAGTTCCTAGGTTAGCCCAGAGGACTGTGAAGAGGGGAGGTGCCAGTATAACATGTCTATGCTTTGCTTTTTCCTAAGTGCTGGTGGGAGTGAATCGCTTCTTAAGTGGCCTGTCTTTTCTTCCTGGTAATTTAATGAAGGTGGCTGTTAGGGCAACTCCATGTTTATGTTACTGTCTTGGCACCTGGAGTTGCTAACTGGGATAAGCAATGAATGGTATCAGAGCATTCCTACCTGAGAACTGGGGGGAAAACCCACTAAAGCATTTGCTGCCTTTTCTCCTTCCTGGATCCTTCAGCCCTGAGAATACAATTAAAGGGAAGAAAACGAGGGGTTCAGCGAGGAGAGCAAGAGAAGATAGCAAGTAACAATGTGCTTAGTATTGTCAAATATTGTTTCTACCAATCAGTTGCAAATAAAGGTCTCAAAAGAAAGCATCTTCTTGTGGAATATTAGCACTTTCAGTGCTTCTGAAGTTATCTCAGTAGTAGTGGAAGAAGAATGGATGTTTTTATTGAAAGGAAATTTGAATCATGTATTGAGCAGGCATAAAGATCTGTTGTATTCTTGAGCAAAATACTCAAGGAAAACAGATCTGTCCAAAGCAGCAGACAGTATCTTAAAGCAGTTCTTACTGTTTTCTATTACTGTACTATAGGTACCTTGTACACTTAAATTTTCTTTCCTGCCCCTGTAGATTTCTGTCTTCAGAACTGTTTTTCTGGAGTAACTTCCTCCTGTCTGTGATTGATAGGGGGCAGAAAGCAGTAACATCAGTGCTTTCACTCTGTATGTGCTGGGGATAGTTGCCTCTGGAAAAAAAAAAAGGTGGGGAGGAACAAGCAGAACAAAAGCTTAATCAAAGTCATTTTTCATGTAGTTAGCTTCATAATTTTAATGTGCTGATGTATTGTGAGGAGTGATATTTTTGTTTCATTGGTTTGTGAGAGGAATGATGATCCTCTCTATATAATTTTTGAAGATTCCTTTCATTTCCTTGCTTACCAGTGGACAACTTGTATGGAAACTTGAACAGCAGTAGATGTCTCTTTCTACCATTACAACTGTGTGTACTGCATTTCTGGACCTGAAGATTTTTGGAAGCATCCTACAGAGTCCTTAGAAATGAAAACTACCAAAAAACCAGGCATTGATCAAGTGTTGTAGGTTTAAAAAAAAAAGGAATGTAGTCTAGGATCAGAATAGCTGCTCTTTAATTTTTGTTGGAGGTCAGCAAAACCCAAGGGTCAGTGCTCTTTTTTGTTCCCTCTCAGGATCCTAATGTTACTTAAAAAAGGAAAGGAAAACTTACATGGTGAGGTGTTTGAAGGAGGATGCATTGACTGGCCTGTTGTTTACCAGAACAAGTCAATTTCTTTCCACAGTGAGCTATTCTGTTACACTTTTACAAATTCTTATTCTTGATTAGGAAGCTCTGTCAAAATCTGGATGTGAAATACATATACAGTGGCATCAGTGATAGTGTAATATATGAAAGATTATACCTAGAGTATTTTTGTTTTTCAGGTGGACAGACATTTTTGTGTCACTGCCAATTAGCTGTGCAAGCTGATAGAAAGCTAATGCTGTCCTAGTGACTGTTGTTCATGGTATATTAATGTAAGCAAGGCAATGAAAAACGGTACTAGAAAAAAAACCCCTGTCATTTCACTTAATGATAATGTTTGCAGCTCTGAGCTGTAGGTAAGTGAAAAAGAAAGCGTAAGTGTACGCTGCATGTAAAGCAGTGACCACATAAAATGCGTAGTTATTAAACTGAGATACCTTTAAAATATTCTGATGTATTTCTGAAATATTTAGAATTAACACATGAGTCTTGTTGAAAAACAGGGATTTCATAAATACCATATGTAATATGAACTTTCCACTAGACTGACAAGTTAGGTTTCCAGCAGATAGTGATCTATGCTATGTAGTATAAGGAGACAAAAACACAGACTCAATGCAGATTGTAACCGTGGAAGAAACTATGTACAGAATTAGGTAAAATCATGGGAAGTCCTATAGTAACTTTACTTAAGTTAGTCATGTGACAATTGTCCAAAAAAGGCTGAGGAAAGTTGTGCAATTTTGAGTAAGCTGCCATTGTGTTAACTTTTTCTAATGTATTACAGGCTGGGAAATCTTAGCCAGACATTTATTTACACTGCAGTTGCTTTTGAACTGTCTGTAGTGCCAAACTAAAAAACATAAATAAATTACTTTTCAGTGCAAACTGTGCATTACATTTTCTGTAATAAACTGAGGAGGATTCCATAGTAATAGTTCTTTGTTGTCACTCAGTGATACAAGGATGGTGTCAATTTTTCTGGCAGAAAACATGGTATGTTCAGTATAGTTTGCCTGCTTTGGACACCTTGCTTTTTTAAACTGGGGGAAAAGTTAAAATTAGTAATTTGTCTTTTTTTTTTTTCATAGAATCATTTAGGTTGGAAAAGAGCTCTAGGATCATTCAGTCTAACCACAAACCCAACATTGCTGAGTCCACCACTAAACCGTGTCCCCAAGTGCCACATCTGCAGGTTTTGTAAATACCTCCAGGGGTGGTGACTCAACCACTTCCCTGGGCAGCCTGTTCCATTCTTGCCTCAGTGAAACTTTCCTAATGAATTCAACAGAAGATTAGGCCTTGATTATTTTATTTTTGGCAGTGTGAGCAAGTCATTGAACCACCTGTTGGAAATAACTGCAGTTCAGCTTATGTAAACTTCATTTAAGGATTTAAACTGGATAAACACGCTTACTTTTGTCTAGGTAGGCACTCCCATAGACTTCTTTTGGACTATTTGGTGCATTTGCATTATACGCTTATATTATGTTCAAATATTACCTTTTTTGAAAGCAGAAATGGCTTTATACACTTACATTATGTTCAAATATTACCTTTTTTGAAAGCAGAAATGGCTTTTCCAAACATGTTGTTGTCTGAATTAGCTTTTTTACAAATAAATAGAATTTAATTTTAGATTAATTTCAGTGTAATTTTGCTAAACGACCAGTGATGATATCTGTACTAAAAATTATCAGTGTGAGTACTTAAAAAATGAAATAAAGCATGGTCAACTCAAAGTTGTTAAACACTTCTAATGAAAGCCTGAATGAAAACAGTTCTGGTAACTGAACTTAGCTATGATCTGGTGTGCAGGGTAAATTTTGAGCTACGCAGACCTGTTTTCCCTTCTCTGCCTCAATGCATCTGTTTGCAGAGTTCTGTTTTTAGTGCTGAACGTTATTAATTTTTAGGGTTAAATAAGACAGACTTTAAAAGTGTTCTTTTAAATACTCTTAACTATAGCTTGTGACTATGAAAGAGGTCTGTTTTGAGGAAACATAGGGCAGTATTCATGTGATCTACTTCAGGTGTTTGGAACCTAGGATTCAGAAGTTCAGAGTTGCATGTTGAACTCCTTCTTTTATTCACAGGCAAGGAAGTGAGGATTCAGTTACCAAATAATGTGGCAGCAGTTTAAAACATGAAGCTAATGGGCCACTCAGCTCAGAATCCCATTGGTGACAGTGGTCATAAGTGAGTGCCTGTGGAAAAATCTAAAAACATCTTGGGCGTATGTGGGTGTATGTGTGTTTCCCATCTGTGTTTCCAGCCATTTTAAGCTGAAGGACAATCTGAGCTCAAGGCAGTGTCTCAATTAACTTCTTTTCTAGAAGATTTTTTGCCCAGTGTCCTCATAAACACCTGTAGTATCCTTTGATAAGAGATTTTGCAGTTCAACTACCTGTTCTGTAAAGAGTCTTTTCTTGTTTTAAAGCTGGCTGATAACTAGTGTCTCTTGACTCCTCACATAACCCAGGGTAGCTTGGTGGTACTGAAAGTCTCAACTTCCATGTTTAAATGATGTAGAGATTGGAATATCTGAAAGTATTTAACTGCTAGATGATACCGCATTTTTCATTGGACATAGTAATTGTATGTAACTACAAATAAAAGCAGCATACTCAAGTAGTAAAACGGGATTCACAGGAGATTATATTAAAAGGACAGCAGTTCTAAATATAGGGTGTCTTCTGTTTTAATGGGATAAAAGTAGTTCTGGGCACTGACTTCCCCAAGCATGTTGCTTCACCACATGAAGTGTTTGGCAATACTGGTGAGGTATCCTGTTACTTCTGCCCCTATGTTGACCTCTTATTTGCAGTGTGACAGCTGTGTGTGGCTGTGTTGTGAACTGGATCAGGGAACTGATCTGCTGCTTAAAAAAATCTGGTAGGTTTCTTAAAACCCGATCAGCTAATCAATCTGGTTCCTGGTATATCCTTGCAAATAGCTGCCTGAATTGGGAATGGGGTGAGAGAAGGGGAGCTTCAGGAAAAGGTGCTAAGAATACTTTAAATAGGTATTGTTTCCAAACACTTAGATTGTGATTTCACAAGGCAAAGTCTGCTGGGTAATAGATGTACATTTTCAATAATATTTGGCTAGTTCCTACTACTTCAGTTTTTTCTGTGTGGAAGACTTTCCCAAATAAGGAGAGTGACTCAGACTGAAACTACACAGATTGTCAAGTGCATAGAGTAACCAAGGGAACTTCTTTGCAGTCTATTTTAAAATAAAAACCTAAGGATGTTTTAAAGGAAAGTATTTTTCCTTCCCCCTACCTTCCTCTAACTAATGCATCATTTAATCAGACCTATCTGAATTTAAGAGATATCTTAGGACTTCAATGTTCTGCCCTTTTAGCTGAAGGACTTCTGCATACTTAGGAATAATAATCTAATTTATACTAGCTAAATAGTGAGCTACCAGCACTTGAAAACCAAGCAAACCCAGGGAAGCTCTAAGATTATGTACTTAATAATTATCTTGGTTGTCGCAGCCTAAGGAAATAGCTTAAAAGTGTTGAGCAATAAAACGTGTAGACTGTCTTGTGTATGGAGGAGTAAATGACTGGTTTTTCCTCATGTGAGACTTCAGAAATCAACATGAAGAAAGTATGCAATAAGCTTAATATTGTAAAACCTGTGACATGACCGAAGAATTTTTTTATACAAAATGTTTAGTAATACTAATGACACATTGAAGTGGACATTGGATTTGCACCCAGAAAAGTAATAGTTGGCCGGTTGCCTTAAATTAGTGGCACACTGGGGTGAACTCTTTACATCAGAAAAACTTTGTAGGTTAAACCTAATCTCAGTGAGTGAAGAATTTGTAGTGTGCTAATAAAGTTTTGATTGCAGGTGCAGCCATGGTGAGAGTTCTCCCTGGCTGAACATATGCCATTTGTTAGGAGTTGGTTGGTGCTGGCTCTGCAGGCTGATAAGCATTGACTGTTTTATGAGCATTTACACTGGGGAGCGCTGTGCTTAGAGGGTCTGTACAGGTTAGTGCCTGACCTCTGTGCTTGGAGGTGCAGTACTGTGGGCCAGCTGGGCCTGACCTTTCTGGCTGCCTATGCTGCATTCTCCTGCAGTTTCTTCTTTGCTATGTGACCTGACTTGATACACCTCAGACATGATTAATCTGAGCCTAAACAGTAGTATTTCAGTGTTAATGCCACTGGAAGGAGCATGTTTGGTTGTAGGGTTTTTTGCATATGCAGATCAATTGCTATGCAGGTGCAGTAGGCCTCCTTGTCTGGACTGGAGATGACAGCTGGAGTGCTGCAGCACAAGTGATTTGTACAGCACACTCAAAACAGGCAGCTCTGTTCGTCATACCACAGATCCACATGGAGAAGTAGGCATGGGATCTGTGTGAATTATTCTTATGGCAATGACAGTCTGTTCCTGGTTGCCATCTTACTGAATTACCTTATCTCTTGCCAGGATCCAAAGTGCTTTGCAACTTGCTTTATAAAACCATTTAAATGATGCCCTGCGTGATCTTCACCTGGGAGACACTGAGCTTGCTTGAATAGGTTGTTGCTATAACAAGTCATACAGTCAAAAGCCTTCTTCGAAGTTGCCTTTGGAACAAAGGGCTTTGAAGAGGGTGGCACATTCAGAAGAGTTAGTCATAGTCAAGTGCAAGTGGCTCTCCAGCCTGAAGGCTGAAAATCCTGAGAGTAGACAAGAGCTGGCATTGGGCATTCTTCTTGTGGCAGAGCTAATACGTTGTGAGCCTTGAAAGAAAAAGGAGTAGGAGCTGCATGAGCTCAGCTGCAGGCTGTAACACTTAATGCTGTCCTGAAATAACATTCAGAATGTGGAAGTCAGTGACAAGTTCTGTGTAATGACTGATGTTTATTCTGAAGGACATTAGAATTAAAGTATCTTAAATAACTTGTAGAGTCAGAAGCACTAAGTATTAGATTAAACTCTCATATCATGTTACAGTCTATAAAAATGAGTAAGCCTTGTGCATTTGAGAAATCATACCATTCTTTCAAACCCAGGAGGGCTTTTGTCCAGTATGTCATTTACAATGATGAAACTTTTTTTCTGGTTTCCTTTCAAATAATTGTTGGACCTTTTAGAATACTATATCCAGAACTTCTCATAGCATGCTTAGTTGCAATACAGGTGCTTACAATGAAAATTTAACTTTGGAAGAAAATTTTCTAGCATGAAAATGAGGCTGATTAGAATATCATGTATTTTCTGCTCATGACATTACATAAGCCCTTTGTTTTAAGTAGTTGGCATGCATACCTTTGAGTCATACTTGCATACCTTCTGCAATTTTCTTATATACATTTTTGTTGAGTTTTCAATGCCATTGTTTTTCAGGTCATGGAAAAACTCCAAAAGATGCTGCTTCTGTTCGAGCTACACATCCTATACCTGCAGCCTGTGGCATATACTATTTCGAAGTTAAAATTGTCAGTAAGGGAAGAGATGGGTAAGCATTGAATGCGTTATTAGTTATTGCTTGAAATACTGTCTCACACCATCTTTCTTTCAGTGAACAGATGTCTTTGGTATCAAAACATATTTTCATGTTTTACTGCTTTATATAGCTTGATTCCTTATTCTTGAGAAATTGCAATCTTATATTTGGTTGTTTAAGAGAGTGATATTTATGGTGGTATTTAATTGACAAATCAGTGTACACAACAAATATCATAACATCATCTCACTTTTAATTTGACAAAAAGTTAGTGTTTGAATAATCATGGTTTGACCCTGTTCTTACCTTTAAAGGTGTTGTGTTTTTAGCTATATGGATTTACAGACTTTCATGTAATTTTTAGGCGGATTTTAGGGTATGTAGTAGACCAACATACCTCCTTCAGTGTGGTCTTTTCATGGATGTCATATCAGTTTTGAAACAGAAAGTTATTCTTAAGGCTGTGTGTTGATGAACAGTAATAAGAATAAAGGGTGATGTTCTGAATAGGTGTCTGGGAATTTGTCACCCTATGGAAAGAAGAGGAGTTGATGAGTAAGAAGCTGAAATCCATCTGAATTATAAATCTATTGTAGCACAAGGGATACCATGCTTTTAACTCTACTGAGGCAGATAGAATCTCACCTGGGAAGGTCTTGAAGAGCTAATGAAATCCTTGCTAAACCACCCTAGTTCATCTTTCACTGCTTTTGGTAGAGTGTGTCCTTTAATCCTGACACACTGATTGTGTTGACTGTGTGGGAATACCAAAGCAGTACTTCTTTCCAATGTGCTGTAGTATATAGTCTGGTTCTACTTCAAGGTTCTAGTTAGGACTGAATGTCCCTCTTCTGGGTACTGTACAAGCATGTTGCAGATGCTTATGTCCTGTTGAGAAAATAGGCGTTGAGAGAAAAGAAAGATTTGGTAGCTCTTCGGATGAAATTCAGTACCTTTGTCTTGTCTTTGTCTTACTGCAGCTTGTTTCTTTTGTTTTCTCAGTGTTCCACAAGCCTTCTGTAAGTCATAAGCAGTATTTAAACTTTTTTGTTTTGCTTTCAGTACTGTATAGGAAGATGTGTTGAAAAGAATAGCCTCTCACTGCTGCTGCTTTGTAGGGGCATTTATGAGTTTGTTGTTTCTGTTCTCAAAGTTATCTGTGGTAGATTTCTTTGCTATGAAAAACTTATGTCCATAGCTACTTTTGTCACACTGTGAAGATCTAATTATTTTTAAATTGAAATTATAGACGTTAGTGTTTCAAGTAATATTTTGCTATCAATTTTAGAAATGCCTTTTGTGTTGAGTTTTTGGGGGTTTTTTTTAGGAACATTTTTAAAAAATTGCTCTGGTGCTGGCAGTTAAGGAGAAGTTGTTACTGCAATTTGCTAGTGATGTTCATCTCTTCTTGAAATAGGTTTCTGCCTGCTTAGTTTGGAAGCTGCCTTTTTTGAAGCGGTGGATTTCAAAATGTATCTGTGTGTATGTCATTTTATATAGCTCCTCTAACACTTTACCTTAGATATTTTAGTGATTTCTAATTCAGTAGACCAATCTGGGGAATCCTACGAAAGAGGAAAACACCTTTGAGTAATTTTTTTCAAGGTTTTGTTGTTTAAATGTTTATTTGTGAGACGTACATAGCTAAGACTTTTGAAGTTGCCTGCTGAGATTGCTTAAAAAACAGAGGGTGCTTTTTTCAGTTAATAATACATACTGCCTTGTCCTTGCTTCATCCTTATGACCTTTTTTAGTGTTACTTTATGAAACATTAACTGCATAATGAGCTGAGATGTTAATTTTTTTCATTGTATAATATAGTATGGATGCTGGGAAATACTGTGCACAGAACCAAAGCCAAATCCAGTTAGGCTGATAAAGAACAGGAATCAACATGTGAAACCTCCCTGGATGTGGGTATCTCTTGACCCTCTTTCCAGATCTAAGAGGTCTTTGGTGAGATGCAGGATAAATGTCTTACAGTTCAGTGTTACACTGCATTCAAACTAATGCATTTTTCTGTAATAAGTAATCTGGGGAATTTATTGCAGAGAAGTAGGAGCAGGACTATAGAAACCAGTTTGTGTCTGATAGGGTTTATTAGTTCTTTTTCACTGCCTGTTGTGTTTCACTTGGCTTACTTCAGGTACTTTTTTTTTTTTTCCCCCTTTATGTAGGATCTGGTAATGGGAACAGAGTTCAGGAAGACCATATCTGTAGAACACCAGCATGTAATTAGTAGGTCAACTAGCTAAAATGCCTTAGTGTTGCAAAATCATCTGTTCTCAAGGTCTGAGTCTAGCTGTGGAAGCACTACATCTGTATGTTGTAGTAGTGTTTAAAATAAATCCTAAACTACCTGGGGCAACCCAGATATCTATCTACAACCTAAAGTACAGCTTCCAACTTTCATAAATGTCTATTGATACTTTAGTGGTGTTAATTTGGAGTTCCCTTTGGTAGTAGACTTTACTGCTTATATTTATTTTTTTTTAATAAACTCAGCTAAAAGTATTTAGTCCATGTACTACTATATAATATGAGTAAGTCTAAAGCATACTTGCTTGTGTTCTCTACTTAGCATGACTTGCCCATAATCATCAAAAACCTAATCCAGGAGATTTATTTTTTGTGCTACTGTAGCACTTGGTGCTGCTCCTGGAATCTGATCCTCCATATCTCAGGGTTGCAGGGCAATCACAAAAATTATTCTTCTCTAAAAAAGCACAGCACTTTTCAGCTTAGGGCACGGATATGGCATGGCTTCCAGTATGGCTTGTTGTGGCAGTCTGTGGGCGAGAACAACACTGGTTTTGTCACACTAATGACCTAGTTCAATAAATTCTTTCGTATATTTGCAGGAGATAACTGTCTTGAAGGTGTATAACATGTTAATTTTGCAAAGTTCATGACCAGCTTTTTAGGGCATTATGAATACAGTGAAGAAGATGTGAAAACAATTTTACTAGGAAGTAAGAATGGGGTATGGAGGTTGGTGTTGCAGAACAAATGAAGAGTGAAGGTGCTTTTTGATACCTCAGTGTGGTGTGATAGGGTCATGCAGCAACTAATGGTAACAGATGAGGAAAAGGGAAGTGAGCATTAAGGCCAATAAAAGTAATAAGATTGAAATATCATTCAAACAGAAACTGTCTTGTATTTGTATTTGTACAGTGTTTGGCACAAGAAGTCCTAAGTTCTACTACAGCTGTATTATACATATGTGAAATAATTATTTTTAAATCCTTGTTAAAAGTGCTAACCGATTGTCATGTTGCTTTTTAAATATTTTCTGTTGTTCTTTCTTTCGTCAGTTTTCTTTCTTAATTTCATGTTGTCTTTTGTGGTCTAAGAGCCTCTATTTATTTGTATTCTCCTTTTAAACTCTTTTGCTTTGTTTTGTTTGGCGTCAAATGGAACATTGTGGACAGTGATGTGAGCGATTGGAGATGGTAACAGTAGATGAGTAATGGGTGTAAGTATGGGGAACAGTTCCAAGGTGTTGATTAGAAAGCATGGTAGGAAGGAGACTATTAACTGCAGTAGATTATATCTGCATCTCTATTGAAATGTCCATGAAATAAATACATAATATGAGTCAAAAATTAATGAAATAAATACATAATATGAGTCAAAAATTCTGGCATAGATGGGGCACCTAAGAGATTTAGTTTTAAATTAATCCATTTTAACCTCTTACTGCAGCCCTCATTTGTAATTGATCAGTCAGAGAACCAGAAGTAACATATTTGGTTTTTATTCTGTAATTTCTTAATACAATACTCAGGGGAGTGAGGTATGCACAGTATTGCCTTTTGTATAGAACTCTAGTTTCAACTGAATTTCCAGAACAGGATCTTAATTAAAGCAAACTACATAGGCAGTCCAGGAATGGGAATGAACAAAGGTGTGCTAAGTCCTGGTGACCTGTTCTTCTGATCTGGAGATGTAAGCCTTAGTCTCTAAATCTGTACAATACTGTACTGTTCCCTCACTTTGCAAAAAAAATGAATAGCCATTTTCTTAGCTAGGTCCAAATGAGACTTTTTCCAGTCTTGCTCTCAGATCTTGATTTCAGTTTTTTGATGCTGCTTTTTATGGAGTTCACTTGTACTAGTCTTTTACATACTTTGGTCATCTGTCTTATGTAAAGCAGTAATGCATCTGCCTTGCAGACTCCCAGTTAATATTGTATTTTAGCCGCCAGGTAGCGTTTTCTTCTTTTACACAACTAAAGATACTTGTGTGATTCCATCACAGTTCATGTAAACAGAAGTCCAGAAACTTTCTGCTATTGCTGCTGGTGTCCTTCTTTAATGGTGAAGTCTCATCTATAGTCTCAGTTGAGAATCTGTGAGCTTTGTTGTAAGCTTAGGTGGCACTGTTTGGCATTTCATACTGGCTGTGAGCATACTCTGGTTCTGCTTTCCAAGTGGCAGTCTCAAGGGTATCCACTGGCCTACCTGGCTTTCAGAAGCAAACTAACGTTTATTATTTTATGTTATAAACAACCTGTGTGTGTATGACTTACTGAGCAATCATCCGTTTCTACATGAATTTCAGTCTTAGGCTTGTTGGTTTTGTAATTAACCTCTTAATTTCCAGTCAGGGTAATGTTTCTGTAATGTTTGCAGTTCTTACTCTAAACTGTAGTTTGAAGACTGTGGTGATGTCACCACAAGACGAAGCAGTCTCTGAACGCTCACTGAGTTCATGTCCCTTTTCCCAGTTTGTGACTGTGTCAGCTTCATGGTAAACTTGATTGGGTAATGCCTGCTCCAGAAGTTGGCCTCAAGAATGAGTTAGTTTTCATCCAGTTTTATTCCCCAGCATGGCTGTTTGTATCACTTCATAAGTAGCAATGGCAGCAAAAGGGAGGGAAACTTTGGGTAGAAACAAGCATCTGGGCCCTGGAGGACGGGAATGCTGCTTTGGTCGTGGTATTAGCTTATGCCCACTTAATTTTAAATACAGCTTTTGGTTATTTAAGTCCTTCACCAGAAGAGACTTGCTGTCTGTTTCTTTTCCAAGGAAAATGAACTTGTGGGGAAAATGATTTTATCCTCAGTGTCTTGAATTTCTGTTCATTCTTATTCATTGATTTGTAAATACAATCACTAAGAATGGGCAAATGATAGTAATGCCATTTACTTCTAAACAGTCTTCAGTGCTTTGAGAACAGCTGAGGAAGATGTATGCTTAAAATGCAAAATCACAGAATCATAGAATGGGTTCTATGGGTTAAAGGTCATCTCCTTCCAATCCCCCTGCCATGGGACACCTTCCACCGGACCAGGTTGCTCAAAGCCCCACCGAACCTGTCCTTGAACAGCCACACTGTTTTTTTAAAAGAAGAATGAAAACAAGAATTGGAAGTGGTAAGCCATATAGAAGAAACAATGAAAACAATGAAAGCTGAGTTTAGAAAGTCTTTATTCTTTTAGCAGATAGCATGCTCCTGCAAGCATGGTTGTTTAGTCTGTGGTGTGGTGGTACTGATTGCAGATCTTCACGGGCATGCTTCATAGTGCATGTGCAAGTTCTGCTGAATGTTCTGCACCAAAATGTTAGTACAGCAACTCATGCAAGTAATCAGTGTGGTTTTGGTAAAACAGTGTTAATAAATAAGGCTTTAGACACCTGTTACAGTGTGCCTGGTTTTTAACACTGGATGTACAAGCATGGCATCTGTTGCTTTGGCAGTATGTTGTTATATGTGTTGTGTATGTGCTCAAGTGGGTGGAGAAGTAAAAAAGGAAAAACTATCCAGAACAAAAAAAAAAACACATGAGAATTAAGTCTGAGTTTTCATGACACCTATACCTATGGTTTAGCCTGAGCTGTCTTAGCGTGTTTTAGTGATGTTTGTGAAATACAAGTGCTTGGTTGTCTTCTAGAGCATGTATGCGTAGCTCTTTGGGCAGAATCCATAGTTTTTCATGGTAAATTGTTTCTGTTACAGTAAATTGGCTTTTCCTTTTAGCATCCAGTATATCCATTTTCTTGTTCACAACAAAAGCATAAACCGATAAACAAAATATAGAACATAGTCAGTTGCTAGTTGGTTTGTATTTGTTTGGTACACTGATAGTGTAATATGAAAAGTTTGTGCAATCTTAAGACCTATTTTTATAGCTTTGATATGTCCTCAGCAGTTATTTGTTACAAGAACAGGCTTTTGTTAAAAGAACGTGCAAACTTCAGTCAGTCTCTATTTACATATAAGCAGGTCTTGCTGCATTATTAGCAGTGTACTTGTGTGTAGAGTAGAATCTGATAACATCTGAAGTATCTTTCTTTCATTAGTGTCTTCATTTGATTTTTAGCAGCTGCAAGAAGAGATTGGGTCATGAATCAGCAAGTGTATCTTTTCTTAAACTGTAGCAGTAATTAATTTTTTACCTGAGTGCAGGAGACCAGACATTTGACAGAAATGAACAGCAACTAAATGTGTGAGAGGATTATTTGAGGTTTCTGTTTAACTGATCAGAAATATTGGAACTGTAGCAAGAGTTTTATTTCTTTATTGGTGTTTGCTAGAAATTAAGATTTCTAATTTAAAAAGAAAGACAACAGAATATATTTCATTTCTTGGTCCCTGCTTCTTGCAAAGTCTTTTATGTTATTTCTTTCTTTTGAAGTTCATTCACATAGTGTATAGATCATAACTTTTGTGTAGCCCATGTTTACATTATATTATTTTCTGTGCAGCTATTCTTTTCTGACAGTATGGTCCCAAAAAAGGCTTTACTGCTTAGGGAGAAGTGTCACAGGATGAAATGGTGCAACCTCAGAAAGTGAGAGGGATGTCAATAAATGAGGATCTTTCTAAGAATGTTATAGGAATCACAAGCAAAACATTACAGGAGTAACAGTTTCGAGCACTATGCAAGATGACTGCCTAATTTATTTTTGGTTTTCCCTCTCTATGAAGAACTGCATCAATCTGAAACCTGGGTTTAACATGTTCAAAATACTGTTTCCTTGGAAATATTCCTTAAAATTAAACTTGTTTTCAGTTTGAAATGAAAGACTCAAACTGTCCATGGCATATTTTGAAATGTTTTAATAGACAAAAAATTAACATTTCATTTTTTGTTGTGATTGTGCAGACAATAAGGATCTTGTATTGGCATATTTCTGCAAAATTTTAATGCAGAGTAACTATATTAAAAATGAAATGTAGGTACGTTTTTAGTGTGTTGTATTTCTGACCTTACAGAGTCAGTGAAGACAGTGTAGAAAGCTATAAGAGAACATTATTCAAACCTTTTGTGTCTTTGCAAGTCAGTTGCAAAGGCCCTGTAGAAGATCACTTATATTCTTACAGACATTGCAGTTTCTTCTAGTTGCACTCTTCTTTGAGGTACAAACTTGATGGTAAAACAAACTGCACCTGTTGTGTACCCAACAATTTTTTTTTCATTGTTAATTCTACTTTTCTTAATAGTCAATGCATTCAAAACTTTAGGATGTTTTCAGTTGTCCTGTATGTGGAGGTAGACATCTGTTAGTGCCTGGGCTTACGTTCCATACAGATATCTTGGTAACTTAGGTTTTAACACTGTATGATTAAAGTTGCATTCTTTAAGTGTATACCATGTAGGGGGTAAGATACCACGTTGATTACTTACTTTCTTCAACACCAAAGGAGTTTGTTTTTTTTTTTAAAGCATCATGTAGCAGTTCCCCAGGTCTTCAGTTGAATATATAGGCACAGTGAAAGTCAGAAGGAATTTGACTCTTGGGAGATAGGCGGTTAGTAACGAAATCTTGGCAGTAGAGAGGCTTTTATGAGTTTTTTCATTACATAAATTTATTTTACTTGTGTTTAGAAATACAGCATGGAATATTTGTTGGGCTCTTTCTTTAGTTAGAGAAGTGGTTATTTAATACTTAAATTTATCTTTAGCTACTAGTAAGCTTTCTGAGGTACCTGTGATTTGATATAGTGTTTCAGTTTCTGTATTCCTCTTTGTGGAATGGGCAAGATAGGATATAATTAACTTGAGTTCTGATTATTATCAACTTTCATATCGAAAGATCTTCCTTATATCTTCAACACAGTGGTTAAAAGTTCTAGTGGAACAGTTTTATAAATAAAAATCAAAGTTGTGTATTTTTTATATAAACTACTGGGTTTTTTAAATTCTCTTTTATCTTTTAGCAATCTGCAATTCTGTACCGTCTCTTATTGCTATTTTTTCCTTCTATTTGGCTCTGTTTTCTTTTACTTCTCACATTTAGTCTATTCTAAGTAGAAACTTTAGGCTGCAGCGAAAATGTGAGTTTTTGACTAGGCTCTCTGACTAGAAAGATACTTGAAGTGAAAATAGTTATTGTGAGCTTGCTGGTTCTTGTGCAGAGAAGCCTAGGCTTTTCAGTATGTGTTAGAGGAAAAAAATAGGTACCATAGTGGCTGTATTTTTTTACATTTTCTCTTTTACTTTGTGGCAAAATATTAAATCTTTAGCAAATTTTAAACTCTGTAGTTTTGTAGTATTCTAAAAATTTCTATATTACTTTTTGTGAAGTGTAATCTAGAAGATGTGCTGAGATACTAAAATAGTAATCTATATCTTTGTTGAACTGGAACAAAAATAAATACAATTTGAAATGAAAAATCAAGACTCTTTAAGATGCACTTGCTTTCTCGGTCCTTAATAACAATTTGGCTGCACTTGAAATTGGTTTCCAGCTATAGTCTGTTATTTCAGTCTCTCACGGGTGGATTTCATGTGTTCCATGAGTGGTTGGTTATAATTTTAGGAGCTCCTATAAGACTTGAGCACTTTAATGAGTTGATGAGTAGCGACCAGTGGGACTGAAGTTGCTCAGAGGGGCTACTTAATAAAATGGGTCCCAGGCCCCACTTTGTTCGGTTTGCCTCCATAAATGGTCCTCCCACTGCGGTAGCCAGGGATGGTTTGTGAGTGGGGAACTGAGGTGGAGGGACAGGCCTCAGGTACTGCAACAAGCAATAAGGGAAGAGGTGTCAGAACCACACCATTATTCACCCTCTCTGGTCTCCCAAACCACTCAGTGTCATGTCCATTTTTCGAAGCTGCTACAGGATGGACTGAGCGTGCTGCTTCCAGGTGTTAACGCCTCCATTTCTGAAGGACAGCTCTTATGGCCTGACATAGTCTAAGTGGACCTGTTCTTGCTGTCTGTAGCAATCTCCTAGGCCAACCCTGCTCATGTGACAGGACAGCAAGAAATTCATCTTGACTGACTGAGAAGATCTGGGCCTGCACTGCACTTGGGCTGCATGTTGTGCTGCCCTGCATTTTTATCATAGACCAAGGGAGGAAAACTTAAATGCATAGCTCTGCCACCATTATTCTCCTGATTCTGAGATGAGTGAAGTGTGAACCTTAAGCAGCAAATGGGAGGGCAATTTATGTAATTCCTCCCACTGAAGCAATGACTGACATCTTCTGTCTTCAAAAAACAAATAAAAAGGCCTTTTTAAGCCTGTGAAGGTTACAGGTGTGAGGAAGAGGAAAGGAAGTTATGTGTAGTGGTTTGGCATACATACAACTCCTGTTGCTAAATTTTAGAGCATTTAAAGCCTATCCCCCTTAATTTATAGTGTACTAATCTAGTTGAACATGAGGTTAGCTATTCATCAACTACAACAAATAATAAATTATTGAGTCTTTAATTTTACTCACTTCCAAAGAATAAATTGTAGGTATTCCTTTTGCCTTGTGAAAGATGTCTATAGTAAATGTATTAATTATTTGACGTGTTTTAATCTAACTTAATACTGAAGTTTCTATTATTAGCAATTGTCCTTGATGAAATGGTGTTAACATTGCAAGTAGATGAAAGTGAATCCCAGCGAAAAATATATACTGTTGAATCCATCTTCTTACTGAGATGATGCCAGTGCCTAGTGCCTTCTGGTCATTGCTTGTGGGTAAAGAATCCTTGTTCCCAGCTGTATTAAATACAGTGGGTCTGTGTTTACAACTGTTACTGCATTAAAAAGGAGGCTTGAAAGTTAAAATATCTAAGGGAGAGAAAAAACAGGTGGTACCAAAATGTTGCCTAGGTAATGGTTTTCTATTTAGCATTTTACATTTTTGTGTAGCCTTCATCTTGTTTCTGTAAGACTTCTGAAACACAACTTTGATTGGGATGAAGGGTGTTTTAATATGACTTGTGCTGAAAGGCATTTTGCAGTTATCTGAAGTTATTTTTAAAAATAAATGTAATTTCTTTAATAAGGCCTCCTGAACAGGACGGTGTATAACAAGAGACTTTCAGTCTTTGCAATGAGTATCCTTCATGCGTTGAACTCCAGACTATAGTTACAACAATTCTGCCTTTATTATTTAAGACAAAATCAAGGATTTTCCACTTGTTGCTTTCATTTATAATTGTTTTGTTGAATCTGCTGCTGCAATGGAGCCTCAGTAATATAATTAGCAATGCAGCAGAGACTAATCCTTTTGTTTTTTGCCCTTTGCTTCAGCTCTTCAGTATCTCTAAATGTAATATCTGCTATATGTGGTTCTGAGGTTCCATTTCATGATGGTATATTGCAGGGAGAGGAAGATGGTACTTTACATTAGACATTACCAGAGTAGGACTTTTTTGATCAAACATAGAAGCAGGTAAGGGAATTGTTGAAGTGGTCCATAGAAAAAGCAGAAAGCCTAGTACACAATTAACCATATCACTTCTGAGATTTCCTGCTCAATTTCACTCTATATGAAATGTATTTCAAATAGCTGATTAACCTGTACTTCTAAGTGGAATAGTTGCTTAAAAAATGCATTTTATGAGATGGGAATACAAAGGTCATGTTTGTTGACTTAAACTATTCTCAGATTGCCATGGGTGAATATTTTGTTTTCTTACAGTTTATTATTTCATGACAAATTTATGTCACTAATGTGAACTAGTGTCAAAATGCTTCGAATGTTTTGATAACTAGGGCATGTGAGGTGATTTTCAGATGCTTTCTTTAGTTGATCTGGGGAGGGCTAGTTTATTATGGGCAATGAGGGAATGGTGAAAGCCTAGCTTTTCATTTTGCTGTTTCTCTTTTTGTGCTCCTGTTGTCTTGGTCATGACGTTAGTTTTGCTTAAGGAAGAAGCAAATTTGATTTTGCTAACTTCTAGTAGTGTTATTGGGGGGGGAAGGAAATTCTTCATTTCAACTTTTTAGTATTTGCTACTAAATTGTTAACAGTTGTACTGGACACTAATTTCATTAAAAATATCTTTTGTAAAGCTGACTTTTGGACTTGATTGACGTAGCAATGACTTGTTTGGACTTCAGATTACTGGTTAGTGTAGTAGAAATATTTTCCCCTCTTTGGTTTGCCATCAGTTTGCCAACAGCTAAGTAACACTGCTGGTACATTTCTAAAGATAGCATTCTGCTGTGTGATACAGGCCTTTAATGTTTTAGTGGGATCTTTTCATTAGTGCTGTGCAAGGATGCATTTTGCTGCTGAAATACTGCACAGTTTTGCACGTATTTTATAAAATTACTCCTTCCAGATTGTCTGCAAAACATCATTTTAGGTATGTTGAAGGTGATGAAATTGGTATGTGTATTGCTTTACCCCTACTTTCAAAATAAGGCATGGCCTTTGTCTTTCTTTGTTGGTTCTTTAAATATTATGGTTAATATCAGTATTTGCCATTGATAACCCAGGATGCTGAAAAGAGAAGTTGTGCTTACCTCCAGCATAGACAGAATCTGTCTGTATTAAACCATATATATTAAACCAAATAGCTAGAATTCAGCTCCCTTGCTGTTATGCCACTATTAAATGACCTCTCAGCAGCTTAACTGGTGTATGATTAGTCAGCACAGTGTTTCTGGGCAATGTCCCACATACATACGTATTTTTGTAAGGGACAGATACATTTCTTTTGTTCTTTCGTTTTCAGTTACATGGGAATTGGGCTTTCGGCACAGGGTGTGAACATGAACAGACTACCAGGTATGTTTCGGTTACTTACATCGGCTAACTGTGTTTTTTTAAAATATGCTTCACCTTGACAGGAAGGTTTTGGTAAGCAACAGAGTGTAGCATGACACCTCTGTTGTATCTGCTATTGGAGTTATGTAACACTTGCAGCTGGAAAGTTTTACTGTACACTTGCTCCTGTACTACTTCCCGACTGTTAGTGTTATTTATAACATTATGCAGATACTTTTTAGCAAACAAATACATTTTAAATTTTTCATCGTGTTTCCAGATAAAAAGGAAGCTATAGATTTCCATGCTCTGTAAACTGAATTTCTAGCAGTAAAGATGAGCTACTGTGATAAAACCTTTCCGACAAACATGGAGTGAGCTCTTCTACTGGCAGTTTCTGTAGAGTTACCTTTCCAACCTTAAGTGAGGGTGTGTAGCCTAGTTTTCAGTTTTGACTGTTCCACTGACCTGCATGGTCAGGGACAATCTTGTTAACAATTGTCTGCATTATTTTTGTGTAACACTTAGAAGTTTCGTGTGTGTGTAAATTTTGCCCTTTTTTTTTTTTTTAAATAGATCTTTAAGTGTGTAAAAAATACTCTAAAACAAAAACAAACCAACTGTTTTGAAATTGTCAAAGTATAGAATTATGTTGAATTGACCTTAGAGTACCTGCACTGTGTTGTAACTTTTTTACCTGACTGTTCTCATAAAGCTTCTTACAATGATAGCAGTCTCAGTTACACTGTGAGCCCAGCTAAGAGTAATGGACTATTAGTGGGTGGCACTGTTTATTTTGAGTATGATTTAGGATGCATTGCAAATAATTAAAGATACTACCAATCACAGTAACCACATTAATTTGGGATCTTCAATTTACTGGGAGATGCTTAATGTCTTACTAGCTGAAGCTACTGATTATACAGATTAAGGGTCTAAGTGTGGAAAATACTTTCAAATTAACCTGTTAGGCAGCAACTTGACAGAAAAAGTTCAGTATTGAGTTCCGGAGGGTGTAGACAGGTACTTTTAAATGATCACAGACTAAAATTGCTTGTTGTGAATTTCACTGAGTACTATAATAGTCTGAAGCTTCTTAGAGGTTCTGCAGCTTCTCCACTAGCAAAATCAGCACCATATTTGCATACATAATGATTTGCTCCTGGCTTGACTTTGACCTGTATTGATAATTTTTTTTCCTTTTCATTTAATTTATTTTAATTTTTAGGGGCAACAAAGATAGTGGCACTTCATTCTGGAGATTCTGCTATTATGCAGAGGCTGCTTGCTACTGAATAGTCATTGAGAATGATCAGGAGTAGAAGTGTGCTTCCCCAGAGATGCATGTTTGGGGTTTAGCCAGGAAGAATCTGATTATGACATATGGTAGCAATAGTTTTGCAAAATGAAAGGGAGAACAGGAGAATCTTCAGTGCTTTGCTGGGACATGTCAGATCTGTATATAGCTTTTCAAATTTCAGCACTGTAGCTGATTATATTTTTGGTGTTGGTAATTTTGTACATTCATTTAAAGAGAAAAATGTGTTATCTGAATTTGCAATATCTGCTATGTACTACAAACAGAATTACTTGTTCAGCCATTTTGATAAAAGGAGTTGTCATTTTTTAGATTTATGCTGATTTCTTAGATAAATCTTAGAAAGGAGGAAGCTGAGCATATTAATTAACCATATGAACCTGGTTAGTCTATACCAGCTTTGCACAGTCTTTAATTTATTCATTAATAAAGGAAGTGAATAAATTGAAAATGCTTTTATTCTCTAGGTTGGGATAAACATTCATATGGTTACCATGGAGATGATGGACATTCATTCTGTTCCTCTGGAACTGGACAACCCTACGGTCCAACGTTTACTACGGGCGATGTCATTGGTTGTTGTGTCAACCTTATCAATAACACCTGCTTCTACACAAAGAACGGACACAGCTTGGGTATGGAGAAACATTACCATTAAAGATAACAGCATGTCTCCAAGTCTGTGTAAATATGAAACTCTCTTCATGCCAGGAGCAAAGTGTTTGAGTTGTTCTTTTGATAGTTTGATAATCGATGAAGTAGTTAAAGAATTGGGAAGAATAAATTTCTTGTGTGCCACTTACACTAACATTCCTTGTGCGTTTGGGAGGATTTGTTCATATAACATCTCATTCCACAGGATCTGCGTTAATGAAGTCTACTTACTAAATCTACAAATAATGCTTGATGTTTATAAGGTAATAGATAGTAAGGGAGGTGGATATACCTAAAATTAATTTCTGCTGTATGGGGAACACCTAGCCTTCACTAAAATCTTATACTGGATGAGTGTTATTTTGAGCGTGTGTTGTAGAACAGTGTCTTTTGGATTGCCTGTCTGGAGTCATTCACAGTTGGGCTAAAGCCATAAATGATACAAGTTGTGCTAAAATTAAATCCATTAAATTCTTGTGGTAAATTGTAGTATTAGGCAACAGTGCAAGATAATTTTGAGTTTGGAGATGTCAGAAGTGGGTAGAATTACAAATTTTGATGGAATATCTGTTTCAGTTCCTTAATGCAATTTAATGAACAAAGATACAGTGTAAAATTAAAAAGAAAAATATTGACTTGCTGCATTTAGGAGAGAGATGGAGCTTGAGAAGAAATCTTGAAATTGTGCTGAGCAGGATAGGAATTTTGAAGGGATAAAGCCCAAAGAAGAATAAGGCTTTTGTCATGGGTAGAAACGTGATAAGGAAAAGAGAGGGTAACTTGAAATGAAATAAGAAGTTATTGAGATAGGTATTCCTGAAGTTGCTCTTCTATTTTTCTCACATTAGCAAACATGAAGAAGATTTGGAAAGTAGTAAGGGGCAGGACACGGTTTAAATTATTTTCCTAGTCTCTCTGAACAAGACTGTCAGTTTGTTTGCCCTGAGCAAACACATCTGGCTTTGGAGTTTTCCTGTCCCTTCTCAGAGCAGGGCTTAGGTGTCTTCTGAGGTCAGTTCCAAGTAATCACTTCTGGGATTCTATTTTATCATGATTTAATGTTCCTTCTAAATTGAATGAGTCTATATACCTGGACTCATTATCTTGACACCTAGGACAGTATATGACACCTAGGACACTTGAACTGTGCACTGTGGAGTTGTTTCATTTGGCCCTGTTGCAGAGTATGTCCGGGTGGAAGATAATTGGCTCATGTTTGCCTTAATCTTTAGCTGGGTTAAACAGAGAAAGGTCATCTTACTTATTCCCTTCTTGAAATTAGCAACAGTATGCCTGCAGGTAGGTTGGATTGGTGATCAACTAAAGAGGCACGAGTTTTCTGACTACCCGTATGGTCACATTCATGAAAGAGCTAAAAGGGAAGAGCAGAACACTCTTTTTCAGTGGAAGACTTAAAACAGACTGGATTAGGCCAACTGTGAAACAACACTGCAAGTGATTACAATCTGTTTTTAAAGGAGAACAGAATGGCATAGGTGAGGAGAGGCTAATAAAATGTCATCTGTCATAGACAGAGTCTGACAAACACTTCATGAATTTCAGAAGGAAACCTGACGGCTTTTCTGCTGTTGTGGGCTTTGCTAGCTTGAATTTCTGACAGAGGAAAATTGATTCTGTGTTGAGTGGAAAAAGAAATCAGAAATTTTGGCTGTCTTGCTGAGCTGCTGCTGCTGCTAGTTGTCCAGAATTCTTATATGATCGTGACTTGGAAGACATTTATGTTTTTTCTCTGGGCCACAGATGCGCTCTGAAGTATAGGAAGTCTCTTGCTTGGCCTAGGATTTGATGTTACGAAAGGCTAAGCAATTTTCATGCAAGTTTGAAATCCTGGGTTGGAAAAAAAAGAAAACAAAACCAAAAACACACAAAACCAACTTCCCCCCTGAGCCCCCAGTTCTTCCATATCAGTTGTCATTTATCTGTCATGCTACAGCCATGGCTATTTTGGAAAAGAGGGAGTTGGGTGTCAAAATGTGCCAAACAGAGAAAGTAGTAATAGCTTAGGAAAAGTTAGGGTGAGAACAAGTAATAAATAAAATGATAGCTTTGAGATGTGATGGAAAGAAGATTGACTCCATGTATCAGCCTTTTGTCTCAAAGATATGAGTAAGGAATCCAGATGCTCCTGAGATTTGAAATCTTGGTGAAGAATGGAGATTGAAAACAGGGGTAGAATTTAGGACAAAAGATTAAAAGCTTTGTTTTCATCCTAAATTTGAAAAGGCAGTGGTACAAAATAAATAAGAGTTTGAAGGGATAAATGGATTGGAATAATTATGCATTTGTAAAAAAAAAAAAAAAATTAAGAAACACTTGCAACAATAAAGGAAATCTTGAAATACCGTTGTTATTTGGCTGTCAGAAGGCGATTCCTGATATTTATTTTTTTAACTGAAAGCTTCCCAGCCCCTGAAATTGCGTGAAATTCCTGAGGTGTATAGAGGTCAGATGTTTCTCTAATCCTGAGACAGCAAAATCACTCCCTTGGTTTTACGGGTAGATGGATGCTTGTAATTATGTAACAACATATTAAGCTCTTCTGTTTGAAAACAAAAACATGCTGGCATGGATTAGATGGAACATTTACCAGGCTGATTTGGAGTATTGTAGGCATGTGTTGCTTGTGTAAAGATTGTGAGTACTTATGAAGAACAGTGATAGTAATCAAAAAGAGACACCATTAAATTTTGATGCTGCAGCATCAAGACATGCAAGTGAAACAGTATCTTCAGATATTCTTACCTTTCTTCTTATGTTTAATATGGAGATAGAATTTTCATACTTTCTAATCTGCATATGTGTATGATGTTTGTTAAATCTTATGCCCTATTTTGGAAAAGTTAAGGGCAGATTGAGTGGTTTTGAATGACGATTTCCTTTTGCAAAATACTGCCCTTTATTAATTAAAAACATGAGTTGTACCTAAGCATTGTGGATTTCACCATACTTATTTCTGACATGCTTTGGGTGAGTTTTCTGAACATATAATAAGAAAATGAGGCTAGAATCCAGACACATGGAAATTAATCTTAATTTTCTCTTCATTACAGGCATCGCTTTCACAGATTTACCGGTAAGATAAGTGCATTTTCAAACAGTTTTTCTTTGTACCATAAACAGATATTTCAGATCAAATTGGCATTTACCTTTTGCTTCTTGGAAATACAGTGATAATTTTCTTAACCATTTTTTTTTTAATATCAGATATTTCTCTTCATCATTTCAGTGGTGATTTGTTAACTGAAGCAGAAAGTTTTTTTGTTTTACACCAATCCTTTACGAGGGGTTTTCCTTTTCAGGTTTTTAACAAGCAGTTCTAATGGAAGTTTTAGGAGAAAATAATACATACAACGAGTTTTATTATATACTTTGACACGTTCAAGCCTTATATACAAAGTCAAAGCTATATTAAACGCCACATAGTGCATGGCTATTTGAGACATGGTCACTGTAATTCATACTTGATGCCTGATTTTCAAAATCTTTGCTTCATACGATCAAACACAGCAAATTAATTTTTTTAAAGAAAGCTGCATATATCTGAAGTCTTGTAGCTTTAGAGTCAATTAAATTGTGCTTTCCTTGAAATTGGTATGTATACCCTATGCTACTGATACAGGCACAATACTCTACTTGCTTTGGTTTTTTTCTCATCCACTTCAATTCCAATTTAATATAGTTAAGGTGCGGTGTGTGATGCACATACATCTGACCAACTACTCCATTTGCTGTGGCCTTGGGAAGCAAGAACTGATATTAAAGAACAATGCAGTCAGTAACTGACGGAACCTTAGTCCTGCCACAGGGTTGAATGTTTTGTGCAGGAAGCCACTGCCACTGTCTCGGATCTTTGGGATGCTAGCAGGGCTCCTTGCTAGCATATAGTGCCAGCCCAGCAAAACTGACACTACAGTCTGAAGTATGAAGCTGGACCCCTTCTCATTAGAATTGATTGTTTTCATCTCATTAAAAGATTTCAGATTTCTGCTTTGTTGATTAGACTAGACTAGGTAACACTATGAGCAATGTTTATTAAAAAAAGAGAGGTGTATGTGTGAGAATAGAGGCAAGATTGGCTTGGGCATGTTTGAAAATAAAGTATTTTTCTTTCATTTCACCTGCATGTTGATAGCGTCTTACTGATAGTTTTAATTTATTTAGCATATAGTTCTGTGGATCAGCATACCATTATACCGTACCACCATTGTCTGCAGTGTAAATATGATGTGGATGTATTTATAAATAATTAAAAAAAAAAAAAATTAAAAGATCCCTCACAAAAGACCCCAGCAACAAAACCCCCCATTCACCCAATTGATTGCATTGCCACTGCTGAGGTGGTCCTTGCATTTAAGAAAAACTACCTTAATCCCAACAGGCAGATTTTACTTTTCTCATATTTACTTTTCTAATATTTGGCGTATTTCAAATTTGGATGGAGACCTAATCTCTAAGCAGAAAGTAAAACTGAGACAACAATAAATGCTTTAAAGTCTCTTTCTAGATACAAGTCCAGGAATTCACGAGAACTTCAATGCACTGTTACAGTTCTTTTTAGGCGCTACACTTGGACTTTGAGGCTATTGAGTTTTCTATCCTGTCAGTTCTTACCACTAAAATTCAGCGATGTTTTAACTATTTCACCCCAAAAGGAAAATGGCCCACTTTGTAAGTTTAATTTTTGTTCTCTTTTTAAAAGAAAAAAAGTGGTCTTTAAAAAAATCATCAAAAAATGGTTATTTAATATTTTGTAAAATTGAAACCAAAAGTTGTAAACTTTAACACAGCTTAAAACATGAATTTTCTGACTCAAACGAGCAGTCTTTCTTCTTTCAGACTAAAAAAAATTATGACCACTGGGAATAAAATTAATCAGTCATTGTGTTGCTCTATTGGCAGAAGCTGCTTTTACTGCTGGACAGATGGTCCAGAGGTGTTTTGTTATTCACACTACTAGTAGCGCTGGGGGTATTATTACAGAGATTTAAAAAAAAAGAAAAAAACACACAAAAAAACCCCCAAACAAACAAACAAACAAAAAAAAAAAAAAAAAAAAAAAAAAAAAAAAAAAAACAAAAAAACAAAAAAAAAAAA
>JAWWES010000081.1:61027061-61054384 GCA_035583135.1 Lophotriccus pileatus | reverse complement strand
AAAACAAAAAAAAAAAAAAAAAAAAAAAAAAAAACAAAAAAAAAAAAAAAAAAAAAAAAAAAAAAAAAAAAAAAAAAACCAAAAAAAAAAACACAAAACACCAGAAAGTGGGGAATTCAGGATAAGAGGAAAAAAACTAATTGAAAATTTTTTTGCAGCCAAATTTGTACCCTACAGTAGGGCTTCAAACACCAGGAGAGGTTGTGGATGCTAATTTTGGACAACACCCCTTTGTATTTGATATTGAAGACTATATGCGAGAATGGAGAACCAAGATTCAAGCACAAATTGACAGATTTCCAATAGGAGATCGAGAAGGAGAGTGGCAAACAATGATTCAGAAGTAAGACTTTGAATATTGTTCATTTTAAAAAAAAGTTGCTTGCATGTTTTCAGAGACCTTTAAAACATTTCATCTATTGTCTTCTGCAAAAAAAGATACATAGTATTAAAAACTAGTGCAAATACTTTTGTTAACAGGTTTGGTAACAATGTAAAATGAATAGATTTTGTGGAAGAGTTGTCTGTGGTGTTAATTTGGAAGTTATAACTGTGAGTGTAAGGCTTCTGTTCTGATTTGACCTATCTAATGTGGATTGGGGAGCTTAGAAAAGTTGTTGTGATTATACTGGGCAGTTTTAATGCTCTGGGCTCTGGAATTTTGCCTTTGCGTTCTCAGCCTTTCACGTGCCAGGTTAAGTAGTGCCTAATTATGCTTCTGGGAAAAATGGTGGTTGTGACTTTGCATCTTTATATTTTTTCAGTGAAAACAAAAAGTTATTGTGAAGAAATTTCACTCCAGTGTATCTAATGAGCACAAAAAGAAAATGAGCAGTTAATATTTGAATTGACCCTACTTTTCGATGATAAATAATTTTTATTAAAATTCATCATAATAAAGTTATACATTGATTTTTCTGTACAGTTTTGGAGAAGATACTGGCTCTTAAGTGAATTACTTTTGTCTGACTTGCACAGAGATCTCTGAATTTCAAGTAGAATTCTTTAATTAAGTCACGTTGTTTTAGAGAAGGTTTTTTACATTCAGAAGTTCTTGGTTTCTTACCTGTATTTCTGGGTTTTGTTTTTGTTTATTTTTAGAATGGTATCATCTTACTTAGTTCACCATGGATACTGTGCAACAGCAGAGGCATTCGCCAGATCCACAGACCAGACTGTGCTAGAAGAATTAGCTTCCATTAAGAATAGACAAAGTAAGGCTGGAAAGCACGTTGCATCCCTTTTTTCCTTGCTTAAACAAATATTACATGAAGCTTTCTCATAAGCACATTGTAGAATTTCCTTGCAGCACTACTCCATAGTACAGTTCTTTGCTGTCTTATAAAGTTACACATGTATGAACAGCTGCTTATAAAAAAATTTGTTCAGTAACGCTCTGGAAAGTGTTTGATGTAGCAGAATGTGGTAAATTACCTTGTTGTCTTTTTCTCTTGAATGGAAAATGTGATCTGTCTTAAAAAAAGGTGTGTAATGTCTCTAAATGAGTGTTTGTGAGAGCTAACGGTCAGTCACAAAGAGGAGTATAAAACTCAGTCTTGACAAACATTTAGATTTTTATCTTAACTATGAAAAGAGATTGAGTTTAGAGAATGCTTTATTAGTTGAACTTGAGTTTTTCTGCTTACAGATGTGAGAGGGAAGAGGACAAGGAGAACTAACAGCAGTTCAGTTGTAGCTTGCCTTGGCAGGGCTGTTGGGCAGCCTGATTAAACAGTGCCTTCCTCATTCATTTAAATCCCTGCTCTCTGAACATAAGCAGTTGTGTTGCTGCATGACATACCGCATGGGGAAATTGCTCTGGTTGAAAAATATCCCATTTGTTGGGCTGGTTTTCATTTGGATCAGTTTCTCTGTCGGTG
Source organism: Lophotriccus pileatus (assembly GCA_035583135.1). Taxonomy (NCBI): domain Eukaryota; kingdom Metazoa; phylum Chordata; class Aves; order Passeriformes; family Tyrannidae; genus Lophotriccus; species Lophotriccus pileatus. Next base: position 61,052,504 of record JAWWES010000081.1, on the reverse strand, counting down.
GATAGAATGATTAGGCTGTTTGCAGCTTGTGCCAAGTTACAGCCACAGAAGCATCAACTAAAGCAGGGACTGTTGTGAAAAGCTTTACTCAATTGTAACCTGACTGGAAGTATGTGTTGTAGGTGAGAGAGACTAAATTTTTGTTTTTCTCAGTCAAAACTGAACCTGTGGGAGTGGGCTGCAATTTGGATGTTTTTGAGTGACAACAGTTTGGTATGAGCTTATTTATAAAGTTGTGAAAATGAGAAGTAAATCGCAGAGAGTGTCTGCAGTCTTATTCTAGCTCTAAATGCACAATCTGACTACAAAGCAGTTGGATGCTGACTTCTCATTTAGATATATGTAGGTGGAGTGCAGTTCTTAAATTTTCCTGTTGAACGTTTTAAGGAAGCATGATCTTTCTTTACACTGTTTTTTTCTAAGAGAAAAAAAAGTCTTGTTGATTGATGGTTGCAGTGTCTTTTAATCATTAATGTACGTGTATTAATCCATAAGCTGTCCATTGAACTGATGTTGGTTTTGGTGAACAGAAATTCAGAAATTGATTTTGGCAGGGTGAATGGAGAACCCATTGAAACAACATAACAGCTGTATCCAAGTTTACTAGAAAAAAATCCTAATCTCTTATTTGTTTTTTGGTGAACAGGAATTCAGAAATTGGTTTTAGCAGGAAGAATGGGAGAAGCCATTGAAACAACACAACAGTTGTATCCAAGTTTACTAGAAAGAAATCCTAATCTCTTATTTGCATTAAAGTGAGTCTTCAAATTATACAGATGTGTGTTTATAGATGGCACAGTACCTTCTGAGACAAGACAGTTACTCATTTAAAGCTTTCACAGAAATTTAAACAAAGTTAAGCAGCGCTTTTTAGAAAATGTGTATATTTCACTTTTTTGTGCTCTTCTTATTTGCTACATGTTTAACTAGGTTTTGTCATCAAGCTCCTGGTTTGCAGCATAATTCACATCTCCCTATAGACTTGTTCTATAGAACTAAGATTTGTGGTTTTTTAAATAAATTGTAATTCATTTGGGTGTCAAGTAAAACTTAAAATGAAAACTGATACAGTATCACATTCAAGAAGATTAAGAATCTGGTTGGCGTGAGTTAGTCTATTCCTCCAAAGGAGTGACTGACTTTAAAGATCAGTTTAAATGAGGTGTTTCATTCTATGTCACTTTACTAGAAACCTCTGGCTAAAACTATGGAAATTCCATAATCCCAAAGAGTTCTCTTGGCTTTCCAGGCACACAATAGTTACCTTCATTCTGGCATTTTTACTTGCCAGCTGGGCTGTTCCTCCAGAATTTTGTAGCACATTGCAGGGTTTGAATGTGGAAAAAAACCTGTTATCTCCTGTAAGAACAAAGCACTTTAGTTTTGTGTTCAGTTAAGTAACTTGGAATGTGTTTGAAGTCTGTCATGCTCAGGTGCTAAACAGAATTCACGTGATAGTACTCCAGACTTATCACAGAATTCACAAAATGTGAACATTTTGATGAAACACTTCACTTGATAATGTCAGTTGTATGTTACCTTTTTCTCAATCTGTCATTCTAAATTTTGCCTGTTGAGTTATTGAAGCTTAAAGCATAAAGCAGTAGTTCTGAGCTTTCTTAAAGTCCATACTAAAATCTCCTTACCTAAAATACAATTGATAAAGAGCAAAAGCCTCTAAAGGGAAGGTTTGTATATGAGCTTGCTTTTCAACCTGTGTTCTAGTGCAAATGTTTAATGTTAAGAGTTACCCTTTGCTGTTTCAGACAGTCAGACTATGTTCTCATTTACTTTGAGAGAAATGACAGACATGACAACATAATGACATACCTTTCTCAAGAAATAACCTTGCCCCTGCCGATTAAACAGTTAAAATAAGAAAATACAGTTTAATTCTCTAAACCTTGAGGATTTGCTGACAAAGTCTGTCCTTGAAGGATAATATTCCTGTTCTCCTCCCTCACAAATTTGTAGTTGCGTATTTTTGCTGGAATACTCCAAAGCTCATTGATGATTGACATGCAGCATTTTATTGAGTCAGCCTTGTTCTATATTTAACACTAAAATGAAATCATTGCTATCATTGGTAATTTGAAATGTGTAAATTGTTTTATTAGCTTAACTTTTTGGTTTTTGTTTAGGGTGCGCCAGTTTATAGAGATGGTGAATGGTACGGACAGTGAAGTGCGGTGTTTGGGAGGCCACAGTCCAAAATCTCAAGATAGTTACCCTGTTAGCCCACGATCATTCAGTAGTCCTAGCATGAGTCCCAGCCATGGAATGAATATTCACAATTTGGCAACAGGCAAAGGGAGCAGCACACACTTTACTGGTAAGTTCATGTGAAGGATATACCACATAGGTTTGGAAATAACTTTCCAAAGGTATGTTTTACTTAAGATTTCATACTGAATGCATTGTATAGCAGTATAACTTTAATGATTAAAATATGTGATTTTCAGTCACTGGGCAATGTGAAAGTTTCATCATATGTTTTTTGCATGTGGTGTTGTTTTTACTATGGGTTTGCAAAGTAGGTTGTCACCGATTTCTAAGAAATGCTTCTCTCTGGGAGATGAAAGGTTCTGATAAAAATTTCTGTTGTCCTTTTGAGGATAATTTATGGCTTGGGTAGGGTGGTTTAAATCCAGTAAGTGGTGTATATGATCCCTTTCCTATGGTGCTGATGAAGGATTAGGAACAGCTGCACTTAACGGAGGAAGCACCAAAAGCTTGGTGATGGAGTACGGGAAAGATTTTCTGCTGGCAGCCACAATTCTGCACAATTGAAACAGTTCTTAGAGAATTTAGATAATTGGAAATCTTCAGTGGGAAGCCGTGAATGTTCAGAGCTGCCTATGGGGAGATCCTCATGCCTTCCAAAGCACCTCTGCAGAGAAGAGGTTGAGCATGTTAAAATAGTACGTGAACATGTCATCCTTGAAGACAAGACTTAAAATAGCAGAGACCATCAGCTTTCGCTTCTGTTTACATTCTAAATCCATATTGGAGCCGATTGGGTGTGCATTATTTAACTCATTTTTCTGGGATGGAGTGAGAAACCTGGCCCACCCAGTGTAGCCTGGCCACCACAATAACTGCTGCCCTTGGAAGGCACAGGAGCTTCACTCTTCTTCCTTCTTTGTCAAGGGAGTGCCATCACATGTGTCAGTGGAGATCCACTCAAATTTTCTGGTTGTTCTTCAGGTGGTCATTTGGATGTATTGTAGAAAGTACCTCTAAGTTTCCCAATTTTGAAAATTGAGCAACCCCTTAGTAAGCAAGTTGATGAATGTACTATTAGAATTGAGGTTTGGGATTTCCTAAATGGCAGCAGCTGTTTTCTGTACTATAAGCCCTTTCTGTGACCTGTTTCTGTATTAGAAAATACCAGGAGCTCCTGGTTTGATAGAACCGGTAATTACATGTTTGCTTTAAATAGTAGGTTTTTATCACATTTTACAAGGGTCAGAGGACATTTTAGCCAGATATTGTTATTTCACAGTATGGTCTAATTTTTTTTAGCAAAGCACAATATTAACAATTAAAAGAGTTACATGGAGAAGGAGGGAGGTTATATAGCAACATGTAAGATATTCAGCACCAAATTCTACTGTACATTTATCAAAAGAATTAGGTGATTACAATTGGTAAGGTGCATGTTTGTTTCCATTCATAATGACTACAGTGGCCTAGAAAAGATTTTCAGATCTTTCAGAAACAGTGCATCATTTCTAAAAGAAATGATTCTACATTGGTGCAGTTTTCTGTTTTACTGGTCTATTAGCACAGCTGAAAAGCATTCTCATGTCTATGTACTTGTTATATATAATAATATACATAATATACTATATATATAATATATATATATAATGTTATATATAATGATGCTTATCTTCTGCACTGCAGAAAATTGAAAGGTTCTGAAACATGGAGGCAAAGTATTTGGGTTAGTTTGGCAAATCTAATGTTTACTGACCAGGAACAATTATGCTCTACTTATTTCATTGTTGTAAGTTGGTACTTACAAATAAGTTTGTAGATGGTTATAATTGTTAAAACTTTCTTTCAGGATTTGAAAGTAGTTGCAGTAATGGAGTAATATCAAATAAAGCACATCAGTCTTACTGTCACAGTAAACACACGACCACCAGCTTGAATGTACCAGAGCTAAACAACATAAATGTATCAAGATCACAGCAGGTTAACAGCTATTCCAGGTGAATAAACTTCAGATGCTTCTAACTTATTTTAAGGCTTGTGTTGTCCATGTGCTTGCATTTCAGAGAAGAGTTTTCAGTGGGATTTGATATGTTTTTTTTTTCAAGGACATTTGAAACACATAGTGTAAGAGGCCAACAGCTTGTGATCACTCTGGTATGCTTCTGTGTTATTGTGATGACTCAAGATTAATAGGCTCTTTTCTTCTCTTGGGTTAAAGAAATGCAATGGACAAAAATAATCTGTTTTATAGCTATTTATGGTCAGTTTTGAAGTTGTACAATGAAGGTTAACTAGCTTTCTGGCACTCGGGATTTTAATTTAAGCCACTGACATTGATTTAAGCTTGTTACATGTAGGTAATGAAAAGTTTCCCAGATACTCTCCATTTGTGGCAGTACCTGCAGAGTAAACATGATTGAGATGCATATGAAATGTGGACTCCCTTTTTGTTGTTTGCATATTCCAGTCGCTCTCACTTGTGCAAACACATTCAATTCAGAGAATTAAAGTAAATCTATTAACCAGCATTAATATGGTTATTCATCACCAGTAACTCTGGGTTGCACTGATGCAGCAGAACCTAATTTGATGTGAAATGCAACAGTACTTGGCTGCGTTGTCCAAAATGGATTCCCAAAACTACCATGTAGGGTGTAATGATGCAGTGGTGATAACCAAAAGTATTTCAGTTGGATAGTGATAATTAGGGTAAAAAAGCAAGAGTAACAATTTACTTTTTAACTTCATGATTTCTGTTTGCATCAGCAATTGCCTCTGCCAAAAAGCCTGGCAGTGTCCAGGCAACCTGGAGATTTTTCACAGGAGGAAGACAGTTCCTTGGCTGTGATGTTGCTCAGTTGGAAAGGCCTTTTGGTTTCCTTCCTCAAAGGAAACTTGAGTATTTTTGGTTGCTTAGAAGCAAGATGATTAAACTTCTAAATTTAATATATTTGGTCGTGACAGAGGTTTTAGGTTGTTATTCTCCATAACAAAATAGAACAGGCTAGGATGCAACTGTCAGCAAAGCTCAGGCCTCAAAGCCATGCTGGCATTTTCTAAAAGCACTTCTGTGACCTGCTGTGAGCCAAGTATGGTGAGGAGTTGAATGCTCTGAATTCGCCTCTGAGTATCTCTTCAGTGTTTTGGTTTACTCAGCATTTGCTTTAGGGTTTTCTTTTTTTTGTTTTTTCCCCTGTCATTCCACTGAGAGTAAATAAGAGATCAAGGCATTTTTGAAAGAATTAGTTACCTAAATACAGTTTCAAAGTAGGCTGTATATGGACTTAACTATATTAAAAAGAAAAGTGGGAGTAGTATATTTTCACAATGCATTTTCTCCAGCTCTATGTACATAAAGATGCATAAACAAGGTAAATTTTTGTGTGTGTGTGTGTAGAAAGTGTTATTCCTTACTCCCGAAAAGTGGGGGACATGTTTAATTTTTTAGCATCTGAAAGTACTATTTTACTGAATGTTAATGTTAGTTGAGACAGCCTTAAAATTTCCATGGTGCTCTGGTACCACCAGTTGCTATGGAAGAAACTGTGGTCTAACTTGGTAGTATTTAAATCATCTTTTCAGTAGCCAAGATGAGGAAGTACTATGATGAAGTTATGAAGATAACCTAAGTACTTAAATATGAGTAAAATTTGTATTTATTACTCTCTTTTCAGCAATGATGTAGACATGGAAACAGATCACTACTCCAATGGGGTTGCTGAGACTTCGTCCAATGGCTTCCTAAATGGTAGTTCTAAACATGATCACGAAATGGAAGAATGTGACACAGAAATGGGTCTGCAGTGATATTTCTTACATTTTTATTAAGTGATGGCAACAAGGTTATGTTTTTACTTGCAATGCTTCCCAACTTGAAAATTAGGGTTATTATCTGAAATCTTAATTTTTTGTTTGTTTTGCTGTTACTAGATCTAAATCTTACAACCACTGATTTAGCTGGTCCAATATCAGTGTGAGAATAGAGAAAACAGATTATATATATTGTGGCTATTGAATCTGGCATCAATTTCTAAGGAAGTGCCTTTAAGACGAAGCACCCTGTTGTGTAGCACCCCTGGCTTTGGGTTGGCAGATGGTTACTCCCTCTTCCCCTAGTCCTTTTCCAGTTCATGGTTCTCATGGTGTCTTTATGCTTCACTGTAAGCATAGAAATTCTAAATCTTTATATTGAAGAGTGCACAGTGCTAATATTTAGTGCTCAAGGAAACAGCTATATTTGGGAAATGTTTTACTTAACCTGCTTTATAGTCAGTCATACCTGTTGACATTGGTGACAAATGAATATTTAAATCCCCTCTGATTGCCCTTTGTGCAGCTGCAGAACTAGGCTCTCAAACAATTGATTTAACCAGATGTCAATTAATAGGTAGTTTAAATGAAATGTGAAACTCGAGACTTTCAGAATGCAACAGTCTGGTCAAGTACATACAGAGAGGTCTGTGACTGCTTCACAGTTCCAGGGGCAAGTGCTGTTGCTCATCCTGCAGCTTTGCTGGTAGATTCCAGGTAACTATTGAACAGCAAATGTAATTCTGTTACAGCCCTGAAGGGTGAGAAGCAAGTTCCCAGACTGTTTTCCCTGCATTATGCTCTGGAGCTGGATGATAACAAGGCCTCATTTCTGTGACAGAACAACCAAAATACTTCTTTACTCTTTTGGAGCCTTTTCCTCGGAGACTTGTTGTGACAGACAGGCAGCGGCTGCACAGGGCACGGAGTTGTTTGTGCTTTTTGTCGCGGTTTTTTTTTCTGCCTTTGGAAAGCGATGTCCTAGATTAGGCTGCAGCTAGTGACAAACACCACCACTTGAAGACTTGTGGGTGCTTCACCTTTGTAAAAAAGAAATGTGGCTCTTCCACCTACACTGTTTACTGCCCCCAGTTTGTTTGGTGTTTTTTTTTGTTTTTGAAATATTTATATATTTTCCTTAGGGCTGTGTATGTAACATCCAGTAGGCAAGTATTTTCCAGAAGTGATATACCTACATCTAAGGGAAAAAAAAAAAAGGTAGCCAGTTAAAAATCCTTGTTTGAAATAGTAGTCAAAATACATCACTAGACAGCAGTGTAAAGTCAGAAGAATAGTTTTGTAATTTAAGTGTACCTCAAAATGCTCATTTAAAACCTGATTCCATTGATGAAAAAAGGCAAGGAATGGATAAATGCCTTTTTTTAATATGTTGCTTAATTGTAAATTTTAAAAAGGCAGAACTTTCAGAGAAGCCAAAAGTTAACTTACTATTCATAATTTGCATCAATATTTTTTAAAATCATTAGTATTGGAGAATGTTGTAGCAAATAGCAAAGAAATCAATTCTAACATTCTGCTTGATTACAAAAAAAGCCTGAAATGTCTGAATGATTAAGCTAATATATTCTACAAGGAGTATGAACAATCTAAATGATTGTCTTGTAGCAGATTCTATCATGGCTGTTCAGGAAGTTCAGGGGTTTTTACCTTCTTTTAGCAGTTCCAGATTTGACACATTTTTAGAAATGCAGTGCCAAAGTACTAAAAAAGTAGAGCTGTGTGGACTTCTGTTGTTGTTTTTTAAAATCCCATACAATTTTATCCTAAATTTGGTTAATAGTCTAGTTAGTTTTAAATTAACCATTGCAAAATAAACAGCATGTGTCAACAGCGTTTGACACAGTTAGTTAATGAAGTCTCTTAAATGTTTATAAAGGAGTAATTCAGCAGTGCTCAGTACTTCTGTACACGGTGCCAAGGTCTCTCTGAGAAGGCAGCTGGTTTTTTTGAGTGAAATCAGTGCAGATTTGGTAGATCCACGAGTTGTTACTTTCAGCTCAATTAGTGGTGATGATGACGATATCGTTTTTGCAGAAGTAGATTCAAGTCAGTTAAGACGTCAGCTCTGTGGTGGGAGCCAAGCAGCCATTGAAAGGATGATCCATTTTGGAAGAGAATTGCAAGCAATGAGCGAGCAACTAAGAAGAGAATGTGGCAAAAACACAGTGAACAAGAAAATGCTCAAGGTATTTTTAATCTTGGAACTGTGGTGTTAAGGTGAATAACTGTGCTGCCCAGCAGGAACTTCCCACAGCATGTGGTGCTGGAATACTGTTCGGCTTTAACTTCTTTTTTTTGTGTGTATGTCTGTCTGAGAGCAGTATCCTGGTCAGCTGTGGTGTAGCACTGTCTCCTTTCTTGTCTGTGTAGCACATGCACAGGGAAGATAATTTTGTGCTGTAATACAATTAAACCCAGAAATTAATTTAGCACTTTTCTTTCATTTCTGACCATGTAACTCGGCTGCTTGAAGTGCTAGTTTTGGCTCTAATGATAAATGAACCACGAGAGGATTGGTAGAGATGCCCAATATGTGGTCTCTTTAGTACTCTGCATGCTAATTAGTTTACCTTGATTTGAGACTGCTCTGGAGAATTCTCTGGCCAACGACTGCATGCAATTTTCAGTCTCTGTTCTCTTACCCCATCACTTACTAAAATACTGCTACCTTTTGTCTTGCTGTTGGGAAAAACACTGCTTGCTCCAAGCAGAGCAAGCCCTGTCAGTTTCTTTTTATCCTTTTGTATTGATAGACACTGACAGTTATTTGCATGATACTGAATCAAAATAGGTGAATAGTCCTTGTTTTCACTAGTAGCAAGTAACTGTGAAATGTAATAAAAATCATCTTCCCACAGGATGCATTCAGTTTACTTGCGTATTCCGATCCCTGGAGCAGCCCTGTTGGAAATCAGCTTGACCCGATACAAAGAGAACCAGTGTGCTCTGTACTCAATAGTGCAATACTAGGTAGGTATGGCCTGCAGGCTGCCACGTGTGGTGGGCAGTGCCTCTCTCTCCTCCCACACAGGTGACCCTGCGGCTCGCAGTGCATCACAGTCACTTACTGAGTAATGAAGGATAGCAATGTTAGGATACACTCTTTTAGGAAGATGGGGTAGTTTTGGGGGGCACTTTAATGTAACAGGTGGTTGTCTGTTATTGTTCAGACCAGAAACGGGCCTGTTCAATAATGATGCTTGTGTGGGGAATTTGAAGATGTCACTTTGTTGCTTCTCCTCTGTCTGGCTTTAAGAGCAAACTTGGAAAACAAACATGGGAATTTTTAAATGAGTGATTGAAGCAAGCTTAAATATCAAGGTTTCAGTGCATTGCTATGAAACTAATCAGGTATTTCAACTGCCACTGTGCTTCTTTTCCAGAGACTCACAATCTGCCAAAGCAACCACCACTTGCCCTGGCCATGGGACAGGCGTCACAGTGTCTAGGACTGATGGCTCGGTCAGGCATTGGATCCTGTGCGTTCGCCACAGTGGAAGACTACCTACACTAGCTATGCATTTGAAGGTCTGAAAGGTGTTGTGGTATATTCAACATGAAAAGTAGAACAGCTCTGCTGACTGGAATTTGGAATTTTAATTATGTACTAAGGACAAGTCTGTCGCTTTATGTTGCTTCCTAGTTTACAGCATGATGCAAATGATTTCTAACTTAGTGTTAGGAGAAAATTTCCATCTTTAAACCTCTTAGACAACTAAGAGTTGAAAATATCACTGGTAACGTCAGACATCCAAATTGACAAGTACCAATCCTTTAAACGATTGTCCAAAACAAACCAAAAATCCTGCTACCTTGTGGTGGGACGGAAGACTAGAAAACATGGATGTATTAGCATGTGGGTGATGTAAATGTCAAGCAGGATGACTTGCCAACCTCCACCCCCATTGTTACATAGTTCAATCAGTGTAATTTGCGAAATGCAAATGGTTTGGATATATAGTGTTGATGGGAAGAAATGATATTTTTTAATGTGTACTGTAAAACTTGAATTACTCAGGAGCTGAGTGAATATGTTTGTTGCTACTTACAATCCCAACCTGTTGATCTTAGTAGTTTTTTGTTTTAACATGGTCTTTTCAACTTTGTTTCCTTGTTTAACTACAGACAGCTTCTGTTGTGTAGGCTCACCAGTTTAACTGTTGTATTATAACAGTATTACATGTCAACACAGTGTGGTTATGACCTATTTATATAAAAACCAAATATTTAGTCAATTTACAGTCTTAATTTAATCTTTGTACACCTTGCATTTTTAAAAGTGCTTAAATAGTACTATATTGCAATAAAATGTAGTGATATCATAATTAACCAGCCATTAAAAACTTACTTCTACATACATGGTAGCATGGAGTTGTATGCTACATTGTCTTCGTTCTAGAGTTCCATCCTAGAACAGCAGTTCTTACATAGACTGTGAAGGGAGAGCGTGGCTCCAGCCAGGAATGCCCCTTCCCTGCAGCAGCTGGGCTGTCAGAAGTTAAAGGCTTGCCCTGTTCTTGCCACAAAGTGACTCTAGCTAGGAGGGTCAAGTCCATGCATGGGCAGAATCTTATTCAAGCAGTAAGGGATTTTTTCCCTTACTGCTTGAAAATAAACATCAGGCTTGAGGGAAGTGTCCTGCTGTGTGAGCTGACTTAATGATTCTGCTGTTAGGGTACAGACTGCCCTTTAGAGATGCAAGTAACTGAAGCTGCTGTAAGAAATGCAGCATCCACAACAGTAGGTACAACATGGCTCATCTTTTATTCTCTGCAAAGGCATTGCCTCATGGAGGCAGCTCAACAGGGTCTGGTGCTAACACTAGCTGTTCTACAACACTGCCCTGGACCCACTGCTTTGTAGCTTCCCCAAGAACTTCTGAAAGGGGGAGAGAATAGGGAAGTCTGATCAGGCACAGGTTGGTGAAGGTCAGTGCCTTCTGGCAGGTGGAAAGCGAAGTGATGATGAAGTGGGGGAGAAAATACCATTGTTGTTTTGAGAGATTAACTTTCAGTAAGCATCCTTAAGAGCATCTTCTGAAAAAGCTGTTTTCAGACTCAATTTTTAGTCTGTGTTGCGATCCAACGTTTCTTAAACCTTGCTGCTTTTTCCTTTTTTTCTTGCCCTTAAGAAAAACATAAATAGCTGTTAGTTGCCCCTCTGCTGGAGAAGCAGCAATCCATTGACTGCTGCAGCATTTCAGAACAGAACAACCAGGAAAACGGATAAACTTCCTAATGGTATTTTAGATAGATCAGGTGCCTTCAACTGGCCAGGGGTATGAGTGTGCACCACACTCCTTCAGAAGGGGGATGCAGGTACAGCAGTGCTTTCAGTGATGGAGCACAAGTGAAAAGCAGACCCTGTGTGCTTTAAGGATCAGTAACTTTTTCTTCTGGTGTTTGAGAGCCTCACAGACTGTGCGGGTGTGAGTCTGTGCCCAATAGGTGCTATTTCTCTGTGCTCACACAGAAGTTGTGGGAATTTGATATTGCTGCTTTTAAGTTTTACACATACCTGGAACACTTTCTAACAGCTCAGAGGCTGGAGGCTGAAACAGCAGTTACTGAAGTATTTATTTCACCAAGCAGCCATGGCTCTAGGCCCCTATGTGCTTTCTTAATGTACCAAAAATGAGGCAAATGTTTTCCAAGTTGTGTCTCTCACACACTCTCCAGGGACATGCTCACAGCACCCACTGAGGCTGTAATGCCCTGCTGACCTTCTCTAACTATCACGGTCTTTAGTTAGAGGGTCACAAGCCACAGCCCTCTAACATGGGAACACTGGTTTTACTCAAGTGTACTTTTAACCATATATGCAAAAGTTGTACCCACTTTGACTTTTTATACTCACCCCAAGATTTGTCCACAAACTGAACTGCAGCTTTTTTAACTGGGTCTTTCTTGTTTGCAAGGGAAAAAAATTCATTCGCTGAAATGGAAATGAGTGTTAATTACCAAGTTTAAGCCAGACAAGACTAGATGCAGACCTGCCTAACCAAAACTGCTTACCCTGTACCCGGTTGGTGTGTGGCCCATAGAGCTGAGCGTTTAGAAAGTCTTTGGCGAGCTGTTGGTGGAGGCCTGTTAAACTCTGATCTTTTAAGCACACAGCTGCGTAGTTTCCTTTTGACCTAGTTAAAAAGACAGATGTAAATCCCTTTACCATGGTTACAGGACCCAGAACAACAGACACACCAGTGTCAAGGTTTGCTACTTGAGCACAACTGCAGCAGCTGCTGGTTTCTGATGCTCGGAAGAGCTTGGTGGCAGTACTAAAAAAATAAAAAATGGGACCAGAACTCTGAAGCTGTTAGTATATGCCTTTGTGTGCCCCGAGTCAGTCGTTGGGAGTCTTCAACGAGTTCTCCCAGAAGCCAGTGCAACTGCTCTCTAGGGACATCAGTGACAAAGAAATAAAGAGGAAAAAGAAAAAAAGATTGAAATGCGGGAATTCAGTGCTCAACCACCCCACCTGTAGCAACACATAAATTTTGGTATATATATATAGATATAGATATATATATGCATGCATACATTAAGGTTGAGAGAACTGGGGGTGTTCAGCCTGGAAAAGAGAAGGCTTTAGGGTGGCCTAATTGCAGCCTTCCAGTACCTGAAGGGAGCCTACACAAAAGATGAGAGGGACTTTTTACAAGGTCATGTAGCGACAGGACAAGGGGGAGTGGCTTCAAACTCAGAGTAGGTTTAGATTAGGTATTAGGAAAAAATCTTTTACTGTGAGGGTGGTGAGGCACTGGAACAGGTTGCCCAGAGAAGCTGTGAATGTCCAATCCCTGGAGGTGTTCAAGGCCAGGTTGGATGAAGCTCTGAGCAACCTGGCCTAAGAGGAAAGTGTTGCTGCCCATGGCAGGGGGGATTGGAAGTAGCTGATCTTTACGTAAGGTCCCTTCCAGTCCAATCCAATCCATTCTATGATTTTATGTAAGCATGCTATAACAGAAGATATTAAAGGTGCTTATAGCACATAACTATGCTTTCAATCAGAGGAAGAGCAGGGGGAAACAAGAAGTGCAGAAGAAGGTACAGCCATGCAGTGACAGAACAGCTGCTGCAATGCCCCATCCCCCAGGAAAATGCAGCCACCCTGGATCATCTCTTCCTCTTCCTACCTGGCACCCTTCCTTGCCTTGCCTTTCTTCACCTGGCCTTGCCCTTGGGCTGGGCCTTGTTTCTGCTTCTCAGCCTCATCTTCAAGTTCTTCACCTGAAGTAACTTTAAAACAAAATTTCCCAAACATTACAAACATATCAAAACTGATAAGAGGAACAGGAGTTAAACAACAAGCATTTTTCAGAAGCTCTTAGTAAGAAAGGCTGTGAGAAGGAGGGGAAGAAACACACCTCAAGGGAGCAACCCAAAGTTGGTGGCTGCTAGCCAGCTTTCCTCTTCCTTAGCATCAGCAAAATGGGATTCATTACAGGACAAAAGTTCCGTGCAACACACCAGCTACAGATAACCCACAAATGGGAGTCCAGCCTCAGCTTCAGTCTCTCTTTGTTCTCAGCTCATCTCTTTGTTATGCCAATAGAAAAAGCAGTTACACCATCCAGCAATATAATTATGTGAGGTATGGATGAGAGAATTGTTTAAATAAAGGGGTTTTGTAAAGTACTTGGATGTATAGATGAAAATAGCAGTGATATTCTTGACTCTTGACTTTGTAGTTCTGAATTGGAGAAAAAAGATACTTCATATTTTACAGATGCTATTAAATTGTAGTTTGATACGTAAAGTATCAAGATAATTTAACAACTCTATCCAGGAATAGCCATTATAACTTAAGCACTGAATATTAATCCACCTCCAGTAATCCTTGCTTTTCAGCTATAACACCTGCCCAAGATTTCCTTAAACACCTCAGTGAAATCAGCGTACAGCAAGCGACTTCTGTAGAAGGGCCTAAGAATTAGATTAAATGTGACTTTAGATTTCCCTTGGGAAAAGAGAGTCTGTCCAGTCTGTCCATGTTTCAGACTTTCAGAAGGTGTCTTTACCAGGTCATGCTCCATTGCAGCTCTGGCACAGAAATAAACTCCTGAGATACCAGAAGCGCAGCACGCTTCTGATCAAAGCGAGCTGTAGCCTACCTTGGTCATCTGCCAGAGCCTGCTCAGCGAGTCTGGGGAGCAAGGAAAAAGCAACAGGTTACTCTTCCAGTTCACACTCTGTTTACTCCTGTTTCAAGGCCGGCCTCCCAGTGCCAGGACCCGGCTGGGTAGCGTCCACCGAGACACGGCAGAGACCCCCCACACCCCCTCACCCTTCGGGCGACGCAGCGGTGTCGGCCACATCCTGCAGCTCCTGCAGCTCCTGCAGCACGGCCTCGGGCAGCAGCCTCCGCTTCTGCGGGGGAGAGGGGAGTCAGGCGGGCATTCACCCACCGCCCGTCCGGAGCCGGGTCGGGGGGACGCCGCTGTACCTTCTGCTCCGCGAACAGCTCCTGGTGCCGCCGCCGCTTCTCCTTTAGCAGCTCCCGGTGCCTGCGGGGAGGCGGGAGGCGCCGTCAGCGCGGCTGCGGAGTAGGATGAGGGAGAAGGGGGAGGAGGAAGGAAGGGAATAAGACGGGGGGAAGGAGGGATAAGGGAAGACGGTAAGAAATGTGAAGGGGAATAAGGGGGGCATAACGAGGGGTAAGAGGGGTGAAGGCAGGGTAAGACAGGGGATGGGGGAGTAGGACAGGTAAAGGGAGTTAGGAGGAGGGTAAGGGGGTGTTAGAGGAGGAATAAGAGGGGAATAAGAGGACGGTAAGGAGAGACGTGAGAAGGATGACGTAAGAGGAGAGCAGGGGTAGTAAGCGGGGAGTAAGACGAGCAAAAAGGGAGCGCGGGACAAGAGGGGTGAAGTGCCCGGGAATGGTCGTGCGCCGCCCGTGTGTGTGTCCGCACCTCCGGGCCGCCTCCCCCACGAGTTTCCTCTCAGCCTGGGCCGCCTCCCTCGCCACGCCGAAGGACACCTGCTCCGGGGCCTCGTCCGCCTCGTCCTCCGAGGAGGAGGCCGGGCTGGGCAGCGCGGCGGGAGCCCTGCGCTTGCCCGCGGCCGCCGCCGCCTTCTTTCGCCGCGCCATCGCCATAGTCCCCGCGCCGCCCGCCCCGGAACCGCTCCCGCCTTCCGCCGGGGAATGCCGTGCGCCGGGGCAATCCCCGCCTGCGTGTCCCGCCCCGCTGGCCGCGCCCCGACACACACAGGACAGGGGGAAGTGGCGGCGGCGGGTCCCGACCGCCCCTTTATTGCCGTGAGGACCGTCCGGCGAGACCCGCCGCCTCTTCTCGTCCGCCCGCTCCCTCCCTGCCCGCCGCGCCCCCGCCGCGCTGGTCCCGTCGGGCCGCTCCCGGAGCTCAGGAGATGATCTCCGTCTCGTGTCGCGCCAGCGCCGGCGGCAGCGTGGTCCCGCAGGGGCCCGGGAAGTGAAACCTGGAAGGGAGAGGCCGGTTTTAGGCGCGGGCAGCCACCAGCGTATCCTGCTTTTTGCTGCTTCGTTACCTGGCAGCGCCCGAGCACTCCGGGCAGGGGGGGAGAGGAGGGAAGAAGGGGGAGAGGGTTGTAGGCTTTCTGGAACTTAGGGATAGACTTCAGCCCCCCACTTAGGAAACCACAGTTGTGTCTTTAGTAAAGACAATCCATCATGAAAGAACTATCATCTGTTCTTACTTATTAAAATAGTATTTCTTAAGCGTTGGGCAGAAAACTATACCGTATTTATCTAAAACCAGCATTTTAGCAGTTGGATGCAAAAGACAACGAAGGTGGAGGGGCCTAAAGGCTGCTACTTTGAACAGCTTTACCTGAATCTATTTGTGGCAGGAGTAGCCTCCATGTTAAATTCTGCGACTGGCACTCCTCTGGCAGAGACCTGAGGGGCGAACATGGCTGCAGGATAAACCACAGAGGAGGTCCCGACCTGTGGGGACGGGGAGACAAATCACAAGTGTAGCAGGACAGTGGTTAAAACAGACAAAACCAAGCCAACCCCTCGGGTGAGGGTCTTTCTCAGAACACGTGATGTGCAAAAGCCACTAAAGCATGGAAGATCCCTACAGAAATTAAACCAAACAAGTATCTCCAATTAGTGTTACTGCATATGTAGCTGTTTAACACAGCATAACAATCAGGAATTGTTTCTCTGGTACAGCCCAAAAAAGCTTGTTTGTGCATTAGAACTCTAGATGAAAAAAAAAAATCCCAGAAACAAAACTTTGTCTCCAGGGAAAAAAACCCAAGATGTTCCTTGTGTTACTTGAGATTATTCAGTAAAGGGGACACAGTACTCTGATCAAGTGTTTTGCTCAGGGATCTGGAACCTACATGGCATATGTAAATTGCCTCACAAAAAAGGCAGCACAGGATAGTAGCTAGCTCCCTTCTTACAACATTTTGTCACTTCTTTTCTTTTAGACTGAGCATCAAAATAATTGTATTTTTCACTGTTTGAGAAATTAGACACACAGAAAAGTTTGAGTTGGAAAGGATCCTAAAGATCATCTAGTTCCAATTCCCCTGCCATGGGCAGGAACACGTTTTGCTAGACCAGGCTGATCAGAGCTCCATCCAACCTGGCCTATAACACTTCCAGATTCTCTGGGCTCCTGTAAGGTCTCCCCAGAGTCTTCTCTTCTCCAGCCCTCTCAGCCTGTCTTCACAGAAGAGGTGCTTCAGCCCCCTGATCATCTTCATGGCCCTCCTCTGGACTCAGTCCAATAGTTCCATGTCCTTCTTACACTGGGGGCACCAGAACTGTATCCAGTATTCCAAGTGGGAGTCTCCCAAGAGCAGACTAGACAGGGAGGTGAAATTCAAGAGCTAAACAATATTGGCTAACCCGTAACACCTGTGTACCTGTTAATTTCTAAGTAGTTTGTGTATATGTTCAAACTTTAAGGTCTTTTAAAGTTTTACACTTGACTCTAGAGAGTCCCTCGGGGACTTTTAGCTCCTCAGGGAAGCACAGATACATCTGCTTTACCCAGGAGGTGCAACCTCCTTAGCGTGGCTTCCCTGCCAGTTGGAGGACAAGTAATGAAAGCACCACTCACTACCAAGCAGAGGTCACAAATATCAAGCTCCTTCTCGACTGCTGTGAGAACGTCGGGATCCAGGGCTTCACCAAACCACACGACGTGGGGACGCAGGAGCCCATTGCAGCCATCCTCCTCACACCTGTTTCAACATCACACAGGGACAGTGTTACACTGCTGACGTGGACCTCGCAAGTTTCAAAATGTCAAAGCAGTTTTCATACTCACTTGGGCATGTCTTACCTTCCATCACTCTCTCCCTTCTCTTTCACAGCCCTCCCCACACCCTCCCCTACTATGTGCTGGGCTGATTCCATGTGCTGCAGCTGATTCCACGCTACACGTGTTGGAATTACACATGTGCTGCCTGGTCACATGGAACGGGTTGCTGAACAGTTTTTCAACACAGACACTTAATTGTGTCCTCCCTTTACTCATCTCCTGAAATGCATGAAAATTAAAACCTCGGCCTCCATTTAACAAATTGGCTAACACGTTTTTAAGGACAAAGTGAACCAAAGGACAGAAGCATCACATTAGCCTCTTTTTCCTTAGGAAAAATACGAAAAATATGGTGGATTTTTCCATCTGCAACTAGGTAAGGCAAAGCTTCAGCCAGAACAAAAAAGCACTGTGGCACATTTAATGCCTCTGAGGGACTATGCAGTGGCTGTACCCCAGCACAGTATTCCAGACTAAAAGTGGGTGGCACCTGCAAAGTAACAAAACGTTTACTGTTGTAGCCCTCATTTTTTTGCTGCAATTCTCCAACTACTTCACTTACTACACGCCCCATGAATTTAGGCATGTTTCGTCTTGGTACTCAAGTACACAAACGTGCGATGCCTTTGGTATTGCAGTGACTTCCAGTACACACTCCAGTTGTCAGCTGTGCCCCATAACTTTAGACTCTGGGGCAAAGTCCTTTCTCTCCTGTGGAATGTCTGTGTCCTTCCAAAACAACATGAACAGTAACACAAGCCTTTGGGACACACAAAGCATGAAGAGGTAACAACAAAAAACAACGCAGCCCATACGTACTGAGGAAGGTCTTCAACTGGTATCGCGGCATCTGCTGTTTCAGGATCTGGAGCCCTGAAGTTACAAAATTGAAATACATATTCAATCATAAAAAGTGCACTTTATATATTAGTAAAAATTTAGTTTTCTTTAAAGCACACTCTCCAATCAAGGAAGCTTTGCAACTCCAGCCAACTTCAACACCTACTGCAGCCCTAAAATACCACACACATGGCAGGCAGGCATTTGTCCAGAATTATCCCAGAGCTGAGTTGCTGTTCAAGACTGTCAAAGGCACAACAATTATTTATGTAGCTGTCTAAAGCTCTGGTGAAATGCAAAGGGAAAAAAACGCACTAAAAATCTGTGAGCATATGCCTGGCTTATACCCCTGCCCCCTTCCATTTTAAATGGTGAAAGAAAGAAGATGGCTAGAAAAAGGAGACTGAAGGATCTTGGGAACTGATCCTTCCACCCTGATTGTTTCACACATCTGTATTTTGAGATCTGTAATCAGGAAAATCTTACTGACAAGCTGAAGGTCAAAAGCTAAAAGGTGCTCAAGAGATGCAGAGGAGGAAAATGGATGTATAAAACTATGACAGTTCAATTTACAGAATAAGAATCTGACTTAATTAAAAAAAATTGAAAGTGAAGAGGATGGGAGTAAACACACAATTAGTTGGTATCCCATGTAAAAGTCACAGATAAGATGAAATTGTTCTAATTAAAACATGTATCATGTTGTGCTGACTTAGAGGTTAACACTTATTCATTTACAGGAGTTAAGGCACCATGGGCACTCACTAGAGTTACCAAACAGTATCCTCACGTTTCAAAACAGCTGTGTAAAAGTTAGGCATTATTAATGCTAAGGTAAAATGGGGTGGTTGGCTGGAATTCCCATATGCTCCTAAAATGTCTCCTTTGGTACTGAACAGCAGACAAAGTAGAAAGCACGGGTAGTTTGCAAAGCAGACATGTTACCCTTTCCCGGCCAACGCGGGGCATATGGGGCTCTTGTAATTCGCAGCTACGTTTCCACAGCTGGTGCACCGAGTTTTAAATAAACTACCTGAAACACACAAAGAGAAAATGTCAGGGATAAAGCGATGGCTCTAAGGTGTGGCTGTACAAGCAAGTGGTTGTGTTTATCTCAGACAGCCTTTTTTTGACTTTGAAGACTACACCTGGTGGGTAACTTACTTCATGGACGTAACAGCCAAACGTTGAAAGCTGGCGGTGTTAGGAATGAGATGCTGTTTACACAGCATGTACCCACAATCTTTTGTTCAGCAACCCAAGGTGACCAGTGTCACCAGTAAGCACACACCCAGCCCAGCAAAGGCAGCCAAAGCCCTTTCAGCTGAAAAGCTGCAGTGAAAACAGCAGCAGTCCCACCTTGTTCTACCTCAGGACATGAGTAATACGCAGTCCTGTAACAGTGTTTTGGAGAAAAATCATAATTTAAAATATCACTGAGGGAGATGATTTCTGCTTATTGCACCATTTCGTTTCATGCAAAACTCCCTAACTCCAAGACTTTTGTAGCATTAGTAACGGGCTGTAGAGATGTGCAATATTACCAGAAGTTTTATATTGTTTCCATTTTGTAAAAAATACAGATAATCAAAACTAAACCCAACTGAACCCAAGGCTTGGATCCAAATCTGCAAAAAAATTTGTGCAGGTTTCTCATGTCCGAATCACAAAAGTAGCAGTGGGAAATCCCATTTAAACCTTTTGTAATACTCAAGTTAAAAAGGACCATAATGCTGGAGGGTCAGGGTGGGTCTTTGTCCTGGGAGATTTCCACTCTGCAGAGCCTGTGGAGTGAGAAAGGAGGAGTGGGACACCTCCAAGGGTAGAGAAGGGCTTCCTCACCCTCCTTCTCTCCACTCGTACACTTCCTCAGATCCAAAAGCCGCAGTGACCTCCAGGTGCTGCACCTGCCTTGTGCTCTGGCACTTTGTGGGAGAGAGCGTGGGAGTGAGGAATGCCACTGATTACAGGAAAAAGACAGGGAGTACCATTGGGTGTAGGAGAGAAAGGGAAGGGAATCTCATCCATTTCCAGATCCTTTGTCCTCCCATTGCCAAGGACTGCACAGGTGAGGACAGGGCAGAACAGGACAGAGGGAAACCACCAGGACTGGTGAGGACAGTCTTGCCAATACATCTTTTATTGGTGGCAGTACTGGTCTGGCATCACCACTACCACACAGTGTGAGTCCTTGGGGATTTTTTTTCCCCGTTTCTAAGTGAAATCAGCCAAGTGTCACTGTCAGATGTATTCAAGTGGATCTGAGGCAAAACTGAGCAAGTGGGAAGGGAGAACCAGTTCCTGTGTATTGCCAAAAATCCATTAAAAACAGGAAGATGAGGTTCTGAGATTCTAAAGATGAGAAATAAAGAGAGGATATGAAGTACCTGAAACAGCTTCCATAAGAGAACAGGGTGTTACTGTAAATATGCAAGTTATATTTTTAAAGACTAATTTCTTTTCTCCCAGTACTTATCCTGCTTTATCTTCTCCCCGCTGCCCATCCTGAGTTTTCTGGCCCATAGCAAAGAGGTAAACCAGCTCGTACCGTGAATTTCTAAGAGGTGCTTTGTGCCTGCCTTCCTGTGCAGTTCATCAATATTCTGAGTAATGACCACAACGCTCCTTCCTTGCTTGCTCAGACGCTTTTCGCACTCTGCAATGGCAATATGTGCTGGATTTGGATGTTTACTCAACATCACTTCCCGTCGGTAGTGGTAAAATTCCCACACACGGGAAGGGTTTCGCGCAAAAGCCCCGGGAGTAGCCAGCTCCTGGAAAAAACATATCAAGTCACTCTACAAAAAAGGGCAAGAAAATCCCCTCCCCAGATGAAGCCTGCTGGATCACTGCCACTTACAGTGCTACTGGCATCACAAGCAGAGTATTTATAACTAGATGCAGTTGATAAGAATATAGTTCAATAGCCCTTATGAGGATGACAAGTCAAGGTGTCTTATCAAATTAGAAAATAACTTATAGAAATACTGTGGTACATGGGTTTACACAGTACACTTGGACCTTATTCTGTGCTGCCCTACCAAAATACCAGGAGTTTAGTACAGCATGAAGGAAACTGAGATATTTCAATGCACGCAATTTTTTTGACATCCAAAACTCTCTTTTCCACAGCAGCCATAAAATACAGCATAATGTGGATATACTTCTTTTGCTAACAATTTCTTATCTGCATTTTTAAGTGCAACACAAGCTAAATTACACACATTGTCAAAACCAAAGTCTACTGTCTTGTCTTTTATGTGCCGGTAAAATTGAAGTTCTGCTTTTCATATCAACTTTGCCTTATCTTTTCTAAAATCAGGAAGTAGCTCCATCTAACACCTCAGTGCACAATTCTGCTGATATTAAAACACTGAATGCAAGTTTCTGTTGCAGCAGGACCAGTCATTTATACACACACAGGCTTTACTTGAATTGCTATGCATTTGAAAGAAAAAACTCATCTCTAGTTTCAAACCACCTTGAAAAACTCACCTCTCTGAGTCCTCTTTAACTTTAACAAATCTTTCAGGAATGTTGTAATTGAAAACCATAAAAAAGGAAAATGTGATTGCAGTGTTTGGAGTTGCAAGTACTGACAGCATAACAGTTGCTTGAAACATCTGTGGCACCAAGCAGGATGAGACTCACGAGGCACCCGTACAGCTGGCACAGTTTGGTGCTTGCAGCTGCACCACTCCACCCTCAGTATCTGCTCCCACCTTCTCTCCCACCCCGGTGGCTCCTAGTGCTGGCAGGATCTCTCCAGTGAGAGAGACAGAGCTTGTGGAAGAGTTAAAGATGTGAGGAACCTGCTCCCAAATAGAAGAAAGAAGTCCTAAAGCATTTTTAAGAAGTATTATGAGACACCAAGATTAAAGGAAAACAACTAATTGCTATCATCGGTTCTTCCTTTGCTAGTTTGGTAAAAGGTTCTTAGGAGTTTAAAACAGGAAAGGCCCCACGATGTGGGAAAAACCTTGAGGGTATCAAAAGATGAGCAAACAGCTGAACCTGCAAAGCAGCAAGGAAACAAGGACAGTAGAAAGACCCAGAGCTGCCTGCAAGAATGCTGTTTTACCCAAGCAACTGATAAAATGGACAGAAAAGACGTTGCAGCTGCATCAAACAGATCCTCAGGTCTGGGAAGAGCTGCAGAGGCAGCTGTAGGGAGAGCTCTGTCTCTGCCAAACTGCCATGGGAGCACTTCCACTGTCTCACGTCCTCAGCTGCTTCTGACCCTCCACACTCACCTGCCTGGACAGAGAAGCATGTCTGCACAGGCACGGGGCCACCAGCACCTACCTGGGCTTGCCACTTTCTCCAGAAACCTCCAGCCCCCCTGAAGGTAGGAACGCCGCTCTCTGCACTGACCCCGGCTCCTGTGATAATGGCAATGTGCTTCGCCTTGGCAAACACTTCCCGAAAATCAGCCATATCTGTGCGTGGGGAGGAAAACAAATGGCTGCTCAAGCACTTACACTTTTACACAAGAGCAACACAGACAGTGCTGGCACACTTATGCATCCAGAAATGGCTTCTAGGCACACCTCCCATGACTTTAATTTCAGAATACCAACTGGTTTCTGTATATTGGAACTTGAAGGGCAATTCCTGGGGGTCATCAAAAATGCACATGAGCAAGCTCAGCAGGGCAACACGTGCTAAACTACGAACATAGTCAAGATTTGAAAAGCAGAGCCTTTAGCTGAAACCCCACGCTAGATGCTAACTCGGTAACAACTGTTGCTACCACCACCCAGGAAGAGTTGCCTTCTAATTGTTAGGTAAGATCCTAAGATGAAAAAGAAATACATCTGTTTCACAAAGTACCACCTTCAAAATTGAGGGAAAACCCATTTCCTTCTGAGACATCCTGCCCATTTCCTAGGTTTGGAACTAGGTTTATGACTACTTTTTATTTTTGAATGTATTATTCCCTTAATTTTTCCATGCACAGTAAAGTATTTTGGGAAAAACATGGAAAATTTCCTTGGTCTTTCTCTATGAGCCAAAACAAGATTAAAAAGGAACAGGTTAGCTACAGAAAAACCAAAATATCTCTCCTAGTTGACTTCAGACACAAATTTTAAAGCAACATATTTTAGAATCAAATCAGCTAAAATCAGAAGGCACCTCTGGAGATCATCTAGTTCAATGCCCCCCTTCCCCCCGCAACTCAAGCAGCATCAGCCAGTGCAGACCGTCCAGGACCGTGCCCTGTTGGATGGGTTTTGAGATCTCCAAGGATAGAGACTCCATAACCTTCCTGCACAACTCATGCCAGTGTTTGACCACCCTCACAGTAAACAAACTCTTTTCTTGGGTTCAGATGGAATCTTGTGTGTTTTGATTTGTGCCCATTGCCTCATTTAGTGTCACTGGGCACTACTGAGGAGAGTCTGCCTTGTCTTCACCCCCTCCCATCGGGTGTTTTTATGCATTGATTAGATCCCCTCATGAGCCTGATCTCCTCCAAGCTCTTCAGCCTCTGCTCATGTCAGATTCCCCAAGCCACTAGTCATCTTTGTGGCCCTTCGCTGGCCTCTCTCCAGTATGCCCATGTCTCTCTTGCACCGGGAAGCCCAGCACTGTACCCAGCATATCAGATGAGTCTCACAGGGCTGAGCAGAGAAGGATCACATCTCTGGAGATGTTCTACTGAGTACAGCCCAGACACCCATTAGCCTTCATTGCCACAAGGGTTCATCACTCTCTTATGGTCACAACATGGTGTCCATCAGGACCTCCAGGGCCTTTCCTACCAAAGATGCTTTCCAGTTGGTCACCTCCAGCTGGTCGTAGTTCCTGGGGCTATTTGTCCCCAGGGCAGGACCCTCTGGAGTATCAGCCACTCCTCCCAGCTTCATATCATCTGGAATTTCACTGAGAGTACACTTTGCATCATCATCCAGATCATGAATGAAGGTGTTAAATGATATTGGCTCCAGGATGGACTCCTACAATACAACACCAGTGACTCTCCGGCTGAACTCTGAGCTGCTGATCACAACCCTAATCCCCACAATTTACTATGCGGTCTTAAACAAACAAACAAACAAAAAGAAAAGGAAACACAAAAACGCACCCAAAGGCAGGTAAGTTCCTGTAAGGTGAAATAACTCCTGGAGAAGTACCAAGACCCACAGAATTGGGCACAAAACACTACTATTCTGCTGTCATGTCCACTGTTGTAAACAAAACCTCACAAGCCCTGAATGTGTAAAGCTCAAGCCAAAACCTGTCCCAGCCTGGTCTCTGACAGCAACCTAACACTGATGCTCAAGGTGGCAGAAAAACAAGTGCACCTCAGCATTTGCGGGGTTTGCTTTGTACTTGTTAAGTTCCGTGTGCAGTTTTCAAGTTAAGGTACATTTTCAAATTAAAAAAAAAACACACACACAAAACCAAAATACCCCCATTCAAAGAAAAGGAGAATATTTACTACTGCTACCTGAACTGAGTTGCGAGGGTTACCCAACAGCCTGCTCCTGAGCTGTTACAAATGCTCCAGGCCCTCCATAAATTTTGTACAAAGAAATAAGGAATGAGTTTTATTACTCATTGGGATTATGAAAAGGAAATGCAATTAACTAGTGTATGTTTAGGTACATAAATTATAAACACTAGAAACATGTCACAGGGCAACCATGCTGACTGCAATTATGCACGGGTTTGTGGAACTACACAGACACACAGACACCGAAGGTTAATTCTAACAGCTGGAGGAATAAAAAGCAACTTCACGCCCTTCGAAACATTCTGAGTTAACGTATGGATTTCATTCAGCACCCAAAAGGCTTCTAGACTTCCAAATCCACCTTAAAACCCTGTCCGGGCCGCTTAAGCAAACAAACCTATGCCTTACTTGAACTAGGACGAGCCATTTCCAAGCAAAACTTCTGTTTCTTTGCCGACGAAGCCTTAAGCCCGCAGTGCGCCTGGGAAACCAGCCTTCTGGCGGTAAATTGGAAGAGACACATCGGGAAGTCACCTTCCACCTGGGGAAAGAAAAAAAAAAAAAGAGACGAAAAACAGGCGGCCTATTTCGCGGCGCGTCAATCAATTGCCGTGCAAGCTCCCCGGCAAACGCAGCTCCCTCACTCCCTCCACAAAGAACCAGGTGCAAAAAACGTCAGCCACGATGTGTTTGGAGGGGTTGGTTTTTTTGTGTGTTTTTTGGTTTTTTTGCTGCCTCACGCCGAAGCAACTCCCGGGACCCGGGGCTATGTCAAAGCGGTATTTTAAGGATTATTAAAAAAAAAAAAAAAAAAAAAAAAAAAAAAAAA
>JAWWES010000081.1:61005732-61026427 GCA_035583135.1 Lophotriccus pileatus | reverse complement strand
GTTTAAACAGATGAAGAGGCCTCAAAAACACGGACCCAAAGGTGGGAGAGGCTGGAAAGCAAGTCCCACCGTGTGGGATGTGCTCTTCCAGGTCCATCCCCAGCCCCTGCAGGCCGGGGGCAGTCCCTGTGTCCCACCCGGCCCTCTTGGCGCAGGGCATGTTTACCTGGTCCAGTTACCCGAGGGCAGGGGAAGAGAACGCACAGAGCTCCCAAGGGGCTTGCGGCCCATGTTTTCCTCACATTAAGTGCTCCCTGGCACTTGTTATTGTTTACTTTAGCACCAGCACGGGAAGCCTTTGGTGGGGGAACCTTTGCGTGTTGCTGATCAAACTTGGACTGTGCCAGCTCTTCTCAGAGCACTCTGCCCGAGTCTCCAAAAAGGCACCAGTGTGCTCAGAAAACCAGCACGTCATAAATTTGGAAAACAAGATGAAGGCCGGTGTGATCTTGCGTAGCATTCTAACTATCCTGATGGTCAGAATCTGGTAATGCTAACTGGAGTGGGGATAGGATCATAGAATAGAATCATAGAATCAGATGGGTTGGAAAGGACCTCTGAGATCATCAAGTCCAACCCCTGATCCACTACCACCACAGTTACTAGACTGTGGCACTAAGTGCCACATCCAGTCTCTTCTTAAACACCTCCAGGGACGGAGAATCTCAACAAAGATACAAACAAGATACTAGGTTTGCTGAATGAGGGATTGCCTCTGCTGAAGGTCATTCAGTATCACGATTGGGGTTGGTTTGGGTTTTTTTTTTTAATTGAGATCTTGGTATGGACTGGACACCCTGCTTGTTAGGCAGTGTATTTTTGATGCTGGTTAATATTAAAAAAAAAAAAAAAAAGGCAATTTGCAGTTGTACTATCACCACGTCTTTCACCCCACTGATTCTCAAGTTCAAGACTGCAAACTCCTAGTCTAATATAACTAAACAGGAAAAAGTGCTTCTGTTTATGTACTGGAGTTTTGAGAAGCGCGTCAAACAAAAAGCTTTCATTTTCCCATTATGTCGTTGCACTCTTTAGATATGTTCCTTCTAACTTTACATTAACCCAGGGCAGGGTATGTTAACATGCAAGGTTTGCCAAAGTACAGGTAACAGAACTCACAATAGCACAGGTTATGCAAAATGGGTACAGCACAAGGTTGGCTTGTTTTGGTCTCTTTGACACATATAGATTGCATACCCCAAGATGCACAATTATCCCAGTGCTTATGAAGCATTCAATCATGCATTCTGTATTCTCTGAGGTCTGAAACAATGAAGAGCCCAGCTCAGCTGATGCTAACCTGAGGTAAGTACTAAATCTTTGCCATAGGAAAATGGCCATGCTGACTTTCCAAATTGTTTGTAGTGGCCTCAAATGAATATGTTTATGCAAATGTGTAAGTATATTTTCTAAGAAGCTTTATAAAAGATTAAAGTGACATCTAAAATTAACTTCAATGTAATGGGGTCTTGGGTGTAGATACGTGGCAGTGTTCTACAGTGATTTGTGCCTGATAAAATAAAATGTTTTTCTATTATGGTAATTTCCTCCAGCAGCAGTGTCATTAATGCAGTGAGGGCAACTCTAGGTGGACATCAGACATGTGAAATGCTCTGCAAAGATATGCATTTCACCAAAATCAATTAACACATAAGAATCCTGTCTCGGAA
This sequence comes from Lophotriccus pileatus, assembly GCA_035583135.1. Lineage (NCBI taxonomy): Eukaryota > Metazoa > Chordata > Aves > Passeriformes > Tyrannidae > Lophotriccus > Lophotriccus pileatus. The sequence goes on along the minus strand of JAWWES010000081.1, from coordinate 61,024,757 downwards.
GAGCCAAAAGCCATGTCAATGGCAAGTGCACTGAACTTTTTGGCCTCTCCTTTCACCACCTTCCCCTGGCACATTGATCTCCCAGCTGCTAACTGTGTTGTAGGCAGCTGAGGCCTTTACATATTTAGCAACAGTCTTCTCTTGTCTGTGTTCCAAGAACTTGTCCCTTCTCCCTTTGACCCACATAGCACCATTCTCTGTCACGAGTTCCCTAACTCCACTCCCTCTCCTGAGAGGGGCAGGGAAAGCAGAAGGTGAGGAATGTGTATCCACAGGGGCTACTATTCTCCCCTTACGCTGCATGACCCAGTCACGTGGTAAGACGTGCTAACATCATCCAGTCTTCCACTCCAGTCATACTGTCCTTCAGCTTTTGTACAAAGTTCTTTGCATCTGAGCACCGTCAGCTAGAAACAGCTTACTATTTGACCACAAAGCCTAATTGTACCAAATACAAGCAAAACATTTTTTTTTTTTTTTTAAATCCCAAGTAAACAGTCTGTATTCTAACACACAATAGGTCTGTACCAATTAAATACAGTATGGCAGTATATAAATTACAGTTCTTTACAGTAAATAGTAAAATACGAGAGTCCGCTTACTGTACACAACAATCAAAGAAAGAACAGCAGCTTTTCAGTAAGGTCCCAGGTATCTCAGTCATTCGCTTGCTAAGGAACAAAGAACAGGTACAGCAGGCCATTCACTTCACTCATTTTTTACCATGTTACTTTACAAATATCCAGAACGCTTGTACAGGCATCTACAGTATCTACATGTGGAACAACCTTCTTAGGAATTCATGAGCACCATACATAAATCCCTCCATCATTCCCATTATTAAAATAAACTTTACAGATTAAAATTACTTTAGCAGGTTCTGTTTCATCTTGATAATAACCAGCAAGTAACAAGTGCAAAGTTTGCAGTCATGATCCATTTACTGCTTCTTTGTTTCCCCATTTCCCCCCCACACACCCAAAAAACCCAAAACCCCCTAAAAAACCCAAAATGTTGTCCTCTCACACCCTTGCAGATTTAATACTGTTTCTGCAGTCAAACTGCCCGGCTGCTTATGTTAACACGTGAAATGCCATAAGTATATTGCTTCAGGCATCATTAGTCATTCCAATCAAATGCCAAGTCAGCACAGTGGCAGGCCTCTAGGAAGACAAAAAATATGTAGCAGTTGGATATTTCAGTGTGCTTAAACACGGAACATAAGGCTGCACGGTGCCCAGTGACTAAAAGAAACATGGCACCACGTTACCAGTTAAAACATTTACAATAGAAAGATATAAACAGCAAATATGTCAGTCTAAAACAAGTTCTTTGGTAATTTAGAACAGCAAACTGTAGCTTTTTTTTTTTTTTTCCAAATACGGATTTACATCCTGTTTTTTTCCACAATAAAATATTTTTTGTTGTTTAAAATATATCTCCCAAGTTGTTGCGTAACAAATAGTCCAGTACCTCAGTTATCTACAGATCAGCTTTAACTGTATTTTAGTGTGCAGCCGTATCTGCCCACTGGCAGACAAACTATAGATACACATTCATATATATATATAATATATATATTATTTATAAAAAATTAGAGAATTAAGTCAAGGACTCTAGAGAATACACATTCCGTATGGACAGATTAAAATGTACAATAGCTTCAAAAAATCCATAAAGTTTTTTCTACACAGTAATGCGTGTAGTAAGTGCAAAAATACTGCAGTTTAGTTAATCCAAGATTTCCTGTTTTCCTGTTTCCTAGAAAAAGCAGAAGCCGCTGCATCTCCTGAATGGCAGAAGACGTCTCCTCCTGTCTTAGGAGTGGCTGATGAGCCTTGAAGCGCAGAACTTTTCCGTTTCTCTGAAGTGGAAGATGCCTGAGACCGTGAAGTGCTACTCCATTTCCTTGCGGAAGCTGGTGCTTTACTGAGGCGCCCAGGACGAACAAAGACACCGTGTCGTGGTTTGCAGTGGAAGTACTCTTTGCCTTTTACAACTCCGTCGTGCTTTCCTTCAATGAAAAGAAATGCACAGGATTAAATGTTGGTACTTTCATTAGCACATACAATCGAGGTGCTGAAGTGTGAATAGCTTTGGTCGTCTGTAAAATACTCAAGATTGTTCATGCTGAGTCATGAAGCCAGATGCTCACAATACGCTAGGGAGAACAAAACTTGGAAAGGAGGGCTTGAACTGTAACTAAAAAGATGATTTTCTAAAATATTACTTTGTTAACCAAGAGTTTAAAAAGTCAAGCACTTATTCATTTTACAGAATAAAGTGTCCTCAAAATCAATTGCTTGCAAAGCTTAAAATTTAGCTGCCAAACAAACTTCTGGCATCAGTGATAATATCTATTAAACTACTAAAAACATCATCTTGATGCTTGCAGAACACTGACTTTTTATGAGCATTCTGAAGTTAAAGAAAACCTGTACCCTGGAATTCAGCTTTCCCCACTGGAAAACAAAAATAAATCTCTGAAAGCCACTGACAGCAAACCAATTTGACAAGTGATGCACATTGTCAGCAATGCCCATGAATGCATGTGCATGTTGATTTAAAAAAAATCTGCCAATTTTAGGCTTTTCTTGTTTCTCTGATCCGTAAAAACAGATGGGTACCAATGGGAACTACGGCAACATGCAAAAACATTATTCTGCATAAAGCAAGGAGAGCAGGGCTTTAAGACAGATAAAAATGGATTAGAGCATTCCTATAAACAGAAAGTGGAGAATATCAGATACCAAGCTTCATGAAATTGGAGAAACTTCCCAGGACTGAATGGGAATGAAGGATTGTACTGCAACTCTAAAAAATTGTTCAAGCTAGCTGCACAGATAACCCAGAGCATATTTAGTCTTACCCAGCTGAACATTTAGTTCAACTCCAACCCAGATTCCAGCTGAAAAATCCACCGTTCCAACGTATCTCACTGTGCCCATCTTATTACTTCCAACGCAGACTTGCTCACCCACAGCCACCCAGCTAGGCAAGACTTGGCCTTGATCTGCAGAAGCACCTTCTTCACAATCAGAACCATCCAAGTGGTCCTTCGTAATAAAATCGTCTATGGAAGTATCAGGATAAATCTCAGGATCTGAAGTCTCTTTTACCAGTACAGCACAAAAAGGGCTTTCCACAGCACCTGCAAGCCGGTCACCTGCTGCTGCTGCAGAGCTCTGCCGGCCCGCACAAGTGCTCTGCTCCTTGTCAGGGCCTTGGGGTGACACTGAGGCGCTCACTCCATTAGAAGACAGAAGGGAACATGACTGTGGGGCTGTGGAATGGTCAAAGTCCTTCCCATCTTCGACGCCCATGAACTCTGTAAAGGAGTGATCTTCCAGAATGTCCGTGGTGTGCTCCACTGTTACTTCACGCGCTGAAAATTCAATTGTACGACAGGTATTTTTGCTATCCAAGAAACTCAGAGCTGAAAGTGATCCAGCTCTGGGTAACTGCTGAGAGTCTCTGTCAGTGGCACTGAGGGACAGTGGTACTTGCTCCGTTAAGGCACTGTTTTCTTTCAGTGGTAACACGGGTAACTTTTCTCTCACTAGCTCCTTTTCTGACTCTCGACATTCCTTGTTCGAAGAAGATCTTAAATCATGTGCAAGGGATGATCCTGAGGGATCATTAGAGTCCAGCTCCTTTGTGTGACTGGCTAGCTGGTCTGTGCTATCACTACAGGGAACAAGCATGTCAGACAGGGTAGCGTTAGAGGCACTGTGGGAGAAGTAGCCACTAGTAATACTGCTAGTGGTGGGGCTGCGGGATACCTCTTTCTCAAGAACACGTGAACTCATGAAGTCTGATTTAGAAGAGAACCACTCCCTGTTCTCCAGGCTAGCATTGTAAATACTGAAGTCAGCAAACTCCTCCGGTACATAAGGCCGGAAATTTTGAAAACTTTGTGGACTTATCAGTTTCTTATTAATGGCCTCCAACTCACTGTCTTCCTCCTCAGAATCCTGCAAAAGAACAGAGTTGAATGGGATTAGGAACCTATGGCAGTGAGGTTTTCAAAATAAGCTAACTTTCCTTGATTTTTTTCCTTTCTGAATGTGGAGAAATATATACCTTTAATATCCTTTAACTGAAGAATGGAAGACACCATTGAAAAGAGCGGCTGGGAACATATTCTGTCTACACTGAGCTATTTAATTTTTAGAAAATAAATAGTTCAGAAAATATAAAACAATAAAAGGAAAGTTATGTTTACTTGTTTTCATCCATGTATGATGGATGAAATCCCCCCATGACTGAGATTAATTAAACCTACTGAAGGCATTCTATAGAGCTAATTGACCACCTAACAAGATAAATATAAATATGAATGGAAGCCACGGTCTTTGCTGCAATACCCAGGTTTCCATTAAACTGATATCAGTGAGGCTAAATAACCTTGATTACCCATGGCTATCATACCTGAATGCATTCACAATGCTTGAAAATAAAGGCAAAATTATCAAATACTACAGTGAATCTTCAAGGAAGCATTTGTATGCATACATGTACATGTCTGGAGGAAAATAAGTGACACTAATCAGCCTGGTAGAATTTGGAGATACCTTCCTGAATTTCCCTTTGATAATGAGCGGGGATGCACTATGAGCAGACCCACAGGTGTGGCTTTCACAGAGTCCATCTGAAGCTGAGGACCTCAGTCTGTAAAGATGCATCTGAGAAGGACAACAGCAACATGGTGGTGCTGCTCCCACAATATAAAATGCTGCAGGCAGGGCTCCACATGGATGCTTTTTTAAGTTCTTCCTTTTTTATATATATATGGGTTTATTTACAAGTATATGTATGCAGGTATAAACATATATATGTGTATATACACATATACATATTAAATTTACAGGAAATTCCTACTAGAAATAATAGTATTTTTAGAAAACTGAAAACTACTGAAGTATTTCAGAGAAATTCAAGCTCCTATTATTTCTCAGTTCCTCTATCTGCATCACAGATTTCAAATACTGATCGAGGCAGATCCTGTGTGGTACCTAAAGTAGTTTGATGCTTTCAGGCACCTGCTATGAATCACCAATGTAAAAGGAAAAGCATAATAGTTAACCAGATGACGACTGAGAAGCAACACATCAGGATAAACATCCTCTTCGAAATGTTTCTCATACTTCATAATAGCCAAGACTGTTCAAATAACTTTGTACAACAAAGCTTCATATGTGCAGAAAGAAAACAAGTTTGTTCAGTTTGCCCATGTCAGAATAATGACAAAACTGTTTAGGCTGGAAGGCACCTCTTGAGGTGAATTAGTCCAATCTCCCACTGCTCAAGCAGGGTCAGCCAGAGCAGACCGTCCAGGACTGTGTCCTGTCAGGTGGGTTTTGAGATCTCCAAGGATGGAGACTCCATAACCTTCCTGCACAATTCATGCCAGTGTTTGACCACCCTCACAATAAACAAACCCTTTTCTTGGGTTCAGATGGAATCTCGTGTGTTTTGATTTGTGCCCACTGCCTCATGTCCTGTCACTGGGCACTACTGAGGAGAGTCTGCCTTGTCTTCACCCCCTCCCATCGGGTGTTTTTATGCATTGATAAGATACCCCTGAGCCTGGACTCCTTCAGGCTGAACAGTCCCAGATCTTTCAGCCTCTGCCTGTATGTCAGATAGCCCTTACCTATAACAAGATCTCATTTTCATTCCTACCATGTTCAAGCTCATAGCAGATATAATTCAATCATATTACCCACACAGAACAGCCTCTTAAGCTGACTCAAGATTTTCAGTAATATTAAATTTTTGTTGGCACACCAATCAGTATCTGAAGAAGATGCCTCTGCTTGCCTAAGTATATCTGACAAATCCAACCATATTTCAGATTTTGATACTTGCTCAAATAAAGGCTTGGCATCCTTTGCTTAATAATTTTTACAGCTCTGCTTCAGATATTTCTCATACGGAATTTGGATAAAGGCTTTAGTTTGCAATTATTTATTTCTCTGAAGAGGAGTTACAGTGTTATGAAATATCACTTAAGACTACGGAGAATTATTTCTATTATTGAAAATCTTATCATTTACATCTAAAATCTACAGGTAGTCCCTTTGGAAGTAAAGGAAATAATCAATATCCACTTTACTGAGACTAAGAATACCCTTCCAAGCACTAAAACATTATGAAGCATCTTCACTGCATATTGCACTATACCCCTCATCTCTGAGGGGCCTTTTCTCAACTATTCTGCTTACTCCTTCCCTTTCACCCTTTTTACTTGTGCAAATGTAAGTTCTGCTCTATGTGGGACCTAGTTTATTGATTTTAAAACATTACAAACTAAGAATTTATCAAATACACTTTTTAAAGATGTGAACGCCAAAGTAATAAATATTTCATGAAGGAATTATTTCTAGGTGATACTAGTTAAACATCCACTTGAGGTCAAATGGCATTTTATAACAGAGTTCTTTGTGTCTCCTTTGAAACTTGCAAGATTTCTCATTTGACTGAAAAAGAAGAAATCTTAACACACAAGGGGTCTCTGTTCAGAGTCAGACTGGATAAGAGGCTGTAACCGAGAAATGGATGTAGAGGTACACAGACATTGGTTACTTGTTTAGGAAAAGTCAAATAACCACATTGTCAGTCATGTCATTTTCGGGTTCTCTGTCATTGTAAGTACAAAAGCTAAGGTACAGAGAACCAGTCTTCTTACTAGAACATGTGTTATGAAGAATGCTGCAAATAATTGATGGGATACCACCTTGTGCCGCCCCTGGTGGGAACAAGACATTTTTTTTCAGAGCTTCTCTCGAGTCTCCAGATTGGGAAATGCCATTTAAAAAAGCAATTTCAAGGTTCTTCCAATTTCTATGGATGTAAGATGTGAGGAAAAAAGAAAGAAGATGCCTTTTACTGCTCAGGCTATTGGCAGAAATAAAGATAAAATCCTTGAAAAACTGGTAAGGAAACTTCAGCCACTTCCCTGGGACGTAACAGTATGACTAATGAAAAACAGATTTAAGAACTGGTAACAGTAGGAACGTGACAGCAAGAGCTCAGGAGACAAGACTATATATCAAGTTTTAGCAGTAACAGAAGCAAAACAAGCAAGAACACAGAGCAGCATCCCTACACCTGCTTTATAACAAAGGTATTGTGTAGTTAAAAGTTAAAATATCTGAGTTTTCAAATCCCTAAATTATACCTCTCAAGTAACCTCAAGACGTTAGTTCCCATTTTACTAATTTGAAAATCAGTAATACTTGCACCACTGGTGCTTCAATTTTCATTGCCTGCTAGGAGGGTTTCTTCTTAGCCAAACCCCCCTTGGACATGTTAATTACAGGCAGGATTTAAATACACTAAATATGAAAACAATCTGACTGTAACATTATTTTACTGTACTCATTTATTATATAGAACATGCCCTTATTATCATGCTGTTTTGAAATAGTTGCAATATCAAACACGTGTAATTACTGTCTGAAATTTCTGGTTGAATGCCCTCTTTCAGGCTACTGGATATTTTTTTTTGTTTTTCTCCTTTCAACAGATGTGTTTTGAATATTCAAGAAAAGTTAAAAACAGATATTAGAGAAACAGGCCCAACATCATTCTTATTCCTACTTAGTCAGAACATCAATTTAGTTAATATTATTAGTTTCCTGTATGTTTAGTTGCTTTACTTCTGTGGCATCTTTTACATGCTGTAAGATGCAAGTGATCATCCCATCTGAAGCAACAGCAATCAGCCAGTTCTAGGAGTATGACTGAGGCTCTGTACCTTGGAGCAGTCATTTACAGTATTGATTAATGATGTGAAAACTTCACTTTGCATCAGATAGAGAGGAACAGACAGCTGAAGTTTCATGAGGAGCTGTGATGCAGCCCTGGTGTAATCCTTGAACTCATTCCGAGAGCACTGTTCACCCAAATCTGTGACAGACATGCTCCAGCCCAGTTAAAACACAAGACTTGCTCCAGCTCTGAAAAACACGGGGTAGCCTGGGAAGCCTACATTCCACAAAAGCTTCTTTCCTAAAGTGATAAAAACCCCCAGAAGCCATCATTTGGTAAACAACACCATAACCTGGCAGGGCTACGCAGACCAGCTGTCTCAACTTCCTCCCCAATAGTGGCTGCTAGTCCTTGCCTGTCTCTCCAGTACCCACTCAAGGGTCTATAAGGTGATCAGACAGAGGGCTAGATCCAAATGAAATATAACTCCATGGCAGTCTAGACATCAACCAGATGGATCAGTTCCCTTGATCTGACTTCCTACTCAACCAAACAAAAAGCTATATTCATGCAAGGGAGAAGTCAGTGCAAAAGTTGGAGCAAGCAGGTGAGAACTGAAAGAACAGCTCTTTTCTGGGTCCTGTTTGCTACAGCAGGTTTCCAGCGTTCAGTGAATTACTTCCATTCCAGTTGGAAGAGTCTGGTGGCAGGATGTTGCCCTTTTCCAGCTCTGAAAGCTTCTGCATATCTTTGGAAAGCAGCACAGGCAAATGCCTGGGTTAATTCAGGGCATGTATGGGGTGGGACTTTGTTTTCACTCATGGGATTAGAACTGCCCTCCAGTTGCTATGGAAAATTTTGTAACTATTTATTTTCCAGGGGATGTTTTTTCAACCCACTAGAAGATTTTGTCTTCCAAATACCTTCATGCTATTTTGTATCAGTGACTCAGTGCAAGTCACCATGTCAGCTACCTTACGGAAAATTAATATGATCAAGAATGGAACAGCTGCCACCCCAAACCAGCAGCCCGGTTTCAAATATATACATCAGAATACTCAGGATACTTTGGTCTAACCACCTACAAAATAGCATTAGAAATCCAGAACAGGTTTTTTAATGGCTTGGCTATATGGTAGGAATGAAAATAACTGTTGAATAGGAAAAATCCCTCACTACTACTTTGTGGAAAAGAGGTCAGTAACACTTAAAGGAAATAATTTGAAGGTTTTGAATTTTAAATCTAAAGCTCTGATTAAAGCAAGTATTTCCAGCCATGTTTCACAGCCCCCAAACCAAAACCATCATACAGCAGAGATAATGATACATCTTTTGTTGAAGCAGCAGTGAGAAAAGGATTTGGCAGGTGAAGATTAAAATAAAAGCCCTCCACCTCAATTCCACCTGAATTATGATGAAGACAGGCTGCAGGTTAATTAAGAGCGGCAATCTCATTTTAGTCATATTACTTCCATATCAGGCAATTATAAGCTTTCTATAGTGTACCCACACCTGAATGCATGGTTACTTACACCAAATGGGGTCATTCCATTTACTCTGGGGTATAGTCACAAAATCTAGGTAACATACAAGGTATATTAGAGTGACAACAGCATGGTTCTCTAAACCGTCCTTTACTTGGATAATCTGTGCTCTGTAAAAACGGAAGCCTCCCCTCTCCCCGCCCTCCCCCCCAAGACAAATCACATATAAATATTAAAACCCAAAACAAAACAGAAACAAAACACAGGAACCCAACTGAGTTAGTTCCAATGACAGATTGCATTTGCAAGCCAGGCAAGCAGCTGTTATAACCATTACCTACAATCAGTGACAAGGGGTTAAATCCACGTTACAACTATTTTTTCCCGCTGCAGTAGCATTAAGTGCTTTAAGCCCACCACCAAATGGCCCTAAGCCCACCATCAGGCCTCGAAACAGAAACTGGTACAGAACTTACAATCTTTTCCTCACGTACGCTATTGCTGTCTACAGGCATGCTGCTGGCACTGCTTCGTGCAGGCACTACACAGCCAGCACAGTGCACCTGAGGTGGAGGCATGCTCTGCAAAGGTTAAGACACACAACACATCACACAAACCACAGCTCCGACCACGGTGCTAAATGCGTGCCAAGTTAGAAAGGCGTTAGGACGTCATGAAAGCGAAACATCCATGCTGGCCGTATATAAATAAAGATGCAAGTTAATAGGCAGAGAAACTCATGTGCTCCATACAGAGTTTTAGGTTAGGAAATAAAGGTCAGAATTGTAACCACCCTAGAATACTGTTTCACAGAATTACGTTTTATCTATGAAAAAACACACCAACATCTTGCTGGACAGAAAAAAAAATGTAGGTTACTGCTACTTTAAATTAGAAGTATCCTGTAAAAGAGAATACTTACCAAGAAATAAAAAGATAACATCAAACACCACCCCCTCCCCCCCAAAAAAAGCCCCAAACCCAGTATTTCAGGTAAAAGGCAAACAGCGAAACCCCACCGCGTATAGAGATTGGTCTGAATAGTTTTCACCAGAGAATTAGAAAATTCTGTTGCAACAGATGCAAATGATTTACCAAGTACACAGAATCACTCATTCTCCTTTAAAAAAGCAGACAGTTTTTCAAAGATTACCTCTTGACTAAGCAGAGGTCGGCTTTCAAGTGGAGTCTTCCTTTTGTGTTCCTCTTTCACTGGCATTAATGGCTTGAAAAATTTTGGTGGCTGAGGAGAAAATGCTTTAAAAGGGCTGGCCATTAAAGCATGGGAATTCTCTGCTACAACACCTAGGTAAAAAAGCAAAAACACTGTATTTCAGTTCTTCATATCTTGACTGCCAGAGCGTAATTCAAATTAACTGAAGGTTAACCCATGCATTTGGCAAGTTGCTGGCTGCAGAAAAATGTCAATACTTTAGTATTCAACTGCTGGCCTAAGCATGAAATAATGCAGAGCAAAATGAGTTCCTCTAAGAAGTCTAGAAATTGAAGGAAAGCAGAGAATAGCACTATCTGCCCCCTCATTCTGAGCTCTGATATTTCTTTTTATCTTGGTCATAACAGTGCAAAGTGTCCTTGAAAGTGGAATTGCCAAGCATTTCGCTTCCTGTGCCTCACCTGACCTGCCCCAACTGCAAGTCTGCCCTGTAATCAAGCCAGCCATCCTGCACAGCCAGAATGATCAAGAAGGAAATTATAAGCAAGGAAGCAATGAATAAACTCTCAGTCCCACTTTATTGCAGCAGTATCTCTACCTGTACTGCCTGATCAAGAAAAGCCTGTTACAATGTCACCCAAAGAAAAGAAGGCACTGTGACACACCGACATGGTGGGACAGCAAATATCCAAATCACGTAAACAACCTGTAAAAGGACACTTTCCACTTCAATAAAAGCATCTTCATTTTCAAATTCATAAAATAACAAGACCTGCTTTTTGTTCTTTTGGGGTTTTTTTTGTTTTGTTGTTTTTTTGGTTGGTTGGTTTGTTTTTTTTTTCTGGTTGGTGGTTTTTTTGTTTGTTTGGGTGTTTTTTTTCCTTTTTTTTTATTCTACTGTTTTGATTCATATTTAGCTTGTTCTTCTGCCCTTCTTTTGCTTAGTTTGGGTACTCCCAACTTTACACCCTTTCCTGGATGTCTTATGCATGTCCCCCTTTCTCTGCTACTTCCAGATTATGTTTAACTCCTAAAACAAGAAGCTGGATAACGCCTTTAATGGGAAAAGAGCACTGAGAATTTAATTTTCAGTTTAATGCAGCAAATAAAAATCCACCAGCACTGCCACTACGTGTGTGAAGTCTCACCACTGCCATCTTTGCTCTTGCGAGGTGACTCCCTGGGTAAAGTACCATAGCATGATACATCTTGGTAACTGGAACAACAGTCAGATATATCTAGGTGACTTTCAGACCAACCCTAGAGAAACAGAAATACATAAATCTGCATGCTGATATAGGTAAACATGGAAAAAATTATAGATAAACTCCTTTTTTTTTTTATTATTTTAAATCACATTTAAATCACCACAAACCAAAGGTATGGTCTGACTTCAGCTAATTTTCCTGTCTCACACAAATGGGTTATTTAAAAGCTAATCGGCTTTTCACTGAAGTATATAAAGTTTTGCTCTAACTTTAACTTTCTTAAATATCAGTTTATACAGTTCTTATATGAAAAGCAGAGAAAGACAAGAAGGTTTAATTCAAAATAATATATAATTGATGCAGCCTTTTTAAGATTATTATGTAAACACACTGCTTTAAAAATACTGGTTTTCTTCTTTTTTATTTTATTCTCAAATACATCTTGCTTCAAGGGGAGAGTGGGAAATCTAAGAATGTTTGTTGTCATATTTACATACCTTATCATCTTCATCACAGGCAGAAAGATCCAGTCGGCTACAGGATACCTATGGAACATCAACAGACAGAATGACAAAATGCTTTTTATGAATAAAATATAATGCCCTGAGGAAACACTGTGATCATTGAGTCCTAACAACTTTTCTGCTCTCTCTTTTCAGGTAAGATTATGTATAAAGACAGCTACATTTCTGCTGTATGAGTGGGTTATAGGAGAACACATAAAATGCACATGAAATGGAAACTATCCCTTACACTACGAAAAAAGTTAAAGGCACTTGGAGGTAAAAGTAATCTGACTCAGGGCAGTTATCATCCTAAACTACTTCCAAAACAAATATCCTTATAAAAAGAGAAGAGTTTCAACCAACCTCCCCCCCTTCCCTGTCACCTTCATTATCACCCAGGATGGACAGCTGTGGGGAATGGTTTCAATTTGTGGCACCTTTCCCACTGGTTGGTTCCTCTTAGGTCAGAACAATCTTTACTATATCTCACTGTGCAAGCATTACATCAGCACACAAACAGCAGCCCCCTTTCCCCACTCGTATTAATTTCCCAGACAATAAAGGGTCCTTACGTTGTGGACATTTGGAGTGCTGATGCTTCTGCGGATGTTTCTCGCTTTGGTGGAGAGAGCCTCTTTGACTGTGACTGCCTGTGTAAAGAAAACAACACCCTAAAAAACAATGCCATGGTCTCCTCAAGAGAAATGATCAAGCAGGATAGGTACTTTTTTTCACTGTGGCTAACAGCAGCAATCAGGGCTTGCATTTACAAATCTTAATTTGCACACACAACCACCAAAGTTTCTATCTGAAATTCATTATTTGGCCGCTGCCTGTTCAGGTTCCAAGTACAGCACCATTGCCAGCTATAGTTACTAGACTCACCACTACTGGAAATTTGTATTTCACAGAAGTATCTTAGTCTTACATTTATCTGTCCAACGTTCTCTAAAAAAGCAACACAGTATTTTTAAAGGAGCAATCATATCTTCTGGAATTCTTATAATCCAGTGAAAAGGGTGCAAGAAATGTCTTTTCCTTGCCTGTCTTAGTCGTTCAAGGCTCAAGATGTTCTCCACTTGCAGCACACCGCGGGTATATTTTTCAATGTACGTTTCTCCATCGGATGTGCCCTCGTTCTCACTCCTCGCGGCCATCAGTGCTAAGGTCTCACGATCCTCAATTTCTTCTGTAGCCTAAATTACGAGTTACACTATTGAAGTTTTTAAAAAGTAAAGCCTATTGTTTTTAATGTTTTGATTCACTTTTCTGGACCAGCTCAATCCACAAATTAATTTGATTCGATAATCAGTAAACCTAATTATAATAAATTATTTGGGGCTTTTCAATAGAGATGAAAATGATACTGAAGAAATCACACTTAGGAGATGTTTTGTGCATTTACTGTAGTAAATGCACTTGTAGAAATAATGCATATATAACCTGAAATCATGTATGTTCAGGATTAAATGACAACTTCCTAGGCAAGGAAATGTAATTTCCTTTCCAAATCTTAAAATATGCTGTGATTTCTCTGGACTTTAAACTTTAAGTACTACTACAAAAAAAGTGACAGTTACATGGTGACAAGGCTTTTTAGGTTTTCATTTGTCCAGTTTGTTTACCTTTAAAATAAATCTTATAGTACATTTACAATTTGTACAAGCTTTTTCTATAAAAAAACCAATTTATATTCCTGCAAACTCAGCTTCCCAGCTATTCTGTTTTCACTGACAGGAACACTCCTCTGAGTACTCTCTTTATTCTCCCTGTAGACACTAATGGGATTTCAAAAATAACTCTACTACAAAAACCCAGTTAAACACAGTAGAAGAGAAAATAAAATCCCCACAGTTTTCAACTGTTTAAAGATAAACATGATCTCACCACTGAACTTCACTTTATACACTTTGGCAAGCTGTCTCATATCAGCAAAGCAGGACATTTACTTCCTAATCAGTACCACCCACTGCACTAGATCAGTTCTGTGTCTTTCTGCAAATTTGCCAGAGAAATATGCTATAATTTACCTTTGGTATATTGGATACTATTTCATAGGTCACTCCACAAGCATAATATATATTTTTCAATGATATTCTCCTTTTCAGGCTCTGGGTAAAACTCTAGAAACAAAGTAATTTTCAGTTATTGTTTTGATAATTATTATTTATGACATCCCAAGAAATGAAAGGGCGCGATGAAAAATCGGATTGCAAAAGCAGACCAGACAATAAGTCATTAAGTTCCTTTTTAGCATTAATGATGCTTTAAGTACTCTTCATAGCTCTCTGCTAAGTACAAAACACTACTAAGTTCAATCGGTTGTGAAACGGCCAGTTCAAAGGAATACACCAGAAGTACATGGGTTCACTGCAGCTTACAAATACCTAGTTTTCATTGCCTTTCACAAGAATTGGAGAGACCAAACTTTAAAAATTAAATAAGCAGCTTAAAACCCACATTAAATTAAGAATATGCAACAAAATAAGGAATAAAAAAATATAAAGTTATTACCTGCTTGTTATAAATATTGGCTGCAATCCTTTTGCGTAATACGAGTTCCATTGCAGCAGGATGACTGAGCTGCACAGTCGTCTTCACTATTAAGTAAATTCTCTCATTTTGAGGAGTTACCCTATTCAGGTGCACTGAATCATGGACAGAAGAGTCCCAGGCAGCAGTAGCTGAAACCTATGCAGACAAAGGAAGTGGAGGAAAGAAACTCAAGATTCAATTACTCTAACAACAGGTATAATTTGCAATGATTTAACATGAAGTAAAATGATTCTTTAATGAGAGAAAAATCAGCATCACTGAACAAAGTGGAGTCAAACCTCCTTTTCATAGTAAGGGATTTACCAGAAGAAGCATAAAAGGGGTGTTAACACGCTAGGGAAAACAATCATGACCACAGTCCCTGCACTGTGCAAACCTGCTCCAAAAGGAAGTCTTCACACAGCTGGAGACAGAAAGGAAAGCAGAAGAAAGACTGGAAGAAGCAATACAAATCCTATTGCTGCTGTATTAAAAGTTTATTTATTTCCCTGTAAAATCTTGCATCTATGTTGGGTAAGGTTATAACAGCCCATACAGAATAAACATGCTCCCATTCTGTAGAATGGTTTTTAGCTTCCCCCTGCCTCCTCCCCAACTTTGGTGTCCCATTTATTCTGGAAGTGGTCTCTTAAGCAACGGCCTGAGTAGGCAGAGAATGTGCAAGAAATGAGTCAAGAAATTCCAACATGGATTCAGAACCATTAATTTCCAACAACTCACAAACTGAAAATCAATTCCCAAATGAAAGAAGTTCTATTTAAGCATTAAACTTTGCCCGGTGTGCACAATAAAAAAAGTAGTTTTCTCTAAAGAAGTAAATACTGCGAGAGGAATGATGAAGGGGTGAGGAAAACAGAAGAAGGGGTTTTGAGTCAGGCAGTTGAATTATTCTTTTGCCAAGAAGAGCTAAGACTTGTCTTCTCTGAATTAAGGCAGAAGAGCTAACAAGTCATATCCTCTTAAATTCTAAATAAATAGGCCAGAAAATAAAGGCAGCACTAGATACAGATGGTACTTCTAAGACAAAAACATACTACTACTAATGATTAAATACACAGAGGTAGAAAATAAAAAACAGAAAACATAAGAAGAAAGGGTTAACATAAGCTGCAGTTGTCAAGAAGGAGGCTTGCTAACAATTTACCTCATCATCACTGTGTTTTATGATCGGCAGATAAAAGAATGGACTCCCATGCTCCTTTGGTAGTATTGAGTTAACTCCTGATGCATGGGGACCTATAAGTTGTTCATTGGCACTGAGGTCATCAGCTAATGAAACAAATGTGCAAAGAATGAAATAGTTTTATACCAAGGATATTAATTTATAGAGGCAAAGTTGTAATACAAAGCTGTAATAAAGTCCTATCCATATTTCATAGTACATTTAATCCTAATTAGTCTTATTACTATGCAGCATTTTGAAGAAAATTTCAGCATAAAAAGAACCCTGAGAATAGGTTTCTAGCTAAATAAACAAAATGTGCAATTGTGCAATGATCCATCAATCTGTTTAAATATGCTATTTGATATTTTGTCTGCTTATCTCTACTGATAATGAAAAAAGCCAAACAAATAAAAACATTCCTTGTGAGCATAGATGAAGAAAGAGCGTATTTTACTTTCCAAAAGCATATGCTAAAGCAGGTATTAATGCATTGCTTATATATATATGTCTAGTAGTCCACTGCAGTGCTGGATGTTACAAGGCCTGTGGATTCCCTTCTGCTTTATGTTCAGGTTTGTAATTACAGACTTGCTTCCTAAACAGTCCTTAATTGTGGTGCTACCTCTGGTCTCTTGTTACTTACACTGTGTATTTGTGTTTTAAGAATATGTATCAATAGTCTCCTCGCATGTAAAACAAGATACTCACTATAGTCCTAAACATGCTCTTCATTAAACAAGCAGATTTGGACTCTACAGATACCTCAGTGAAAGGAGCTCAGTGAAAGCATCAGGAGATTCTCCATCTGTGCTTTAATGACACGTGAATTTGTACATCAAAATGTTCACAGGATTTTCTTATGTACTGTTTGATTCAAACTAAGCTTGCTTTCTTATGCTATTTTCTGTATATACAGCCTATCTGTACTCATGTGCTCCCTGATTTTTCTCTTTATTTTAAAATAGTTGTGCTTAATTATGTCAACATACAGGACCAGAAGAAAAAGCATTTTACAACCCATACGAGACAGTGTTTGATTTCTTACACATTTCAGATTCATTCTTCCATTTAACAATTTATTGACCCAAACTAATCCCCCGCTTCCCGCTCCCCAAGTTGCATAATCTGCTGTTGCAACGTACCATTCAAATCAAGGAAGAGGACAGGTATGTGTGTTTCCATTCCTGCAGGTGGAATCCTGAAATAGAACAAACTGCTGGCAACAAGGAAGGCAAATTCATACCTAAGCTAATTTGGGTCTCCATGCAATATTCATTAACTGTAACCAATGGCTAAAGCTGTCGACATTTTGATGGCTACTCTGAATGTCTATGTGGCACAGAGAATATTTTGTCTACACACACACACACACACACGAAGCTAAACGAAGTGCTTTGCCAAAACTTAATTCACACTGCACAACATGTGTCAGTTGCTGCAAGGATAAGAGTTTTAAATGTCCTGTTCTGTTCCTTATGAAGGTAACTGGTTGCAGTCATCTCATACATAAAGGTCAGCAACCTTTCAAGAAACTGGATATGTAACTACTGGCAAGGCATAGCTTTTATATCAATAAACACACTTTTAGCTACATGACCACAGCACACCTCAGGTGCACGAGGGGGGAAACCGTGAGAAAAAGAGTATAGCTGCATCCTTCACCCAATGAAGAAGAGATATTGGGTGTCATCAGAGACAGCAGTCTACCCTTCACTAGGGCTGTATTTCTTGTCCACACTTTCCCAAATCTAACATGTTTCATTCCTCATTTTTTGTGATCTTAGTTAAAACACAGATCTAAGCGAAACTAAAAGAAAAACATTTTAAAAATTCAAATTAATCAGAGGAGAACACATCCTTTAGAATCAGAGTTTCTTCCCTCCCCATCTCTTATCAATGAAATTATCATGTGGTTTACCATTCATTTTTGAGCCCCTCCTTTTCTGAAAGGAATCAAACTGCAAAATAATTTTCTCAGAATTGCATAAAGCTGCAAAATACTATGTTATATTCAAAAGTGATTTTCAAACCTTGAAAGCTATTTCAAAGCTACTTTACGCCATATGTTAACTAAGTAAACCTTTCTTACATTCAAACCAGCACCTGACTTTCTAAGCCTTCTGCCAGTAAGTGTAGTTTACAGTACTACAGGAAAACATAGAAAACTCTAAAACATCCTTAGATTTTTACCTTGTAGTGTTTATGTACAAAAAGCTAATGGCTCCAGTGGTTTTTCTGAACATACCAATTTGCGGGGGCACCAGGAATTCCGCTGCCTGGTGCTGGAACAAACACTGCATTCCTCTCTTCTGTCAGCCCTACCCACTGCTCGACCAGCCGGGCTTCTCGTTCTATATCTTCCTCAGATTTTTCTACAGTGGAAGATGTTAGGAGACACAATTTGAGACACAATTTTTGCAGTGTAGGGCATAAAGTACTTATGACAGAGACTTGAAGCCGCAAACCTTGTTTGTTGCTGATCTTTTGGATCTGCTCATCTAAGTATTCTCTGCGTTTTATTAATGCATCAGACCACCTTTCTCGCACACAGTTTAAATCTTCTTCCTAACATGGAAAGAGATAAGAAAGTCATTAGACTATGTGGTTAAGAATAAAGGCAGTGGATTTTGTGGTAATTTAATTAGAATTTATATTAAATGGCTTGCACAATGCAGAAAACTTTTTTTCCCCGAATGACATGCACACCGATTAAGTACCTCATCACCCATGAATGGAAGTTATTTGCTTTCAAGTCTCAAATTCCAACAGGAGGAAAAGAAAATGTGACTGCCTCTGCTGCTGAACAGATTATACACCATAGGCTAATTACTCATAGAAGTGGCAATCAAACTTTTGAACAGCATATGGAATAAGAAAATCAGGTATCATCAGTTGATCATAAATTCTTCTGAAGATTAGATAGGTCAGTACTCCCATCAAACCTGCACAAAATTCCATTGCTAGCAGCTGCCATCAGTACAATTTAAAAGATTTCTCATGCAAACAAAACCCATCATGCAATCATGCTTTGTGGTATCACAGAAAATCTGGTTTGTTCCTCTCTGTGATATGCCAGGAAGCGCATAAACAGCCCGCAAGAGTTAGTGCCTTAGATGATATTTTTGAGATTGCTGTGAAACCCAGTACATTATCTTAAGGGATGTCAGCATTCTCACCTAACTGGTTTTACTTCTGTAAGACTGCCTATTAGAAATA
>JAWWES010000081.1:60851250-61005632 GCA_035583135.1 Lophotriccus pileatus | reverse complement strand
CCCAGTACATTATCTTAAGGGATGTCAGCATTCTCACCTAACTGGTTTTACTTCTGTAAGACTGCCTATTAGAAATAAGTCTGCTATGAAGAAGTCGGAAATGTGTTTTACTTTTTTCCTCTTCTGCTCTTTGTCACCTTTTAAAATGACTCTTCTGTTATACTGCCTAAATTTTGACTGCTTTACCACACAGAAAAACAGGCTCAAGGTCGGGTTTAATGCAAGTAAAAAAAATTGCTTCACTGAAGCTTCTGTATCTACTCCCTTTTCACATTCTCCCCTCTCTCTCCCAACAAGCATTTCAGAAAACTGCACAACTTAAAACTTTCCTTTAGAAAACAAGCAAAATATCCTAAACTGCATAATTTGGTTGGAAAAGATGCCTGCAGCTGCAGGTGGTTGTTCTTTTCCCCGTGATACTTGCTGTAAACTGTTTTCATTCTAAATTAAAGTTTCTAAGCTTTTATTCCCATAGCAATTCATGTAGCCAGTTAGGAGAGCTGACGGCAGAGTACTAGAGAAGAGAGGACACTGTAAGAGTATAAAGTCACAAGGTAAACTGAAACAGCAGTGTTTTATAGCCCAGGTAGCATCTTAAATGCACAGCACGTGTGTATTTCAAAGCTGCTTTTGCTTGCTCCATTAGGCTTGTTCATTTGAAAGTTTCTGGCTATTAGCATTAGCTGTGCCCCATGCCGCAGGATTGACAGCAACAGCAGCAATACCTGGTAACTATCCATATCACCACCATCATCCTCCTCCTTCTGGTAGGAGAAAATAAATTTTGTAAAACACAAAAAAAACACATGCATTTGTCTCAATAGAATCTCACACGAATAACTCAGAACACGAATACAAACATTTCTGCCACAAACTTTTAAAATGTTAAAATTACAACATTCAAATAACAAAAGTCTTATTACCAGGTAGAAAAATTTTTTTTTTCATTACAGATTATAGCAGCTCAGCTGTGATTTGAATATTAGTGAATATATTTATTAAAAAAACCAACCAAACAAACAAAACAAAAGACCCCAAAGAATACAGTGTCAGAAAAAGGACTGAGCAAGCAGACCACTAATTGCAAGTTTTACTATTTCATCTGTATCTAAGTTTAGAATTACTTGTGGTACTGGATGCAACCCTTCTGACAAAGGGCACCTTGCTTCCCTGGGTGGCCCATTCCGCTTGTTTTTTGCCATCACTGTTAAAATAATGCTTTATTTTCAATACGAATTTATCCAGTATTCGCTTGAAATCATTTATGCTGCTTAAGGACTTTTCTGCTACATGAAATAGCCCCTTCCCATTCAGTGACAACTATTTTTGATTTTGATCAAATAACAACTCAGTGCTTTTTGAACAAGTAAATAGTATCTCACTATCAGATATTTACTCTAGTAAATTTCATTTTTTCCTCCCCGTTTTTCCCTCCTGGAAGGGAGGGAAACTAATAGCACTAGGAATCTAGTATTAATCACCTCTACACAGAAAGGTAAAAACAATTTCCATATTCCTGCTGTCCTATACGTATTAAAACACCACACTTGGTACTTTATCAGTTACACATTGAGTTACAAGCAAAAAAAAGCAGCAGATTTAGCACCATATGCTCGTGTTATATATATTAACCCCAAAACACGTGTAAAACTGCAAAGAACGTATCAGGTACCAGTGTGCTAAGGTCCCTTTGGGAATTATGTTGGTCTAGAACAACAATACCAAACCAAATTGAGAAATTAACTGCCTTACCTGGTAGCTGTCCAAGCCCCTTTGCAGTTTGGTTGATCTGGCAGTCACACCACCTACAGAGACTGAAAGAATTGCTTCTACCATGAGAGGCAACGTCCCTGAATGCTGTACAGGTTTCACCGTCACCTGAACTCTGCGAGAATGACCCTGAAGAGGAGATTGAGAGAGAGAAAGAGAGAAACTAAGATTAGAATTAAGAATTAATCTGAGCATAAACAGGATGACAAGGAAAAGATACATACCTGCCTAAGCTGGAAAATTCCCCCCGTGTTTACATCTTTTGCCTGATGGAGTTCAACCGCAGTATATTCTCCCATCTCATTCAATTCTTGTATGGAAATCCACATTTCTATTCTTCGAGTTACTTCATTCCACCTAAAAAAGATATCCCCACAAAAAAGAGTGGTTGTCTCAAATATTTTGTGCACCACAAGCACTAGAAAGCTTTTAGAAAGCCGATGGAAGCATTCATTTGTAATTTATTTGTACCTGTCTCTCAGTGTCCTAGTTTTAGCATGAAGAGAATCAACTTCCCAAATAGAGCTGCCATTGCCAGTACATCTGTGACCCCACACCTCAATAGCAAGAGCTCCTTCTGAAATGAACTCCAAAAACTCTTCTGTGACATTCACCACATAGTCCTGGCAATAAGGAAAAACAAACCACATTCAATCAAATTATGTAATTGTATCTCCCCAACTAGTTTGTAAGGACACGCCAAATAACGAGCTACCTGCATGGTAAGACAACACAGTTTGCATCATAAAGCTCGACTCTGGACAAGGAAGTTGTAAAATGTCATCACCTCAGCAGTTCCTGCTTATGTATTTCATGCTTTGAAAATTCCATTAAAATGACATCACATCTTACTGAGCTTACCAAACAAGTATTGAATCAGATGTCATTATATAAACTATAACTTTCTACATGCACTAAAGATGATATCTGAATTTAAAAGATCACTAATTAAAAGATTTTTTCCCCTTAGTTATGTTTTGAAGAAGTGATGAAGTGAAATATTAAGGCATTCTTAAATATAGTCAAAGGTCACTGTTAGATGACTTGACACCCTCCTTCTTCCCCTAGCAAAACAAGGCTCAAATTCTACAGTTTATCTCAAATATACCCTCCTCCTGGTAATATATTTCATAATAAAAAACCCTTACCTTACAGTGAGAGAAGGTCACTGTAAAATGAGCATCTTTGCTCTGAGGTGAAGGCACATCTGGATCTACCACTGGTGCCGCTACTGTTGACTCACATTGATCCCAAAATGTGTATTGACAAAAGACAAAGTTGGAGAGATTAGGTGGCAGTCCCGTTGCTTCTTTTATTTTTACCTGAGGAGACAAAACAGATGCTGTCATAAATTTGAGTGTTTCTTCTTCAATTGCAAATTGACGACCAACAGCCAAGAAGAATTTTTAAAGGACAGTAAGGACGTCTTCATTTAGGAAATCTTTTTTGCATTTTCAGAAACATAGATGCAAAGAAAGCAGTTACATGCATCTAACCCATGTACATGTTTTCTTTGAGGAAGCTGATAAGCTCAAGTGGAGAATGAAATGCTTTATCACAGAAGAAATGAAATCCATACACCTCCCATAGATACTACATTACATGATCAAACAAACCACAGGAGATAGTTACAGGGAAAAACTGCTTCTCCCTCTCTGTCTGCCAAGGACATGTAACCTCAGTATTTATGATGTAGGGCTGCATATACTAGGAACTAATGCAAATTCGATCAGCCACTGTCAACCACAGACTGACCTACACTGAACTGGAACAAGGGAAGATTTTTCAGAGTACTTTCAGCAAGCAATAGTCTACATAGCTTCATAACTCTCAGACTGACTACATAGTTACAAAGGCCTGAAACTTAATTTCATCATGTTCTCACTTACCCTGCAGGAGAGCTTTTTTGCTCTGTGAATAATTTCTCCGTTGTTATCCATGACTTCCAGACTCCCACTCTCACTGGAGTTCTCAGAGGAGTCATCTCCTTCCACTACACGTTCTGGGACAGACCCAGTGACTCGCATTACTTCAACATGCAACCGTCCTGCAACCTAAAGGCAAGCCAGACAAATACTAAGAACCTGTACACAAGGGACTTAGATATCTACCATCTTAATGTCTGACTCTAGGAAGTGTGCAGAAACAGCGCTGAACAGCTTTTGACTACCAAACAAAAAGCAACAACGTTAAGGAAGAGGAGAAAGGACTTAAAAAAAAAAAAAACACCAAAAAATTTTCAGTGCACACACAGCAGAAATGGTAACTGTAAGGACTGCCTCAGAAATTATAACTGTAACAGTGTATGGACTATACTTCAGAACTTCAGCATACTGGGTTTTGCCCAGTTACCTGCATTTATACTAGGAATTTTATTCTACTATTTTAGCAGCTGGGCAATTTTAAAGAATTACAGGGAAAACATATGTGGTGATTTGTAAAACACTTATTGACTGGGAAACAAGACAGCAAGCACCATTTGCTTGTTAAAGCATCAGTGTGCAGAAAGCCTCCCAGCACAGAAAGCCCTTTGACCCCAGGTAGGAGTGCCCAGCCCAGCTCTACCTCGCCCTGCTGGCTGATGATGGGCACAGCATACTGCAGCTTCACGTCATAGAAAAGGCACTCCAGGAACACGTTGGCGACGCCGATCAGGTTGTGGTTCTCCTGCGCTTCATAAAAGGGATCACCTCTCTTGCCAATCAGCTTCCTTATCTGTTTTGGAGATAACAAAAGTGATGTCATAAAATCATCAGCGTGGGAACAGAAGATCAAATAACCTCATACCCCTACAAGATCATGGCACAAAAATGATGTCACTACCAATCATTTCTGTTCCTTCCTGTTACGCAAGTAGAAAGAAACTAGAAGCATATTACAAATCTGAAATTAAATCTCTGAAGTAAGACGTTATATAATCCTTTCTTTACTAAGAGATATAGTAATATGATGATCTACATTTTTTAGCAATGTCAAGACAAAGCAGATTTAACTGTGAGCAAGCACTGTTGCTGTTGATTTCAAGATATCTCATCTTACTTTTCTACTCCATTTATACTTTTTAAACGAGAAGACAAATCATCCTCAGGTTGAAAAGCTGGTCTGGTGCTGGGGACCACTACAAGGGCAAAAGGGAAGGTGCAGGATGATTCCCACTTAAGCTTACAAGTGCTCTTACGACTCCCATAGAGCTGAGATCATACCTGAAGCATTTTCTGTGCACATACCCCAAACAGAGCCACAAAGAATTCATGCAGATTCCTAGCACAATGTGCACTTCTCAGTGGATTTGTTAACTCCTTCCCTTCTCCTCTCTCATCCTCAACACATGCATTTGACCTACATGTTTCTATGTAGCACATAGAACACATGCATTATGGATGACATAGGTCATGGAAAGGATGATCCTGGCTCAGGCAGACATAATGTATTCAAAGGATGTGCTATCAGTTCTTACTAAAGTCAGCAGCAAAATCATCGTTGTCCTCAATGGCACAGATGAAGTGCTTGACCTCCCCTGTGTTATGATTTTAGAGATTCCCACTGTCCCGTCCAAAGCATGTAACAAAGGCACAACAGTTGTTCAAACATACTTGAGAACGATTCTTGATACAAGTAATTTAGGTGCTCCTTAGTAGCCACAAGAGACTAAGATATACTTCCTATGCACTTCTACCTGGATACTTAGATGATGTCTCCTGGAACACCAAATGTCATGTCTCTTGCCAGTAAACAAGCAAGCTTTTGACAAGTCTCACATTTGTCTGCCAAGGCTAATGTACTACTTAAATTCTCACAAAACTCCACTTTGGTTTTGATGGAAATACTAATGTAGACTAAGTATCTTCAATCAATTTCTTTACTGCTGGAAGGCTGGGGGATATACAAATGAAATTAAAGAATATTTCATTTTTCAAAATCACATTTTACCCCACTAATATGTTCTGCACCTTGAGTGTATATAAGCAGTGTGTCCTTACTAGCTTTGACACTGACTACAATTTAATAATTTTATTTCTAATGCAGCTTGCTGCTTCCATTCAGAGCTGGTGGTCATCTGCATAGCACCTATATTAAGCCAGGTAAACATATGCTTTTAGTGGTATCATGAGTCACTACTTCAGCAAAATTATATCTGACCTCAGCACACTTAAATCTGAGAACAAAAGAGAGATAGGACACAGCTGTGTTTTATTATGCATGGGCATTTTGAATATTTAGTATTAGTCATACTGGTTTTGTATTGGAGTTTTGTTTTTTTGTTTGTTTTTAAAAATAAAACACAGTTTCCTAACCTTTCATACACCAAGTCATTGCACTTGCTCTGTACAACATATTAAAAGGGGTTAAAAGAAAACAAACTTAATCTTTGATCCATTTCAGAAAATAGATAAAATACCTCAGGAATTTTCTCCTTCCACTCTTGATAGAGGTCTCTCATGTCGATTAATTTGTTCTCTAGTTTCTCAATAGTCCACACTTGAGTACCTTTTCCTTTTCTTCTCACTTGAATAGCAGGCTCGCTTACTATCGCTCCTCTCTAAATGAGAAGAAAAAACAATCATTGCAGGAAAGGTGCATGTAAGTAGTTTAACTCTTCACTCAAACTGCATTCCTCAAATTGAATAAAATATAGAACATGCAGCTTCTCTCCACATGCCAGTCATACTACCCTCTGTTCTCAGACACAGCATGCCCTATACATCTCTGAGGATCCAGATCTCTTTATCCTTCTCGAACAATGATCACTCCCACAGGAACATTAACACAATCAAACCCTCTATGACAAGCATACAGTCCTAATTGCTATTACTTTTACAGCAGCACTGTAAAACCCTTATGACACAAAGATTGTGGGAAACGCTAATATAACCCATTAATTTTTGAGAATGTAACTAAAATGCAGGTTCTGCAGCAACAGAACACAAATGTCTGTTCACAACATGTGTGCACATATAGTGATTATACACTTGAAAAAAGCAAGAGCCATACTTACTGCTATGTTTCCATTTTTACTTATTCACTTTCAATATATTAGTCAGACAGTAGCCCTATTTTGCCTATTCATAATCTAACAAAAGTAACATTTTATCACCTCAAGTTAGATGAATGTTATATATGTTTACATCGTTTAGCTATAAAGCTACATTGTTCAACATTCTTTGTTATTATTACCTTTTTGTTGGCACTGAGGTTTTCAGCAGGGATCTGAAGTGTTACTTGATAATCTGTTAGTTTACTCATTTCTTCTGCTAAGAAGTTTGCTTCTCTCACCAGAGTATTTGCCTTTACTATCTGCTCTCGAAGTTTAGCCAGGCTCTGTCGAAACAATTCATCCCTGTGGTGCAGTAGGTAACATGAAAAATACACAGAAACCTATTTCTATTATTGGAAAGCTGCAAATAAAGGTGCTAACAAAGACTTTTCTGAAACAGGTAATTGCTTTGTAGCACTGTGTCAGCAAACACAAAACACTGTCAGACCATTTTATTGAGGAAAAGCAGTGATCCTGTATTAAACAAACAAATTACTGTCAAGGCAAGTCTAGTACAGTGATGGCCAAATAAAAGGACACAGTAATATGGGAGCTGTTACAGTCATTATTTGTTTAAAGCCCTAGGGACATTCCTAATTTTCAAGAAATGCAATAATTGCAGCTGTCTTTGTCTTTAATCTGGAGTCCTGTTCCACAGAAACTACCAGTCCCAACACGTAAGACTTCATCTTGATAAAACCTGCTTTTCCTCAGATCATGATGTTGGAACCTGTAATCACTGCAGGCCACAGCTTTACATCACAACTACAGCTTTGCAGTGCTACAGACCCCCAGATCTCCCTCCACATCTCAAGGGAACATGTTAAAAAATACAAATAAAAAAATCTTACATCCTATGTACCCAAAGTATCTTTTAAGTAACAGATGAATGAGCACAGGTTAAAGCTTGTGCACAGTTAATAGTCTCTGGACAAATTCCAAAAAGGATTTTAAGGCCTGCCTGAGCAAATGTACTCTACTGTAACACCTGGCAAACCTGCTCTGACACATACTGTATACATACACCTGTGTACTAAGATACACTCTCACCTGGGACTCTCATCTGTAATCTACCTTTTAGAAGTATCACGATTACCCTCTGAGCAAATGGTCCCATTCATTCTGCCTTTCTTTGTAATCTCAACAGCACTTACTGTGCCTCATCATCTTCATAAAACTCATAATCAAATTTCAGATATTTCAGTCACTAGCACTCCCCTGTAGAATTTTTTAGCTTTTCTATGCAAAGTACTACTGAAATATGGTACATTTGGTGCACATGCTCTTCATTTCTACAAAATATTCTATATTATGGACAAGCGTAGTAGGAACAAGTAAACTTCTGGGCCTTGCTGTGAATACAGGCAAAGTCTGCCTACTTGCTTTTATTCAGATATGCTTAGATCTTTTGAATGTCTTTATAGTATAAAAAACTGCTAATATGCTTCTCAGTCATCAACAGAATTCTACTTGAGTAGCTATCTTTTTCCAAAATATCCCAAAGAACAGCCTGGTTAATTCAAGTTGCACTCTGCTGGTCCCCTGGTACCATACCAAAGTGGTAAACAGACAGCAGCATTAGCAAAGCAGCCCTGAATGTTAGTGCCTTCAACATTCTAAAACATGCAGCTTTGTCTCTCTGCCCTATCTGGCCTAGATTTGCAACAGTGGTGGGTTTTTTTGGACAGATGGATTTCTAGTCAACTTCCTCCATATCTGCGCCAGGTGTTGCATGGAAAATTCCTTTCTCACTGTCTCTTGCTTCTGTTATCCTATTGAGCCTATTGAGATAAGCAATTCCAAACCACGCTAGTGAGATATTCCACAGACAGCTATAATTTTGGATTCACCCAGAAAATGAAGCTAGAGTCAGGAGTTACTCACTAAAAAGTACTAAATTATGGGAGTGCATTACACCTGCAACCACTGTGAGAGCTTTGCCTAACTCGAGAAAGAGAAGGCAGCTTTGATCTGTATGTAAGTGCTGTAAGAGCCACTGGATCCAGCTACAGCCAGTCCCTTCCTTGATCTGGGACATCATCATCTGGCAAGCTTTTTGGGGAGGCTCCCACACCAATCTTAGCTGGGTTCTTGAGAAAGGAATGGTTTAAGACTGTAAGGAGAATTTATGAGTAACTCAACTAATTATTACGGGCAGTTCTCATTGCAGTTGTGTTTTTCTGTATACAGCTGTGCCAGTACCCTTCCATAAACTTAAGAAAAAAAAAGTTTCAGAGAGGATTTCTTAATTCTTACTACATGAAACATATGACAAGCTCCATTAGGTATTAACTGGAACAAATATTCATTGAACATGAAATACTGAAAAAATAACTTAAGCCAAACAAGGAAAAAACTTGAGTAAATATTCATTGGACATGAAATCCTGAAACAATCATTTTACCAAACAAGGAAAACAACTGGCACTTACAAGATATCATTGCAAGTCTCTGGGACTCCTAATGCCAGATACAGAATAAGCTGAACTAAACCTCTGGTCTAGTAACCACTGCCCCGGCAAACTAAATTTGTTCAAGGTTACAATGGGTTAACTTTTTGCCAACAGGATTTAACACCAGGCCAGGTATCATCTGTCCTTCCACAGTCAGCAGAAAGCTGGAATAGACTCTGTGCAATGTGTTCCAGCTGATCTGACAGATACAACCATGTGCCTACATCTGATACCTCTCAAATTAATTTTGTTGGCTGATCTGGTAGAGTTCAGCTTCATTTGCAACAGCAACTGAGCAACAGCTAAAACTGCACTAATCAAATTCTGTGCAATCCAGACTCTTGGCTGTTTTGCACGTTTTTCATGTCCAGTCTTTCCATTCTTTCCTGGATTTCTTGCCCTCTGGCCAGTTGGCTGGTAAACATCCTTTCAGCAACATGTAACCATGCTTTTACAGCAGATATCACTCAAAGATTTTTTTTCTGGTTTGTTATTTGATTCACTTTTTTTCCTCTTTCAGAAGCCCGAACATCTTCTAGAACTATACCTAAGAGGATCTTCTGGAGGACAGGAAACTGATAATTCAGAAAACTGCCTATTCAATGGCAGCGCCACCAAAACACTATAGACTCCTCACTGATTGCTTCAAAGAGCATTCATTCTTCTCATTTTTACAATGCAGAAAAAGTACAGGCTTCAAGTAGTTCAATAGTTATGTAGAGTAAAGCATTCACCCATGAAATCCAGAGGCAAAACTGCTTGTTCAAAGCACAGTTCCTCCTAAGAAACATATAACAACTACTGGGAAGTGAAGGCTGGCAGAACACCCAGCCTTGATATCACTCCAGATTCTTTTTTTTTTTTTTTTTTTTTTAAATGTGACTGCATGGTTATGGTGATTAATTTTAAGGTAATCAATTACCATTTTTTCTTCTCAACTCTAAAGAACAGGCAAGCTTTTTACAATTTCCTTTTCCTTTCTATTGCACCTTTTTAGAGGTGCCTTGCCAGTAAGCCCAATTCTCATTTTTGTTACTGAAGTGGGTTATCAATGATTTCTTGGCAGCCATGCTGTGCTCAAAGCAGTTTTGAATAGCAAGGGCCACAACTAGTGCATTTCTCGCTCTGTACTCCTTGTGCAGCCTTAAAAAAGCCTTAAAAATGCAACCATGACTCCTCAACATTTCACATTCAGTTCCCAGTGGTTCTGTTTTTAGCTCTTACAGGGGCAAACAATTATTTTAATTAATGTTGAATCACTGAACTACTTCTTCCTATACTTGCCATGAAAAACATTCTAGTCATTGCTGGTCAACAGTTAGCTATTTGTTTAGGGTTTTTTCCCCAGGACAAACCGGGAAGAAATTGCAAAAAAAAATCTTGCACAAAAACTAAACCAAGATCTGTTCTGTTCTAACACACTCAGTTTGAAAGCTGCAACACAATCTTTGCTGTCTTTTTTAGAGTCCTCTCATAAATGGATTTGGTTTTTTAATGCTGGAGCATAAAGCAGAAATAATTACATAGAAAAGAGCACTCAAACTCACTACATATAGAAAAAAAATGCTGAGCAAATAAGGAAGTTTCTGTTTTAAAAGAAACAGATGAAAAAGAAATTTATAAGAAACCTGTTAGTACATCGAGGAGTTCTTCCTGCTGAATTAGCCCCATGACACAATACTCATTTGTATGCAAAAAACTTAAATCATCCTGTTTGCTGCCCCTCAAACTTCTCTCCATGGAGCTGGCATCCTTTTCTCCTCATTGATACCATGAACAAGTTTCTCTCAATGTCGTAAGTTCAAACACTCTGCTCACATCTTCCTAACCCGCATTCTAACTCTCCCTGTAAATCTCATGATGACCTTTCACCAAGGCTGCATTCAGGTGCCATGGTTTTGCTTTGCAAAGAGGCATGTTCACCTCATGGTGAACTTTTTTTAACTTCCTCAACAGCTCAAACACAGCAATTCTCTTCTAAAGCTGGTCTTACCTTTAGAAACACATACATCCATCATGTATGGATGCCCATTTTCTATATTTTTTTTAGATTGCAAAATACCGTGCTGTCATTTTATAGTTGTCAAACACAATGCTCCTCACTGGATTCTATAGTCTTAGTTGACAAATTTACCTTTCTGCGTTATCCTTTCTTTCAAGAACTAGAACAATAATTGCTAAACCAAACATTTCATAAGCACTTTTCTAATTAAAAAAACCCAAACAAACAAAAAACCCACAAACCCCCCACCTATAATATTATTTACTGATAATAGTAAAAGCTATATTTTTCTGTGTTTTGTGACTTAAATCTTGCACACGTTACACATCGGAACTTAGTCCTAAACGAGATGCCAACACTTTGGTGGAAGCAGATCTTGTACTGCACACCAACTCCACAAAAAGCATTATCAGTTTCTGACAGAAGTTTCAAGCCTCATCTTTCACCCTTTGTAGTTCTCACTAATTCCTCTGTTTTTAACTCCAGTATTCTCACCTCTCTTCTGTCCAGAGGTTCACTTTCTGCTGTGCAGTCTGAGCAGTGTAGGAGAGCCTGTCGCTGCCGTGCTGGTGCTGCCTTTCCGGGGAGAGCTGCTGCCGCAGCAGCTCTAATTCGCGCTCATACATCAGCCGCTGCTCCTCAAGGGCACTCCGCTTCTCTTCCAAGTACTGCTTCTCCAAGATCTGCACCACATTTTGTACTGGGTCTAAAAAAAGAAGAGAAGGGAAAAAAAAAGATGAAAGAATTATCCAGAACTGTGAGAAAATGCCATTTAGCCATTACAGAACACTCATTATTTAGTTGGTAACAGCAATCAACATACCCCAGTCTTTGCAAACACAAGATGCTCATTGCCCCCCAAAAGAAAAAAAAAAATTGCATTAAACAGATAAATCCAAACAGGAAATAAAAAACATGGCATGCAGGAGGCTAGAACAATGGTTACAGACTCTCGTCTATTGCATGTCTCAGTGCTGTGAAGTTATAATATATTCCAGAATCCCAGTAGGAAAAAAAAAGAATAGTGGAAAAGGAAACAAATTAATAAGAAAACAAAGCAAAACAAAAGGGAAGATGATGTTAACCAGAGAAGGAAATGACTTGAGGAAGTAAAAAGCAATTTACTTTCTCCATTTTGGCAGAGAATGAAACATGTTGGAGAGCTGCAGATGGAAACTGAGACAAACAAATTGTCTGACTGGTCACGCATCAGATTGCACTAATATGCTGCACAGCACTGAAGCAGACAAAGTATGTCCTGGAGGGAACTTCTGTGTTTAGCTTTACAAACCACATTTCATCTCAGTATCAACCCAGAACAAATACCCATTTGGCTACTCTATCCTGAAAAATCTGCTTGTGTCAATCACCTATGGATAAATCTGAAGTGCATTGAAATTTAAGAAACATTACTCTGTCTATTCCTGGATTTAGGTTCAATGCCAGACTGTGCCTCTGAATGAACCATTTAATGGCATAAACTCCTATACACTACCAGTATATATATATATCTGCTTCATATCTGAAAGCTCAGATGCAGCAAAAAAAGTAGTTTGCGAGATAACTGAGCGACAGCACACCACCTAACAGTCTGCTGATTCTGCACACCACAGAGGAAGGGAGAGGAGGTCCAAAGATGGAGTGGTGGATTATTAGGGGAAGCAATATTGCAGCTCTAGGACACACCAGGATTTTCAAATGCAAAAAACTTCAGCTTTAAAATAATTGTTTGTTATTTCTTTTCCATTCCATCAACAATAAACAAAAAACCAACCAACCAAAACCCAACCAAACAAACAAATAAAAGAGCTGCTGTGATTTAGTTATGAACCATCTTGCCTTTGCTTCTTGCAAATACATCTGCAAGTTGCTACTGTGGTTCTATCCTTATCTGTGGAAAAAATCACTTGCTTGACACAAGGGCATAATAAAATAACACCACAAAGGTAGTTATAAAGTTAAAAATCAGTCAATATAAACAGCAACCAAATAGCAAACTAGTGATGCATAGAAGTGTCTTAAAATAACCAGTAATGTTACTTTTTAGTACATGACATTCTCAGAAAGAAGTTAGCTATTATTAGCTTTTAAACAGTGCAACAAAAAAACCCTGACATACCCAAGTTCTAATATTCTAGGCTACAAACCAAGGTATAGATGTTGATCTGCATCATTGTTATCCTCGTAACTCCTCCAGATAATACCAGCATTACCTTCACATGCACAATCCTCAAACCAGCTTTAGTTATGTGTAAGAATGAGAAATCAGGTATTACGCAGACGATAGCAAAGAGACATGGAAGAAATTAAAAGCCCTCTATTGTGTTTGCAAACACAGGAAATGAATCTAAGGCTGACTCATTAAGATGAGACTTTCCTAAACTGCTCAAAGAACAGCTACGAGTTTAAGGAGCAGATTTCCTTTATAAAAGTTATCTTTTCAGCCACCTAGATTTGGAACAAGATGCAAGAACTTAATCTAAAACTTCCAAAATTCAACATAATCCTCTACTTGAGGTAGGGTGGGAAAAGTGGGTTACGCTTGTATTATAATGCAAAAGGTAAATTTGCACTTATGGAAAACTCCTTCATTTAATTTTTGAAAGAGTTTACACAGACAACCGTAAGCCTGTCACAGGAAAAAAGCAAAATACAGTGTGAACTATAAACTACCTCAGTAGAATATGAGGAAATAAACAGTCAAGTTTTTCACAGTTCAGAAGAACTACAATAGTGTTTAAAATAAACACCATGTTCCACAATTTTGGATTCTTCATGCAAAGTCAAATAAATTAAGGAAGATTATACCCTGTGCCTACCAAATACACAGCAAATTCCACAGAGTTAAAAGTCCCAAGTCCCAATCCTTCACATATTTATGTGACAAGAGTTCAATGACCCTGAAAAAAATATTCATATGCAGTTAATCCTCTGCAAAATCATAGGATACTAATACTGAACATAAGGATGTGTTTTCTTTATAGGATGAACAGCATCTATTACCTTGCTACAATCTTACTTAATTCACATCTGGAATCTGTTAATCCAGTAACAATGGCGCTGAATAAATTCCTTAGGATTTCACATAAGTGTATCTTTCTAAGCTAGCTAGAAGAGGGTTATGACACAGGTTGCTTTGCTAAGTTTAATCAAAATCCCCTCCCTGAGCTGTAATAGTTTTGTTTGCTTAAGTGAGAAGCTGCCTAACCTAATCACAATGTTTATTTAACCACTGCACAGTATACAAGAATAAAGTAAACTTCTTTGATGCATTCTGTGTTTGAGCAGCATCACAAATTAGCAGTACAAAGCTGATCTGACAGAATCCCACAAAGAAAGTCAACATGCTGAAGGAAGGAAAGAATCTGGATGTTTTCCTTACAGCAGTTTTCAAAGTTACATATTTTCCTCAGAGGTTCTTTGGAGTAGGATGGAGTCTGTGACACTGTTGTACTGGTTACGTGCCATAAAAACAAATGTGTTTGCACCCTGGAGAAGCTAGGCTATTTATTTAAAGAGGATTATAATTCTCAAACAAATCAAGGGGAGGGGAAAAAAAAAAAGAAAGAAAAACAACCCACAAAAAACCCCCACCAAAACAAAAGAAACCAAACCCTCTTGCTTCGGGCTATATCTATACAAACCTATAAAATAATTACCTAAACAAATTTTTAAAATACCTTTTTATTCCCCCCTTAGGGTTTCTCCAGAGAATATGGATAATAGAATTAACTGTCTTCAATCCATTAGTTATTTGTTCTTCCTTACCCATGTTTATTTTTAATTTTAAGGAAGAATAAATAAATGGGACTGTAACAAAGCTGCTTTACTTCTTACCCAACAAACTGGAAGCCTGTCAGAAAAAAAAGGTGTTTTAGTTATACCACTGAGAGAACCAGAACCTAGCAGCACCATCTACCTTCAAATCAAAAGGTTGTGATCCTCACAGTCACTTGTTGTCAGGGTTTTATCATCACTTACTAATCCAACTTAGTTAAGCAACACCTATGGGAGAGTGAGCAGAAGCAGCAGAATATTTGGGCTATGACACCTCTGAAACTGTGCAACATATATTACTGCAAACATTTGCTGTGCCTTAGGAAGGAAAGAGCTTTAAGGGAACAGCTAAGTCTGTTCTGTTCTTGACCAAGATGCAGAAGACAACCAAACAAGACAAAAACTGGCCTGGACCACAGTCAAAAAAACCTACTGAACTAAAATATAAAGACATTTGGAATACTGTGAAGAATTGTTTCAATCAGCTAGATAACAGCACATGAAAACCAAAAAATGTGACCCCCTGTTCAAAGAACACTGACTCATTGTAGACTGCTACAGTTCAGTCAAATCCCTGGTTAGTGGCAAGCAGATCAAGCATAAATTAATGCTTTCAGACTTCTCCAGCAGCCTCATGCACGAGCCAATTGAGTTCAAAACCTTTGTCCCAGTTTTGGCACAGATATGGGATGGTTTGAGGCCTTAACACAGGCAAGAGCATCTTCACAAGGGATGACAACACTGATGACCACCAGGATGGCAGATTCATCTGAAATTCGTCTCCTGGTACAAGTGAACCATGATGAGAATATTTCTGTCATCAAACAGCAATTTCACATCAATTTAAGTAACACGACTCTGTAACTCACTCACACGCTCCCATTAAAAGTAAAACTGTAAAAACTCTGCAAACTGTTGCTACAACATTGAGCATACAAAACCAACATGCTGTGCTCAACAGCAAAACAGACAAAGCTAAAGAATAAGAGGAGACCAAGAAAGAAGTAAACCACAGCAAGCAATGGAAATACTGTGAAGATATGAAGGAGAACAGAAAGCAATGAATCACCATTTACTGTCTCCTTGGTCAGTGACCAAGTGCCTCTCAAATTTTGTGTATTGTGATTGTACAAAGCACTCAGTAGTTTACCAAATTTTTCAGCCTTTCTTCATACGAACTATGACCTGTCTTCTGGAAATCATGAAAAAAACCATATTTTTATATGTACACATAACATTATTTTATTTATACTATTACTGTGTTGTCCCAAAAAAGCGTGACAATTTGTTTAAACAAAGATGAAATAAAATATTGAGAGTGATCAAGCATTGAAAACCATGCTACCTGACATTTGACTATTGGTTTGTTATCATTTCAGTGTTCTTCTACTAAGGTTAAAATGGTGTCAGTAATATTTCATACAAAA
This sequence comes from Lophotriccus pileatus, assembly GCA_035583135.1. Taxonomy (NCBI): domain Eukaryota; kingdom Metazoa; phylum Chordata; class Aves; order Passeriformes; family Tyrannidae; genus Lophotriccus; species Lophotriccus pileatus. The sequence goes on along the minus strand of JAWWES010000081.1, from coordinate 60,989,169 downwards.
GGAAGCATGAAACTATCTGAGCCATATCTAGTAGAACCTTGTGTGCAGTAACTTTCAGAACCAAGAGCTTAGAAAGACTTGGATGATGATTTGACAGTGTAGTGGTTTTCTGTGGCTGGGTTTTGGTAGCAGAGGGGCTACAGGGGTGGCTTCTGTTAGAAGCTGCCAGAAGCTTCCCCTGTCCCGTGGTGCCAATGCCACCTGGCTGCACGACAGGCTTCCTGCTGCTGGCCAAGGCCAAGCCAATCAGGAGTAATAGTAACACCTCTGTGATAACGTATTTAAGAACAGAAGAGTGTTGCACTGATAAAAAATTCCAGCCAAAGAAGAGCAGAGTGAGAACATGGGAGCAACAATGCAGACACCGAGGTCAGTGCAAAAGAAGGGGCAGGAGGTGCTCCAGGTGCCAGAGCTGAGGCCCTGCAGCCCGTGGGGCAGACCATGGTGGGGCAGCTGTGCCCCTGCATCCCATGGAGACCATTGGGGTGCAGAGACCACCCCTGCAGCCCAGGGAGGAGCCCATGCTGGAGCAGGTGGATGCATGAAGGAGGCTGTGATCCCATGGGAGGCCTAAGATGGAGCAGGGTCCTGCCAGGGACCTGCAGCCCATGGAGAAAGGAGCCCACGCTGGAGCAGGTTTTTCCCCAGTAGGACTTGTGACCCCTGTGGGGGACCACATCAGTACAGCTCATTCGTGAAGGACTGCAACTCACAGAGGAGTGACCCACAGGACAGCAGACTGGGAAGAACTGCTGCCCGAGGGATGGACTGTCCGTGAAGGATGGAAAGGTCCGTGAAGGACTGTCTCCCATCGGGGGGACCCCATGGGAGCAGGGGGAGGACTCCTCTCCTGATCAGCAGCAGAAACAACTGACCATAACCCCCATTCCCCATCTCCCTGCACTGCTGGGGGGGAGGAGGTAGAGTTTGGAAGGAAGAAGGGGTGGGGGAAGATGTTTTAAAGATTATTTTACTTCTCACTCTTTTGCTCTGATCCTGTTTGTAATAAATTCAATTAATATCCCTGCTTCGAGTCTGTTCTGCCCATGATGGTGATCAGTAAGTGACCTCTTCCAGCTTTTATCTCAACACATGAATCCTTCGCTGTTTTTTTTCTCTCCTCTGTCCAGTTGCAGAGGGAGAGTGAGAGAGCGGCTTTAGTGGGAACCTAGCAGCCAGCCAGGGTCAACCCACTACAGACAGACATATGATTACAACACAACTGCACTATAAAGGAGAGCAGAGGTACAGACAGAATTGTGTGTAAGGGCTCAAACCAACTACTAATTTGTGTATGTATTTATACCTAGATGCAAACATTCTTCTACATATATATATTTATATATGTTTCATTTATATATATGCACACACCTAACAAGATTTCTGCAAAATATCTTACCCTGAAAATGTTCCAAAGGCCCCTGGAACAGGCGTACTGCTTTATTTACCCAGATATTGAGTTCTGTGCTGAATTTGTTAGGCAATCCAAAGGAACAATTTTTATCTGGCCTTACCATTACTATTCAGTGTCTTCATAATAACTTCCATTTGTGCAAACTCATAGTTGTAGTCTGGTTCTGAAGATGCTTCGCTAGCTGCATCTAGATCATGCTCTCCCAATGAAGTTTCTTTCTCAAGGTCTTTCAGCCAATCTCGACGTTTCCTCTTTGGTAAATTGATTCTGTGTAAAAATGGAAATTCAGTTTATAAACAAGATTATGTGGAACAGCAAAGGAAAAAAAATGGCTGAATGCAAATATCTGGAATATAAATATCAATTATTACCTAAAAAAGTGGTTGTTTCCCCATAATATTCTATCTCCATGCCATAACTGAGTGACAGAACACACCAGTGCACCATTTACACAGGATCTGAAAGCAGAAAACACAATTTAAGTGAAATCTTAAAAATAAAAGATTGAAGAGCTACTGTTTCTCCCATCTGCCAACAGTCACTTGTATCATATGATGCACAAATCTGCCAGGTTCTCATTAAAGGATCACTGGGAAAGTTACTGCTCTGACTTCTGTTGTCAGAGTTAGTACCTTTGCCCTCTAGCTTTGGCTGGTACAACTCTCCAGTAAACACACAGACAAGTTTGCTTTTGTTTGCCAAATTTTCTTAAAATGCCCATTTCTCAAACTGGATTACTGCCTGTTTCTTATAAACAATCTGTAAACTTGAATGCATGCAAATCCTGCCAACAAAGTTCTCCAAGATACAACTTAGTCAACACAAAGTTGTAAAACATGCTGTTAACATATTCGGCATTCAAGCATAAGAAAAGATTCTTAGATCCAAGTTTTATTCTTTCTACAAATGGAGTCTCTATTATTAACAATGGTCTGTTTTTGTGAACATCTGGTATACTGCTGTATTTCTTTGTAGGTTTCTTTGTATTTAAGTTTCAATCACAAAATGTGAAAAAATGAACTTTTGCATACATGACTCACAAAGCAGAGCATTTTATTTGAAAGGAAAAAAATCTTCTGTAAAATGAAAAAAGCCTTTTCAGATGCAGTGTTCTCATTTCAGCTGTCTCTCTCATGTAAATCAACACAAACATGCAAGCACTTAATTTTAAACCAGACTTTTATTTAACTTCTCTTCAATGAAATTCTGGTAACCAAATTGCTGTTGACACTAGTATGTTAAGAACAGTTACTTCATCATGGAAGATCAGGCATGACTAAAAGAAAATATGTATTTTCCATGAACACATGCCTGTGTTCTTGCCAGTCAAAATGACTGATTACCAGTACAGTAACTCTATCACCATAGGTCTGAATCCCATCTGTTTGAAATTTTGGAGTGTAGGCTGCAGAAAAAATAATGCATTTGACTAAAGGCAGAATGAAAGAGATTGGATTTTTAAGGTGTCTCTCAAGCTTTAGTTTCTCATTCAGATATTAATCTGTACATTATTTAGAAAGTCAAATTTCAGAGAAGCAGCATGACTATTAACTAGGACAAAGGTACTGCTTATCACATGCCATTGGAGCTGAAGTGACAAAGACATTTACAGTTCCACTCAAGAAGCCACAGTGCCCTTGGAATGAAAAACAATTAAAATACAGATGTAGAAACAAAAGGTGAAATGTGAATTGATGCCGCATATTAACTAGACACAACAGTAATTAAGGAGTTAGAAAATAATTTAGATCTGTAAAACAACTCTTTCTCACAAAATATTGAACTTTACAACAGGAACTACTTACAAGGCACAATTTATTCTCTCCCATCAAGACAGCCTGCTATCCCATCACACAGGCTGGCAGAGCCAGCAGTGTCCCAGTGATACAGACAAGCAGTGGCCCCTCACTCCTACCAAATACCTTCTTGCGATGGCTTACTCTGAGCCAAAACACTGATAGCCTGTCATGCTGCAGAGTGGGTGGGGGTGTGTGTACATGTGTGGGAATATCTTAGTTTTAATCGCTGAATTTCACTTCTAAGTATCTGTTTAAGTCAACTATATTGAAGTTACTAATTGATCAGAAAGTAAGATGCTTCTGCCTAAGTAAAATAAAAATGCATGAAAGTTACCTTCTGGCAAAGAAGAGCAAACGTGTCAATGGAAAGTGATGCTGATCTTCCTTACCTTGCATTTTCTTTCGGTGTGAGTGTAACTTCTCCATCTAAAGCAATATCAATCTCACAGTGTTCTGGTTGGATTCCTATACCAAAGAGCTGTATATCCTGAGAGGTATCTGCACCAACTCTTGTGTGATCCTAGAAAACAAATTCTTACTAAGAGACAAGCAAAATACCACTGTGGATATAACTAAGAAAATATTAGCTAAAGCACTGAGACTTGCACAGTCTGCATGCTTTCCTTTTCTAAGCACTTCTGCAGAGCAGAAGAGGTGCCACAGCAGACCTGAAGATTGTAACAGTCACACACAAGTTGTTGTTCTGCTCTGCATCTCATACAGTTTTAAATAAAGCAAAATAAAGCAGCTGACATACAAACTGAAATACTACCTCAGTCACTAAAGCAGAAAAGCTATGAAAATATGAAAATATGCCTTTCATATATTATTGATGAGAAGCTCACATTTCCTTACAAACTTATTTGGTTTGTATTTCACACTACTTCACTCTGACATGAGACTATGTTAAACATGAGAGCTAGTAATACCAGGAAAATACATTTCTGTAAATTTTTAACAGCGCTTTTTTAACCCCCTTTTTCATAAGCTTTTCTGTCACTGAAGACCTAGTTACTCTTTTGGAGTACTGATTACTACTGATTACTACTAAACATCATCTCCTTACGATAAACTCATCGAATATTTAAAGCAATTCTCAACTCCCTAACAAAAAGAAGCATCTGACATGAGGCTCTTGCTTCAAGTTCAGCCTAGAAGGTGATTCTATGCACATCCTGTTTGGAAAAACTAGAATTGATCTCAACACTAGCACACCCTGAGCACTTCCAGCATTGTTGGCAATTAGGAGATCAATTAGGAAAACAGCGAAGCTGAACTGCAAAGGGAGAACAAAAGCCTAAACAGTAAGATTTTACTATTTTACTGCAACTAGTCTTAAAAATCTACATATACTCCAAGTAACAAATTGAGCCAGAATTTCAAAGCAAGTGTCCTTTTATTCTGTGTAAACATCCTTTTCACATCCTTACCTTTAAATAGTAAACCAAAAGCTCATTGAGTGCAGGGTCCGCATTCAGATTTACCAGATAACACTTGTCATCCCCAACCTTGATACCTGAAGACTCAAGAGAAATTCCCATGCTTTCTAGCTGCCTTTGCCTCTCCTGCAAGCACAAAAATAGGTTAAGTACCACAGGGTCAACAGAATTTATTTTTACACACTAACCAAAAAAATGATATATCTACTTCTCTGTCACCTGCTTCCCCTAACTGGAACTTAGTTACCTAAGCAGTCCTATTAAATTTATTAGACTTACCCAAGCAGCTCTGTTATTAGAGCTACTTGTAAATAACACAGTATGGCCATGAGTCTCTGTGTTAGTAAAAAATGAGTTTCAGCTCAAATCAGTTCAAAGATAATCATAGTCATAAATAATTAAGAAAATAGTATGCCACAGTTTAGGCTTATTTTTTGCAGTTTTATTATTATTTCAGCTCAAGCATCTACCTGATCGTACCACATCTGCCTTCTGTTTTGCTAAAGTTTGTTTGACTGGTTGTGTTTGGTTTTTCCACCTTGTCCTTTTTCATTTTTAAGAAGTTTTTTTTTAAGAGTGTTTGCATCAAAACATCTTTCTGGAACATTAAGACTAGAAAAGAAAACCAAAAATGCTTATTCTACAAGCTACAGATGGTAGAAATTATAGACTACACGGGAATCCTTATTTTAAGTACAATATTAACAATAAACAAACATTAGTAACTACATATACACATTTTTCTTCTCTGGTTAAAAAAATCACTAAAAACAAAAGCAACAAATACCACCCACAATTCTGTTCCATTTGTAATCCTTCACTTTCTTAGTCACTTCAAGGGAAACATGTCCAAGATCCCACTGTGGTCTTAATAAATAAATGAGCTGCTCAAACATATTTTGATGCTTTACTCTAAGTCAAATATTAGCTCTTATCAATGATATCATGACACAGCTAGATTTATTCTAATGAAATTTAGACTTACCAAAACCCCAACAAACAAACAAACAAACAAACAATCCCACCCTAAAACTAGAAACAAGGGGAAAAGACAAAAATTCAGAGGAGCTTTATATAGCTGGTGGGGAAAAGAGCTACTAAACAGTCAACTAAAGTTCATGAAATTCAGCTGACTTGCACTGTTTGATTATCTGGCTTTTCTCCTCAAAATTTCTGAAATACCTGTGCAATTTCTTCTGTTTTCCTTAGCTTTTCTTCCCAGGTGACCGTTAGTTCTTTTATTAGTTTTTCAGATTCTTCCAATTTTTCCTTCAGTTCTGGTGCCTTCATGGCCTAAAAGATAGAAATTAGCTAAAACCCTCAGATATTCTTCCCAAAGTCTGCTTGCGCAAAAAACCTGTAGACATCAACATAACATCAAATGCAGTAAGTATAGATTTCTACTACATTCCCAGGTTTCTCATGGTATAAGATGAAGAAATAGGTCACTTGCAAAGGAATAGGGCAGAAACAACTGTAATGGGTCCAGATCTGAAATAGCTATAGATCAACATAGCTCCAGAGCCTACTGGAATGAAAAAAAAATCTCTGTGCCTGGCCAGTCATACTTCGGTGTCTGTATAAAAGTATATTATAAATACATATATTTAAAAACTCTTAAGTCCTAGCTGCCTAAAGTTCAACTGCAAAGTCTTTCTTCCAACAGCAGTTTCAAACACAAATTCCTCCTGACATTTAGCCTTCCATTCTATCTTGATTTTGTAAGTGTTCCTAGAGTTGCACTACAGCTTTCAGACTGACCCTGTTGATTACCTTCGAAGGAAGGCATGCTCTGGAGCTAACACAGGGTTCTCATTTCACAACAGGAAACAGAAGCAAAGGGCTTGAATATGTCCAGTGCCAAGTAACATTTCAGCGGGCTGGCCTATAACTCTATGTAACTGTTTTTAACAGAAGGTAGATGAGAAAGCGCTTAAAAAAATAATCAGTAAGACTTTGGACACCTTCCTACTGATTGTGTTCAGCTGCAGCCCGCCAACATAATTAACAACAATAATATTTTCCAATGTAAAATAAGGGATTAGAACATGTTTTTTTATTTATGAATAAAGTGAATGGCTCCTTTCTCTTAAGGCAGATTTTCCAATTTCAGTTTGTAAGGAACTGTTCATATGAGGAACACTGTTCCTTAAAAGAACATGAAGTTTAAACACCATACAAATTTACCCCCAAACACACTTCTGTTCTTTTTTCATCAGTGTTCTGTGTCCTGTCTGAAAAGATCAAAAATATTTTCCTACCTGTTAAGTGCCTAATTTATCCAGATATCACCACGTTAACTATCCTACCTGAATACTTTACTCTTCAATTAGAAGTATAAATCTAAGATAAGCATCAATTACACAGTGTTAAATATTAAGGCAGTGAAGTAAACTGTTGATGGTTTTCGGTGTTGCATTTATGACAACTTTTAGTAGATTTTCACAAATATCAGAGAGAAATATCCCATATATTTTGTGGCCCAATACCAGATTTATGCCTTTTCACACTTTTCCATTTGGCATCATATATAGTCCACCAATGCAAAAAAAAAAAAGAAAAGTCTTTTAATAAGTCTACACAATGAATTTGTACACTAGCTCTTCTCTGTGCTGCATCAATTGTTAGTTTGACCTGAAGTTCTTTAAGAACTGTCTAGTCTGACAAGGGTCACCATGAGTACAATGTTGTCCTCATTTAAAAGTTATTAAAAGTAAGCACACATTATGTTGGATTGAGGAAACAAGCTTAATTATTAAAAAAAAAAAAGAAATAAAAGAAAAAAGAATGGTTGCTAGACTTCCTCTAATTTCATAAGAAAGCTAGTCTTCCACGCAGAATTTGACATTTGCTTGGGAAAGTCAGGTTATGTTGTACTGTGAAAAACGTTACCTCAGCTTGTGAGAGCTGTTCTTTCAGTTTTTCAACTTCTTCACGTAATTCTCTGATGACTCTAGCATTTGGATCTTCATTCACCACAGCATGATTAACTATCCTTTTGGCTCTGTCTGCATATCTCAGAGTTGAGAGTGTTTCTTCATAGTTGTCTGCTGCTGGACTAATTGTGGCTATCATGGCGGTTTGGCTGTTTCCTCCCAAGTTGTCCTGTAGTGCAGCCACAGAAAGTTTGAGGGTTAAAAATGGTTCTGATACTATACAATGTCTTTACAAAGAAACTTGAAATACTTAAAGCTTACTATTTAGGCACCGAAAAGTACTCTGAGTACAAACTAGTTAGTATGTTTCAAAAACATTCCTTGCCACCTCTACCACCTTTGATGCCATTACAACTGAAAAGTCAGATAGGATTTTACACAAAATTAACACAAGATACAATTAGCTGTCCATAATACTTGGAATAACTTAGAGCTATGAGAGTTCCTTCACTCATTTCTTTGAAAAAAGGATGAGAAGTCTGTGTACACAGGGGTATACTACAATGATCCTACAAACTAGTAAGCTGACATCTTGTGAACATGGTGAACGGAAAATATAAATTACCTTGAGAAGCCAAGTGAGTACAGAGTCTCTGTAAGGCACAAACTTGTTTTTCCCCTTCCCTGCTGCTTGGTCAGCAAGTGAGGATATAACCAAGCCCAGTGTTGAAAGTGATCTATAAATGCAAAACAGCAGAACAGGTTTAACACATATTCCAAATGGAGATTTAATAAAACACAGAAAAAGAGATTGCTCTGCAGGACTTCACATCCAACTAACAAAATATCATAGAATAATTTAAGTTGGAAATTACCACAGGAGATCAGCTAGCCCTTTTTCCTGCTCCAAACAAGACAATGTATTTCTTTCAAGTTACATATTTGGAAAAAAAAAAAGGTACCTATGGTGTTTCATCTCATTTGGTAGTAAGACCATGTTCCAGAAAGACTATGCTGAAATATTTAAAATAGTTCGAAAAGTGTACAAAACGTGTTTCAGTACATGGAGAACCACTGCCTTTGATTAGACACCTACCTTTTCTCAGAGGATAAAAATCTTTCTGTTTTGGACACTGTCTCATGACACTGTTAAAATCAGTACTAGAAGCACAACAAGGAACCTCTGTCTCTAGCAACAATGTTTTAAGAACACTTACTTAAATGGAGACTAAAACTGAACAATTCTCTAGCCAAAAGGAGGCATCCTCAAAACAAATCCAGCTATGGTCCAGGGTAACTAGTCTGCCCTGGTGAACCAGTGACCAGCCAGCCATGACACAACAATAGAAGGCTGCTCATCAGAGAAGACTCATTAGGAGGTCACTCGACAGATGGGTTGGCTTATAATTGAGGTAGAGCCTCACTAGCTGCTTGTGGGGGGAACACACCAAACAATCTCTCAGATACAAAAGTGCTGCACAAGTGTGAAAGAGAAAAACCCCAAACTGCTTAGCAGAAAGCTGCATCCCATATAACACTCTAGAACTGTGAAAAAAATAGCTAACTTGTTAGTTTTGGTACATATACAACTTCTACCAACAGCAGTAACTATATTAGTAATCTGTGCAAAGCAGATGTGCATTATATTATCCAATTCTTATACAATCCTGTGTAAATTTTAAGTGACATCAGGGCTCTTGGGGTGAGTATGTTTAAGATAATGAGCTGGTTGAGGAGCCTGAGAACATTAAACAGATGCCTAAAGGATTTTAAAACAGATATTGCTGAAGCCCAAGAGTATACTCATCTGTCATACTCATGCTCAAATATCTGTCTACCAAAGAAAACTTCATCAGCATCACAATTAGATAGTCAAATAAATCTTTAATTGTGTTGTTCTACTACATCCGTTTGCGTTTTCTTTTCAAAAAGTAGTACTGTTTTAGTTCATAGGCAGCATTTGCACAGTTTTTATAACAGAGCCTTAGTGCTGCTTGAAACTGCCAGTGGTTCAGAAATAACACTTCGGAAATGACAAAAATGTTGCAGAAGAATATTTCAAAGAACATATCCAAGGCTAAGGTAACAAAAACCATTGCACGTGTCACTGATGATGTCTCTAATTGTATATAAAGATAGCATAGACCTGAGTGGAAAATTAAAAGAAAAAGAAATTTAAGGGGAGGTCAGGTAATCTTGTCTCCCAAGAGAGCACTCTATTCTGTAAATTTGTCTACAGGATAACTTTCCAACTCACCTCTGAGAAATTTACAGAAAAAAAAAAAAGACAGTTTTAGTTTTGTGACCTAGAGAAAAGCCTAATAACCTCTGAAAGTCTGTGGGGGAAAGACAGGAAAAGAAGAATTAGTTCTTGTCTCCAGACTCTTCTCTCTGCAGACAGAGATGACAGCTTGCTAAACATGCGAGAGTAAACAGTAGGATGCTCTATGTTGCTCTGTAGCAACCTCCTTGAACACAACCAGCACACTCCCAGTGGAGTCCGCCTCCAATGGGCATAAATTAAAAAAAACACTCTGGACTCCTTTCCTCTAATTCTTCTTTCCCTCTTTACATAAGGGAAGTGTGAAAACCAAAGCCCAACCCTGAGGGTGGGGGAAGAAATGGACTGTCTGAAGAGAAATAGGAAGAACAGGGATTCAAAAGAACTTACGATTGAAAACTGTTTCACAGCAGGGTTGCAACACCAATTTGAATCATGGGCACTGCATTTTAATGAACAGGAAATTACAAGATACAGTTTATTAACATGGGATTAAAAACCATGAAAATATTACTGTTCCTTATAAATCCTGATTTTATTTTAAGAATAACTGTTAATATCTGCAATAAAAGCTGAAGTGGAATCATTTATGCACTCTGCTTGAGATTTCATAATACAAAGCTGTTTAAAGACTTTAAGGAAAGCAGCAAAAGAAATGGCTGCCCAACAAAATAATCACAGGACTCATAGGCTGCTTTGCTTCATGCTAAATGATGCATCAGAGATCTGTCATTACTTTGATGCTATCTCATGCTACTTATACATGAATCGACTAGAAGGCATAAGCCCACCGTGCACAGCAGACTGAGACAGTTCAGAAGCAGCAGAGTGGACTTGTATGGTGCAAGATTACGGGAAAGTGCCATTTCTACACACTGTTCTCCTTGTCCCTATTTCTCAGGCACGACCAGGCTGCCCTTGCTAGTGAGCAGTGGGAAGCTCGCACACTTCCACCACAAGCCTGAGTCAGCGGCATTCAAAGGGAAGTGGTGTTTCCTCACTGCAGGGGAACATCTCTGTCCTTAAATAACACCCATTCAAGCTAATTCTGTACAATGTACAACTGAATTCTTCAATGAGAAGGATCCACTTTTCTATTGGTTAACTCTGATTACAAAAAAACCTCCCTCAAAGCAGACCTGGAGCCAGACCTGTCCCAGCCCATTCCTTGCCCCCGCCTACAATTTAAAGTCTTCTTTTTGCATTCTCAACTTAAAATGGCAAGAGCTATGATTTTACTAATCAGAGTTAAAATTGCAAACTGCTCAGAGAAAATATTTTTTTGTAGCCACTAATTGACAGCTTGTTTATTCGGCTTCCTCCTACTACTGTGTTCTAGAAATTCTTTGACTACACCACAAAGAGTTGTTAAACACCTCGTTTTCTACACTGGGTATGGGAACTAGCACATCCTGCAGAGGAACATGCACATCCAGCTTTTCTGTGAGGAATGGCAAGTCTCCCAAAAACCTCCTTTACTAAGACAACTCTTTGTCCTCTCTGAGAAAAAAACAGAATCTCTGTTACAACTTTATGAAGATGTTGACACAAAATGACATATCCCTCTATTGTTTCACAGAATATGCTGAGTTGGAAGGGACCCACAAGGATCATTGAATCCAACCCTTAGCCCTGCACAGGACCATCCCCAAAAGTCACACCATGTGCCTGAGAGTATCATCCTAACACTTCTTGAATTCTGTCAGGCCTGGTGCCGTGACCACATCCCTGGGGAGCCTGTTCCAGTGCCCAACCACACTCTGGTTGAAAAACCTCTTTCTAATATCCAGCCTAAATCTCCTTTGACACAACTTCAGGCCATTCCCTTGGGTCCTGTCACTGGTCACCACAGAGAAGAGATCAGTGCCTGCCTCATCTCTTCCCCTCATGAGGAAGTTGTAGACTGCAACGAGGTCTCCCCTCAGTCTCCTCTTCTCCAGGCTGAACAGACCAAGTGTCCTCAGCTGCTCCTCATACGGCTTCCCCTCAAGGCCCTCCACCATCTTCATTGCCAGTAAGTGGGAGAGTAATCCATCACCCCTGCACTGCAACATGCAAGTCCCCAAGACAGGAAAGAGTGTTTTCAGCAGGATAAGTTATGGGACCAAGGTGGCATCTACCACAGCTCTAGCCACTTTTCATCAGAAACAGACGGCACAGACACTTGCAGAGACCGGCAAAATGTCACACTATGCATTTTTGGTACACATAGCTGAGTGTAAATTTTCCCTGCTTTGTAAATAAACAGGTACATTATTTCCACATTCTTCTTCAAGGCAATAAAACACAGCACAAACAGCAAATTTACTTCCCAGCAGCTCCACTTTTTATCTCATTAAACATAACACATGCTACCAATACATGTTACTGAGTTTTTTTATAAAGAAAAACAATAAGAAAAGAAGCTGACATAGTAAGGCATATAGTTTATGGTTTAAGTATACAGTATCATTTCAGAAAATATTATATATCTTTCCCTAGTAAGTAAGGTGCATCACACCCCAAAGAAGATTGCACACAATGTTCTCTGAAGAACTAGTCTCATAAAACACGTCCATCAATTCTGAGGCTAAAAAAGTCACTCCTTAAAACATGAACAGTAAAAATCTAACAGAAGACTCCAAGGACAGCACTAGGAATTCTCTTTCGCCTATCAGTACCAAAAGGTATTTCATAGAGAATCCTTAATAAATGGACTAACTAATAGCATATAAGCTATTACATTCTTATAGCATATAGGAATTTAATTGAATAGAAAATGTAGAGCTGTCCAGTTTTCTTTGTAAAATCTTTATCTATAGCTACACCTGTGATTTGTTAGTAACTGTTGGGAGAGTTAGTATTTGAATTCTCTCACAAGGATTAGAAAGAAACACTTAATTTCATCTTTGTTTATGCAAATTACAAATAAAATTTCTAGTAAAACCAATCTGAATTTAACTAGTAACCTGCGGGGTAAGGTTACAATATTTGGCATTAGGCAAGCAGAGCCACATAATTTTGTTCCCCTGGGACTACGCCGGTTGTGGCTACCACTATGATGCATTAAACGCAAAGCAGATTAGAAATTAAACTAGAAAGAGCGAACATGTTCAAACCCAGCAAGAGGTAAATTTAAATCATTGTAACTATGAATACTGTTCATACACACTTTGTGCTGACATTGTTAACTTAAAATACCAAAATATTTCCTAACATTTTAAAATTAAATTGAAAAAGCAGTAGCTTTTAATGCAACAGTTAGACTCTTTCTTTCCCAGAAGATTAGTGTATTTAAGACAGCGGTAATAGTGTGCTAAATTCTTGCTTTTGAACAATAGCACAGTAATTATGGCTAAAAAAATCCTTTGAAACATGTCATTGCTTGAGCACAAATGCCCAAGGCAATCCTAAACCAACACAGCTTCATTCTGATCCGATTTTCTTAAACTGTACATTATAGCCTTACGTATTTTAATTCATGTTGGAACAAAGCCATTCAACACTGCAACTTTGCATTCTTCCTTGAGCAGATGATGAGACAAACACATGAGCCTGGGGACAGGGTGTGTAAACGAGTCACAAAAGGTATATGCTTAATTAAAGAGCACTGCTGTCACTTTTTCCAGATAAAATTCATATAGTCCTCATCTGAGTCAAGTATGAATCAGGATCCCTATGCCAATGTCAGGAAACACATGGTGCTCAGCACAGAGCAGCTGAAAGAGCCAAATTGAACTACTTCTGATGAAGCTCATTTGAGCTGACTTGTGACAAGCACATCAAGAGAGGAGGCCAAGGAAACAATAGTGATTTCCTCAAGACCGGGCTTTGCAACCTGTGTACACCAATGTCTTACTTGTTTATGTTGCTGCCTTCCTTCAGGCGTTCTCCTGCAGCTCCTGTTTTGGACACTCGCTCGCTCCCAGCCAAATCCACCAGGCTGACCTTGCTGACCTTCTCTCCAGAATTCTGCGCAAATGGGACATGGGAGAACAACAGCTAAGAAACGCTGGTACAAAGCACTAACACTGGCACCATAAAACACTGTTCTTTATAATAAAGTGGATTAAAGTATCAAGTTCAACATATGAGAGGAGAAGGAATTGTCAGAGTTTTTAATAGCTCTTTAAAAGTCACCCGTATATTTTATAATAAAGGCCTGAGGCACTAAGGAACCAGAATCAGCTGTGTGGTAACATCAGTAACCATCCTGGCAGAATAGAAAATTAAAACACACCAACTCCAGCAACATGTAGGACCTAGGAAGGTTTCACGGTGGCAATACAATCTTAAAAAGGGAACCAAACATTTGCTTTATCTGGTGTGCTTCCTCATTCTTCCAGGGCTCTCTAGATCTTGATTACTGGGCCCCATGGCATCAAGCACAAGGTCAAAGCACAGCTGAACAGATAATGTATGTGAAAAAGAAAGTAAAAAGAAGAATCCAACACAACTTCATAAATTAATCAACAGAAATACATACACCAGACTGCAGGTCATAAAGTGTCTGAGTCACTATAATATTGAATACAGCATGAGAGCGGCTGCTTTCTTCATTCATGTTGGTTGCAGCAACTGTTCGTGATTTGTTTCCCTCTGACATCAGTGACTCAATATCCTAGAGCAAAAAGAGTAAAAAGTGATGCTAGGATAAAAGCAAGTATTGTGCTTGCTGAACAAAATTCACATCTAGATGGAAGGGTGTGTACATGAGAGAGGAAGAAGGGAAGGTAGGAGCAATTGAGAAAAGCCTTTGCACATTTTAAGATCTACTTGAGGTGTACAGAGGGCATGTAAGTCCATAGAACAATGTTAAATCATATCTCTCTTTTAAATACTGCACTTAAAAGCCCAGCAACTACAGTCCATGCACCTTCTCCTTATCTGCTGCTGAAATAGGCTGGTAACATCCACATTACAATTCATCTTGTTTAAGGGCAGTAATCAAGCCAACACAGATCTACTTACAGAAGTGAACACAGGGCATCTCTTTACTGAACTAATACTATCTTCACTTAATTGGCTCAAGTTACCTCGCTTGAGCCTGTACCTTCTAACACATGTAAAACAAAGATGACTATGCCAAGTCTTCTATACGTGCTTGCTGAGTCTTCCAAAACAGTTTCAGAAGTCATCAGCCAAAAACTAAGTATGAACAATATTTACTAGAATTTGAACAAAAAAAGTGTGCTTTCAAAGTAAGCAATTCACTATAAAAGCTGCAAAAGCAGTTTTTGTAACAGTTTTAATACACACAGATGCTTCAGAAAAATAAAAAACCCCATAAAAAAGCAAAATGGTTCCCACGTAATACCACACAAAGAATGAACGTTTTTTTAAAAACATTTCCAAATCAGATTTCCAAAGTGCACTGCCCTAATTATTTCCATTGTGGTTGTAGTAATTGATTGGCTTCTACAATACTGATTTATTTGAATATGTTTTGGTAAATCACATGGGCTCAGATGTTGTTGCGATTTAAGTTATGAATTACGTATATACACAACTATATAAAATAGAAGGTAGTTTTCAACAACAAAATCAAAGAAATTCATACTGGAAGACTAATATTCTTATTTTAGAAGCCTCATATTCCCTGTGTCAAGCAAACATTGTGTTTGTGGCATATACCATGTGCATTGAAAACTGCAAAATAATAAGATACCACTATTATATTTTTAACTTACATAAAGGCAAAACCAGTGCTTCTACATGAAATAAATACTCCTGAAGCATTACAGAAGACCTATGCAGTTGTCAGAGACCATAATCACTCAAGAACCAAAATATCTGGATAGACACCTCCTATAAGATTCTTCTTCCTTGTGTACATAGGTGTTATTTATAAACTTGTTAGGCATTTAGGTTTACCTCAAAGTTTGTCACAGCCAACTGAGAGAGGCCATCAACATATGGTCCCAAGACTTTGTGCTCTCGAACCTTGAGAGACTGCCGACTCCTATGGAATAAAGTAGACTTTAGGTACAATCTACTAATTACCACAGATATCCATAAATTTTCATATGAAATAGGTATCTTTTATATAGAGGAAGTCAATTTATGTCCTTTTTATTGTGACAGGAAGAAGAAAGTATTCCAGAATTTGTAACTCAAAGGAACCATGAAGATTCAAAGCAATCTAACCAGCTTTAATCTATATACGTGAATTATTTTTAATGCATCCTTTCACCCTGGTATTTGTGGCTGTAAAAAAACCTGAAATGCCTTATTTGGCAGAAAGAACTCTGAGAAAAGAAAGAAAACTAAAAATCCTCCCTTCAGCAATTTGCTAAAGCTTCAATTCGTCTTGCGTTTTCTACACTTTATTGACACATATCAAGTAAGTCTCAAATCTACCTTTTTAACCAACTTGCATACCTTTTCATCTTCTGCAATTATGTTCAAGAATCCAAATCTATACCACATATATCAATGCTCAGATGAAAAAATCCTATCAAACTACCTCATATATAGAAACCTCCAAGTCAGAGAGCCTAACCAGTACTTCTCTGTAGACAAAACAGAAGAAAGAATGCCTGAGTATATTCCTCTACATTCAAAGAGTTCAACAACTAAACCAGGAGAACCAAGTTATAAATAAGCTTCAAATTCCTTATAATTAATGAAAATTATTACCCGAATACTGTTTGGATCATGTGGCAGAAATACCACAGAATTTACTCATATGCAGTTTTGCTGGTGGTAAACTACCTCATACAGTAGTTGTTTGCATCATTAGGATGGTATCCTAATGTTCGAACTGATCCACAAGAGTATATAGAAGCTTCACATGAATATTCTCTTCTTTCTGGTGTTTAGTATCTAATCCTTTCTAGAGAAATCATATAAACACTCAGTCTCAAAAAACCTTCTCAGGGACTTGCAAAACTGATTTCTATTTTTATAGTTTTAGATAAAAATATGGAATGTTGTGGGGGAGAGTAAAGCTACTCACCCTTTTGGGTCAAGCAGATCTCTGACTTTTTCATTGTAGATTTCCATATAGGACACTTCTACTTTAAAAGTATGAGATTCATTTTCTTCCACAGAGATTCTCTGAAATAAAGCACAACAGAGCCGTGGGATCAGACCCAGCTGCTCTGCATTGCCCATCATTGAAAAGGATTTTCCTGAACCTAAAGGAAAAAAAAGGAAAAGAAAATGCTTTGAGTGTAATTTCTGAATTACCCATTCGTTCAAGAGCACCTTTTAATTCTCTTTTTATTCCTCCAGAAGCACATATCAGAACAACATGACATGCTATTCCAGACAGATAGCTTGCAAGCAAACAAAAAGAGAAATTATCTTAAAGGTTTCTTTCAGCAGGAACATTTCTGGGGACCCTTTGGAACACACTTGAACACAAAAGACTGAATGAGCCTTCAGTAGGAACTACTGCTTTCAGGCTTTGAAAGTGGCCCCAACAGGTAGCAACTAGGATCATACTGTAAGGGCTGCTTTTAAGAACTTTACATTGTCACTGGCTGGACCAAATGCTTGATATGTAATACTATAATATTTCAAAGAACAATTTTGAAATGTTTTCTATCTTAATACTTATGTTCTGTTTTTCTCATTTCCCATATGTACAAAGTGTTGTTCCCCTTTAGCACAGGACACTCACCTGTCTGTCCATAGGCAAAAATGCAAGCATTATATCCCTGAAAGGCCTTTTCAAGAATTCCTTCTCCAAGGCACTTGAACACCACTTCTTGACCTAGAAAATAATTGGGTTTTTTTTATTTTAAACTGAATAACATACTAAAATTGACTGAAAACATGAATAAAAAAAGGTTTACACATAACTTTTTTCTACTGAGAGCACTGATGAATGAACAAGTGATTTCACATAGAACTGAGTGACAAATTCCAAACTGCTGCCAGAACATAGTGTAACAGCTTCCCATGTTTAAATATATTGCTGATTATCTTGTGAAGGGAGAAGTTGTTCGAAAGGTGTCATATAAGTTGAAAGCTTAGAAAATAACATAGATGTCTAAATTTTTTCTTTTTAAGTGTCATTTTTGCAAGTAATATGCATCTATGCCCCAGTGAGTGCTGTAACAGAATTGCAGTGAAACCCATTAGTGAACTGGGACATTAGAGGCACAACAGATATCTTGCTAGTAATATTAGCAGTTGTTCTCTTGGGAGCTGGCCTCAAGTTTCACCATAAGCTGCCACGATTCGCCCTGTGGCAAGGTGATAGTGGAACCAAGATAAAAGCATTCCAGTGCCAGGAGGATTTCAGATAGTGGTTGGTTTGGGTTGTTTTGTTTGGGGTTTGGGTTTTGTTTGTTTTTGTTGGTTTTGTTTTTTTTTTTAATAGGACAACCCAGAGTTTGCACACCACAAAGAGGGTCAATGGGTTGTCTGCTTTGAGTTCTGATCAAAGCATTACACCAGCTGTGTGTACACCCAAAACAAGCAGAGCTGAGCTAAGAACAGTATTTGTTCACCTTCTGGTGTTTGGGTTTAAACTTGCATTCACTGCTGGTGACTTTCAGAACAGCTATGATCAGCTACATCCCTCTTTTTGGTATGGGAGTTTCAACACTTGTCATTTACAAGTAATTCTGTTTCCTAGTGGATGCAACAGCGACTTCTGTAGTTCTCAAAATGGAATATACTGGCATAAAAAAATAATCTAGCTATACAGTTATACATTTCATGAGAATATCCACACTCCATGATCCTCAAGTAATTGGTAGTCCAGAAAATTCCTGCAGAACAACCTCCAGAATGACTGCGTAATATTTTAGAGCTGTGCAAATAGGACAAAAAAAGTACATTACTTTTATTTTCCTTTAACTATACCTAATTTCTGTTGTAATGAAAAGAGGAGTGCAGCAGTGCACTATCAAGTGGTCTTTGTGTATCTTTCCAGTTGAATTTCTAAAATTCCAAAGTGTCACTGCTCTTGGATTAACACAGTTAATCCTGCTGAATACAGGAATTAAAAACAGAGGAGAATCTGCAATACTCTGGAATAACTCCATTTCCTTCCCCATGTACATTCACTTTTCATTCAAGTACGAATCATTTGGTCATTTTATAATAGCTATGTTGAGAGAGGACTGTTCAATAACCTGGAAATAGCTACAAAGAATGTTAAACTACTGATGAATGAAGAAAATATATCAGCAAAAGACTTTATTAAGAATGTACAATACAGAAAATTTGCTTTCCAACCTGCTCCGGAGGGGCCCATTTTGTAGTTACCAAGCATCAAAGAGGCCACGTACTATCTTGCTGAGCAAGAACACAAAATCAAGCAAAGACTGAAGCTGAGTATAATTATTATGAGAAAAGAAAATAGGGTATATATTACACAATGCTTGTGAGTGGAGCATAAAACTATTTGCCAGAAGAGGACAAAACTTCTATTGCCCACTGATAAGCGGTAAACCAGTAACCTTCTGCACACTTCATAAGGAAAAAAAAAACAGATAACAAAATGTTATAAAACTGTACATGCTCGTAATAAGCATAAGCTACAGAACTCCTTAGTGGGGAAGGAACACAGTTTCAATCTCATAGGCAAACCTGGATTTATTTTTCAGAAGAAATTTAATTTTCAAACTGTCAACACAAATTGAAAGTCAATTAGACACTGATATATAATTTTAAATTGATATTTTTATTACATATTTTAAGAACTCAGCAATAGCAACACAGACAAATGAGTCATTAAAGAGTGTTGTTTATAGTAACCAGTTGAATTATCATGGAATAAAATAAGATTTGGTTTTAAGTGCACTCACACAAAAGAACAGAAAATGCTAAAGTTCGATTATGGATATTTTGTTAATTTGCTAATGCAGTGTACTGTTAAGGGCAACAGTTTATCATCCATGAGATTTTGATATTTTTCATTACAAAACCTCACTGTTTCCCCCATGAACTTTATTAGTGGTTTTGCCAACTGATTATGAAATCTGTAATATACAGAATTATGTCCATGTGCACTTACTGTCAAAAGAAATAATGCAGATCCATTGTCTACATTGCTGCAATTTTGTGTTGTTAAATAAACCTATACTGACTGCAATGCATACTTTTGCTTATTTACAGGACTCTTTTTCCATAGATGCCTAGTGTTTAAAAAGGTTAGTAGAGGATTTAACTGGATTCTGACTTAATTTACAGCAAAAGGGAAAAATATAGAAAAAAATAATTAGTTAACAGAAGGATTTCCCCTACACCAACCCTTATTGTCTTTGAAACGGGGATTCCCAATCTTCCAGCTGGCTAAGACCGTATAGCCTCTTACAGAGGGAACTAAAGTCCAGAAACATCCATCCCCTCTCCCATCTTTCACTCCGAACACCGGTAAGCCTCAGGTGACTGACAGACGTGCAGTCAGTCAGGCTGGGGAAAGCACACCCAAGGTTGTCAGGGATCTCTCATGAGGGTAGAACCTTAGAGTTCTTTAAGCTAATTGCCAGGTTTGCTTCCTTTTAAATACAGCAGCTGAAAGAGCTGAAAGCATACATATTTCTTATACAATTAAAACTTAGCTCGAAGCCGAGTGTTTGGCCTTTCAGGACAATGCAGCCTGCAGAAACAGAGCTGAGATGTCATGCCTAACGTGATGCAGGTTAGGAACTTTATGAAAAATCCACGGGCAAGTTGATACAGTGTGGGGTCCTTGGAATGGGCCTGCCTGAGTGCTACAGTAGTTATTTATGCCATCTCTTGAATCCTTCCCAAACTGAAGGGTTTCTTTTCTTCCTTTTAAAAATCCACTTCATCACAGACTTCAATAGCCTCTTACTGTTGTCCAGGCTTGTAAAAGGAATCCTTTGTTCTCATTGCTGAGAATTTCTCAATATCCTCCTCTTAACCAAAATGCCGAGCAGTTATTTGTCTCTGTGAGCTTCTCAAGGCAAGCAGGTGTGTCCTTTATATATGAACTGACTCTTCACCCATTTAAGTCAAGAACAAATGGTAATAAGCTATTTTGCTTACTCTAAAAACACTTCTACTATAGTCTTATACACAAAGCTCATCCCTCTTGCAGATCAAGGCAAATTCATTCTGTCCTTTAACCAATTCCCCTCCCTCCTCAAAACCTATTTCATTGACTTCTTTCTCACCTCCTTCCAATAAGAGGTCCATATTCTCACCAAATACCCAATTATGTCTTTCAGAATTAAATCATCAGAAAAAAGGTGCAGAAGCTAGTACATGATGATCAGCACAAACCCAGAGGTTTGTAACCATTCCTTGCTTGGAACGACAGCCCCAAACTGTTCAGAAACATACAGCATCAGTATTCCAAATAATCCTCCCTCTACCTGTTACCGGGTTGGATTAAAAAAATACAAAACAACAAAGAAACAACAATAAAAACCAAAATCAAACAAAAACAACCCCCTAAAAAACCAAAGCACTTTAACATAGGTTACAGACACTTAGTTTTCAGGCTTAAGAGCAATTCAGACAGAGTTATGAAATTCAAAGGGGGCTCTACCAGTTGGCATTGGGGCTGGTGCTGTTTAAGATCTTTAAGATCTGGCAACACGGACAGTGGGACTGAGTGTACCCTCAGCAAATTTGCTGATGACACTGAGCCATGTGGTGTGTTAGACACCCTGGAGGGAAGGGATGCCATCCAGAGGAACCTATACAGGCTTGAGAGGTGGGCCCCTGGACACCTCATGAATTTCAACTAAGCCAAGTGCAAGATCCTGCACCTGGGTCAAGGCAATCCCAAGCACAAATACAGGCTGGAAACTGGGGTAATTCAGCCTGGAAAAGAAAAGGATGATCCAGGGAGATCTTATAGCCTTCCAGTACTTGAAGGGGGGCCCACGTAAAAGCTGGAGAGGGACTTTTTACAGGTGCATGTAGTGAGAGGTCAAGGGGTAATGGCTTTACACTGAAAGCTTAGATGGAATATTAGGAAGAAATTTTTTACTGTGAGGGTGGTGAAACACTGGCAAAGGTGGCCCAGAGAAGCTGTGGATGCCCCATCCCTGGAAGTGTTCCAGGCCAGGTTAGATGGGGCTCTGAGCAACCTGGTCTAATGGAACATGCCCCTGTTGAAGGCAGAGGGGTTGAAACAAGATGGTCTTTAAGGTCACATCAATCCAAACCATTTTGTGATTCTATGAACTTGCAATCTCTAACACAGGATATCAAGTTGTTAAAGGGCCCCTATCTCCTGCAGTATCTGAAATCAGAGTACCACTTCCACAAAGGTCTTGTAGAGAGCTTACTCCTATATTCTGTGCTCCAGACTCCCTG
Source organism: Lophotriccus pileatus (assembly GCA_035583135.1). NCBI lineage: Eukaryota > Metazoa > Chordata > Aves > Passeriformes > Tyrannidae > Lophotriccus > Lophotriccus pileatus. The sequence goes on along the minus strand of JAWWES010000081.1, from coordinate 60,967,126 downwards.
CTGTCTTTATCAGATAGTCCTGCAAGGATACCTGCAAAGGTGCCTTCTGGCCGCTTTTCATCATATGAAGGTTGCCTTCACTATTTCCATCAGAGATATTGTTGGATCATTTTAGAATTTTATAACCCAGTTTCCACCTAAGTGGAAAAAAAATTGCTAAAAAAGCAAATCTGCTACCAACGGCAACAATTCCTGTGTTTTCAAGTGCTAGAAAGATAAGGTAAGTACTTTCAAACTTGTACTTCCTGAACATGAGTACAGGAAGAAAATTAGTACGAACAAAATAAGCCTTATGGTCAGCCAAAGGTGCTGAAGACATCTTACAGAATAAGTTTAGGGTAAAAGAAAGAGATGGTTAATCCCATCTCAGGGTTAGCCTAGCTTCCCCACAGCCTGAGACTTGTTACCGATTACCCATGTAATTAAGTTTATCCCAACAAGAATCTCGCTCTTGAGCAAGATATTAATTATTAATATTAAAAATATCAGTAAGTGCTGGTAGTACTACAAAGTCAAAAATAAACCCAGCCTAATCACGTGTGATAGTTTTATGGATCCTGCAACAAATGTGCATTTCCAGGAGCAGACAAACTTTGTAGCATTTAAAAAAAAAACAAACCAAACCAAACCAAAAAACAACATGGAAGAGTTAGCTACATAAGTCATAAGTCAACACAGGACTCAGGCATATGTTGTGTGTGGTGCATTTTGTGTGTTTTCTGATGTCACATGTGTCAATCCTTAATACAATATGATATACACAACAATATAGGTTTTCAACATAATGCAAGACGAACATGCTTTTGTTTTGCACACAGAGCAATGACGGATAGGGTAGCCTAGTACTTGAGAATCTCTTGTTAACATTTTCCACTTATTTCTGTGAGACAGGTAAAAGTGTTTTTCAAGTAATTAAATTTGTTGCACATACCTTTTTTTATTTTAAGGCTTTTACTTAAGCCTGAAGCTCATGCAACTTATATTTCTAAGCACTCTGGACTTAACTTTCAAGCTTTATACATATTTCTTTTTAATTGTGCAACTAATCCCTGCTCTTGTCAATGACATTAAACTTACACATCCACAGAGAGTTACTCTGGGCAGGGAATGTTTAATGCACTTCTGTAGTCCAGCATCCAAGAGGTTACAGTTTAGCTCAAAAACTCAGGTGGTCAGATGGCTTGTTTGGAGTCTTTAAGGTTTTTAATTCCGTTACAGTCTTTAGTATAATCTCTGGGCATAGACAATGCGTATATTTGCAAGGCATTTAGGACAATGGGGGTTTGTTCCACAAAGCAAAGAAACCATCAGAAACCCCAAACAAAACCAGTTATCATAAATTATTTTTTTTGTTTGTAAAAATGCACAGTAATTTAATCCAAGCTGGGAAACAGACTTGGGCAGCCTTAATATTACTAATATATAGAAAAACAGAAATATTGTCATTTCAGCATTTGGTTTGTATTGTACCACTGAAGTACAGGATAACATCAGTTCATGCACAAGCAGGTGAGCAAGCCAAAATCCAGTAACTTAGGTCTGAAACACTTTGGTGGGGTTTTTTAATTACTTTTATTTTGATATTGTGCCAAATTCATTATGTTCTAGAACATGAGCCCTGGAAGTCACAAGTTAACTTCAAGACCATACAACAACAATGACAAAAAAAAAAATCAGTGAAAGCATTGTTTGTTGTATGCAAGTCTTTTAACTCACATTCTTAGCATATTTCTGAAGAGGGAAAAAAACCCCACCAATAGCAAAGCCTCACTGCCAAGAAAACAAAAACAACCCAGCAAAACAACAAAAAACCCCAGACCCAATAAGAAAAAGAACTGTTTTTGTTTTCTTTTTTTTTCCACACAGGAACATTAACTGGAATTGGCAAAAAAGCACCTCATAACTTTTTGGACAGTAAGAAAACTGGAAGAGATGTGAGCAACAGCTTTTCAGAGACCATCCCAATAAGAGGTTGGTCTATATACAGATAATAAAACTTCATATAAGAAATGTAGTGGAATCCACTATCAAGTGCAATTCTTAAGATTTGGGATTTCACAGCAGAGGCTACAGCAGTCAGAGATATATTTTAACACATGTATATGACCGTTCATTTATGAGACCTCTGATGTCAAACTTTGAGGTAATTAACCCTACCAACCTTCAAGATCTTATGGGCCACATAACTTCATAATATAAATATCTAAGCTGAATGCTAGGTTTTTTTTTACTTTCCATGGACCACAGTTTTGAGATTGCAGTGTTCAGAGCTCTCTCCACCAAAAAAAGTCCTCTTATAAGATATGAATATGCTAATATACAAATCCAGTTATGAGAAAACTACAATCTTGCATGGATTATCCAGCTTTCAGAAGGAAGAAGTCACAAAGCTGATTGTTTAAAACACACTAGGGATGAACAATCAGACTATGAATGATTTAAAAGACCTGAAATAACCACACTGTCTGAGAAGAACACGATTTATTCCCCTCTCACACACAGAGACACAGAGCACTGAAAACACATAGGTTCATCACTAGCACCAATCAGAAGAAATTTCTGATTGCAGAAATGAAATTTTAAGTAGCAGAAACAATCATCACAAAAGGCTTTTCCAGGTGATAAAAAACCAACACTATAGCTTAGATGTAAAAGCATCCCTCCTGAACAGTGTAGCGGGTACTTTAAAATTTGCATTCCTTCTCATCTGAGGGACTTGCAGAAGTCAACTGAGCATCACAGTGCAGAAAAAAACCCCAAACCAACTCCACAATGCAAAAAGAAAATCCCCAAACTGACTTCACAGTGCAAAAAAACAACGAAACCAACTCTACAAAACAAAGGCCCAAACTCTCACATGTTCTCAATTTATTTTCACTGTCCAATATATAGAAAATAGTTTACCTGCATATTTTGTGGTGTTTGATTCATCCATGGACCAGAAGCAGTGATCAAAGGCAAACACCTGCAGAAGCACATAAAAAGAGAAATTAGGATCCTCTGGCTACAAGACATTTCTTTTAAAGCAGGACATATGTGTGACGGTGTAATTAGGCTCTACTATTTCTGTAGATCCTAAATCAGAACAGTTAAAAGGCTTCATCAGCAGGAATACTTCTATGAAATCTTGAGAATTGCAAACCTGAATACTTCTTTTCTATCTGTATACTACTATGCAAAATACTCCTTACTCTATCCTTTAATGCAGTTTCAAAACACAGCCAAAACCTAATAACTAACTCCACTTTTCTCCAGGCACTAACACTAACAAACATTTCCACCAACAGTAATGAAACAGCACCACAAGGACTCAATATAAAGAATTTGGTGAGATGACTATTTGGCAGACATCAACACAATATGCACAAAAGTTTTACCATGGGATGGACTTCTAATACTCAGTGAAGATCATTATTACTTACTTAAGGAGCAAATAGACAGTATTAGATTACCTGCCTAAACTATTAGTACAGTACTGCATCTCAGCAGAGGAAGCTCAGAAACTACAAATAGAAAATGTAGCTCTATTAGAGAGACAAGCTATCAGAGCCTGCTCTAATAAAAAGATCACTTAAAATCACTTCAGTAACGAGTTCCAGCTAGGCAGAAATTGAATGAGGTTCAATATTGTGCTCACAGGGCTTGCAGACCTGGAACAGTGTCCTGTAAAACCACTTAACACATTGGGACTTGATCCAAGTTCCTTTTTTCTGCATATTTGGGAACATCATGGTGTAGACATTTGCCATTGTTTTTTTACAGCTTTATATGGCCACAAATACACCTAAGCTGCAGTGTGTTCTCCACATTTTGCCGTGATAAACTGACTGTGGATGAGTTAACAATATAGATTCTGGTTTAGCTTTCAGCTTTGGGAGCATAAAAGGTGGGGAAAATCTCAAACCACCTTTTTAATAAAACTTTGCCTGGGTCAAGATTTTCTTTGCCTGGTCTTCCAACAGCTGATCTCCTTAGTAAGACAAACCATACATGTCAATAGCCACAGGCTCTGTTAGCAGAAACACCCAAATTCCTTAGAGAGAAGTCCTGAGGTGAGGAAGAAGGAGGATCATTTTCTTTTGGCTTTTGGGGATCAAGAACATCTTGAACTCCCTGCTATTCAAAGTTACTATGCAATCTAATCTACAAATAAGTTGTAATCTAATCTAAGACATCTTCCCAAGTATCTACTGCTGCAAATATTCCAGAAGGATAAAACCAGGTTAGCACAGTAATCTCACCTCCTTCCCTTTCCTCCAGTTTAATGAAAAACACATCAAATGGCCTGAGAGAAGACTCAATACTGAGACAACACCTAGTCCAAGAGAGTGAAATGAGTTCTGGAATTCCCTTCTGAAGAGAAAACAAACAAGCCCATAATAATAATCTAAAGGGAGGCCTGAGTCATTACTGCAGCACAAATAGAAAGAGACAGCTTCATGAGTCAGGATGTTCCCTGATGTGACTGAGTCAGAGATGAAATTTGGCCATTGAACCACAAGTGAAACACAGCAGTTACTTCACCTTGTCTTCAGGCATTTGCGTAAGCAGGGGGCACTTTAAATTACTTTGTGCATTTGATCATCATACTTCAAATCTAAGCATAAAAACCTGCCATCAGTAAGAACCCTCTAACCCTTTTCCTAACTTCTGTAGTCCAAGAACCACTGTTTCTCTTCTCATATTCTATGGAAGTTTTCCTCACAGGACTTAGTAACAATTCCTGATCTCTCCGATGATCATGGCAAGCAGTTCAATTACAAAAAAAACCCCTATTGTAAGGATCCAAATCTACCAGATGCCAATTCTTCCCCCTTAGAACTAAGCATTATCTGCAGTGGATCACACAGATCAGTTAAAAAGGTTACCCAGCTACACATGCTCATGTATAATGACTTAAATGTCAATACAGCAGTACTGTAGGCCAATTTAATCTATTGTCCTATGCATTTTCCCCTTCGTTAACATGGAAAATCACGTCAGGATCATTCAGTGACTTCTAATTTAAACACTCATTTTGCAAAGAGACTCTTAAAACTAAAATATGTGCTTAAGAGTTTCTCATAGAAAAGCAGTTTTTACTGGGATTTTTTAAAAGAGATAAAAATTGGTCAGACTGATTTTTAAAAGGTCAAAAATGATTATGCAATAGGAAGATTAAAATTCTGCCTCAAGATAAAACAAATGTAAATATAGCATTTTAGTATGTTTTCATAACAAACATAAAAAGCCAGGGCATGGACTTAGTCTATTTATAAAATCTGCTTTGGAAAATTGCCAAATCCTTCTAACAGAAGTAACAAGATGGCTTTTTTTTTTTTTTTCTTTTAAAGAGTCAGGCAAAAAGGCAGAAACTGCTAGGGCATGCACTATCTGCAAAACATGTAGAGCAGCTGCAGCAAAACTCCCCTCTCCATTAAAGCTGGCAGAGGAACACTTAAAAATTACTTTGATTGGTGATGACAAAACAGCTACCTTGAACATTCCCAGCGATCATACTTTAAGGAAGTACCCAACCAAAACAATTTTCTGGACAACTCAGACCTTTGGGAAAACAGATTGCAAACACAAGAATTAGCAGGGTAAGAAATAAGGCATACAAGAGCAAGGTCCTTGGTCCCAGTCAGCAAGGCTCTTCCACACATACATGAGGAAGGCATTTTATAGGAAATAACTGTAGGACAGTGCCCTATCTGAAGAGTGACCCCTCTACAGAAAAGATAATCAAAAAGATAACTATTTTATATTTTTCTAACCACCAGTGCAGGAATGGCAGGACATGCAATCCCAAGATGAGCATACAAGCATACTCGGGGTCAAGACACAGAACCCATGCTATGAAGAAAAAAATCTTTTAAGTCTTTTCTAATGTTCTCCCTTCCTTCTCCCATCTTCATTGATTATTCTTTATTGAAAACAGAAATGGTGATTACTTTTTCTTCCGACGGAAGTGTAAAGAATAATTATTAATTTTTCTTACTAATTTTTTCCTTGAAGAAGGTATTAAATCCCCTGCCAACCTGACTATCAAAGCTATGAGAAGTTCTGTTAATGTTCACGTCTCAGACTCAACAGCCAATACTCAAACTGGGCATTACTGGGCATTGAAAATTACTTTTTAGCAAAGATCTTTACCAGCTTATATCAAAACCGTATCAACCAACTATATCAAAACTACTATTGAAAAGCATTTGAACAGAGATATCTGTGACACAAAGAGAACCTTTAAATTTCAAGCACCTCATATGAACTCGTTTTTAACTACATTTTGGAAAATCTATTCCATTTAGGTGCTTAATATTAAAAGAAAAATAAAAGGCAAATATTTTTTGTATGAAATTGGAAGTTTAAAATTGCTACCTTTATTTCCACTAAGATTTCATGAGCTTTCAGTTATAGGCTAGACAGAGTCTGGGGTTTGAATTTAGCAATGCACTATCCAGATTGAACATTACCCCTAACGTATTGTCTATGCAGCTATAAAATATTGGAAATGTATGGCAAATGTTTAATAGCCATTGCCATCTGACCAATAGATGGCCAATTAATCACATTCTGCTTTCATTGAGAAGCAGTCAATCTGACTTGTTGGGTGACTTATGGGACTACCAGGTTCCTAAAAAGAAAAGGAAGGGAAAGAAAACTGAGGAAGTGAAATTTTCATTCATGAGGCAGCTGTTCCTACAGCCCTATTACAACTGTTAATGCAGATAAGTAGTAAAGGAGATCCATAAGGAAACAGCAAACAGAGTCTACACCAGTAAGCTTAATGTAAATGGATGCCATTAAAGAACTGATATAAAAAAAAGTAATGTTGGTTACTATATGACAAACATAAGACCTACAACAGGGCTGAAGAACTATGGAAAGAAGATCTGAAGGTGGCATAGGGCACAGCTCACAGATCTCAGCTCAGAACAACCATTTTACCTTTGTCACAAAATTACATTTAAATGCGATGTTTGTAGAAGTAAAAAATACCGTAATATCCTTATAAATAAATATTCTTATCACAGCTTCTGAGCTACCAAATTGAATTCATCCATGGCTGATGATAAGCTAGTTCATTAAAGACAAAGAGAATTCCAATATTTCTAAAATTTTATTTTAAAAAATCCTACTTTCAAGATCAACTACTTGCAGTACCCTAAAACCTGTATAAAATCAAGTAACATCCAAATCTCCTATCACACCCTCACAAACTCAACAAACCCTATTTTCCACTGATGGCATGAACCTTATTATGTCTCAAACTGAAAAACACTTCACATAACATCAGAAGTTTCAGCATTATAGCTTGGGGATATTAATGACCATCCAACTATACCTAACAATAATGTGACATTTACGCACAAGCGTGCAGCTGTTCTGGTTTTGTCAAAGAAATACAAGGCCATAATTGAGCTTTTACGTAAATGTTGAGAATAACTTTATCTTCTTATAATAGAACACAAATGATGTACTGCAGAAAATGAAGGTTCTTGTAAAAACACTATTTTTTTGGTGAGTCTTTTCCTTTAAAAATAAAGGTTTAACAGTTATCAAACTCTCTTGTGTTAAATATATCAATTGGCATTGACAGAAGAACTGTATGAATGCCCTAATATAGGTACACAACAACTTTTCTCCTGCCCTTCCTCTGCACTACAAAAAAACCTTTTCTAGGTGAATTCTAGTGTACCTTGGCAATTTTTACACTAATTATTAATTTCTCACTATCATCCAGTACAAACAAAAATGGTTTGCTTCTCACTGGATGCATTTTGTCACCTTTTAAGAACAGTAATTTAACTTTTAAGCAGCATTGCGTGCAATTAAGTGTTTTACACACAATATTTACTTACTTTTTAAAATATTTTTATGAATGACTTAAAATTATGGCTCTTCCTGGTCACAGCTTTAACAAGTCATGTGCCATGCCTGAATGTCAGTTGGATTCAAATATATTCTTCTGAGATTACAAAGTCTTTAAACTTGGAATTATGAGGAACAGATTAATTTTTTTAAATATCAAAGATGTATTGACCTATACTACAGCAATATGGCCAACTCTTCTGCATTGCTCAACATTTTCAAGCAGATACAAATGTAAAAAGAGACAAAATACTTACCTTAGGTGGTTTTCTAGATGATTGGCAAGAAAAGCAGCAACGATGACAAGAAGCATGAATATACCATTCACATAAAGAGAAGGGTGCAAAAAAAGAGAAAAGAAACAAAGTCAGTGAATGTCATCACTATAATCTGAACTTTTTTTAATCCACAATGAATTTAAGAATAATCAGAAGATATTTAAATGACATACGACAGATTTTTAACCAGTAAGTACTTAATTACTAATTCAGTCCCACATTAAAAATAAAGGAAAATGTCAGATTCCTTATAGACATAAAAATCAAACAGAATTGAGTTCCAGAAAGAAGACAAGAACCTGTTTCATCATGGAAGTCAACACACAGCCCATCTTTGTTGGCAAGTAAACTGAGCCTGCAGACTGGCAGACCAAGGTGCCAGGGTGAAGCCCCACTGACTTCAACAGTGCTACACATGCATGACCAAGGTAAGAGACAAACACATGTTTATCGTGGAGATTATAGAGGTGTGAAAAAAATAAACCTGTGTTCTCCCTGGCCACAGAAAGCCTACACAGAGCATAAGAAACCAATGTAAAAACACCATTACCTTTCACACATAACTCCAATGAGTGTTGTCAGAAATAAAACAGGGACTACAAACCCCCAGTCTAAAGACACCAGCTCAGAGTACCTCAACTTGTCCTTAAATGCATTTATGCTTATGCTGGCAGCCATATGGTCACACTGTAAATTAAATCAGTTTGAGGATTTTTTGGTGTGATTGGTTTCAAGTGAGATCACTGCCCTGTTTCACTGTGCAGCCCTGTGCTCACTAATGGCAATGTAAGAGATGAGAACATACAGTGCAGAATTAGACTGACAAGGCATTCATCAAAACCACAACCTGAGGCATATGTTTAAATTATATATTGAAATAAGCCTGAAATGATACACAGAAGAAATTTCCAGTTGCTCTTCACATCAAGGGCGAAAAAGGCATGGATGAAAGAAGGAAAAATAATATGGATGAAGACAAAAAACACAACCAGAAAGGTCTACACCTTTGTCTACAGACAAACAACACAAGCAGAGACCACTGTAAGGTTTAGCAGATAAGGGTATGGATGAAAGGTACAGCAACAGACACACTACACAAAATTCAAAGATATCAGGAGGCTACACTCTCAGTGCCGAAACACGTGGGACCAAGCCATGCTTTCATTTGCCAGACTATGCATACCAACTGCACCAAGTTGGGAGGCGGAGGTGGGGGGAAGACAGAAAACACTTTGAGCAGTTTTCTCAGCAACCCACAATACAAGATCTCAGCAAAAGATGCTGAAGGGACACAAATCCATAAACACATCTTATGCAATCTTTTCTGCCTACTCTCAGCTCGTACCTTAGATGACACGTCTGCCTGAACCAGAAGTTACAGAGCTGGTACACGGTACTGGTGTAATGCAAACATCGTTTGCCTCTCAGCTAAACCACTTGCTGCAGCTTTACCCTTTCATTAATGATGGCTACTCAGGCTCAGTCCGTGGTTAGCTCATGTACGGGTGGCTCAGAACTTGTGCAGAATGCACTCTTATCTAATTGAAAAATACATTTAGTTATATGCTGAATATTTTCATTTTAATCATCATTTCCAGATGTGATGCAAGTCCAACATTATCAGCTTGTCCAGACAGAGTCCCAGTACCAGCTCAAAACTTCCAAAAGAAGTTCCTACTGAAAGAAGTCATCCAAGGTCTTTTGGAAAGCTTTTACATACACTCGTATCTTGAAAAATAATTCCGGAATACATCAGCTTTCTTAGAGAATTCCTGATAGACTGCTGTATGGGTTCAACAGAAGCCCTAAACAGTTTAGTTGAAGTAAAAACCAACACAAAGTTTATCAACTTTTTTTTTTTTTCCCTGAGATCATTCTTGTAAGTCCTAATTGGAAAAGGTACAGAATACAACCAAAGTAAACAAATGGTTTGACACATTTCTTAAGGTGTTTACTTAAGCAACATAAGCCACTACCTTTTTTGAAGTCTCATCTTACTCTACCTTGATGTCCATTTCCAAAAACACGTAATAGCCACTTTTTAAAGCCTTGGTGGACAGCAGAGCTTCCCAGTAGCATCACTGATCTCAGGGGTTTCAAAGCACATGGAGCTGCAGCTTCCTACCTTAACGTCACATCCTACTGCTCCAAACTCTCAAGACCAACTTAAGCAACTCCCAACAACTCTCTGCATCACCAAAAGCAATATGATCAAAGGCCTCTGGAGTAAGTCAGCTATATTGTCTCACAGGATAGATTTTTAAGCTATTTGGAAATTCCAGCTAACCAACTCAGTGTAGCCATTATCATGGTAGTGATTCAGGTGGAGATACTCCAAAATACTTACTTCAGTCAAAGGACTCAGACTAATAAATAAAGAACTGTGTACAGTTTACCAGAAATCACACCTGTGGCAGCTTAAAGATGTGCTATAAACCCCTGCATTACCCTCAATCAATTTTTCACATACATTTTTTTGGTCTGCTTTTTTATTTTATTTTAATGTGTACTTCATTGTTTCTTTCCTTTCCTAGAAACCAGCAGCTTTCAGCTTCAAAGATAACTGAATTTGTCTCAATTTTTACCAAACAGTGACCACAGAAACGTGATGATTCAGTGACACAGCTGGGGCTGGGGAGGCAGGGACACACACACAACATATGTATGGACAAGTGACCAGAGATACAACAATCAGAATGTTTATTTCCAAGAATTTTTATTTACATGTCTAATCATCCTTGGTGTCAGTGATAAGATGTAAGTAATACCTTCTGAGTGACAACAAAACCTCCTCTAAAGTGGATAGCTGGTATACACTTCAGGAGATTATCAGAGCTACCTAACCTTTTAATGCATTTGCAACAGATTTTGGTTTATCCTGATATGCATCTTCAACCTGCACTCTCAGACAGAAGACTGACTTTTCTCACATGCCTGGAACACAAAACCCAAGCAAATACCATCAAGAGCCTGAAAAATATTCTCATAGGCCAGAAGAAAAGTATGAATTTCAGTGACCACAAAGCTTCTGAACTTGCTTCTGCCTCTGTCCCTAAGCCATCATGACTTTAGTAAAATATCACTAGAATGATTTTCCAACTTTACTGAGCACTATGTCTGGCGCAGGTATCTACTCAGGCTTTATCTTTCACAGCAGTACTGAGCCTCTCCTGTCTTGCTTGGCTAACATAAATAAAGAGACCCAGACTGCGTAGCTACCTCAAATTTTAAGCCAGATAAAGAAAAACAATTTATAGAATGTGCTAATGTAAACTTTTTTTCCCGTTGACTCTTGCTAAAATTAAAAATGCTTCTCACATTTGCCAAGAGAAGTGACTCACAAAATGTCAGTTTTCATGTTCAGTGTCAGAACATGAATGAGAAGTCTTCCTGATTGCATTCACATTTTCTCCCTAACAACTGCCTCACTGCCTGTGACAACACACCATGAGAGGAGCGCACTTTGCTAGTAGTTTAACAAAGGTTGTTTAGCAAAGGTTATTTAACAACCTTAGCAAAGTTTGTTTCTTCTTTTTTATCTTTTTAAATACCTATATTCTCTCTCCCAGGAGTCTTCTTTTGTCATAGAGAAAACTAGTCCCATGCAATAGGAAGACACTCTTGCACTGTGAGCATCCAGAAATGTGTGATACTGTCATCTTAAAGAAATTTCATAACTTTCAGAACAAGAACTTTCTTGTCCCTTAGCGAGTGTTGTCAGCATTCCCAACCAAATGTCACTTCTACCAGAAGGAAAAACATTTTATAAATCAAAAAAATAAAAACAACCTCGAGATAATTGTTTTTTCTCTCCTTTCCATATAATGGGGTTTCATCACCCCGCTCACTCCCTACCCCCAGTTAAGAAAGTCACCTTCAGCAGGGACAAGGTACGATCAAAAATGAGAACGTAGGTGTAAAACCTGGTACTCCACATTAAAGGAGACAGAGACCAGGGCATCTCTGAAAAACAGGTCTCAGATTATTTGGAACATTCACATAACCAAATTCATCTCCAATTCAGCTGTTCTAAGAAGCCAAGTAGGTCACAATCATACTATAATTATTTCAGATTTTGGAAAGTATTTAGTGGTTTTTTTCCTTTCTCACATTAGTTAATCAAGATGAAGCAATCATAACCAGTTATGTTAAATAACCACACATGGTATCTATGAATGAATTAACCAGATGACTGCAGCTCTTGTAAGCTGACTATACCAAAAGTCATCATCTAAGACTGAGTTTGAAATACCCTTTTGCTCTCATCACATGTGCAGCAAATTCATAGTACTCACTGATTTCCCAAATATATAATTGTTTACATTTAAGTGGCTACATAGTCATTGATGCACTCTTCAGGGTCACTGGTCCCTGAATTATGACAAGCAACTATAAATATACAAGAAAAGAGAGAAAAGTCTTCAGGTTTTTATATGTTGAGTTGAAAAAAGTTCTCCTCTCTCCTCTGGAAGTATAAAGATGAGCAAATTGAAAAGATCATCCTGATTAAAGAAATAATATTTCTTACATTTCACTACTCCAGCACCTCTGGAATCTAAAGACCAGCTCTTCAAAACAAATACTATATTATTTTTGAGTGGCTTTAAATTTTGGGTTGTTTTCTAAAATCAGGCTTAAAATCTTACAACTCAGGCTGAGTATATCACCAGCAGTGTGCGTTTGCCTCAATCAAAGGCAGAGTGCAAGGAAACAGACCAGTGGCAGGACCGTCAGAACAAATGTACCTCGCTGTCTGGGACAGAAGTAACTGCAGTGTTTGTTTATCCATGTGCAGGAAGCTTTTAGAGTGGCTGCAGCACAGACAGTGGACACTCAGCACTCCTAACTGCAAACAATGTAAATTATGTAGAAGCAGAGAGATAGTGTTTCTCTTATCTTTCACAGTAAGATCATGTAGCTCTGGGACTCTTCCTTTCTCCTATCTTTCACAGTAAGTTCATGTAGCTCTAGGACCCTTCCTTGACTCATGGTTTATCACTAGAGGCTGTTACTTGGAGGCTTGATACCAAGCACCTTAAAAAGTGTGGCTATGTATTATTGATGGACACTGTACTAAAGCACCTCGGAAAAGACGCAGGCTGCCACAGTAACAGTTTCAGATGATTATATACTGCAAACTACTGGCAGTACATCATCTTCCTTACAAACAACACAGAAAAAGGACATTTATTTGCCCATTTCCCCTGGGAATTTTCTAAACCCAGAAGGAGATTGAAGTAAATGGCAGGAGCGATGCCCTTAAGGGGAACAGCATCCCACCTTTGTCCTTGTCTGGGACACCTCCTGTAAAGCTGACTAATGAAGCTGGCATCACAATTCGATACCAGGATTCCTGGAAGAGTGACTTTACTGTGTGAGCACACATACGTAGAAAAATACAGATAATTAGTTGTTTTATATTCTTGCATAAGGTGAACAGCACATGCCCTGTGTCTATTTAATCCTCCTACCCAGCAGAAGTCTGCTCTACAGACAAAATAATCCTTTGAAGAACAGCAAAAGAAAAGCATTTACACAAGCAAAGCAATTTGAGCAAGTGCCTGCATAATAAGGTAGTAGCTGATCACAATCAGAAACACAGGAGAAACAGATGCATACTCTAATAATAAGTTGTTCTTTCATGCTTTGTAGAAACCTACCACATGCAAAGCGAAAAGTCAGACACCAAAATCCGAATGACAAATACTGCAGTGCAAGGTAAACAAAATAGATACTACAGTAGCAGAGTGACTTCCATGACAAAAAAGAAGTGAAGAAAATGCCTGGATATTTCACCATAACAGGGTTCCACTCCAAGCACTGAAGTTCATTCACTACAGCAATGAAACCACAGGTTATGAAACCAACACAAGCTCGTTAAAGTAAGCGAAAGGCATTATATTCTGACATTTACAAGATGGAAAACAGAAAGTGACAACTGTCCAGGAACATCATTAATCACTAACTTACCTTCGCCCTCAAGTTCTGACTATTTTTACTGCCTAAGGCATTATTATTCCAATGCCAGCAATGTGTTGACATGAAGTTCAAGTGTTTCTAATCTTTACACACAAGCCTTGGTGTCATGTAAAAACAACTACTGACAGCCCAAAAAAGGGCTGACGCCTATCCTGTAGGCAACAGCACATCACTTTGCAAACAGCAGCTGACTTAGGAGAAGAGTCACAACCCACTAGCAGAAAGATTCATCTACCACTCTGCTAAAAAACTCACAAAAAAATAATCTGAATACTCTCCCACATAAAATAAGTTGGAGGGGGGGAGGGTGGTATGTTTGTGGGGTTTTTTTTAAATCCCATTTTGGTTAATTTGCTTAGTTTTACTGAAAAGGCAAAAACTAACTAAAATTCTGCTATGAGATCAAAGAGTTCTACTGCAATCCTGACTGCTTAGACTCCATGTAGAACCTACCACGTTAAATAATCTATTTTTCCCAAGTCTTTAATCATACTCATTCAAAACTTATCCAAGACTCCAGTTATTGTAATGAAAACCTGCCACCCCAATTACAGCATAGCTACAATCGCAAGTGTACCAAGCTTGTTCTTATTAACATCCAGATAGCCTCATAACAAAAAGGCAAAAGAATGCAAGTCTACCTAATGTTCCTAGCAAGGGTAGATACACTACCAAGTACTCCTGACCCTTTTAAAACAATTCTTTTTCCCTCCTTTTGAATAAAACTGAATGCACAAGAAACTAAACAAGGAGATTTTTACTACCTAATCAGGTTTAGCTAATCAGGGTGAGGAAATGAGGCAGGGAAAAAAGAATCTGATCTCAGCACCCAAGACCTATTAGCTCTTACGGCTAGTCTCCAATGAATGGTTCTTAGCCTGACTGCAATGAAACTGCTGTCAGAGTTCTGGAAAGTATGTGGAAACACATTCTATGAATGTTAATAAAACTGCAGGGGCATTTCTCAGGCACCCATTATTCTTATTCTGTTGCATTTGTTACTAGTGCTCCTGAAGAGAAAACACCCCAAGCATTAACCGGCATTTCAGCTCTGTGCACAAACCCTATTGAGACTCTCACACCCAACCAGTCACTGGAGTCAGCTACTCACAGCTATTAACCACCTCCTAAGTCTGCAATGTCAATGGAAGATGTGCCCTTTCAACACTACCATTACTTTAAAATTCCTTCAGAAATGCTTATAAGAGCCATCATAACATCAGTGAGGATATACCCCTTGTGGAGGTAGTGCTCAAAGCTATTTGAAAAATACTCTGCTATTTTATCACTATATACAGTATTTAATCCAAGAGAGATCACCTTCAAGGGCATGTGAAAGAAATTTGATAAGCAACACAGTATTTCATAAATTACATTTGGGTTTTGTTAGTTTGCTGGTTCAAAAGTGAGGCATTACAATTTGCTAGAAAGACGTATACAGAGCAATCACCAGCTTCATTGGCAAGGGTCAAGACAGAAGATCTCCAGTCAGTGGCAAGACTGTGGACTAGAAAGAACTAAATTGTAAGTGTTAACCCAATAACTGGATCTGAATCTTGTTTTTAACACATTACTTTCCTCAGTAAGAAGAAAAAAAATGGGAAAAAAATCACTCTTTTTATGGAAGGTAAGCATATATTTTTTCTACTGAGTCAGGACAAGCATATATTTGAGAAGTTACTGAAGTTGGAGGTACACCAGTTTTAACCATGTGTTCAAGCTGGACAACAGACAAGAACCCTCAGGTCTCACTGTCACATTCTTTTACTACAACATCGAAAATTATGATTCAATTGTCATCTACTTTATTTTACTAACGAGATTTCAAGAGAGATGCTAATTGGGTTTGACACTTCATCCTTTCACATAGCTCTGCAAACGTATGTTAGCATTCTTTAAACGTAACTGAAGTATAAAAATGTTGTCTAAGATTCAGCAAAATTCACAAATTACTACTTTTGTTTCATACTATCATGTGGTTTTAGTGGCATGAATATTAAATGAGCTTGTCAGAAAGAAAATACTGTTCATTAATTTGTATTTAAATGTAAAACTTAGGTTTGATGACAATACACATTAGCAGAGCAAATTCCATCCCTTCATCCAAAAACATTTTCTATCTCAGCTGGTTGCAATACCAGCTGCTTTGGTGACTTTGAGATGACATTATTTGCTTAATAGACAGAGTTAACAACTGCTACCATTTCCCAGAAAGTGGACACTCTGCAGAAAAGATGATGATGATTCATGGGATAAATAAGGCTTACTGTGTGGAACAATATATCAGGAACACAAATTCAAATCAACTCTACATAAATAGACAAAAGGAATAAGATCTCCTGAGCTGTCGCTGTACTGAGACTATTCCTGATAGCAGTCATACAAGCAGTACCTCTAAAGAACTTTTCACTGATCTCTATAAAGCTTAGGCTTAGGCCTAGCCAGCTCTAGTAACCGTGAAATGAACCACAAAAGTTATCCAAAGGCTAGAAAAATTCTTCAGAGTGTGTGCTCCAAGTTTATCAGTTAACAAACAGTTAACAACTGCCAAGGCAGGTAGCAATCTTCACAGAAAGAAGACATCAAGCACTAAGTTACTGAATCTTGCAGAGAAAGGTACAACCTGAACTGATTTCCAGAATTTAAGAATATATCATTCCCAGCACAGACGGGTGGTAACTGCAATGGCACTCAGAGATTTTGCATCTGAGGACCTCAGACAGAGATTAGATGTCCTTCTAGTAGATACCAGAGAGGTAAAAGAGAACATATTCTACACAACAAGAGAGGTGAGGAAAAAAGAGAATTTAACAAGCTCACCCTCCTTCTCCAATGAGCTGTGAATTTGTGACAACTTATATAATCATTATGTTACTTTGAGCCACAAGCATTTCCTTTTTTTACAGCAAAGCTTGAAGGCAAGACCTCTCTAGCAGGAATTATGTTATGTATGTAACATGTACTTGGTAGAAATGACAACCACCTCCTTGCCAGGTGCCATATGGTAAATCATAAGTTACAGGAGCGACAAACACATCAGGCTTTTATCCAACCACTGCAATGAGCACTGTGGAAAAATAAAACATGATCCCTAAATCTTCCTGGACTGAAAAATTAAGTACAACGAAATAGGAAATATTTAGACCTGCAGTAACAATAGGAGTCTAACCTCTTTACAGGGTTAAAAAAGCAAGGATCATCCTAAGACTGGATGATTTCATGTTAGCAGATAACAGATAAAAAGACTCAAATGATATGTGAATCCAGTGATAAGGAAATTCTTTTGCCAGATCTAATTTAATTCTAAAGGGTTGAATTCATGTTCTTATTCTGGCTTTATATGATGCAGAAGGATAGGATCACCAAAAAAATAAAAAAAAAATTAAAAATTAGGAACCGGAGTATTTTTCCTCCTAGGAAAGGCTGAGAGAGCTGGCACTGTTCAGCCTGGAAAAGAGAAGGCTCAAAGGGAATCTCATCAAGGTATATAAATACCTGAAGGGAGGAGCTAAAGAGGAGGGAGACAGGCAATGGGCACAAACTGAAACACAAGAGGTTCCACTTTTTCACTGGGAGGGTGACCAAGCGCTGGCACAAGTTGCCAGGGAAGTTCTGGACTCTCCCTTCTTAGAAATACTCAAATACCCTACGGTCACAGTCCTGCACTATCTGCTAAGTGGCCCTGCTTGAGGGGTTGAAACAGATGGCCTCCAATCTCAACCGTTCTGTGAAAAAAGCTAAAATCAATTTTTCCAAGATATTGTGGCATTCAGCAGTAGCATGATCATTAATATAAGAGATGATCTGGAAGGTTTGCGACTCAGCAATTTGTAACCATTACTATCATAACAAACTTGTGCCAATTTAAAAAAGTCAATAAAAAACCACCTCTAGAAATCCCTAGATGATGTTCTCCCCACGCCAACCAATATATAGCAGTTTCATAGAAAGAAATTTTCAGTTGTAGTATAAAATTTGTGGCAGCTCAGCAACCTTCAGTGGGGTTTCACACCTGGCTTTTATGACCAAAATTTTTTCACATCTCCAAAAAGATACAGGCAGTCTGCTGTGAAGAATATTATTCACTGTGCCCATCAAGTGATGTTATCAGGCAAGGACTGGCATCCAGCTTTCACCTATTTTAGTAAATGAGCTGGGACAGGATTACTTTTAACATCACAGTAGTTTTCTAGTTTTCTCTGGCAGATGAAGGGAGGTTAATTTAATATCTATTATCTCTATTTCTAAGCAGATGGTCATAGTCATTACTAAGAAAGTGATAGTTCCGTACAGCTCCAGTGGAAATTAAATGCTTAAAGACAAACTCTGAAAGAAAACTCAGTAAGACCGAGAAGGGATAAAGTACAAACTTGAATAAGTCTTAAATGAAAATGTTTGCATGTGCAAGTGAGAAATATAAATGGTTAAAACAAAGCTGATTCACTGTTATAGTGAAGACAGTTATAGTTTTGAAGAAGACAGTTACAGTTTTGAAGTGCCTCAGTGGAAAATGAATCCACAGCTAAACACAAGCAATTGTAGAGCATGATTCAAAAGTAGAAGCGGGGCATAATTTAGAGTTACTTGGTTTGTTACAATAGACTTCATTTTTACAAAATGCAAAAGAGTTGGCCTCTGTCCCATAAAAATTTCAATTTGTTTGAAAACAAACAGCAATACTACAGTGCAAGTCAAGAGTAAAATTCCTGATAAAGTATTACAAGCAGTTTTCAATATAAGAACTGTCAATTTCAAAAAGTAAACGTGGGCATGACTCACAGGATCACAAGCATACCAAGAAGGCAGTTTTAGGGAGCACTACAAGACAGCATAAGAGAAACAGAAGTCATCTCAGACTTCATAGACATTGATGGCTTTTAGAAAGTCTAGAAAGAGGTCACAATATAATGGTACACAATTCATTAATGTGATCAGAGAGTTACTTAGAAGTGAAATGCATTTCCAGTATTTCCTGAAGAGACAGAAACAAAAAATCAGTTATATCTGTTCTTAGAGCTAAAGAGTTAGATTACATCTGCCAATATATATTAGCTGGCTGAACAAAGCAATAAAACACAGAGCAAGAATCTCCAGGTCACATAGTCTACAGCTGTCACAGGCAACGATGCCATGAAGTCTTGAGATGGAGTCTGAATAATTTGAAGTCAATGCTGTTCTGCCTCATGAAAGACTATTCATTGTCTTACTGTCCAGAAGGTTTTCCCAAATTTTGACAGTGAAGAAATTTAATCTCATTCTTTTTTGTTCTTGTCCTGTAACTTAACCCTTCAATTGAACTCAACTTTCTACATGTCGTCTAATGTGTTACGTTTCCCTCCTGGGTATAAGTATTCACACATCTGTGTACAGACGTTCTGCAGTCCTCCAGCCATCTTAACTTCAAATCAGTTTGAATTCATATTTCTTAAGCACAGTGAATCTCAAATGTAGAGAATACTCCAAAAGTCCAATACTCCACTACCAAGTCTGATGCAACTCCAAAATCCAGTACTACCAAGAGTCTTTAAGAATGGCATAGTTCCTATATTGCATTCATATTGAACTGTTTATGTATGAAGAAACATTCACATTTAAAAACTTTGGAAAACATGGAAATAAAAATCTCTTTGCATAGAAAGCATAACTCTTTCCAGTCTTTGCTTGAAAAGCCATTGCCTAGGTCTTCTGTGCACTCCGAAAGGAGGACTTGCAACACATTTCAGTTTGCAATAGAGATCAGAAAGGGGGCAAGAACCATAGAAATTGCTTTCTTTTTGAAACATGAAGACACACTTTAACTAGCAAATTCTTTCTGATCGGAAAAAGAGAAAGAAAAACTTTGAAAGCAGAGATTGTATCTTCAATTAGGCTGCAGGTTTTATTTCTGCAGGGGATGGGGGAGGAGGAAAAACAGGTAAGGTTTCAGTTGTGTATGCTGTTCCAGGTCTGAGGCAGACTGAGTAAGCAACAGATTAAAAGACGTTGGCAACAGTTGCTCTAAAAACACCTCACTGTAATTGTTCCAGAGGCAGAGCCAGTTTAAGAAGTTTCTGCTCTCCTCTTGACTTCTTCTTCCCAGCTCCGTGCCACAGTCTGTCACATTCGGCTGTGCTTCTGCCAGACAGCTGCAAGGCGAGGGGAGAGTCAGGAGGGAACATTAGTTTGATTTGCCATTCTTTATTTGAAAAATTATTCTTCACTGGTTTAGTTTACAGAACCAGAAACCAGCTGTACCAACGCAGGGAATGTACACAGTAAATGTCAATGTGCAACCGGGAACATGAAACCCGGCAGAGAGGGGTGAAGCTGTACTGACTGCCAGGCCACTGCCACATCACAGGAGGGGCAGACCCTGCCTCTGACAGCCATCAGACCCGTTAATCAAGCCACCTGATGAACGTACAGCAGAAGACTCAGCAGCAGCCTAGTCAGCTGCAGAACATGCACGCTCTCACCAGCCATGGGCAGTGAGAAGCAACAGATGGAATTGACTGGTATGTTTAAGTTTAACGGCCTTCAATGATTTAATTTTTTATATTAATTTATCTAACGATTTTTAAATCAGATGGACTTTTAAAAGTGACACCACCCTGTGACAAAAGTCCACAGTTGAATTATGGGCATATCTTTGTACTCGTTCTGAATTCACCTTGAGATAATTTAAGTCCCACCATTCCTATGAGAAAACAAACAGTAAATCCTTTCTCCTGCTGTTCATGTGTGTACAGATCTCTAACCAGATCCCTTTTCCCTACTCAGCTGTCTTCTTCTAGACCAAACACTTCTTAATTTGTTATTGGTTCCTCATGTAAAAGTGGTCTGTAAGTTCACCATCCTTACTGCCATTCTTTACCCCTTCCTAGTCCCAGCACACCTCTTTGAAACAGCAGGGGCAGAATAAAGCACAACAGCAGAGAGCACTTTCCAGCTGCCCAGAGACATGCAGATTCCTCTCTCATTCCCTGCTCGTTCCCAACATGTTTTTCCAGTAGGTCATGACAGTCTCTCTCCATTTTTCACCCATTTGCTAAGCGCTAAGCTGATGCTTCCCTTGAACGAACAAAACTCCAAAATGATTCATCTGAGAACAGGCAGTCCCGAAACCATGGCTGGGTATGTAAGGTCAGAAGAGCTTTGTGTTTCACAGTAAGTTTCATGTACCTTTTTATCATCCAGCCACAACCCACCTGAAGGTCCTCCCACGCCTTTCTGTGGCTGCCTCGCTCTAACAACGGCCACGGCAGCATCGTGCTGCCACTATATTCCATCCTACCCATATTCAGCCCTTCATTTATAAAAGAAGAAAAACCAGACCAAGCAGACACCTCTTCAGGACTCCACACAAGATGTGCAGTCCTGAAAGAGAAGATTTTAGCTGGACATGTGCCTCATCCCTATTCGGTCTGTCATTTTTAATTAACTGGGAGAAATTAAAAGTCACAGTCAATGGGTTGTGATCGCCTTCTTCTCCTCCAAAAAACTTGAAGCACAAGTATCAGTGCCTTGATAGCTTAGAAAAACTCGTTGGAACACGTAAAATTAATCTGAATATTGAATCTATCAGAAGTCTTTGTAAAATGAAGCTAAGGAAACTTGTAGAAAGAGCATGTCCCTTCCAAAGGGAACAAAATTGTGTATGAAATCACAGCTAAACTACACAACCAATACCATTCACATAGGAAGTGCTGAAAAGCGTTGTGGAAAATAACTAAGTCTGATTCTTAAAAATTCTATTAATGCTTTTGCTAGAAACTAGTTTTTTAAACTAAATTAACAGTGTAGTTAACAGGTAAGTTAACTGCAGAACTCCTTGGTCAGCTTTTTCCAATTATCTGAAACTATGATGCCATTACTAGGACACCTTTTATGGTTGTTTCAGAAGAAACAGATGCAGATTAAAAGAACACAGTAATTTTTAAAAAGAGATGATACAATAGTCTAAGACCAAAGTGACAGTACTGAGTTTTCAAATATCTCTTGAAAGTAAAATATCCTTCTATCTCAAGACCTGTCTGCACAATCAAATCTAAAGCTTGGGACATGAAGCAATACTCAGTACTTTTGTTTGTTTAAATATGTTGCAAACAGATTTTGTGGCATCATCCGATTCAAAAGCCGCATTCAAGAAATTGTACTCCAGGAAAAAAAAGCGAGGCTAGAGACCGTATTTTTGCTGCATAACCCAAAGGATTAAAAATATTTGCTTTATTTGCAGTTTTCTTGTCAACAGGTTGCAGTGGAAAATTTTACAAACATCTTAGCTCCTCTATCCCTCATTTTCCAAATATTGAGGATCAAGATAAATATAACATACAAAAGTTTCCTTCAAATACAGCTTTCCACATCTATTATTACAGCATAAACTGAGGTGCTACACTCTAGGATTGCAATTCTGTTCTTATTTAATGTCCATTGTACTACCTCACACAAAAATGGATGTTCTTTGCATGCCCTAGTGAACACACCTGTACCTTCTCCTTTGTCCAACACCTGCAGCTAACTAGACAACACAAAAGCAGAAAAGCAATTATTTCATATTTAATGTGTTTTCCATAATCTAAACAGCCTCACTTTGGTAATGGAATCTACCCCAACAGATAAAACCAAAAGGTCAATATAACTTTTACTCTAGCTATGGATCAATTGGATAAAAATTACTGTCAAGCTCAGCCAAAAATAAGGTAACTGCACAACATAAAGATACATAGAATTGGTAACCTTTTAATAGAAATATAGCTTTTCCAAATGGCACTTATTTAGACTAATCTGTATAAGATATTTAGGGTAATTCAGTTACTATGAGAACAGTAACTCTTTACTCTTGGGCAGTTACATATAGATACAATTTCTGTTCATCACAGCAAAAAGCATCAAGTTGCTTAAATCCTGTCATTCAAAAAAACCAAAAAATTCCTCTGGAAGATAACATTGAATACATAAAATCAAATACAACCCCAGCCTGTCAAACAGCAAAGTCATTAGTATCACATTCTACCCCAGAGGCAAGAAAGGAAGAAGACAGAAAAGGAGGGCAAGTGGAAGAGAAAGCTTTTTTTTTTCTCCTTACAACAGAAAATAACAACCAGTGGTTATTTCTCCATGTATCATAATGGTAGACGGCAGAAGTGGATAGTACTCATTATCTCCAACTTTTATCCCACAGGATCTAGTTGCAGCAGCACGAACAGTGGCGGGAAAAGGCTCCCATGTACACAGCTGAAGGTATACAGGGCTGCAGAGGCATCAACAGCCCCTCAGCTGAAACCTCGACACAAGACACCACAGTGACAGCACTGTAGACACATGCCCTGCACGAGCATAGCTACTGCCTCTCCTGTCCCTGGGGTTTGCTCCTTCAGAGGACCACCTTTCCCTTTGTTAACAGAAGAGACATGCAAAGAGCAACCACAAAACGGCCTCTTCAAAAGTCTGCATTGACAAGCACTGCTGTCACAGCAGTGTGATGCTGAGCAAACAAGAATGGAGCAGCAAGATGCTGCTCTGCACATCTGTAGCCAGGAAAAATCTTCACAAAGGCTGCAGTAAAAGCCTGGGCCTAATTATAAAATCCCCCCTTTTTTCAAGTGTCACATTTGCTGTTGCCCTAAGACAATTTGTTCAGGGTTATAAAAATACATCACTCTGAGAATATGATTCTCCTCATAACTGGTAGGATAGAACACCTTTTGACTAACTGAGAATTTAGCAAGTATATTAAATGAGTTTTTTTTATTTATTTTGTTTTAATTCAGGTGAACATTTAAAGATGCTTTTGGAGCTTTATTAAAAAAAAATTAGAAGAAATTATAGGAGATGCCAAAAAATGTTCAACTCCTCCCTCCCGTTCTCATTAACTTGGCAATAAAGACAAATTCTTTATAGCAGAAAGTAAATGATCAAGATCCAAAAGCTGGCAGTGAGATTTCTCAAAAGTTAAATTACAGAAGAACCAGGTTCACTTGCTTGTAAAGCCCAAGTTTCAATGCATAAAAATACTTTTTGCTATATAGAGATGCTGCTTCACTCCTTGCTGGATTGCAGGTTAAGCTGCTGAAATGGAGTTAGAGAATAAAGCTGAAGGTTAGTAAATATAGATACAAAATTCAGCTCTCTCACTTAACCAATCAGAGATCAATATCCTGAAGCAAAAATTAAGCAATTCAAACAAGAAGATGGAAAAATTCCATTAAGCAACTGATCCCCCCTGCCAAAAAAAAAATTGTTTTTTATCTTTTTGCCTTGACATATTTTACTGCAATTACACATAAATGGTATTCTTCTCCTGCCACCTTGATTAATTTCTCCTCCTTCTTTTCTACTCTCCTCAAATATTGGGTTTTTTTTAAATAACTGTGTTAAAGAGCTGGACTGAACCTAATAAAACTAAAAAACACTGAAATAAAATGCTGATATATTGCCAACATAAATGTTGGCCTGTATTGTTAAGAAGGGTCTCACTAACCCAGCTCAAAATCATTTGTGCCTTGGACGTTTTGGATTAAACTCCACTGTACTAGAGTGAACTCACAAACTGCAACATCTAAGTTTCAGTTTCCTGTCTTTTCTTTGACCATTTTTCCATGGATACTTTTCAGATCCTTTTTTAAATTCCTCATGTTTTAATATTTGTTGTAGCAACATGATAGTGAAATATACAAGTCACTGCAATCACACAACTCTTCCAAAAATACAAAGACAGATTTTATTCCACTTGCAGAGAGGGCACATCCTCAATCTCTGAGCCAAGCTTTATGTTAGGCACTGGGTATACAGCTTGGAAACAGAATTGTATAATGGAAATACTGAGAAGCTCTTTGCCATAGCATCGCTGGCAATATAAATACCCAAGATTACAAACAATATCATCATGTGAGCATTCCAGGCCAGCCTATAAATAGAATTCAGAAAGAACTGGCCTCTCACAAATACGGTGCTTCAGTACAACGTGTATCTGCTAAAAATACCAAATATGTTCAGTAACGTAAGTCTGCCTGAATTTTGTGAATTAAATACCTATTTACACATCCTGTCTCATATGTTAAACAGATGATAATTCACTGGACTACTGTGATGGACTTCTGATTGAACAAGTGTATACTTTGCATGTGAGTGTTATTTGATTATTATATTATTTGATTTATACAGGAAAAATTAGCAATACTTTCCTTGATAATAAATTTCTACTCCAGAGCTTCTTCAGAAACACATGACTAAGTGGTTGTCCTGATCAACATCAAGGTTAGAATTTATGAATCAGTAATTAACTAAGTATTCCAGCAACAAAAGCTAAAAGACATGATATTATGCCAAGATTCTTAGGGATAAGATGCTCATTTACATCAACCTACACAAATTATTAAAACATATATTCAGAGAAAATTATTTTTTCTAAAAAGAAAAAAACGTACTATTTCGAATACGTTAATTATTTTTCCAGAAAGAACAACAGAACAACAGATTCATACTAATGGTTACACCACGTATTTATACAATAAAGGGAGTGGACACATTCCTCAGGTAGGAGATCAGTAGCACGCAGGGTTTCAGAAACAATCAGAACTTCCTGAGAGATAATGGAAAAGATAATTCATTTATTAGTCAGGATAGGCTTAGACATTTTGCTTTGCCAAAAAAGGAAGGTGCTGAACGCTGTTAGGGAAGAAAATGACAATCATCTTCAAAGTATTAATGACTTTAAAATTTATCAATGGGTGTAAATGTCAATTTTAGCAGTTCAGATGGATATAAAACCAAAGGGAAAAAAAAATACTTCTGTGTACTTGTGTTCCAGTATACTTCTGTTACACTATCTCACACATCAACTACTTCATTCACCATAAGAAACCAGTGACAGTGAAGTCAAATGAATGAAGGAGGAGATAAAAAAGCAAAACACAGGTTTAAACAAGTCCCAAACTATCTTAAGTTGTGGTGTCACTTATGAAGCTGAGTATGCCAAGCATTTTTAAACTTTTGCAGACCTATTAGTGATTTCACCTTGGCACAGAAGCAGGCGCAGCAAGGAGCATTCTGACTGGCAGGCAGCCCCCTTTACTGTAGGGCCCCGAACAAGGCCCGGCTGCCGCAGCTCAGAAACTAGTTCTGGAGAGATTCCCAGCAAAGCACGTGACCAGCAACACACTGTGCTCCTACAGAAACCAGTGAGTAACTCAGACCCACAGCTGAGGGCCAGCAGAACATCCAACCAGCACCGCGCATGCAACACAGTGACAAGGAGCAGTGAAACCCCTGCAGAGACTCCTCCTGTTCTCATCCCTCTCCCCTCCAAGCAAGAACCACTCATCTGACTCTCTACCATTATATGTTTTTGAATGCAAGCTGCACAGATAGAAGAGTTTACTGTTTAGAAAACTAGAGGCTGGGTAACCCTTAGCCAAGCAGCTTATAGAGTGTTGAGGAGAAAAAAAGATGGGGGGCAGGAAACCGTAACTCTGGTTTCCACTTCTTCAGTCACCAGCAAGTTTTATTTATTTACCATATAGCATTGAAGATTTAAACTTACCAGACAAGCTGTTAAGTGTGAACTGAGAAAAAACCCCAAGATAACCACAAAAGACACAGAAATCTCTTTAGATCAGTAACAATGCTGAGACAAGGCCAGATAATTTTTCAGCATCCTGGCACATTTTTATAATCTTCTGTTTAGTTGCAGCTACAGACCTGCTTCAGAAACACAAATATTTATACAGATACTGGAAATAAATAGAAAATAATAACCAGATAGAATAGAAAACTAAAGCATTCTCAGTGTTAAAGACAACTAATTAAGTCTCTGTGACAGACAAAGACAGAAGTGTAAATACTAATTGGTTCTTTTTTTGACAGAACCATGCACAGCTTTTAATAGAGTCTAAACCAGCTATCCTTGTAACTACATCAGTTGATGACAGATTCTATTTAAAGAAAATAAAGAATAGGAATTTCAAATTACAGATTTTATTCCTGACTAGGAAGACAGATCTGTGCTCTGTCACCAAAAAGTGCTCTGAAATACAGAGCATGTATGTGAAACAGTTTCAGTTTCCAAGTTGCATGTTGAAACAGGAATGTGCTCTTTTGTTCTATTTTTTTTCCCCTCATTTAATCATAATGAAGTCACTTGCGACATTACAACGGTTTCCAGAGCAACAGTCCAGTCAGATGTGATGAACAGAAGATAAGGGTGTGCACGGGAGAGCTCTGTAACCCACCAGTGATCTTCATGGGAAACTCAACGTTCTGCAGAATTCTTTCTGAAGTTCATATTTTGCAAGAATAGCTTCATATAATAGGGTTAGACTTTAGATCAACATTAAAGATATAGAAGCAGAGAGAATGCTTTTTTCCCGAAATATCTGAAAAGAATGTTTAAATCATCCACTCTGTTCCACAGGGAAAATACACGAAGTATAAAAACCAAGCAGAAAAGGCTACTGTAGCAAAGCACTTACAGTTGCAATAATGTCAATGATAATCCAATTTGGCTAGACTCATCATCCTTCAGTATTTGGCTACAAGACTTTCCAAGAACTTAAAGACATAATGCTTTATGAATACAGAGCAGAAAGGCAAGGTCTAAGTAATAACCCTAGATCATGTCAGGTGTATGTGCCAACCAGACACAGTCTGAAATACAAGAAACAGAGGATTGTGCCTTGAAAGGCAGGAACTTAAGCATGAGAAGTGCAGTCTGAATTCATCCAGAGATACACTTAGTCATATATCTACAGACAAATAACCTTTAGGGGTTTCATGAGGTGTCTGCAATCTTTCAAAACAGACTGCTTGAAATGCCACGGATTAACTGACTCGTGTGTCTGTGTCCTGGAGCACCTTACATGTAAACACTGCATATTAATGCTCAACCCACAGCACAGACAACACAAAAACTGCACAGTCAGCATCATTTAGACATGCAAGGCACAGCAGAGGAACTCTTCTTTCTTATACTGTACTAATACTTTGCAGATGATTAATATTTTTCCAAAATATTCTCCTCAGAAAAAACATGACAAAAATATGCTGTAACATTCTCCATCAAGGCATTTGCCTTCCTCCTGAAGGAACTGCCTCAAATGAGCATTTGAAGGAACAATTATTAACAAAAGCAATTGTTTCCTTATTGGCATTTTCTAACTATTGTCATGAAAATAACCAGGAATTCTGTTTCAAAAGCAACCCAGTCCTTGAACAATCTTCCAGACCTTTTGTTCCCATGAGTTTCATACTTCAGGTCAAACATAACACTGAAGTACAGTAAAAGGGAAGCCCTGTGGAAATGCAGCAAACCTGTGAAAAAAATTCTAGGACCTGTATAAACAAGGGATACAACTCAAGAATATTTACTATCAAAGGCCTGGGATAAAAAACAGAGATTATTAATTTCTCTGTTTACAAGGTAGAGAAACAAACAACAGAGGACCTTAAAGGGTCTAAGTTCTGAATAGTACAAAAAGTACAGGCATACAGCACCATTTCTGCTTCTACCATTACTATCGTGGAGTCTTCCAACAGAGAAAAACACGTGCCTACAAAATTACAGGACTGCAAAAGAGGATGAATTTCTATGTGCTGTATCAGATCCCATAACAGCATGAAATTTATTTAAAGTCACATTTTATCAATTTCATGTTTTGGGATAAATAACGACAATGGACAAATTACAGCACCCTTGGTAAACTTGGTATCTTGGTCACTAATTTTCCAAAGAAGGTATACAATCCTTTCAATGTTAGTCCTAGAGAGTAGCTTAGTATGTCTAAAGTAAACTTGTTGTTACTGAAATACGAGTAACTAGCTCCTAGTTAAGCTTTCAAAGGGACACATAAGCAAACAACTGCAAGAGAGATTTTGGAAAGATATGTTTTAATTGGGGGAGCCTGTAGCAGGGAAAAAAAATATAGGAAGATCTGGGTGAAGTGGTTGTTTCCAACAAACTGAGCAACTTAAAATTAGATTTTGCAAATCTAAAATCTCGCTAAGCTTGTTTTCAAAAAAAAATCCCCAACAATTAACTATATGGCCCATCTGAAGAGCTGTCTCAAAATTGTTTTTCTTAGAGGTCTCCTCACCACCCAATAGCAATTTTCTTCCAAAAACACATCTCGCACATGAAGAAAAAAAAGAAAAGAATCACGGAAAAGAAAGTGTACTCTATACACTGACTATACTTCAGCAATCTGCAAGTGCCAATTGTACTTTCATGGTCAGACCTGAGTTGTCCTCCAGAAAGCCACAGCAAAATATATACCAGATTTCCCTGAATGAAAGATTATTGTTCTCACACACGTCACAAACCTGGCACAGTCTGGAACATAAACTTAAAATCAACATTAGAATTTTACTCCTTGACACTAACTCTCGTCTAGAAGGAAGGCACAACATGTCAGCATTTGATTTGTCTGTCACCCAACAACAGCAGACATACCTAAACCCAGCCTACCTTTGCTCCTCTTTCACTCCCAACAGCAACACTATATTAACACTGGGAGAATTGCTAAAAATTCTTAAGCATCTCAGCCTTAGAAATATTCTTCCAGTATATCATCCAAACCTTTACTGCAATTCAAAGGAATCCCAAAGACACGTGCTCACTTCATTTTACCTGTAAGGTTGTGTGAGGTGCTAGGGATTCTGCACACTACTTTACAGCAGGGGAAGGCTTGGGAACAAAGAAAAAACCCATCCCTGCTCTCCAGCCTCGCTCAATTGTTTCCTTTACCCATAACTGAAAAAATAGTTAAGATTGGAGGGTTTTGTTTTAATGAGTCACTACTGTTCCTATACTAGTAATTTTTTTATGTCTTTATCATTCATTTCATTACTCAGCGTTCAAAGATTTTAAAAAAGCATCTTTTCTGCACAGCTGTCTCACCACCAAGTACAAAAAGTTATTTGAATTGTTGGTATTATCTGTGGATCTGAAAAAATGAAGAACAAAACCAGGAAGGGGCTAAACACGACAAGGATACAAAATATGGAATACAACCCCCCAAAACTTATGAGGATCATAAAGAATAACTAAGAGGACCGATTTTCTCATATCTTGAGGAGGGGAAGAAATGAAATAAACTTTAAAACAAACCAAAAACCAAAACAAAGCCAAAAAACACCCACCACAACACATAAGCAGATGCATTTCTTCAGAGAACACACTGCAAATGATTTTTGCGTTTCCAGAAAGCCAAACAGACAAGTTACTTTCATGAACTTTTTTTTTCCAAACTAATTCCTGAAGAGCTTTTAAAAGCCATCTATTCTTCATTACTGTAAATTACTTCCATAATCTCAGAAAATTGTGATAAGGGATTTACAGCAATTTTCCCTTCCCAACAGCAAGCAGTGCCTTCTGACCCAATTCCAACTAAATCACCTCATCTAAGCTTCAATTTGTATGACAGGATTTTTTTTCCTCCAACGCTAAACACTGACCATTCTATTTGTAACCTCCTGCAGCCCTTATGTGAAACGTTGCCTCTATTCTGCACCTCTGCCACAAGCTGAGGAAAAATATTTCCCAACAATTCAGTCTCCACTTTTTCCTCCAAATCCAAGACACTGATGATTCTAATTTACTGTAACTGCACATACTCATTATCTGATCCATAAACCTTGTCTCTCCAAAAACACTTCACTTCTCTGCCTTCCTGAAAACAGTTTGTAATTTATTAAAAAGGTGCTTTTCTTCACATCAAGACTGTCCATAATAATGAAGTTCACAGAAATTTAACTTTGCTTCAGGACTTAGTCTTACAGATACCCAATGTCTTAATAAATACTAGCAAATACATTACTTGGGATTTCTATTTCACTCCTCCATGTTCACAGCAGAGCAGTCATTTATCTTTGCCCAGTAATGGAAACTATTAATGCCGTCTGTGCTGACTCCAGCTGGTATAAGACTAATATAAAGTTCTGTTAGCTGCTTTGAGCTGCTTATTCAGCTGGCAATAATAAAAGTCAAGCTCATTAACAGCAGCCTCGCATAGCAAAGTTTCTGCTTACCTCAGAGAAGCGACTAAGCATCTCCATGAACCTCTTCACCATTAAAAAAAAAGGACTATTTATTTGACACCTGTTTTCAATAACAATCTTAAAACCCATTTTTTTTCAAATACATCCATCCACTAGGCTAAAATTACCTTAAAAAAATGAAGTGTTGCTCCATCAGAGCAGTATGCTGTTTCCTCTATACAAACTGAAATAAATAGCTAAAATCAGAGACAATTCTAGTTTGCGAGAGGCATTTGGAGAATGAGCATCAATGAAATAATTTTTCTATTACTCAACCAGCACATAATTGGATAATGACTCAGATTTCAAATATCATTTTATATTTTAAACAGGCAAGACAAACTACTGGAGAATATTCAAGCCATTCGTCATCTTAAATACACAACAAAGAATTTTATGTTCCTCTGCTTGCAAATTACAGAATTTTGGGACCAAGATCTGTGAGATACCAAAAATAAAATTTAACAATAATTTTAGTGGGCTTTCCATTCTCCCTTCTTTCTGAAGTCACAGCAATGTTACTGTCGGCATCAGTAAGCATGAAACCCAAAGACACACAACTTAAACACTTTATCTTATTAAATGCACAAGTGCAGTAGAAATTCCCTTATGAACTGCTACCAGCTTTTGACTCTATCATGTTCTCCCAAAACTAAACTTCTTCCGCATCTATACATTTTGTAAGAAACCCTCTTGTCACAGCTCATAATTCACAATGCTCTTTTATCCTTCTACACCTTCTGTCCAAAGCAGCACTTGTCTTCGAGAGGTCAACCTTCTACTGCCTGCATGGAACTTCAGTTTTTCATATTTCAAGTCATCTCTGATTCTTATCTTTCAATAAACTGCTAAGCCCAAATACACAGGGTAGACAAATACTAAAGAAAAAGCTACTGTTAAAAGAAGGTGATACTAGCTGATAGACATCGACCATGAAAAAAGGTTCCCAAAATGTGCTATCACATACTTCCCCTCAAACCTATGAAATCCCATACTGTGACTCAGATGAAACTGCTCACTTTTTTAATTTTCTTACTATGCTTCTCCTGATTGGCCAATACCCCCACCATCAGCACCGGAGACACAGTATTAAAGGAAGAAAATGTTGCAAGTGTAGTTCCTACTGCAGGCTTTGAAGACAAAAGACATTTTCTGTGACACCAGAAACTCAAAAGATGGTAACCACCATCCCAGCTTTGTCCAAGCAGCAGGAGGTCAAAGTCTTCCACCTTTCAGAAGGGAGGCTGACTTGTCTCACTCCCTGCACAATCCAGAAACGTGAGAAGCACAAGGCAATCAAAGGCAAAAGGAAAGACCTATCTTGTTTCCTCAAGTTAGCAGATATATTCTTTCTTTCCTTTAGCAGTTTCTTCCAATAATTAAGTAATGTGCACTTGTGCCCTCCCACCCTTCACTGGACTTGAGCTTTTAGCTATTAGCCTTTAGTGCATTAAGAAACCTTCCGTTTCTGGTATAATATATATATGTGAAGTTATTCACCTGCCTTTAGCAATTCTATAATACCTAATTTTTAATATCATTATTTAAAACTTAAGTATCACAATTGAAAAAAATTTACTGAAATTCTACAAAGAACGTCTTTATCAAGAGGAGAACTATGTAACATTGGTACTAACTCTCAGGGCACAGTACTGAACAGCTGAAGGGTAATAACTTCAGATGTCACCATGCCTGATGTGCCTGATCACACTCTGGAGTTCAAGTCAGTTGTTCATCCAGTCTAAGTCAGTTGTCTGCAGCTTCGCTCACTTTTCTGCAGAAAACCCCTGAAACTTTCAGTCCTAATTTATGCAGCATTTAATTTCAGAAAGCTAGAAGTAAGAATGCGTATGAGAGAGACTTAGCTACTATGCCAAAGTAACCTGACTTCTGATCAGCTTTTTGAATTCCACCACTCGTTCATACCTTGGCCTTTTAAACTGTAATGTTCAATATGAAATAGTATCCACAATACATTTTTCTCCTTCGGAAAAGAACATCAGGTTGGATCTGCCATATGCAGAATTATTAGATTACAACAGACATTTTAATCATCTTACCTCTCAAAAAGAAAACCCACAGATCATAATCTGATTTGACCCGTTAATTACTTGTAATTGATGGTATCTTTACTGAATGAAGACAGCTGGAACACTTTGTCCAAGGAAATGGGGAACATGATGAAAAATAACCTTCTGACAGCAAGAATATGATCAGAACTTATTATTCTTCACCTGCCTATGAGGTCCTAGGGAATTAAGTTCTCAGAAACAGAAATTCTAAAAAAGGGACAATAAATAGGAGGTACTTGATGTCTACTTTAAAAATATTACATCAGGTATCATGTAAAAAAACCAGGAACTAAAACCAGAAATGCACTGTTTTTACAATCTTTTTAAATCAAAAATTTTATATGACCTACCGAGATCTGTAACTAACAGACCTATTTGCTTATTAAAATCTCTAGACTCTTCTTTTTGGTTATTGATCTGTAAAATTATCAACTCTGAAAATAAGTATTTAAGCTTTTGCAGTCTTTGTTACAAAAAATGAACATGCTGACTTTGATGGCAAAATTACTATTCCCATATTCCAAGCCACTGCAAGAAAGACTGGTACAGCTACTCCTTTCCAACACAACAACTGGTGTTAAGCTCCAAGAGACACAGTGATGGACAGCACTGACACAATTAGCTGACAAAAGGCAATAAGGAGATGAAGAATCTAGCCTTTAAAATTCCATTAACAAAAATTTGATTTTGCACCTTTTCAGGTCTTATCACAGTTTAAAGGCCACACTGACAAACTAAACAACTTTGCTACCTAATTCTTGAGACAGTTTAGTCAAAGACTGCAAGTCATCATAAATCACCTTCCCAAGCTGACTTCCTACAATATGTAACTTTCACATTTATTGACAGCAGACATCCTCCCATGAGAATCTTTACAAAATACACAAGTGGAGACACCCTGAACTCTGCCTAGCAGCCTGCACAGCGTACTGCTGTCAGAATACAGGTTTTTCCTTAAACAATTAGTTTCTCTCTGAGTACACTCTGACATTTAAAACGTGTGTTCAAAGAGCATGGAGCATTCTCAATGGAATTTTACTCAAATAGCCCAAAGTCTACATACAGCTCAAATATTTTAAAGATATTATAATCATTTTTTCTTCAAAACTTGTCCATTCTGTAACTCCTACTGGAATCTTTTTCCCCTCACTGACTAACTATTATTCTCTCCAAATGTTTTTTGAGCTGTGACCTCAGGCTGCAGAGACAGGTTGATCTTTTTATGAACATTTGTTAACAAAGAGTGGAATACTACTGTATTACTATACTAAAGGGTAGAATTTGTCTGGAATATATTCCCACTGCCATTACCTGTGAGAATTTTATCCATGCTGCAGGTTTATTGTGCAGAGAAAAAACCCCAGACACTGAGTCCAGCCAGGTTTTTATTAGCCTGGGCATAAAACAAAGCAAAAAAGTGGCAAAAAGACAAGCCAATGTCTACAAATAAAGAAGGTGCACAGACACTTTCACACGGTGGTGAGCACCTGATTAGGTACCAAATGAGTACACAGCCCTACCAGAGATCCAGTGAGCAAAGGAGCATTCCAGGTTAAGAGAGGGAGAGTTTGAGAACATGGGAGTCTGCCACCCAGCAGAAATTCACTGAGGCCTTTTTATTCAGCAGCAGCACACGAAGCAGAGCTGCACTGTGAAAAAAAGTTATTCCCTTACAAGATTTGTCTTATTGCGATAGGGGAAAACAGAAAAAAAACCAAACCAAAATAACAACCAAAACAATAAAAAAAAACCACACAAAGATGACAACAACAACAACAAAACCAGAAACCCCCCAAACTATGAATTAGAAAACGTCTTACAATGAAATCAAGCTGCCAGCCCTGACAAGTTTCAGAACAGGAGAATGATATTTAGCAATTATCACACAGAAGGATACATACAAAGCAGTTAATAATAGGATAAAAAAACCCAACCACTGTCAGTGACTACTTACGACCAGGAGAAGTAAGTTAAAGGAGTGAAAGCAGGCAAAAGAGCAGACACACAAGCAAGACACACGCAACACACGCGCTACCACACCAACTGCACACGATTAAATGTAATCAAAGCCTCCAATTTAGAACAAGCAGCAGAGTGCTGCTGGGGGTTGCTAACAGCATTCGACCTCTTTATTCTGAAACACCATCATTACTGGAGATAACACTTTAAATGGTATCTTTAAAGAGCAAAGGAGAATGCAGGAAGAGAGTCAGGAGAATGAAAGGTAGATAAAGAAGAAAGTTACACTTGAGAACAAAGATAGGCATCAACTTTATCTACGGATATGCTTGCACAGAAATTACAAGGTTTAGTACTCAGATTAGTTGTGTCTGTTTAAAGAGCCTGCATGCTGACAAATCAGCCCTGGCTACTGGGCTCAGCTCTCTGCATGCTAACACAGAGTGGAGTAGAGTCTGTGGCCCATGCTGGCATCTATTCAGAGGCTGTCGAGAAGGGAGTTCTGGGTTTCTCCACTGGGATATGAAGTGTGCAAAAGTGATGCTGTACTGCAGTTACACAATGGAAAGTCTCTTCCATAGAGAGAACAGTGAAAAACATATTCTTTCCTGATGATTGCTTTCTCCCTGGTACTGCAAATAACCATGCCTTAAATTTAACATTTTCCTAAATCAGTAAGGCCAACAAGTATATTTAAATCAAAGTGGGAGTTTCACCCCACTCTTCAAAAAAGTATTTCAACTACTTTGTTTATAATATTTAATGGAATACTTCAAATCCTATTTAAAACACAGCTTTATCGTTCCATTTAGTACCTTCTGCGTTATGATCTGCAGACGGCTCTACAACTCATGATGGGAGCAGGCTGAAACACTCTGGACAACAGAAAATCCTAGAGCACACTCTGAAGCATGTTGCAGATACTCCCAAACACCAAATCCACAATTAACTGGTGTCACAGTATCTCTGTACAGCCAGTCCTCACACTCTTGAGGTTTAGGAGACCCCAAGCAGCTTTGCCTCATTACCTGAACATGTGCTCATCCTGCACTGGATCTGAACTAGTAGAACATTAGTGGAGGCCCACGCCCATCCACTTTTTGTCCTTTCTTATCCCTGGCAATGCTCTTGACTCCATCACTGCCACCTCCTCACATTTCCAAGGACTGCTGCCAACCAGGTACAGCATGGGAAGCACAGGCTAATGATGCCTTGCCAGACACCCAGTGTTTGCACTGTGCAACCAGGCTGCGGGAGTCCAGCATTGAGCCTCCTGATCTGACTCTGCATGGGAGGAGGGGAGGCCCCACAAAGCTTATCAGCTAAACTTCCACGACACTGACCCGCAATTCTTCTGTTTCAGGAGCTGCAACTCAGCTAATTATCTCTGCCATAAATAACCCACAGCCTAAATGATCTACCTAGAGGTATGCCTGCATAGTGAATTGAGTTACACGAAACAAGCAAGGAGAAATAAAGCAGAATTACATGTGGTCTCTCAAAAAGTTGACAAAAATCCTTACAAGAGAATGAGAAGCCATATATTAAGGAAGAAGAAAGATTGAGCAAATAGATCAGTCTGAAATACCCTGAAAAGTCATATGAAAGGACATAGAGGTTCTGAGCTCTGATAAGCATTACATTAGCTAGGGATCCAAGAAGGCAAATACTACTGAGGTCAGCAGTTTTGGGTTAGTAACATTAGGAAAAAAATGAGAAGGAGCAAAGTAGGTGAAAAGCAATACTGCTTTCAATTCAAGTTTGACAAATACAGAATTAAGTCCAAAGTTGTTTAAAAAGTTTAGCACACTGATTCTTCAGTGAAGCTTTCCCACTTTGACAAATATCACTAAAATTTTAAGTAAGTCAAAGGAGCACTCAATTCTCAATTTTCAATGCAATAAGGAATTGACTGTTTCTTTTTCTGCTTAACAGTCAGTCTACTCAAAAAATGGCTAAAAGTCATGTTGTTTGATTAGTAATTCCACACCACTTTAATTTATTTACAGCTACTGCATCTGCAAACAGAGACATGAAAGTAAAAGAGCATGAGTACAATATCTGCTACAAGAGACGCTGCAGCTGCAGCATCCCCTTTCAAACACTGTTAGATTAACAGTACTTTAAGAGAAAAACTACAAAAACACCCAAACAAACAAACAAACAAAAAACAAAGGACACCAACACACAGCACTCTTAGCTCTTTCTGTTTAGAGAAAATGTTCTGCAGGGAATCTACAACTTATCTTCTATTTTGGATGCAAAACAGAATGACAATTATAAAAGTGTTTCAAAACTCTTTCACCATTATTTGAAAAAAATATGTAAGTTTCCTGGTCAAATCAAACCCTTGCCTTAAGCTCACTGAACTCTGATATTGCTCGCTACAGCTACTAGTCAACAGATTGTCAGACTCTTATCACTCCTAAATGTTTCTGGAAATTGAGAAAATGAACTAATTTTAGTTTTTCTTTTCCTACACGACAACTGCTTGTCATTATTAATATTTCCATTTTCTTCTCTTTGTACAAATTACTCATGAAAAATTCCTCAAAATTCAATTCTACAATCCCATTTTATAATACTTAATTTCAAAGTCCACAAACAGAGACACAGCATTTACCTTCCCTTTTTCATCTCAGCAAAGGCAAGCAGGCAAGAGGTCACTATGTGAATGACTCCCTTGCCTCTGTCTTTTCTGAGCCATCATGAAGATGCAGATACCTTGAGAAAAACATAAGCATTTGAACAGTGACATCCTGCAGAAGTCATCCTACAACACCCTCCTTGACAAAGGATGGCAGATTAAGATTGCTTTGGCTTGGAGAGATTTTAATAAACCTCATTTTACACCTTGGTCATGGTAAGTACAAGAGTACTTGCACACGAGCCATGAATTTCTTCCTTACTCAGGTAAGAAATTCTGAAATAGCAACCAATAATACAGGTCATACTACACACCAGAGGAACCATAACTCAGAAAACACACGTGCATTGAAAAATGCTAAGGGCATTCAGCCTGCCCAACAATGTGAATCTGCATATCTGGGTTTAAATTAGCCCAAAGTTGCAGGAGGCCATGCTGAAATTCCAAATGGAGGTACGCTGTGTTCCTCGGAGCACACACAAAGCTTCTACCTGTGATTGTAAATGGCAGTAAGGACACAAAGCTTGCATATCCTTAGCATTTCTGACAACAAGTTTTCTATTGCCCCATTCACATCTGCAAAACTGAAACTTCAAAAACTATTTGAGAAGATGCAGCCTGCTATCAAGAGTAAACAGGGCGGGAGGGATTAGACTGATGTCTGTCCAAGCTCGCTACTCAGGCTCTACACCCCCTATGCACTGCCGAGCACCTGAAAATAGAACTGGCAAGAGCTAACTTACAGCTTTCACCATGGGGAAGTCAGACTCCTTCAGTACCCAGCAATTCTGACAGTAAGGAGGAATCCAGTCACAGAACTGGGATGATGAGAGAGACAGAGCATCTACTAAATTCATTTTTTAAAAATCAAGACACTGTTCCACTGGAAGGGACCTTAGGAGGTCCCTTCATCTTAAATGCTTCATCTTCAAAGATACTTTCATCATCCTTTTGACGGACATACAAGCTGTTTCCAATTAAGATTATTTCACAGCCTTACAAAGATTCTCAGTCATGACATCGAATGTAATACACAGTAAAAATTCAGTGCTAAAATATGGGTTACAACTAGGCATGAACTTAGCTACAATGTTATAAACACCTCAAACAATAAACATTCTAAGGACTTGGAAGCTCTTGACAAGGAAGCTACATAGCCAGCTCTCCAGTGCCCAATGATCTGTGTACCATAACTGATTTTCCTTCCTGTTTTCAACTTGGATCTCAATCAGAACACCCACAAAGACTAGTACCATCCCAGAGAATGCCAGCTGTGGGGATTTTTTTTTGGTTTGGGTTGTTTGTGGGGGTTTTTTGGGTTTTTTTTTTGTTTGGTTGGTTTTTGTTTTTTTGAAGAGGGGAGAGGTTGTTCATTGGTTGATTTGATTTTCTCCAACAGGTACTTGGAGGAGTTTCATCATGTTGTTAGACAACCATTTTTGCACCTTTCTTTTGCCTTTCGTTGTCCTGGTCTCCAAGTACCCTTTCCTGATATTCTACTCTGTCAGCAGCAAATCCATTAACAAGACATCTTTTGTGTTTCCTTCTGTGTCACTTTCTTCGCAGATACTGAAGCAGCATTTCTCAAGGGCACTCCAATCAAAAAGGCAGGTACAAGGATTAGATTTACACCAGAAGAATGAGAACTACTCAAAAGTTCCTTCTTTTTAAATGTAGTAGGCACTACGGAAAGTACCAGACTGCCTTCCAGAGAGTTTGTTTCAGGATAGCATATATAATATAGCCCCAGTAAGACGCTCCAAAACCGCAAAACCTGAGTGGTAGGATGATGCCTCATTATACACTTCCAGCAAAACTTTCAGAACGACATATTTATTTCAATACAGTACAACAGCAAAGTGTAAGAGCTCTGCAGATGCACTGTGCTTTCACCCCTTACGTAACTACAAAGTCCTCTTAAAAAAACCCACATGCTCAAACTCGACTACTTGTTGCTAAGCATCCAGAGGATACATAAATCATGTATTAAGATCTTCAGCTACATACAAAGAATATATGTACATTTCTTGAATTTACCAAATGGCCAATTTCTATCTCATCTGGTTTCACTAGATGAAATTCTCTGAAAACATACTTGAAATCTAAAAGAAATTTAGAAATATCTCAAAATAGCGAATGACAACAGGGTATAATAGGAAGGAAAAATATCAAAACCCATCAAAATGCTAAGACTTGCATCATTCAGGGAGGTGGCACTACTGAGCCAAAACAAGTCTGGAGCACTGCAGACTCACATCGCATTGCAAATCTAAAAAACTCACACTGATAGATGCTGACAGAGAAACTTTCCAGAGCAGACTAGGATGCTGCTCATTCAGGGCGATAAAGTAGCTTTGCCAGTAGAAAACTTCCACCAGCTCTGTGCCTCCACTGGAATGCTCTG
The DNA here is from genome assembly GCA_035583135.1 of Lophotriccus pileatus. Lineage (NCBI taxonomy): Eukaryota > Metazoa > Chordata > Aves > Passeriformes > Tyrannidae > Lophotriccus > Lophotriccus pileatus. Next base: position 60,926,920 of record JAWWES010000081.1, on the reverse strand, counting down.
TTGATTTATCTTTAGCAAAAGCTCATCAACTGTAAAACAAGCCTTGGCTTTTGAATCACAAAGTAAAACTGACTTCAGAGTAAATATTCAACAAAAATAAGAACTCTGAAGTTTTAAAAATTACATTGCAGCCAGTGACAGTAATGGCACAAATCAATTTGTTTTGCAAATAAATTTCCCCTTCTACCTCATACGACCCTTTTTCCTTCAACTCTAAAAGAATCAAGTTTGTGAAAGGCTATCTAGCTACACTAGACATGATTTTAATTATGAAGACAGACAGAAAGTGGAAACCACATGTGAAGAAGTATCAAATACTCCAGTTTCTTATCTAAGGTCTGCTGTTCCTTGTCATCGTACAAGAAATATTAAGCAAAACAGACAGCTCCATATACTTGCATTTAACAATAGTAAAATTATTGCAGTATCTCAACTGACAGATTTTGAAGCCTTTTTGAAGCCTTAAACTAAAGGGAATTTAATCTTGCCTAGAGGCTTTTGTACACTATTTACTTGGGATTGACTTGGGATTGCTTAAAAAGAGATTGAAAAAAACTAAGAAAATGTAAGCTCAACAAACAAGATATTGTGTATTTTTTCATTGTATTTGTAAGCCTAAAATATTCTCTAATACAAAAAAAATTCAGAAAAAATATTCAAGTGTTGACATTTTCAGCAATGTGTTTTTAAAACAAAGCATCAAGTTACTTCATACAAAGTTTACAGTTCACAATGCACCCTGGCACTTTTTTAAACATATGGAACAGTATCTTCATAAACACATGCAGAGATAAGCATGCCATTCCAGCCACAGTAGCTGCTTTGATTCATGTTTATGAAATGCTTAAAATTCTTGGAGTATCCATACGCTGCAAAAAGAAGAGGTAGTGACACCACGAATCCCAGTCAGTCAGTACTAGCCTGCTATCTATGCTGTTACTAAACGTGGAGAGGCAGCAGCACGGGCTTGGTCAACACCTAACAAGTAGGTCATAAGCACATAACCTCTTTGCACCCGTCTCCAGCACCATCATAACCATGCATTAACACAAGCACCCAGCAATGCTTCAGACACACCCTTCTGCTGCTGTGCTGAATGATGTACCCCAAAATAAGTCCCTTACCATTAATTAACACCAAAATATATTCATGGCTATCTGTCAGTAGTTGTGGTCTAAATTTCTGTCCTGAGTTATAACACTTAAATAGCAAAAAAGTCACTACAGAACAATAAGCCTTTAAGGACTTCATGAGGGTCTGTTAACATACAGATTTCCCCATAGTGATCTATGTAAAATGAAACAGAACATTCAGATTAACTCCTAGTGAAAAAGTTACACCTTACAAGCCACTAACTTCACATTACCCGAAGATGATGTTAGGAGTATTTGGTAAGCGTGTATATGCTTGGGGATGTCCCTATTCAGGATGTAACAAAATGTCAAATGAAGGGTGTGGCTGATGACTAAGAATATATTAGTTAGGATATGGTTAGAAAATTGTAGATGTTTTGATGGCTGAGGGTTGGGTTTTTAAATTATTACTTTTAGATTAAAAGACAACTATCAAAAAATAAAAACCAGAACTGCAGAGGATAACACTAACCAAGCACAAGAAGGCACTGATTCACTTTTCACCCCAAATGATTAATTACATAAAAGGACACTCTCCCCTGGCATTGAAAACAGCTTGTTTAACTCCTATTTTTCATCAACATGGACATCTTGAGCTCAACTCATTGATTTTCAGTTCCTGTCAGCAATGCATTTTTCTGATTGACCTTCGTACTCTAAATTTTTAACTTACCTCCATAACTCTGCAGTGAACACTCATCTCATCCTTCACACAGAAGGACCATAAAGACACCCACAATCAACCCATGCTCCATCAAACCTCAAACTCTGAAGACCAATTTCATATCAACATACAAAGTCAGATACTAACTAGAAAAACTTATATCCCTTGTATTGTCTCTTGTAAAAAGACATATAGCAGCATTATTTCCAGGCAAAGGGGCAACTGTTTTAGTTAAGTAGCTGCTTTGGATCACAAGTTAACTCAATAGTTGAGTCCTGCGGTGCACATCATTGCACAGCAGGGACCCTGTCTTTTGTAGGCTGCACAGCCATCAGCACCAGACATCCTCACAAAATACAAGGAATCAAGCAATCAGAGAAGTTACTCAGCTAAGCAACAGCATCTGCACAGCCTTGCTGCAGCAGTTGGCATTTCGCTATAGCAGGCAGTAATTGTTTCCATTAATAGATTCAAATCATGCCCAGGAGAGGCCAAATAAGAAAAGGCACCGCACAACTTTCGAATTTCCCACCAAGGACAGTCTGCCCATGCAAGAGATACTGGCACCACAGCCAGAGGCAGCTACCACTGGTGCTGCTCAGTCTGCACCTAGCTATAGAGGAACGCTCAAATGATAGTGCCTCGAACACAATAGCAACAAGCTCGTTCGCCAATTTAAAGATTTAGCTCTAATCTTATTACTAGAAGTACCACCATGTTGAATCCCTGAGCAGCAGATGCCTGCCTGCACATGCTGCACTGCAGGCCCGGTCAGACCAAGAAGGGATTGGCTTTGACCCCAAAACTTTGTGCCAAGATTCACACCCCAGCTCTGCGCGGAGAGGCAGCTGGTGTGCGCTGCTTCTCTCTGAGCTCGAGTTTTGCAGAACAGAGATTTCTTAAGCACTTCCCAAAGTACTTTGAATCTAACCCACACCTTGATCACATGTTTATAAGCATCACTTAACTCTAAATTTTTTAACTATTAAATTACAGCAAATCTAAGTCTGGAATCTTACCATATGCACATTTAATAAACATAGATGCACAACAGAGCAAAGAACCTTGTTTTCAAAACAAGAAATCTGTCTCTATTCACACTAAAGGGGAAAGGATGAGAAAATAAATTTTTTCCTTTAGTGCTGACATCCCCCAAAAATAGGATTAAAAAACCCTCCACATTTTAAGAGAGCTGTAATTTTTTTCAATTTGTAATTCACTTCAATAGACAACATATTCAAGGTGTATTGACTAGTAATCCAGACCTCAAAAACACCTCTGGCTGCAGAAAGAAAGAGCAAGACAAGTGCATGCATACCTGCCCCTTCTAAACACAGAGGCTATGCATGTCTGAAGGACTAATCTTTTTACTCATATTTTCATATCCCAAAATGTAGGCACTTCTAACACCATATAACAGAAAAATTGGACAGGTTTGAAGCTGAACCTCATTCCATTGTGTTCTACTCAGAAATATTTGAACATAACACTCAGTAGTCCAAAAGCAGAGAATGGCTACAAAGCAACGATTGTCTAAACATGGTCATACCAAGCACAGTTTTCCTTGTCCTCAATGACTTTATCTATTTTTGTTCTGAAATTTTGCCAGCTCAAGCAGGCTGCTTACCCACAATCCCAACAGCCTCCAGCAGTAGTTTCCTCCAGCCATGACATTTACAGACCAAAGCACAAGGTCCTAACAGCTGTCTGGACTTCATAAACATGGTAAAATAATGGATGTTGCATTTACTCACAGTTCAGGCCACCTTATGAAGAACCAAGAGCCATGCCACACAATATTTTGGATTACAAGTTTCTGTCTCATTTTGTTTCAAATTACATGGAATTTCAGAACAGCGATTTCAAGGAACTGCATCTACTGTCCCATCTGAGGCATGAACTGATTAAAACAATGCAGAAATAGCTCCCAAAATGACATTTTCCAACCACGCATTTCGCAATTCAAATACATTTCTTCTGCAAAGGTTCAAAGCTAACAGTTCACATCCTGAACATTGATGTCTAACAGGAAAGTTGGACAGGTCAAAGTCAGATCACTTTTACAATTTCCTGCAAAGATAAAAGTTGCTGCCTTCCATTATTTTATGATCCACCTCAGACGGGTGATAATTTGAGGTACACACATCAAAGACACGATTTTGTCGATCATTCCTTCAGATATGGAGAAAATTATCAGCTGTCCTGTTTCAGCTTCCAGAAGTTTAATTTTGAATAAGTTACCATTAACAGAAATACATAACCCCTCCCTCCAGCAGTGCTCTTCTCTCATCCTTAATGCTACTCAAAGCAACGTATCAAAAATGACAAAATACCACATGAAGGGCTATGTACTAAAGACCATCCAAAGTCATGTTTTCTCCAAAGCAGGGGGATCAACAGCTGTTTTCTAGAAACAAGAGTTTTAGGACAAGCTGCCTAGGGATGAAATCTGTGCTTCAGATATTAATCTTTGAAAGTATTATGACCTACAAAAACTAGATACACACATCTGTTCCTAGCTATTTATTTTACTAAAGAGCTTCAATGCACACACACACAAAAAAAAGCCCCCCTATACTCTGTAATCTTTAGTAATTTAGAACTATAAGAAGAGTTTTACTTAAGTAGAATTGGGCCTTGGTGCTACTTGTCTTATCAAAATGAGGATGGAAGAGCACAGAACAAACAACTCATAACAGGTTGGGGTTTTTTAAAGAGTTAAGACAGCCAAGAAAGATACTTTCAGAGAAAAGTGGAGATTTTAAGTTCAGCTCTACAATCTGAGAACTTTGTTTTCTGCACTGAGTTATTCAATAAGGTGAAGTATGCACCAGGCTACTGAGCTCTAATGGAATAAATTGCCCAATAGACGAATTTGTGTTTCAGTTAAAACTACAAATGAAATAGCACTTCGGTTCTACTGTCTCCATAGTTCCTTGTTTATTTCTGTCAAGGTAAATATTTTGCTTACCAAAGGAAAAATCATGTCACAAAGAACTGTTGTCAGGGAACTGTTAAAAAGCATAGCTGAAAGGAAAGAAAGAAGGGAAGCAAAGGAGGAAAGCATATTTTAACAATCAAAACCAGAGGAGGAACCCAGCAAGGCCTCATTTGTCCTATTAAAAAAATACCATACCTAATGTAAAGTGAGATCTTTTGTAGACATAGAGATGTGAAATTTCCACTATAAAAAGCTCCTGAAATATTTTGCAAGATTGACTGTGACTCCATACTCTAATTATCTCATAGTTACATTTTAACACTGCATCTTATTGCCACGACCCAAACACAAACGTTTATAACAGGACAGCAGCATGTATATAATTGGCCTAGAAACATAATACCCATTTCTAAAAGATGATAAGTAAGAACAGGTATTTTTCTGGGAAGAGTGTACTTGAGAAAGGAAATTCAGATTCCCAGGCAAAGACAGGAAAAAATCCCAGAGGGTTCCCAGAAACTTTGTTTGGGGGCGAAGAAATGGAAGTCTTATATTAGTTTTGGGGAGGAAATGACTTAGAGATAGGAGATGGAACTTAAGCAACACACAAGCACATTTCAGCAGGTATAAAGAAAACTACTGCTACCAATAAGAGTAAAACAAGGGTTAAAGGTATGAAGTCCAACAACGAACTTCCAAAAACTTTGCCAGCACTGGAGATTATACCTGATAGCAGCTAATGAAAACCGTTCCTTTCTGAACTCTGTCTCCTATTACTTCAGTCGATAAAGATTTTCCTGTGCCTTTCAGACACAGTCTGTTCAGTTTTACTACGTTCTGGTTTTCCTCCTTCGTTAGTTTAGAATGCTTGAAGTCATGTGCCTGTGGGCAACAGCAGGCCTGCTGCTTATAAAAAGACAGAACACTTGTATTTAATAACAATTACTATTTTGTAGCCGTAGTTGTTACGGTGTGGACGCTGTGTGGTCTAGCAGTTAGAAGATGCAGTCAGAACCCTGTTCTAATTTATGGTTATAGCTTTACCCCTAATACAATAATGAAAGTTGGACAAATGACAGCACTGTTTGGGATTTTAGGCTTTTTACACCACTTGTAAAACTAGCATTACTTGCCCATGTAAAATCCTTTAGAACTATTCTTCATAATGCCTAGAGACTAATTAATATCATGCAACTGAACTTAAATTTAATTCAAGAATTCCTTACAGCATCAGCAAAGCTAGTAAAGTCTGATGTTCCTAACCTTGGATGTTCTTTCAAGAGCAAATTTTATAATCTTATCATTATGAAAGAGTTACCTAATTTTACTTTAGAAAATTCTGTCATTACCTTTTAAATTTTAACTGAGAGAACAAAGCAAATAAAGAGCATGGTCCTGAATTCTACTCCCCACACCCTATAGTCTCCTGGCTTCAGCTGAATTAAGAAAAGCAGCCCTGGAAACCAAATTTGCTTTAGAAGGCTACTTATTCTTATTCCAAAGTGCAGTACAAACTTGTACTTCCATTCATCTAGAAAAGGGAAATTTCCATATAAAAAGATAAAAACTAAAAAGGGAAAGGTAAGACTAAACAGAATATTAAAGCAATACATAGAGTAGAGAAAGACCAATTAATCACCCTAACAAATTAAATCATTTTTGCAATGAAATGGTTGCTCTGAATGAAAAATCCAGTTAAGCTATATAAAAACAAGCTACACAAAGAAAACCAAAAATCCATTTGACATCCCTAACCATGCCAAGGCATCAATCCAAGTGCAAGCAGCAGCTACTCAGCAATTCAGAACCAGTTTATACAGACATTTTATGGTGGGTACACATAGAAGAACAGAATTCATCTCTCTTCATGAGAAATTAAACTATTTATCTTGAGTAAAAAATAGAAATCAGCAGTTTAGGACTGAAGAAAGCGTAAGGATTTTCACAAGGCACTAAAAAGTCCATTAGGCATCTCAGCAGGTTACATACAACATCTGCCATTTAAGCAGGCATCCAAACTATATGTTTGCACTAGTGAGAGTTACTTCCAATCAGTGTTTCTGACTGTTACTTCCAACAAATCTGGCAGTTGTCTCAAACACACAAGTTAACAGACAGCCAAATTCTAGCCTCACACTGTGCTGCAAGCAGGACACCTATTACTTGCCAACACAGCTGCCATCAATGGGGTTGCACACAAGCATCACAGCTCAACCATAAGGATATTGACGTAGAAACAGAAGCCAGTTTGAACCAAAAGAATCTACATACGTTATAGATAGTAAAGCCTGACAAACACGAGACACAGAAGCTCACAAAAGACAGAGAGTCACTGCATAGTCTTAGAGCAGGGCAATGTGCACAACAAGCAAAATTCACAAATTCAAGGCTCTTCATTAAACCACCTGGCTCTTGGTCTCTCAAGTCTATTGAAATAGTGATTTTTAAATCTTAATTCTGTTCCTGCTTTGTATGCTCTGTGTGTATTTCATGTTTCATACCTGTCAAATCCACTCACTTCCCAGAGTTAATGTTATTCTTATTATAGCAGTGTTTATTCAACTCCTGTTGATTGAAAAAAAAAACCCCATACTTTCTAAACCAGAATCGTTTTTAAATAAAAACCAAGATTTCCATTTCACAGATGGGATGCTAAGACCCACAGAGACAGCATGACTTATAGAAGATTACACAAAGATCTCTGAGAGGGGTAGGAGACAAGCACAGAACTTTTAAGACGCAGGCCAGCACTTTAACTACAACGATGGTCCTGAAGACAATGCAATCTGCATTTAAAACAAACTGGTGTGATTACAGCTATATTCTAGGACATGGTTTAATGTGAGAAGCACCTTCCCACCTTGGACATGTAAGAATGGAAAAGGTCTCAACCTCTCCTGCTTTTATGAAACACTGCCTTTGGAAAAAAGAATATTCTTACACTACAGTTTCTTCGTAACTATTATGAACTGAATCAAAAATATTCCTCAAAAAACTTAAGTTGTAGGAACGTTCTAGGTTTAAGATCTCTACACGATTTCACACTCAGTGGCATTAAATACATTGAACAGACCAACTTAAGTTGAGCAGTCAACAGGTAACTGAACAGATAAAGAATACAATGTAACTGAACACACAAGCATACAACGTAACTATTCCCCTTGCACCTCCCTGTCTTTCCCCACACTCCCTCAAAGGAAAGAAATCTTTTCCTGTTCTGATCTATTTTTACAGTCTAGTGCATTGGTATTTTGGATTATTTCCAAGGGTATTCTTTACTGGGGCATCACAGCTAAATGCCAGATTTCAAAATTATTTTAGCATATTCTCATAGGCTACTTCACAGAACAACACTGAATTAATAAAGGATCTAGCAATTACAGCCTTTTCAAATGCAAATACATTAAAACCTAGTAAACAAACTTATATAAAAAAAATCCATCACTAGCATAAAAATCAGATTCTGCTTCTTGCTCCCCCACAGGTTACATCAAGTTGTTGGCAGCGTGCACTCAAGGGAAATTTCTGAAAACAGCACACACAGTCTAAGTCCTTACCTACTCAACAGCTTATTTTTTGAGCAGTCAATCAAGAATCAACTTCTAAACCTGAGAGGCAAAGACGGATCTTCTGTCTCCACACTGGGTACGTCCAACTCCCCCAGGAAGCCAGGTAAAGAACCGATCTCTCCTTCCCGGGGATGCAAGCCCAAGGCAGCGACCCCCAGCCAGTGCTCGCCCCTCGCCCGCTCCCCCCCACCCACCGCAGACCCCGAAAGGCACCGAGCGAGATCCCTGGGACCCCGCCGCTGCCCTGACAAAGCCGGGCGAGGCGTCTGCGAGGGCGAGGCGGAGGAGCCGGGGCTGGGTTTTCACTTGGGGCACGGCGGCTCGGGCTTTTACCTTTCTCCCTGCTTGGTGTTGGAAGGCGGAGGGTGAAGCACGGTCTGGTTCCCTTCCATCTCCACGATGCACTTGGTATTCAGGTCCAGCTCTGCAAGGCGACACGGCGGGGGGCTGTACCCAGGGCGAGCGCACCCCCCCTTCTCCCGGCACGCCGGGGAAGCTCGGTCCCTGCCGGGTCCCCCTCGCAGAGAGGGCCGGCGGGGTCTCGTCCTGCCGCCAGCCCGGGGGTGAACGCGGGGGGACGCCCCCTCCCCGCAACCCGCTGTGTCCCCAGACCCCGGTTACCTCTCCTGTTCATGGGCCGGACCCTGACGGCAACTTTCACCTTAGTGTCCGACATCTTCCCCGCTCCCGGGGGCGGCGGGCGGGCGGCCCCGCTCAGCGCCGGCGGCGGCAGCGACACGGCGGAGCGCCAGCGTCCATGCCGGGCCGGGGCGAGGGCGGAGGGCCGGGGCAGGCGGGGAAGGCGAGAGAGGGAGGGAGGCAGGGAGAAAAAGAGGAGGAGAAGGAGGAGGAGGAGGAGGAGGAGGAGGAGGAGGGAGCGGCGCCGGGGAGGGCGGTGGCGGCGCAGCCCCAGCCGCCTCCTTGCTCAGCCGCGGCCCGCACCGGCTCTGGCGCTGGCTGCCCACGGGCTCGTTCGCAGAGCTACTGCTGCCGCCGCCTCCCTGCCAATCCCCACCGCCATGTTCCGCCGCCTCCTCCTCCCGCCGCGCCGCCGGGAGTGCGGGCGCCCAGGCAGGCGGCGAGAGGGCGGGGAAAGGCGACGGCGCCGGAAAGCGACGGGAACAGCCGAGCGCCTTTGGCGCGGGGGGCGTGGGGAGATTTCTTCCCCCCCCGCCCTCCATCCTCGGAGAGGCGCTGCTTCTCAGTGAGCACGCGCGGGGGATGCACTTGGCGCGGGAAGGTGGCGCTGGCGGGAGCGGGGATGGTGCTGCCCGGACTGTGCCCCCATCCCCTGCCCGAGAGCCACCGTCTCGCCTAGTGCACGTGTGTGCTGTCACCACAAAGCCACTGGCTTGTCCTACTGGACACCGAGTTTCCCTGCGGAAAGGAAAGGCCCCAAAGGAAAAGCCACAAAGTGGCCCAAAACAAAATGTTGTGGCGCCAGGGGATATTTTTTTCAAAAACTGCACAACGCCTGTAAACAACCGCCTGCCTGGCGCGGTCCTGGCACCAGCACGGGTGACCTGGGTGAAACGTGCGCACTGCATGTTATGGGAGTCCTGGAAGCGGTGCAGCACCTCGAGGTGATGGAGCAAGGAGCCCTGCCCGGGCCTCAACCTGCCCATCACCTCCTTGGCTGTGAAGTGCTGCCTGTGAAGTGCTGGGACCACTTGTGCCATCCTACTGTTCCACGCAGCAACGGGCAATCATTGCCAAGTGCCTGCCCAAACGCCACAGGATGGAATTGTGTCTATCTATCTGTGGCGAGTTCAGCGTTGGGGAAAAGGTGTTACAAACACCAGTGCTTCACCCAACACCCAAAGGCTCCAAGGATGGCTGAGCATCCAGTGGGCAAGCTAAGAAAGATTTTTAATTAAAACTGCAATAGGCTTAGGATCTCAGGATAGCATTATTTTAGAAGTGTCCTGTTAAAACTTCCTTTTCTCCCCAGAAGTGTTTCCTTACCTTCAGTAAAATATCTTCCAAAGAATCAGTCCTTATCATTGATGCAGCTAAATGGCAGGAATTCTAGTGCAAAAGAGCAAAGTCTGTAATGTTGTCTTTAAGGAAAAGACAGGCTCAACCCCAAAAGGGATTATTCTGTCTACTCTGTAGGGAGAATGGATTAAACAACAAATGATTAATAGATAGCTGCATTGAGAAAGAGCAGACGTTTAAAACAGAGGTGAAAGCAACAGATGGAGCTTAGAAGATCGCCCCCCCTCCTGGCTGCCAGCACACCAACAAGAACACCCCTGCAAAGGGACTGAGAGGAGTAATTCTGGAGGACACCTTGCTGACCCAAATGGCTACAACTTGCAGGAATGCTGAAAGGATATGAGACACACTTAGCATGGCAAAAGAGAAAAGTCTCTACCAGATAGAGCCGGGCATCTGGAGAATGTTAGCAGGAAAAGCTAGTGCATGTGGGTTTCTTGCCAGTGGAAGTAGACATAAGCACGTGGCTCAACGAGTAAAGAAAAGGAGTGATGCTAAAATGAGACATCCTTCTTATGGCTGTAGACTGTAAGAACCCAGATCAAAGTAAGCACTGGCTCAAGACAAGGCATGAGGTCTGAAATGGCTGTGGAGAAAGGGAATTGTTCAGTGAAACTTGGACACTGTTGGGAAGAGAAGACGGCCAACAGATGAAAGGGAAAATACTCCCATCCCAATTTTCCACCTCTTAGTGGAAAAACTACATCATTGCAAGATTAAATAAAAACAATTATATTAGCTGAAGAGAGACTGAAGGGAGTCTTTATGAGATTGACTATGATTTTGGCTGTGGGAAGAGTCCTGGGAAGAAGATTTTACAAATGTCTAGTTTAGGCCTGTGAATTATATTCCACCATTTGCAGGTACAGAAAACTGGCCATGCAAAACTGTCTGAAAAGGCCTAGTTTGTTGTAATGCAGAGTGTAGCTGTTCACTTCTTGTGAAATTCTGATGTTTTTCTAGTGTTAGGTAACTGAGAAAAGGATTTTTGCTCTTTCATTCACATCAACGTGCCCTGAAAAACAGGTGCTAAAAATGAGGTCTTGGTTCCACCAAGTTTTTTTGCCCTCTTGAGAAAGGACTTTTGGCAACATGTGTACCATGACCTGACAACATCTATTAGGCAGCCTGCATGTAGCAGAATGTATTTCTGGTCTCCCCTAAACCTTTGGCATTAGGGCAGAATAGGAAGAGGGTCATATTTAGGGGCCCCATGGCATCATTAGGCAGATCAAAGAGCAATCTCTGAATTCAGCACAATGAGATGTTTCTCTTCTGGCATTGTATCTCCCCATTGAACACCATATGGAACCCTTTATGTCTCTGTCTTTGCTACCAGTAGCAACTACGGATGAATGTCTCTCACCTGTCAGAATTTGTTAGCTTGATCAGTTTACATGCACCGTGGGAACTGGCGAGGGATACTGATGGGTTGCTCACCCATCGGAATTAGCTGCCAGCTATCCCAGACATGCTGATGGATGGATGGGAGATACCAGATGAGAAATGACAGCTTACTACTTCAGCAATGATAAAAGATGAGAGCTGGAGAAAGTGGAGACTGATGGTGGGTGAAGGGAACTGAGAATGGAAACACGAGGATAAAATCATCTGAAGCCATCCTTCCCTGAATTCTTTTTCCTGTTCCTGCTTTCGTCCACTTGCTATTTTGTGCTGGTTCTCTATCAACAGCAATATCAACAGGCCAACAGCAATTCTGGAGCTTTACTAGGGGGGGCCAGGATTGAATCTTTGTCTCTTTCTTGTTTTCCATCCATTTCATTTCATTCTTCTTTCTTGCCATCGAGCATTTCTGTACATTTGTCCATTGATCCATCATTCAGCAAAGAATATAAAGAAAATACCGCCCCTTACTTTATTCTGGTGGGGAATTCCAAGTGCTCCTCATCTTCCTAAGGTATAACACAGATAATGTGATAATGTGACATGAAGGCATGCCCATGTCTTCCCATATATTCTGAGAAGGAGGATCGATAGCTCTACTTCATGACATGGAAATGGGGGAGCGATGCTGGGTACCCAGGTTGATGATTGAAGCCCTGATGGTGTTCCACTGACCCCCTTTCCTTAGCAAAGGGCAGGGGGAAATGTCACAGAGCCTGCCAAGAATATCCATTTTGTCAGCATCATGCCCAGCACATATCTTACCGTGCCTGACTGATGCATGCTGTCACTGGCATGTCTAACTTCATCTTGTGTCACAGGAGCCACAGAAGAGGAGGAGCTGGCAGCAGTGAGAACATGGGAACCAAAACAGTGTTTTTCTTTTGATGTAGAAAGTGATAAAAGAAAAAGTGTGTAATTTTATAGCACTTGAAGTCCAAGAGATGCTTACTAAATTTAACCCAAGGTTTGTATTTTATGAGATTAACCAAAATAAAAGTTTTCTTTGTGTTTCCAAATTTTTACTGAGCTTTTTTTAAAATTTGAATTAACAGAGAAAACAAACTTCATTGTCAACCTAAACACATTACAGCATCATCCATCTTGAAAGAGGTAAAATGAACCAATACTGTACAATGGAACCAACAGATATTGTTAAGGTTAATAATCTCATATATTACACTTACGTTAGGGAAAAACCATGGGAAGAAATCGTAGCTCTAACAAAATAATTGATAAATCTTTAACTGATGTTAGTGAAAAAGAAGACTGGATAATAATTTCTGGGTTTTTTTTGTTTTTTTTGTTTTTTTTTTTTTAATAGCATTTATTATATTGGAAAAGAGACATGGGCATTCTATAAAGGAGAAATATTTCTTATTGAAGGGGTGGAATAAAATATGACCATACTTGTGTCAGGACAAAAATGAGTGTCCTGTTATACAGACAAACTTGAATTTTTCATTTAATAAAATACAAGGAAGCAAGTGCCTGCCTGTAATTGTACACTGGGAAGCAAGTATCTGTCTCACACATATCACTAGGCTTTGCATATAACCCAGCTGGAGAGGTACATTGAATTTACAGAAGGGTACAAGGGCAGGATTTTAGCCGGTGACCTAGCTGAGGGCACTTTTCAGGCTGCTTTTCCATTTCCTTCTTGCTTCAAATTCAAGCTGGACATTAGTTAGGCTGGATGGTTGCCACCTCTGTCTTATCAGAGATCTGTTTTGACTGTCTCTAAAGCTGTGCAGGAGGCATGAAAATTGTCCTCTATGTCCAGCATATTTATGGCAACACCCTGGGCCCAGAAAGGGGTGACAAATGCTCTTCCGACACTCAGAAAAAAAAAAAAAGCAGTTGCTGGAATTGGCAGCGTTAAGAACAAATGCAGAATATATGCACCTAAACATTATCCTGCTTGACAGATGCTGCTCAAAGCTACACGAGGTGGATGACAACTCTGTATTCCTGCTTAGTATATTGCTTTCAACAGGCATTGCACTTTAAGCCCACCTCAGCTCTGAACAGAGTTGGCTTACAGGCACTTGCAGTGACGAACAGACTAAATCTGCTCTTACAGGCTAATTTACAAATGTTTTGAATTACCTGATTTACTTTACCTGGCTGGGGTCCTGACTGCTGCTAGGACCCTACCTGTCTCCACACCTACCCTGGATGCTTGAGAGTGCCCAGTTACAGTCCACTTACAGCAAATGTCCCCAAGGCAAGTGCAGTTGCATCTTCATCAAGCTGAAAAGTTCCTTGCTGTGGGCAGAAAAAATATCAAATGCAATTTCATTGATCAGATGTGATGTTTTCTTCCTGCCTCTGACGCAATATTGCAACAGTCTTTTAGAAACTTCATCCCAAGATTCAGCACAGTAGATGAAACTAACCCACCTATGAGAGGAGGTGCTCAGTTTTAGCTACATTTAACTCCATGACCATTCTGCAGATAATCTCTTTGCTCCACTCACTGAAGGGCAGGGAGCTCTGTTCCCCATCTCCTAGCACTTAGAACAGAGAAATAGTTTCAAATTACTGTGGGAATTTTAATGGTCATTACTACCTACAGATGAAAAGTCCTATTAATAGAAATAAATGAGCTTAGAAGCAGAATAATGCAGCTATAGCAAAGAAACCAAGGGGAAGTAAAAAAGGAGAAAAACATAGCAAGAAAATTTCTTTATATCACTCACATACATTTCCCTACACTTTGGAAGTGTGAATACTCTTTTTACTGAATTCAAACTGAGTCTTTCTGTCATCTTGGGATGGATTTGGTTTATGGCAGGGATTTTAACATCCCTGCAATTGCAACCTCAGATACGAGCCACAGTTCTGTCCTCCTCTGACAGCTAGTCATGTGCTATGTAGCTCACATTCCTTAGTTGTCCAGGAAAGAAATGGTGGATTTGTTTAGATTTTTGTTACTATTCATGTTAATTATCTGTATGCCATCCTTTTTTCACTTCAGGAAACACTCCACCCCCAAATCAAATACCTTTGGAAATTTGTACTGGGGAGAGCGGGGCTGTGGTTATTCATCCTGCATTCACAATGAACTGATACCATAATGAAAATATATATAGTTCGGGCTATTATCTCTTCAGTTTTTTCCTACAGGGAAAGAAGAGGTATGGATGACATGGTCACCTGGAAAACTCAGTCCAGTATTTAGGAAAAAGAGTTGAAAATGGAACAGACCCATAAAAGGGTTACTGGGAGAACGGGGGAATGGTGAATATTATCAAAGAGCAGACTAACAAAGTTCAGTTTGTTTAGTCTAGCACAATGAAGACTGAGAAGGGATATGGCTGTTTATGCTTCCTTTCAGGACAGTTAAAAGCATGGTGCTACTGAAGTTCCAGGAAAAACACTAGCAGAAGAACAAATGGGTGTAAACTGTCTTTCATGCAGCCCTTTTATTCTGGGCTGCATTAGGAAGAGCACTGCCAGCAGATCCTTCCCCTCTGCTCAGCACTGGTAAGGTCATATCTGGAGTGCTGTGTCCAGTTCTGGGCTCCCCAGTAGAGGAGAGATAGGAATACATGGAAGAGGCCACAAAGGCCACAAAGACAATTAAGGGGCTGGAGTATCTCCTAAGAATAAGGGCTGAGAAAACTGCAACTATTTGGCCTGGAGGAAAGAAGGCTCAAGGGGAGGAATATTATCACTGTGGAGGTATATGTGAAGGGAGGATGCAAAGAGGAGGGAGTCAGACTCTCTTCAGTGGTGCCCAGTGGTAGACCAGGAGGTGATGAGCACAAACTGAAACACAGGAGGTTCCCTCTGAACATCAGGGAACACTTTTTCACTGTGAAGGTGACTGAGTGTTGGCACAGGTTGCCTAGGGAGGTTGTGGAAGCTCCATCCTTACATATACTCAAAATCAGGACCATCTGGATATGATCCTGCACAACTCATGCCAGGTAGCCCTGCTTGGGCAGGGATGTTACACCAGATGGACTCCAAAGGTCCCTGCCAACCTCAGCCCTTCTGTGTTTCTCTCTTGGAACACACTCAGTCTGGAAATGAATTGACCTCTTCCCCTAGACAAATGAATGGCTTCTTGCACACGAGACCAGAGGTCTAAACCCAGTGAATTTTAAAGAGAAAGCTTGATTGGGTTAGATGACATGAGAGCAGTGAACCTTTTCTGCTGACCCCACCAGGCACATGCCACTACACAGTCTTCAAACATTGTGGTGGTGATAACAGTTTATTGTAGTGGAAAGAGAAAGGAAAGAAAACCATTTTGTATTATTAAAAAAGTAATATCATAGGGTCCCAAAGCAACTGACATCCCCTACCTGTGGCTAATATAACTATTTAAGCTATGAAAAGGGATTGATGTTGAATTAGTAGAAATATATAATTTTTCATTTTATTCTTTCCCTTTTCTACTCTATATTAGTAGAAATCAGATAATTCTCCTAAGAAACAACAAACTGCCACAGCTAGTTGGTAACACTATTTACAATTTAAATTAGTAGGCAGGCCCCAGCGAACTGAAGGAAAGGACAACCCTCCCATTATTCCCCCTACCCAGAAAGCTCTCACCCCTCTTCATCTTTATGATAAGGAATGTCTGGTATGTAAGCATCACTCCAGCACATCCATGCAGTCCTCCTGTGACTGCAAGTCCCAAATTGAGATTAAGTGCACTTGTGGGCAGGAAGTTGGCTCACAAACATTGTCCAGAGCATCACATTGTCTAGAGCATCACTAATTATACGGCATTTACTAAGTGCAGGTGTGTTCCTTACCACAGGTAGAAAAAGGTGAGTCTGCAGCCTCCAAGTCTCTTCAGTTAGCAATCAGATACTACACACACTGACTAACTTACAGCAGTGCTCAAGCTCTGTTTTCAGAGGTGTGCTTTAAGCACAGTAGGGAGGAGTGGGAAAGCTGTAAATATAAACAGTGTGATTAGTGGCAGCAGCCTCCTGGAACAGAAGAGCAGCATTCCTCTTACCCTTCCGCACTCAGTCACAGTCCCCTTGCTGGCTTCCTGCTTTCAGAGAGAAGCTGAACTTTGCTGGCTACTCTGGGTGAGACTTGGAACTGGGGCCCTGCCCCTGGGAGGAGAAGGAGGGTGGGGAGGGAATAGTGCATCCACCAAGCTTGCTTACTAAGTAAGCTGAGCTAGTAACCATGCTGGCCAAGCCAAAATTTCTCCTTACGCAATTACTTTTTTTTCTGATGCAATTGCTTTTTTTCTGATGCCTGCAAATACATACTCCAGCCAAATGTGATATCTTCCTAAAGTGTGGAGAAGAAAAGACGCCCTTGCTTGAAAGAGATTAGAAGGGAGAACAGTACGCACTGGTAGGAAGCTGAGTAAGACAAAGCCTTGAGAGAGAAGGTGAAATTGTGTTTGTTAAAACATACTGAAGACAGCTCAGCACAGATCTGCTATCTATTAAATTTAACAGGAAGATTCACATTAAGTTTAACAGGTTTCATCAGCTCCTGTAGAAGGTGGAAACAAGTGCTGAAGGTGCTAATTAAGGTGCATAATGAGATTCGTGATCTATTATTTAGAAAACAAAACACCCCATCCCTTCTCTTCCCAGTCTCCCCAGTCTGAAGAAAACATACCAAATACAATAATCTCATAATCACCACCAACAAAATTATCAGCAACAGATCCTACTCTCATTTTTAGATTGAAGACTGTTAAACATTGCAACCATTGGGCATCCTTTTTTTCATCCTCTTTGACTCATGGCAAAAGGCTTGCTTTCTTCAGGTTAAAAATATGGAGAAATAGACAGTCTATGGAAGCTTCCAAGCTTCTTGTCGTTTGTCTACACCAGCATTTGACACGGAAACTCAGACCAGTTACAGGAGTCATCCACAAAATCCAATACAGGAGGACCTCTAGATCACTGGGACCAGCATGCTGCTATTACAGAGAACTACAAAAAAGCCCCCAGCAAACTAGTGACTTGCAAGTTAGTGACTGATTTACTTTTTCCCGCAGTCACTATTACAAATGGAGCTGTACAAGGAGAGCCAGGGTAGGATTCCTAAAACTGTTAGTCCACACACATTTTAAACTGTACGGTCCTTCATCCTTTTCTCTCCTGTAATAAAGCTTGCATTGCCTGTCGCCCAGATGCATTCCTTGAATTACTTAAGTCCTTTCCCACCATTCATATTGTGATCTGAGGTTTCCTCCCTTTACTCTGACAGCAAAGATGAAAGGCAGTGTCAGAAAAGAAACACAGCAAAACTAAAACATGGGCAGAACTTCCAGGGGAATTAACCTTTCTTCTGAAATCAAAGGGGCGTGAACACATATATACACCACACAGTTTGAGTCTGAACAACAGCTAGTAAGAAATGCAGTTTTGGAAGGGACTAAACCAACTGGGAAGAATGGGTAAGGGTTGTGCAAAAGGCACAAATAGGAACAATGTGACTGAATTTCAGAAGTCAAAAATTTAGCCTTATCATCAAGCAAATAGATTTGAGATTCAAGTCAAGAAAAAGGGTAAAAGTCCATTGCTTGATACAAATGAAAATAATTCAGTTGTATTGCTTTTATTTCTCCAGTGGAAGAGATACAAGAAATACAAGATTTACTTCTGTCTTCAAGGTACACGTTTTTTAAGTGGTTGCTTCTGGTTTTTACCTCAGTAACTCTGACACAGTAGAAATATAATATCAGCTGCATTTTAATGATAACACCATCCAAATACTGAACAGCTTTATGAATATCACAGAATAAATGGTAAAAAGACTCATAGCTCTAATGCTGGGCCTGGGGTAACTTCAACGTCACTTTGCCATACTAGGGAAGAAACAGTGTACTTTTCACTTGGTCTTTAAAAGGCAGCAATCTCCCACGTGAAATTAAACAAAAAGTGGGTAACTATTCTGCAACCTCAGAAATCCTTTCACACTGTCTTCCTGGGACCTAGAATCTATAGCGTCATCTCTGCCACGGTGAAAACACTGTGGCTTTCCTAACCTGCTGACTAAGACCAATAACCTCCTCTTCAAGATCTGCAAAGACAACTTCTCAACTGAAGCCAGTCCAGACTGGGTCTTTCCCTAGATTGCCGGTTCCTGAGCAACTGCACATCCCAAAAGGGAGGTGTGGTACTGATCCAATTAGTCTGATGGACTGTTAGGAACCAAGCAAGGGTTCAATATGTTATGAAAGAATAATTAAGAAAAGCTAAACTATGACATTAGATTTCTTTCACAAAAGATATGTTGAAAGTCATAATTACTTATAATATATTCTAAACATGCACAGGACTTTCAGCACACAAAAACCCAAAGCAGCATTCCCAGAAATTGTCATCCTAAAATCTGCTGCAAAGACTTCTCCCAGGCAAACCTCTACACTAGCCTGAATCTCCCTGACTTCAAGCCCAGTCCTGCAGCGTTTATTTATGTGGACAATTCCATTTGCAGTACTCGTGACTGCACAGATAAACTATTCATGACAGAGCAAGCCTCAACTCAAACAAGTCACTTCAAGTAATAATAGGAACAGAAAAAGACTAATACACGTATTTGAAATACTTCTGGCTCCATAACATCAGGCTGTAAGTTGAGTGGAAGTTTGCAGAGAACTCACTGAAGAGCCATATTTCCTACCTAATTAAG
Source organism: Lophotriccus pileatus (assembly GCA_035583135.1). NCBI lineage: Eukaryota > Metazoa > Chordata > Aves > Passeriformes > Tyrannidae > Lophotriccus > Lophotriccus pileatus. The sequence goes on along the minus strand of JAWWES010000081.1, from coordinate 60,907,579 downwards.
GACGACAGATAAAGGAGCCAGGCACATCCTTTTGATTAATGAAGACGATTATGCATTTTTAATACTTAATCTCACTGATTCTTTTTGATAGATTTCTTCTAAAGCATATCTTTAATGACATTATATTTCTTCTCATGGCAGCACCTTAGTCTGTGATAGTAAAAAAAAATGTTCTTTGTTTCTTACTTTCAGTACAGATCAGTAGTTACTAAATATTGGTTAATAGTGGTTAAATTCCATCATCTGTATTATTCATGAAATCATGCTGGGTGAGCATCAAATGGGTTTGACCTCTCATCTATTTATATTTGGAAAAATTCCCAGTAAGAGTTACCACCTCCGGTGATTATGTAGGTGTGTAGTTCTTTCAAGATCAGCTTCTTTGTATTACAAGTTTTAAAAGCAAGCTTTGATAAAGGGCATCTGGTCTTTTTTTGTTTTGTTTTGGGTTTTAACATCTTCACAGTTTTCTCAAAACAAATTATTTATTTTTACCAGCTATAATATGTCTTATCCTATGTCTTCCTTAAAACTGCCTACCACTTATTCATTACAAAGCCCATAACTATATTTGGAGTATTTAAAATGTAATTTAAAATGTATTTTCATATATTTATGGAACCTTGTGAGCAGCAATATTTTTCTGATTTAAAAAACAATATATTCCATGAAAGCAGGATTTGTTCTCTCACCTCAACTCAGTGCCCATATAGTGCTCACCTGTGAACCAAGAATAAAAACTATCTACATTAAGAGGGATCTTTAGAAAAATGCTATATATGTATTTATTCAATTACAAGGAGCATACTTCCCTAAAATGCCTAGATTTCTCCAAATCTTAATTTCTCACAGATTTTTGCTCCAAACTAACAGATAGTAAAAGCTAAGTCACTGACAGCTCTCCTAAGGTTTGCTATCTGAAAACTTTGGTTGGGAAGTCTGTCCAAATGTGGGTTATTCCTCTGCCAGAGGTAAATACTAATCAAAAGGCAACAGCCCTTATCATCTTGTCCATTTTCCAGGCTGAAATGCTTCACCTCTTAAGAATGCATTCCCTTTACTGGAATGATGGGTGTGCTCTGTGCAGTGACTTGGTGGAGTTCGCCCACTGCTTAAGCCACAGACACCTTTCATTAATTTTTTTTTCTCCTTTTCAGAGTCCATCCCTTCTCCTCCATTCTGTCCTCTATGTGAAATACATATGCAATGGGGCTTCACAGCAGTACCCCTCCTTACAGAGCATTTCAAAACTCTGAAACCACACACCTTTGTGGAGCACACTGGAAGCAATTATCGAGGAATACATTGCGGTTTAGGAAAGTATTAATTTCCATGGTTTGTAGGAAACACCAGAGGAATTAGTAACTAGAAGGTCATCAGCAAAATGTCAAAACTTCTTCCAAAATCAGAAAGGCAACTCCCAGACAAGAGGATTATTAAACACAGATTTTCCCTGCTTTATTAAGGTACCAACCTTGTAATGGGAACTCTGAGATCTAGCCAAAGGCTTTCCTTGATTCTCAGTTCTGTCTGCAGCTACAGCTGCCAAGACATTTGTACTGTGTTTGCCTCAAAGAGAGGCTGGAGTGCCAAGTTCAGAAATATCTGTAAATCTCTTGGAAAGCAGTAGTGAGAAAAAGGTGTAAATGCATCATCTGCCCCCTGAGAACCTCTCCAGTATCAGAGAGCTTTGAAGCTGTCCAGGAGAATCAGACACGTTATATGAAGGGAGCAGTTTAGGGAAAGGCTGGATGTTTATGTAACTGTATCAAATAGGCACTTGCTGTTTTCTGAACAATCTGTCAGTTCTCCTGAGATGCCTGAATGAAGGGTGAGGTTTAAAACTCATCTGCAAAGTACATGTATTTTTTTACTCCTGTGGCAGCAAGCTGTGACTCACAGGTGACTTGTAAACTATAAGGATAGGCCTCTGAGAAGAGTAATAAAAAAACCCCAAACACTGAAGAAAAGGCAGCAAATTCCTCCTGCGCAGGGTGCTACAGCACCGTGACTCACAGGGGCCTCAGGGGAGAGAGCTGCTTTCGGACTTCCACCAACCCTTCCAGAATTGAAAGGTCTTCTCTGTTCAAGGACATCATTTCGATGGACCTGCTCTATAAAACTCCTAGGGGGTTAGGAGCTGGGTATTACAGGAGGTTCCCTCTTCCCCTGAAATCAGCCATGTTAAAAAATGCTATGGAGGTATTACATCCATGCTTTGGGAAAATATAAATACCATAAATATAAATCTAAAATATAAATGTGCACAGCAATGGGGCTGGAGGGAACAGACAGATGCTCAAACGGACAATGGCCAAAATGAAGTAAATTTTTCCTTTTTTTTTTTTTTTTCACTTTCTCCTTTCTATTCATTAATCAATCTGAAAAACAGATATATTCCTTACCTAAAATTATGTTCTTCACAAGCAAACAAAAAAAAATATATGCGTTAGAGAACACCATTTTAATACACATTTCTGAAACTCTGACTCCTTTAATTCCTTGGCACTGTAAACATACCCTGATATATTTATATGCAGTGATAGCAACCTGAGATCAGCGCTTAAAAATAAACCAAATAGGAATTGCAGTGTGTGTGTGCACAACAGACACAGCAATCTCTACTAGGGGCTGAAGAGATGACGTTAGAAGGATACTGTCCATTATGCTTATTTGGTTTTAATCCAGATGGCTAAAGCACGAGGTGCAGAGAGTCATGCAAAAGTGGTGTGTTTTTTTAAAAATAAACTCAACTGTAATCATTCCTAAAGGTAATCACACATCTAGCTATCCCCATTTCAAGCACAACCAGTCAGACCCCAAAAACATCACCTACCAAAGGATGTCTGCTCAAGCACAGGCCCCTCGCCATTTGCCCTCCCTCTCTCAGAACACAAGATTTTGTTCTGCTGAAATCTATGACTAAATTCCAACAGATTCGCAGGACTATGTTTCCCGTGGGCCTTTGAAAAGCAGATGGCATTAAGGTGCCATCCTGAAGGCAGTGGATATCTGCAGTAGCTATAGGGGAAATGTACATATACACATAAAGGAAAGGGCAAGAGTAAGTAAAAATGTCAGAGGCTTTTTAGTTTATCAGCATATTGGTGGATCTCTTTCTCATTATCTCTTAAATTCTCCTCTGTGTCAAAAGAAAGTTTTCAGCTTTACTGCTGCATTTCCTTTTACACAACAAAGAACTCGGAATTTTTAATATTTGGTTTTATAACAGTTCATTATGGCTTCTCAATTTAGGCACCTGCATCAAAAGAACTAAGAGGGAATGTAATGGTTTCTTTGATGCATAGCTGTACAACACTAAGCATCAAGCAATATAGTAAAAGGAAAACGTCTGCATCATCCACAGAAGAAGTCTACATTTGCTTACAGTAGGTAGGTCAAGCAGAGACTGCAGGAGATAGCACACAGTAAACTCGGCAGAATAAAGGCACAAGGTTTATTTTGTTTACAAACCCAAAAATCAAGTGATTTCTAGTCATATTCCAAAGCAGACAGGAGCAGAATGGCTAACAATGGGAGTTTTTGTAGATTTTAAAACAGTAGACTCAAATGTTTAAAAATCAGCATTTCAGCTACTGGAAAATTGCCTACATGGTGGTAGATCCTAGGAAATTTGCCCATCCCTGAGTCCAGAAGCAAAACGAAGCTTCTGGTGCACATGAAGGTTTGAGGAGATGAAAGCTCACAGCCCGTGGTTCAGAGGAATTGCTACTGCAACAAACTATTAATTATGTACGAATACAGCCTTGATGGCACTGATGGCATTGCATGCATTTTGACATACAGCAGTCCCCCAGAGGAAATGTTCTCTAATTGGTTCTATATCCCCCAAAGACAGACGTCTCCTTGGCACCTAGAAAGGAATATATAATCCAAGTGGATGCTCCTCTGAGTAAATTTCCCTCCTGATCTCTCAACAGGGCTCCTGCTCAGGACCATACACCTCCTACTGCACAACAGCCAAAGAGGATTTCTGGTTCTTCCAAAGGCACTTACTGTTTGGCCTGGCAGCAGAGAATGCTGAAAAAGACCAAAGTTACAAGTCCATATAATTTTTCAATAGCAACAAATGGCCCTACAACAACTTCAGCAGCATATTTCCAGACAGAAAAAGAAACCATCTACAGGGCAACTGTGATAGAGAAATTGTACTGTAACAGAAAAACCCATGATGAAAACATATGAGGAATTTTCACTAAATTATTCAAATACAGGAATAAGCAAATTACAATTTATTGGCAGGTCACTGTTCAGTAGGCCATTACAAATAGCTGCATTTAATAGACTTGTTTTGTTTATATAAATGTTAACATAAAACAGATTAACACATTGCCTGAATTAGAGAACTTAACTGCTCCAATTTAAGGTAAGTATTTGGTAAATCACTGGTGCAGCAATACATGCAGTTATTAAATGCCCTGAAGTCAGACCAAAAGCCAGATAAAAAATTTACTGAGAGAAAGATTGCCTCTGAGTTTCCAATTACTTTGGTTAATATTAATGATTTCAGTTACTAAACAAAAGAAATTACTCCAAAAGTTTTATGCCATTTTCATCTACATGTCTCTACCTCAGATAGCATTTACATTTATATCTAACTTCATTTTAACACTGAACTGTCTGAGTAATCATTTTAGCAGCAGGTAAATGCCTAAAAATGCAGCAGTGACTTCTAGTGGGGGTGTTAATCCTTCTCAGCATAATTCAGATACACTGTAATTTCCACTGTGCAGTAAGGCAACAGAACTTGTGTCCACAGTGAAACTGTCTTCAAGAGAATATAAACTGATCTAAACCTCCTGTGTATTCACAGTCAACAAAACCTCATTTGGAACCTAGGAAAAAACTTCCCTAACCTCATTTGGAACCTAGAAAAAAACTTCCCTCTCTCTCTATTACTTCTCACTACCATTTCAATTTGCAGTTGAATCCTCCAGTTTGGATGCAAAAGCACCATATTAATGACAAAGCAAGAGCAGGCAGTATTGAAAACCTCCTAAGTGCAGCTGTGTTAGCAGCACAACCAACTCAAATTTACACATGCAGGAGATTTGGGGTCTAAACATCATTACTTCAAGGAGCTTTTAGGGAAAGCTACCCATGCTGTGTAACCACACACTAGATTATCTCTAGATAAAGACAATTTAGGCATTTTAGAGGAAGATAGGGTGCTCCAGTACAACCCTAATAAAGGTGGGAATGCACTAGCAGAGAGAAGGGTGCTCCCAGAAATGTGTTTTCCTGGTATGGAAAAAGTAGGCTCTGAACACCACATAACTCACTCATCAGTGGTAGCTTCTCCATCGCAATGATCTTAGCTGGATTTAGGCAACCTTGAACCGAAGCTTCCAATTCTCCTATCACTTTGTCAAGCCAAACTCCTTTCTTGTGGAAACAAGAAAGCTGGAATTCCTGGGAACAGAAGCTCTGTCAACCCCCTGAGTGTGTCTATGCTTAATTAAGATCAATGTGCTGGGAAATGTAAATAAATGACGTGTCACTTTCACAGGTGCTGGTCTTAGATTGCTCATCAAAAAAGGACTAAAACCATTTGGTTTTCAAGGTATGGACTAGTTTTAAAACGCCAAATTATTTGGTTGATTTGATTCATTGCTGACTACAGCCGGCAACAGCCAGCTCTTCTCCCACAGGTAGGCAAGAGATCTGACACAAGTTTTGCAGGAAGCACGGCATGTTTGTCGGGGGTAATTTCATCATAAAGCCCAGAAACCACCTCCTCTCTATGTGCCTACAAGCACCAGAACTTTCCATGCGTTACGGCCAAAAGCAGCTTGAACCTGTAGCAGTAAGCATCTAAACCATTCAGGTAGAGCTAAATATTTTTATTGAATGATCACCACTGTCTAAAACGACGAGGGAATCATTTGCCATGTAAGTCAGTCCGACAGGATAAGAAAGCCCTTGGCTAATTATAGGGTTAAACATGGGAAACTCCTCAGGTTTCCCTAAGCATATTACGGCCTGGCTACAGACATCCGTTACTATAACATGACCTTCTCTGTCGAAGGTCACAGCCGTAGCATACATTTGGGAGCTGAAAACGAGGTTCACACCGAAGCTATCCATATGGCCGATGAGATCCATCTCCGCACTGAATATCTTCACTCGGGTGCTGCCCTTGTTCAGTCCTTGAGCTTTCAGGTGCTCTATTACCGCGACAGCCCCCGAGGTCTGGCAGACCGCGACCGCTCTGGGTCTGACGAGCTGAGCCCGGATCATCTGACACTTCTTCAATTCCCCCCTTCCGAAGTCGGCCGTCAGGCGGTACAGAGCGCCTGCCTCCGAGTCGGTCAGGATTACTTCACTCTTGGGGGTGGCATCCAAGCCCCAGGGCAAACCGAAGCCTTCCCGGACCGCCAGGACCCCCCTTCCCTCAAAATCGAAGGCCTTCACGGAGCGGTCCCCGCCGTCGGTGACCACCACGTGCCCGTCCGACGTGACCGTCACATCGAGCGGGTACTTCACGTCGTTGCCCGCCTCTCCCCGCTCCCCGAACCGCTGCAGGCAGAACCCGCCGGGCCCGAAGACGTGGATCCTCTTCTTGCCGTCGTGTGCCACGGCCAGGCGCCCCGTGCCGCGGCAGGCCGCCACCCCGGTGGGGTTCACCAGCGACCCCCAGCCGCCCAGGCACAGCCGCAGCCCGAGCCCCGCGGGGGCCGGCGCGGCCGCCCCTCGGCCGCCGCTCCCGCCCAGGGCCCGGGCGAGGCGGCCGGCGGGGCCCAGGAGCTCCAGCAGCTGCAGCAGCGGGCGGCAGTCGCTGGTCTCAGCGGGGCCGCAGGGCCGCCGGCAGAAGGGGCACTCCAGGCGGCGGCCCAGGGCCCCCACGCAGCCCCCGCACAGGACGTGCCCGCAGGGCAGGTTGCGCGGCCGCCGCGGCCCGTCGGGGCCGTACGGCTCGAAGCACACCCGGCACTCCAGCAGGCTCAGCTCCGCCTCGTCCTCCGCCGCCATCCCGGCCCGAGGCGGTCGGACGGATCCCCCGGCGCGGCCCCGGATCCCGCGGGCCGAACGGGGCGGGCGCTGAGCGCGGCCGAGGCGGCGGCGCGCCCCCTGCGGGCCAGCCCGGGCCGGGCAGCGCTGCCGGCGGGACGGCGCCGAGGGGCCCGGGCTGCCCACCCCGCTGGGGCCGTGCAGCGTTCCCGCACCCGCCGGAGTGTTCCGCCATCCAGCACAGTGTTCAAATATCCCCCGAGCGCATCGGATCACTCATGTATCTACCAAATTATTCATACATCCACCAGATCCTCACAGACATCCAGTTACCAGGTTACCACACCACTTCGAGTGCTATTTATACCTCTACCAGAGTAAGGAAGTAAGCCACGGTTTCACAGAATCATAGAATGGTTGGAATGGACCTTGAAGATCATCTAGTTCCACTCCCCCCTGCCATGGGCAGGGGCATCTCCCACTAGACCAGGTTACTCAGAGCCTCATCCAACCTGACCTTGAACACTTACAGGGATGGGGCATCCACAGCTTCTCCAGGCAACCTGTGCCATGTCTCACCACCCTTACACTAAAGAATGACTTCCTAATATCCAATCTAAACCTATCTTCTGTCAGTTTGAAGCCATTACCATTGTCCTGTCACTGCATGCCCTTGTGAAAAGTTCCTTTCCAGCTCTCCTGCAGGCCCTTCAGATACTGGAAGGAGATATAAGGTCTCCCTGGAGGCTTCTATTCTCCAGGCTGAACAACCCTAACTCTCTCAGCCTATTTTCATAGGAGAGGTGCTCCGTTCCTCTGAGCATCTTTATTTCATCAGATTTCTCTTGCTATTCTGGGAAACTTTAGACAACACAGTGAAAATATTTACATTCATCACTAGTAGACACCTTTCTCAGACAGGTAAGTACACACATCTTGTAAGGTACAATGGACAGCATGTGCTTCTTCTGCAAGGTGTATTTACAGTGTATTCTCAGAGTAACTGCAGCGTACACACATGGCAGAGGCATCTTACACATCCCAAAATGGCTCGTTTGGCACGTGGCATTGCTCTTGCCAGGTTGTCACATACCTGGGAGTCCTACACAGGACATCACAAAGCATGCAGCAGCCTCATGCCAAGCACCTGGCCTTCTGAGGTTATCATGTGTCTGGAAGTCTGAGATAAACTTCAGCAGCTCTCAGGTTGCATCCAGAAAAAGATTTCTGGATTGAAAGAAAGGAGATGCTTTATCCTGGTAGCTGCAGTAGTGACCAGAAGTGAAATCATACAAAAATAACAGCTCTGAGCGTGCCGTGACTCACTGGCTACATCCTTTCTCTCTGTCAACCTGACCTTGAAACACGAGTATCTACAAGCAATAGCGAGTGTTCCAATGGGCTGTAGGCACGAGGATTGCTGTGCTAAAATCATTAGACCCATTTGCACCTCTAAGACTACAACACTCATGGCTTTTACTTGCCTTCTATTCTTGATGAACTATGGTACTTCAAAATAAGCTGCAAAGGCGAAAAGTTCCAGTGCTCTGGCACTCTCAAAGTAGATAAGTTTTTCCTTATATTCAGATGGAGCTTCCTGTGTTTTGGTTTGGGTCTGTTGCTCCTTGTCCCATTGCTGGGCAACACTGAAAAGAGTCCAGTCCATTCTCTTGACACCAGACCTTAAAGATATTTGTAAGCATTGATGGTCTCCTCTCAGTTTTCTCCTCTCCAGGATAAATAATTCCAGCTCTCTCAGCCTGTCCTCATAAGAGAGATGTTCTAGTCTACTAGGCATCTTCATAGGCCTCTGCTGGACCCACTCCAGTATGTCAGGTCTCTCTTGTACTGAGGAGCCCAGAGCTGGACACAGCACTCCAGATGTGGCCTCACTAGGGCTCATTAGAGAGGCAGCATCACCTCCCTCGACCTGCTGGCCACAGTCTTCCTAATGCATCCCAGGAGACCAGTGGCCTTTTTGGCCACAAGGGCACACTGCTGACTACCTTGTTGACCACCAGGTCCTTCTCCGCAGAGCTACTTTCCAGCCTGTGCTAATGCCCAGGCTTATTCTTCCCCAGGTGCAGGACCCTGCCCTTGCCTTCATTGAGATTCACTAGGTTCCTCTCTGCTGAGCTCTTGAGTCTGTCCAGGTCTTGCTGAATGGCAGCGCAGCACTCTGGTGTGTCAGCCACTCCCCCCAAGTTTTGTATTATCTGCAAACTTACTGCAGGTATGCTCTGTGTCTTCATTGAGGTCATTGATGGATAAGTTGGACAAGGTTGGAGCCAGTACTGAGCCTTGGGAACACCGCTTGCTCCAGGCCTCCACCTAGATTCTGTGTCACTGATCACAAACCACTGAGCTCTGCCATTCAGCAAATTCTTAATCCACCTCACTGTCCACTAACCCAATCCACACTTCCTGATCTTACCTATGAGGATGTTATGGGAGACAGCATCAAAAGCGTTGTTGAAGTCCAGGCAGACAACATCCACTGCTCTTCCCTCATCTACCCAATCATTACATCATAGAAGGCTATCAGATCAGTCAAGCATGATTTTCACTTGGTGAATCCATGTTGACTACTCCTGATAACCTTCTTTTCCTCCACATGCTTAGAGATGACATCCAGGATGGGTTGTTACATCACCTTTCCATGGATTGAGGTGAGGCTGACTGGCATGCAGGTTCCTAGGTCCTCCTTCTTGCCCTTTTTGAAGACTGGAGTGACACTGTCTTTCCTTCAGTCCTCAGGCACCCCTCCTGTTCTCCACGACCTTTCAAAGATGATGGAAAATGGCTTAGCAATAACACCCACAGCTCCCTCGGCACTCTTTGAACCCTCTCACCCTACAAGCCCTGTGCTGGTTTGCCAGCTCATAGCTGCGCTCTTGAGTGAGGGAGCAGCACACTTTTGAACAACTGCCAGGACATTTTCTCCTCATATTCTTCCCTTTACTATCACCCAGTTTGCTTCCCTCCAGTCTTTCCTGCTTGATAGTAATTCCCCCTTGGCAGTTGCTGCCTTGCCTTGCCCGCTCACTGCCAGCTCTTCACTGGGCTTATATTCACAACTAACAGGGACAGAGAGAAGCAACTTGCAGCAGCTTCCCACCTCTCTTGCCCAGCTGCCCAGTCTGGTGCAAGGCCAGCATCGCAGAAAACAGTGTTTGAACAGCAGCTGACCCCTGCTCCCAGGGCTGCCAGCTGACAAGGCTGATCCACAGAGTGCTGGACAGACAGTGGCAACAGCCAAAAAGGAACAGGAACGTTTTTTTCTCCCAGCTCAGATGATTTTAATTGATATGTAAGAAAAAGATATACTTTAATAATGCTTGTTTGTGCACAGAGTTTAAGAAAATCTGTGCACATATCAAGGCAGTGAAGGCAACTGTGTAGAAGAGCTGACTTGGTAAGCAAAATGGACAAAAATGTTCCACAGGTAATTTTCTGTACACTAGAGCCTGCTTTAAGAATGCCCCATTTTAAAATGCGAGATAAAAGTAAAAGCAATATGGGAGGCAAGTTATTTTCATTAATTTTAATCAAGCTACAAACTTTAGTATATATAGCACCTCCAGAAAATAATCTAGTCCCCATTGTTTGTGCTTTTCTGAGAAGTCATCGACTTTTTCAAGACACTGAATTTCACAGCAGTTGCCTGAAAAAAAGGAAAGAGTAACAAATTGGTGAACGATTAGTCCCTGAAAAATGAAAACTGCCCAGAAAGAAATAAATCTTATCCACAGATTTCCTTACAGTCCCTAATGCAGTGACATAAATGCATTTGAGAAAACTTATCTGTCTCTTTTGCACTGGGATGCAACTGTCTATACCAATGACTCACTGCACACAAACACTGCAGGAGTCTCAGAAAGTTCTAAATTTAAGAGCAATTTTAAAGCATATCAGAAGGAACTTTTAAAATTAAATTCCTGCCATAACTCCAACATTCATTATTTTGATGGATTTGAGTTATATGTTTTTAGCATTTTATTTGTGTAGCATGTTACTTCTTTTTCTTCGTCACAAAAGTACAGCAGAAAATGTAGCACTGGTTGGCCTTATATTAAAATCAGGGCAGCGGATTGATGAGGTGCAGAAAAAAAGACAAAATGGTCAAGGGGGACTAAGACAGCAGCTACAAGATCATGGAGTGCAGTGTGAATCCTGGGAGAATAAAAAAGATGCCACCGGAAGGCAAGAGACTATTTGTCTCTCAGGTTTTCTTGATATCCTTTGGAGAGACGACAATTTTCCTTGACAGCAAAATCCCTGTGGCTAAATGGTATTTATTTTTCCTGGTATTTTTCCATGACTCCAGCCCTTAGATAAGAAGCAAATCACTGTATCGCTCATCACAGGGCAAGGTAGAGGCATATAAACACATTTATGCATTTTGGAAAAAATTCCTAAGGGTTAGCTAAAATATTACTTACCAAACAAGCTTTTAATTTCAGATTCAGGAACATAAAATGGTGGGCCTGAAAGAGAAGGGGTGAAGCTAATCAGACAGAAAACATTGGAAGAAGACAAACATTTACACTGCAGTAGGAGAGCCAGCCCCTTCACTCACAACACCTGGCCTGTAATTGGGCCCCAGGATGTAGCACCATCAGCAGCAACCAGAAAATAACATGACCAAGAACTTGTGGCACCTTGGTGGGGCACCAGACAGCTTTAGGTGTTGCTGCTGCATCATCTCCAGCTACAGCCAGAGAACCATGAATGTGACGTGGATACAACCACTCTCAGTGTGCTGTGTGAATCCAGCCTACAATCTCTTCATACTACAATGGCATAATTAAAGCTAAAAGTTGAACAGTGCGAGAGGGAAAGCAGTGAATTACACTATTGTTGCTTATGAAAACAAGACCTATTTTTCCAGGGATAATTATGTTGAGGGGCCCAAAAGCAGCAAGAAATCTCTTTCTTTTGTGTGTTAATACTAACAAAAAATATAATCTTTTGAAATACCTCACACTTCAGTATGTAACACAAAAGGAAAGAATACCTTATGATTTTATAAAATTCCACCTCTTCCAACTATATTCAGAACATGGTAGTGACTGGGACAGAGGCATAAGATGGGCAACACGTTTGGTTGCAAGCACTGGGTAAATAGTGCAAAGCTGATGTTCTTGGGAGTGTTTCAAGCTCCCGAGGCCAGACAGGATGTTACTAAGCATTCACGCTTCCAGCTTCATTGTCACAGCCACACTTCCAGTTTCATTTTATTGTTAATATACTATGTCTGTCCTTAACTTACCCTTAACATGTCTGAATGCTAGAGAGAACCCAAATATAGTCTCATGCTTGGTCAACATCTAAAATTTTTAACACACAGTTATACTGGTGTGATCAGCTAACAAAGCTATAGAGATAGGATACTATATAAATATTACCCCTATACACAAGGTGCTTTTTGTATTAAAACACACAAAATCATAATGTGAACAGCACAAACTTCTCACCTTTGTGTTTGTTTGGATCATATGAAACCGTAACAAGGAGATAAGAAGAATTCTTCTCCATTAGGTTGATCATCAAACTGGCATAGCTAAAAGGAGAAAGTTATACTTTGTTATTTTTGTAAAGCATTCAAGCATAACATTCAGTATACTCAAAAAAAGAGGTAACATGCATTTCTATGCATTTGAACTGAACTGTACAGAGACTAAACAAAACTTAGTTTGAATTTCAAGAGCATGAAATTCATGGTCCACACGAAAAACCTCAAGTAAGGGTTATGTTTAGTCCTCACAAACAAGTATTTATCCTTTTTTTCCCATATTCAACTCGAAACTAACAGACAAACCAAGTATTCATCTGTCACAGTCTAGAATACAGTACACAATACAGTAGTGATCTTTTAAAATTATTGTGAATTCAAGATTATGTATCCAATTAAAAGATCCCGGGAGTAGGTTCAAACTAAATTTGGGTTGGCTATAGGCAAGAATGAAAATTTGGAATCAAGGGAAGTGAGAAGGAAAAGAACACAGAGAAGAGAAGCAGATGTGGTGAAAGGGAAATAATAGAATTCAGATGAGACTTGCAGCTCCGCTTCTAATGGGTTGGAACAAACCTCATACTTTCCCACCAAGAGGCAGGGTGGCTTCCTGAAGGAAGTTCACAAATCTAGAGTACAGCACTCTGCGACTGCAGCAGATGCTTGCGGTGGAGAAAAACTCGTGCAGGTTAGTCCTTTAGACGAAAGAGGACTCATCAACAAGTGCCAGGAGAAAAAACTTGTCGCTGCATACATCAGAATAAAGACAATAACAATGCCATTTACTAACCGTTGTCTGTCACATGGATTCACAGCTACAAGAGCTCCTCTGTCCCAAACTCCATCGAACTTGCCAACTATTGAGCTATAGGGAGAAAAGGAAAGGCTTAAAAAGAGTAAAAAGGCATCTTCATCTTTAATCAGATACTTTTGTGAAGTCACAAGGACACAGATTCACCACTAACTTTTTGTTATGGTGCAGCGTTTTCATGATCCGAACTAATGTGATCTGGAACTCATAAAACCTCCCTGGTACATGGCCTTGCTGCAATAGTAAAAAGGTGCTGGAACTGGTCAGTGTTTCCCCATCATTAGGGGGTGCTGAGACAAGGCAGGGAGGAAGGAATGTAGCTTTAACACGTTCAGGCTATGAGTCTGAGTGTTTGGTAATCACACCCTGCGGTCACCCTTGAAGTAATACTAACATGTACTCAGCACATCAACAGTTCTTGACCACCTCCTAAAACCCACGCATGATTTCAAACTCAGGCTAAGGAATGTGCCTTGTTGCTTTACTATCATTGAACTCAGTACATCCAGTAACTTTAGACACCTCAATTCCCAGCTACATGGCCAGGACAGTTAGCTTCAGCTTTCAATTTGTTTAATGTTGGAAAAGCTAAGTTACACTGCTGTTTGCCTCAGTGTAACACTACCACTGATATTATTTTTGCTTCTGCTTATGCTGGCAGATGGCTTCAGTGATCACCCAAAACCTGCAAGTGGGCAAGACTATCAAGAAGTGCCTTTATTGATGGGTGGTAAGAGCAGTCAGGGTGACATCAAGATAAGAATATTTGGGGCATAAGGAAGAACCTTGTTTCTGGTAATTATTAAAAAAGGAGTTTAGAAAATCAGGTAGTAATAATGCAAATTGCATAACTTTAAGGAAAGTTTGAATAGGTTTACTTAGTGAGAAAAATATGGCATGCAATTATGCAATACCTTTTGGCCTACTGGGAAGGCGTCAGAGTCCAATTGCATCATCTCTGTGTTCATTTGTGTACTGGTTTTGGCCTGGGTAGAGTCATATTTCTTCCTAGTAACTTTCATGGGGATATGTTTTTTATTTGTGCTGAAAATAGTGTTAATAAGACACGGATGTTTCAGTTACTGCTGAGCAGCTTTTACATCAATGCCTTTTCTGCTCCTCACACCATGACACCATGATGTGAGTAGGTTGGAGGTGCACAAGAAGCTGGGAGAGGGGACAGCTGAGACAGCTGACCCCAACTGAGCAAAAGGATACTCCAGACCACATGGTGTCATGCTCAGCAAAAAAACTGTGAGGGAGGTTGTGGGGGAAGGAGGGGTCGCTGCTTGGGGACTGGCTAGGCATCAGTTGCTTGGTGGTAGACTACTGTTTTCATTTGCACCACTCGTCTTTCTGGGATTTTATTTTCTTCTCTCTTTGGTCATTGATTCTTTAAAAATTTTTCTTACAATTTCTTTTTTAAATTTATTTTTAATTATTAAACTGTTTTTATCTCAACCCACAAGTTTCTTTCTCACTTTTACCCTTATGATTGTCCCATGACAGGGGCAGCGGGCAAGCAGCTGTGTCGTGCTTTGCTGCAAGCCAGGGTTAAACCACAATAACTTCTCTCTGCCCACTGCTATTTTCATTGCAATGGTATTGCTAAGTCTGGCATCTAACCTAGAAGCTGATCCTGTATTTCCCAGTCTACTGAGATGAGACATGATAACACTTTTAAGTGCTGACTTCTTTCAAAGTTTGCCAAGTCTCGACATCCAATTTAAATAACCACCCCCTTAACTGAAGGGAGATTTTTAAGGATACAGTTAAACAAGCAATGGACCTGTGGAGCACAAAGGAAAGTCTAGTGGAGCAGGTGGCAAACCTGATCTTCTGAGGCTTGGAGGCTGTTCTCCTCTCTGCACAGACAAGTCTGCTGCATGACCTCAGGCCAGCCACTCAAGTTTTCTGCACTTGGTTTTTCTTCCCAACTTTAATCTGGTCTAACTGGAATGGTGGCAGTGGCTCCATACAGGCATTTCATGTATTCTAGTCCCCCCAGATTTCATCAGGGCCTACACTCATCACAGGCTGGAGGCAGGCTCATGCTGTAGCCTTGCCCAGATCTCCTGGCTGCTCAGATCTCAGGACCTGCTGAGTGTCTGGGCGCTCCATGCCCATCTGCACATCTGTAGTTAGGTACTACTACAACTAACAACATTTAACACCCAAATCAGAAATTCTCATATTGGCAGAAAACCCACTGGACTTAAGGAATAGACTTGTGAATTTCTATCTCTGCATACGTTTAGTAGTTTCAGTCAATGCAATTTTTTTACTTTTTCTTGAAGTCTTGCAGCTATAATTGCATTAGGAGGTACAGTGGTTGTGTAATATGACTGTTTTACATACGCCTCAGAGTTCCCACAAAGAGCAGTAATTCCTGTTACTTTTTAACTAGCAAGAGTCTCTGAAATGACCCATTCTGACAAAGGTCAGGAGCACGTCTGAGTTCTCCTCTAATGAATGCTAGGCTAATGGAGATCAAAAGGACCTGTTAGTAGGCCAAGCTCAGCAAGAGAGAAATAAGTTTAATTTCCATAATTGCTGGGTAATTAATCAAATTGTCTGTACACAGAAACTGGAAGAGTGTGTGCATTTTTCTTGTCATGGGTATCTGCTGACTGCTTAGGGAATGCAGTTCATTCTGCATCCAGAACATCAATCTGCCAATTTATTTTGTCAACAAGAAACTATGTACTGGATCCAGTAATATGCACTGAAATTGTCACTAATTACCTAGTTTTGTTCATTTCAAAGTATAATTCCACCATGTTGTGATGGAAGTTACAGGTTTCACCACACTAGTTGCTACAAAACTTATAATTGAATTTTTCAAAAATTTCTGAGGAGCTTAAGTAATCCCTGAGAAATGTATCAACTCACAGCAAGAAGGATTTATAGGGATCTACACAACAGTAGCTACACTGCAGGAACAAGGCGGGGGAGAAACCAGGCAGTATCTACAAAGTCACATTGATATAAAGCCTATCTGTTCCAAGGCACCCACTTTGCAGGCATAACTAAAACCAACTGGAGTCAGTTGCAGGAGCAGAAGTCTTAGTAAAGGTTCTAATGGCTGAAAGACTTTGGACTCTAGTGATGAACAGTCTTTTTTTCCAATTTATCAGATTCAGGGGAAAAAAAAGGATTGTACAGTAAACACCATGTTCTGGTGTCCTAAACTACCTATTAAGCCTGTATATGTACTAGCTCTGGAAAGCCCATAGAAGTAAAGACTAAGACTTGACCTCCTTCTCCTTACTGAACAGTCATGGAACAAATTCTTGTTCCTGACAGTTGCTTGTAAGAAAAGCAAACGAACACAAAACATTTCACTAAAACCTTATAATCTAGGGAAACTCATGTCTGAGTAAGAAGTGCAAGAGGAGGGAACTATCATGCTAAGACAGTTCTGGGTATACTCTCTTTACTTTCATAAAGCTACTCTGATTAAGGGATAGTGCTAGTGTTTTGCTTCATAGAATTCATCAATAACGTCAAAGGTTTTACTGAAAAGCAAACATGTTTTTCTAAAGCTTTCACAGAATAGCTTTGAACAAGAAGCCCATTTAAAGACAATTAGTTGGCATCCCTAATGGACAAAAACAGAGTTAAGTTTTTTTGGAGACTGGCTATTTATATTTCTCATACAAATTAATGGGATTTTTCTTGAGAGGACCTGACAAATCTTTATGTCTGATTCAAGTAAAATAATAGCTGTATTATGACAGTATTAATGCATACTCTACTATAGAGAATTGTAAAACACACTGTGTGTTCCTACCTGGACAAATCATAAATACTGCAGCAGTACAGGGAAATGTTGCCAGAGGTACTCTACAATAAAAAGTGAAGGAAACACTACTTATCAGCAAACTATCTTTAAATATGCATGCATAAATATATTTATACTTTATACCTTAAAATATACACATATACTATTTTAAAACATACACTTATGTGTAATGCAGAAAAACTGTGAGAAATATTTTTAGTTTTAATTTACTGAGGTAATTCTCCTGATCCCCTCCAGAGAGGTCCTAGCCTATCAAGACATGCAATTGTCCAATTTTAAAATACATTCCCTTTACATTCCCTCAGGTGCTTCACTGTCATAAGAAAAAAAAGCCAAAATTGTAAGTTCAAAAGAGTAACTTCTCAGTCCAAAATTACAACTCCGAGCCTCCTTTCAGACCTCTTCAGGAGAGGTGAAAGATTACTACTAAAATAGAGGCATAAAAGCAGAAAGACTTGTTTGCTCAGTTATGCCTGTGTTGCATGATTACTGACACCAGATCATTTGACAATGCAGGAAACATACCTGGAACATTTTTCCTCCTGAAATCTCTGGGACTGGCTCCTCACAATAAGGCAGACTGTGATCTGAAAAAAATTCCTTCAGTGCTTGCTCGCTGACTTCCACACCAACAACGTTGTGTCCCATGTCTGCCAGCCTGCACATAGAAGAGGTGCCAAGTTTACATGAGGCCCACAGGTTAGGCCTTTACCAAATGTGTATCTCTCATGCAGCATTTACTGACTAGAGAAACCCTGGTTCTAGGATGCACTGCTATGTCTAATCCTGACTTTCTGGACCATTCACATTATATCGAACACCTCCCCTCCATGATCTGAGCTTAAATTAGCACCACTCAACATACAGTTGGCAAGGATTTAAAGGCTTTATTTAAATTCAATGAACTACTAATTAATTTCTATGAACTCAGTGAATACAGGTGATCACACAGAGAAACTGTCCATTTCAGAAATGTGTTCTGCTCTGAACTGTGGCAGCTGAGGCACGTTGTCCAGCCAGCTGGCTCTGTGGCTTGGCAGGAACAGGCAGCGAGGGAGGTGCGGTAACCTTCTGCACTGCTGCAGCTCAGTGCAACAGCAACGTGTCAGAGCCTGCAGTCAGCCTGGAAAGTAGTTACTGTGATAAAATCTGATAACTAGGACTAACTAGATTCCTTGAGGATGCAGCTCAGTCACAGTTTTTTGGTTTGTGCCACCCTCTCCATGAAAAAAGCACTGGCTTATATAGGCCCTAATTACAAAATAACCACCAAAAAAAAAAAAAAGGTAAGAAGAAAATAATAAGTTTTAAAAAAGAGGAAGTTATATTTAGCCCAAATAATTTAAATTCCCAGCATGACATGCTACATGGTCTCTTGAAAATGTGCTCTGGCACAACCAACCAATTTAAGCTGGCATTGCTACCAAAATGAGCAGTGGTAAGGACTTCAGTCACTCTGTCTGTTATAAATTCAGCATTCCCCAAGCTGAACTTGGGACAATGAGGAGGACTTTTAGGTATCCATCCCATTTATGCTACTATACAAAACACCAGGAAATGAAACCAAACTTCCTTCACCCTTCAGCTTCCAGTGACGCTGCTTTCCTACCAGTGGAGATGCGGCACATTTCCATTGGCCAGTATAAGGTTGGGAATTCCCCCTCTCCCTCCCCATATCAAATGAGATTTTTGCTGTTATAATCTGTGTTTTACCATTTCATTTCTACTGCTTTACCACAAAGTGGGAAAAATATCCGCAGTCCACTTCTGCCATTTAAAAGAACATCGAGATACTTCTGGAGGAGCCTGCAGGAGAACAGACACATTTTACTTAACTCTGCAAGTATGTGTGCTGACACATTAAAAACCAAGTGCTACACACTGTGGCAGGTAGCACACAAACTGCAAACTGGAACACAGGTTCTTAGCTCAGCCTGCTTCATGCCATTAGAAATCAAAACATAAAATAAAAACATTCACCTTCCTTTAACATTAAAAGTAAATTTCATTGCTGTCAGAAAATAACACATTTATGGTTGTTCCATTTTCTGTTTGTCTTTTCAAGTAAGCAGACCAACCCGCCCACCTCTAAGAGAGCCTTAACAGAGATTTTAAACAGAATGATTATTGAGCTTCTGTATCCATCAAGTCACTGCCACAGGACTTGAAAGACTATATAATCAGGTTTGCTTTCTTAGGTCCCTGTTTTCCAGTTGCTTCGATGCCCTCCACATATGTTTTTCAGGCCTCGGTTTCACAGCTTATGAAAAGCAGTGCAGAGCTTCTGCATCAGAAAATTTCAGATTTTCAGCCAAGCTATCCGAGCTTAAAACCTGATTCAAGAGTAAAAGTTCTAAACTAATTTTGATAGTTTCCTCTGTCCTTTTTTTTTTTTTTGCCAATTGTAGGTCACAAAAATATATATATATTTATTCCAGTTTCAAGCTGTGCCCGTATAAAATAATTTTCCTTTTGTAAATGTTCCATTTTCAATTAGGAGTTTTTCAAATGAGCCAAGTCGTTAATTTCACAGCATTTCTTAAAACAGCTTAGGCAGAAGAGCGAAGTCACGTACGGGTGCCTTTGTTCCTTGTGAAACCCGATGTTACCCATTTCCCATTTTTGTAGCCATTCCTCCTCAGTCACCACTCTCTCTTTCTGTGACCCAATATCAGACCCTTCCAGGAGACCGGATGCATCCGCTGAGTGGTCCATCGTCTCCAAGGAGTGCTAGCAGCTGTGAAAAATGAGAGAAAAATCATCCCCACCCAACGCATAGTTTGGAATTGGCTCTTACTTCCTCGAATCGAACAAAAATTCAGTGCACCTCAAAAGATTACAGTTTGGCGACTATCGCAGTGTAGCTGTACGGAACGCGACAGAGCACACTCTTGCTACCGATGGCTGCAGGCAGACCCCGTTTCCCGGGGCGAAGCCGGCTGAGCGCGCCCTGTCCAGCACTACGGGATGGCCAGCGGCCTCTCGAAGCCCCCCTACCCCGGTAAGTGAGGAGGGAGATGCCGACACTTCTCTGTCTCCCGGGAAACCCGCGGGCAGACGGCAGGGGGGACGGGCGGCTTGGGGCCGGGGGGACCAGCGGGGTGACCCTTCGGGGCTCAGCACCGCCCCCTCAGCGCCCCCCGCCCGGGCGGCGAAGGCGGCGGCGGTACCTGCGCGGCGGCGGCAGCGGCGGCGCGTCCCACGAGGCGGCGGGTGCGGGGCGGTGCCTCCCCGCCCTTCCCCTCGCTACGCACCGCGGAGAGCGGAAGCGGCGGCAGCAGGAGGCGGGCTGAGGGTGCTCGGCACCGGGCAGGAGGAGGAGGATGGCGCTGGGGATGGCGGCGGAGGCGGTGGTGAGTGATTCGCTCCCTCAGCTGCAGCGCCCACCGCGGCGCCGCCTGCCCCCTCCCCGGGCCGGCGGGGCAGGTGCGAGCGCTGCCCCCGCCCTCACCTCCCCGCTTCTCCCTTCCCTCCTCCTTCTCTCCTCCTTCTCTCTTTCCCTCCCTCCCTTCCTTCCCTCTTCTCCACCCTTCTTCCTACCGCTGCAGCTCTAGCAGGAGGCGGCGCGGACACGCGTGGATGTGGTCTCCGGCCCCCGAGCGACCCGAGGTGAGTGGCAGGCTCCGGCCGCAGCTCCCGCCCCGCCGCCGGCCGGCACCCCTAGGGACCGCCCCGCCTGCGCCGGTGGCAGCCCTGAGGGGACAGCCCTGCCCCGGGGACAGCCCTGCTCCGGGGCTCCCCTCGGGACCCCGCTCCCACCGCCAGCTGTCACAGCGCAGCCCGGGGCGGGCGCTGTCACCCGTGGCCACGGGGCTGGGCGCCGGCGCTTTACGCGAGACTGAGTTTTAGAGGTGTGCGCGCTTCGCGGTCCCCCCGCCCGTGCTAATGGGGCTGCTCTCACTTCCTCTCCCTCTCTGTCAACGTGAGTGTGTGGTTTGGTTGTTTTTTTTTTCTTTTTTTCCTTCTCCGAAGATAAACTTGCTGTCAACTGTGCAGGTAAACCCCGCAAAGCTTCGCAGTATAGGCCATGCATTACGGATGGATGAAACGTTATCAAATGTGACAGTGTATTATGCATCTTCCTCTCTTTTTAAAGGGCTTATTTTCTCTGCCAGTAAGATAATGTCTATAGGATAGGATGCAGAGTCATGTAAAGCTTAGTAGACTAAGTCACGTTTACTTGTTCTCTAAAAATTTGTGTTTTATTCTGGGAGGTGTTGTTTGGTTTGTGAGAGAAAGTGGGGACGAAGTGGCATACAGCTGTAAGCAATGGCCTTAAGCCGATCTCTTTTTCTCCCTTTCTCCCCACCTTCTGCCTCCCCCCCCACAATGCTTAGAGTAAAAATGCGTACAGATTCTGTACAACTGGTCTCTGCCTTTCAAATTGGGAGGCCTCTCAATGTGAAATATTTTTACCAAAACTTATTAGGGACTGAAAAATGCTATTTTTTTCTAGTCCCCTTATATGCAATGAAACAGCTGCATGTTAGTTTACCTTCTTGGATGCACAGCCTGGCTGCAACAGCAGACTGTAATCACCTGCTGGCCACCAAAATGAGTCACCTGGTGCCTTGCTCAGTGCTGAGGTGGTTCATAGCCTCCTACTGTAAGGACAGTCATGTCGGAATGACTACCTGCAGTCAGAAGCTAAGGTGACACAGAGAGATACTTTGTGCCCACTGATCCAGAAAAGAAGCTTTAGGGGAAAAAAGACAGCAGTTTAGGGAAATCTCATGTAAATGAAACTGGTTGGTTTTCTTTTCTCAACTCTCCAACCTCATCCACCCGTACACAGTGGTAAGTTATAAAGTGATGCCTTTATTTTTCTTAGGTAAAGAAGGTTGACGTAATTCTTTTTTTTCTCCCTTTACTGAGTTATAATTGGAGGGGGTGCATGCAAAAAAAAGAAAGTTTATTTTTATATTGGGTTGTCTGAATTAATTTTTTACTGATGTGAAATATATCCACTTTATGTGGATATCATGTGATTTCTCTTCTTTCCCCAAATAATTTCTTCTATCTTGAGATGTGAATGAAACACCAGTTTACATGATTTGCATCAGCTTAATTTGAAATTTTGTGAAAATTCCCATTTTCTCCTCCTGTAACCTTGGAGCAGAATTTCTGAATGAAGATACTGCTGCCGTGTCCATCACTAACAGCTTGAATAAGTAAAATGCAGCCTGGAACAGGGAGAATTCAGAAGTATCATATATATATATATATATATATATATATTCAGTGCTGTTGTACATGGGATTTATTTCTAGTTCCTTTCTGTATGTGGTAAAGCACTCGTAGATTTAATTCTTCCCCTAGGGTCTCTTTATTTGTGCTTTACTCCCTGTGAAAAGAATGCCTTTGATTATACCATTTTAAATATGCTTTCATATTTCTGCTGCATACTTTCTCACACTCTATGCTTTCCAGTTTACATGGTAAACTGTGGTCTTTTCTGCGTTCCTACTGGTGCAAAGACAGCCACAGAGCTCTCTCATGCCATAAATCTTTTATTTTCTCTTGTAGTACACATTCCAGTCACCTAAAACTTTCATGCAACTGCAGTTTAGACTTTAAATTCTGATGTACTTTCATAGGAGGTACTTGCACTTCATGTGCAAGCCTTGGAACTGGTTGTTCATCTGGTATTAAACAACTCCAGTACACTGGTTGGAAAAGCGCTTTAGAGTGCAAGTCTCTTGCTACCACTAAATCAGTAGTTAGCAGGACGAGTGTTGCTCTGAGTGGTATTTGAATGCTTGCATCAGCACTGAAGTGATGGCTCTTCGCTTTGCCAACCCAAATTCCAGTCCAGGTCTTCACGTAATGCAAATCAGATTATTGAAATCCAGGATATGCTGATCTGGGACAGCCTGTCAAGATGTACTCAGGGATCTAATCTTAACTCTGAATTTAGTTTAAAATAGTAGTATTGTTCCTTTCCTGTAATGCCTCATTCCCATTTTCCTCCTGAATTAATAGTCGAGCTGAACAGATTCTTACCTAGGTAACTCTGTCAAAAGTAGTGTTGTGAGTGAAGGTACTGCCCAGGTGATTAGACAGCTCTTCAAAAGCAAGCAATTTAATCTTTTTTATTAACTACTGCCTACTTTTTTTCAGATCTAACAATACGATGTCAACTGGAAGGGTACGAACGAAAAAAAAGGCATGTTCTTCAGATCAGTCTCCAGACAGCCTTCCTGTGAGGAGTTCTGGGAGACAGGTATTTATAATAATTTAAAGACACGTGGGTTTGTACTTTGCTATTTTTTATTTTCTGTTGACATTCATAAAGAAAGCAGGCTTTGTTGTGGGTAAGTTAGGCCTTAGAGTACTTACCCACAGAATGGGAGAATGAGGTAATTTTGTGAATAAGCAGGCAAAGCGTCTCATTTTGTGAACGATATTCAGAAAAGATAAATACTCAATATAATCTTTTAATACTTAATACGTTAAAAATACAATCACAGATTTCTGTACACTCAGAAAAAGCTGTCTGCCCATCCAGACAGAGGCCTAAAACAACACAATACACAGTACCTTTGAGGCCCAGAAGAGACATCTGATGTACAGTTTCGTATAAAAAAAAAATTCCTTGAGCCTACAATAATATTTTATTTGAGGCACAGATAGGATTGCCACTAATTAATATCAATAAGTATGCAAAAAGGAGATTTTCTGAAGGAGAAATAGAATGAATGCATTAGGCTTGACTCATTAGCATGTGATGGAGCTTAAAATACAATTTAAACTGGAATTTTTGCTTATAATTTCTTCAATGGCATCAATTAGGCTAAGGCAAGACATTTTTAGCTTTAAATGATATTTCCAGTCTTACTGTGGGTTTGTGGCTTGCTTTTTTGTGGGTTTATTTTTTTTTCTTTTTGGTAGGAAAATACTGACCTAATTTGACAGCTGTTTCATGCTGCAGCTATTTCACAATGGATACAAAGATTTTCATTAGTATAATTTTAACTGTTGGATGCTACTCACAAGCTGAAGAACTGTCTGAATACCACTTTGTAGAAGATGTATTTGTGTAATTTCTGGTCAGATTTCAGCTATTCTTTATTAGGTGAAGAAGAAAGCAGCTGAAGCAGCAGCAGATGATGATGATGAAGCGTCAGAGAAGAAATATAGAAAGTGTGAAAAAGCTGGATGCACTGCAACATGTCCTGTTTGCTTTGCCAGTGCGGCTGAAAGGTTTGTTTCTTTTTACTTGCATTTTTCATGGACTTTTTAAACTTGCAGCTGAAGTTTAGGATTCTAACTATATTCTGAAAAATTCCTTCATTTCTAAATGTAGAGAGAGAATTGAAAGATACTACTAATAGGAGTCTTAAGATAACAGGAAAGAGTCACAAGTTATTCCTGTTGTGGATGACTTTCTACTGGGCAAGTTGCTAATTCAGATATAGAATATCTTTAGAACGTGCTTATTTACGTTATTAGTGGTGTCTTCTGGAACATGCCTTGCTTTTGTGAGAGTGTTAGTGTAATCTGAGGAAGCTAAACTTGCTTTCAAGATGGAAAATGAAACCGTCGTTTACTGCAGAAAGTCTTTACCACTTGTTTTGTTGGAATGCTTTGCAGTCTGAGGTGAGATTCTGCTCTTGAAATTTTAGGTCTTGGGAGAGACAGTCATATTTATGTGAACATTTTGTTCTCGAGGTCTGTGGCTTTCTGGGTACTTGCACAAGTGCTTTTACATTCTGACCCTGACGGTCTTGAGTGGGTGATACTGGCAAGGTGTATCTATAATAGGCGACGTGTTAGACGTCATTACACACTACACAGACTAATTATGTAGCACTCCTCCCCCTCTGGTTAATTGAGACAAACTTTCCTTCTTTATAGCATTGGAAAAAAAAAAACCAATTTGGTGCTTCACTGAGATACATATATGTGGATTGTTCTTTGGCGGCAGGAGGGCCATGTATCCTGGATGTTGTCAGAGGGAAGCCAAGTGCTTCGGCAGTTGCGTAAGAGAGTAGTCAGGAAGCGAGCACCTGTGAGATCAGCACTGGTGATATTACTGTTTTTGTTTAGGAAACAATACATACTGCTTACTCATCTTTTTGGATTGTTATTTTAATATTTTGATTTTCACCCCTCCTGCCCCACCACGTAGATACTTTCAATGTTTTTTATTTGAGATGAGATCATTTCATGGCTGTTTCAGTTAGTAGCTTAGGTCACTGCTTTTTAGCTTGTGCATTTATCTTGAACCATTTCATTGGGTTTAATGAGAGCTTTCTGAGGGGAGAACAATTGCTTTGTCTGATGAATATAACATTTGTAGTGGATATTTCTTTTTGAGAGTGGTACACAACAAATGCCCAGAATGTGTAACTCCTTCCTCAGGGTTTTCTCTCACTGGGTTAAAATCACAACTCGGTCATGAGAAAATAATAGGCAACATCTGTTCTGTGTTCAGATTTGACTTTATGGTTTTGTCAGTTGTTCTGGGGACAGAACAGTGTAGTGACTTATGAATCAATTGATCACATGTACAATAAAAATGTTAATTTAAATGATCCCTCCCACCCCTGCACTAATATTGGAACTAAGTAGAACGAAGTAAAGGAACTGTATGTTCTTGTGAGAGGGACTTTGTCATCTTATACGTTTGCAAAACACTTTGTGTGTCACAGCACATAGCTACTGTAAGAGCAAACATATTTCATGATCAGGAAACGCCTGCTTAAAGGGTACTAAAGACAGGCTCAGCTGACCATTGTTAGAGGGAGGCTGCTGGAAGCCAGGCCAACTATAAAACTGCACATTGTGTACACGTTGCCTCTTTTGCATCTGGTGTTGCTTAGTTTGGAAACTAACTGGAAATGTTTGAGAGAATTGAAATGACCTTATTGTTATTTGTGTGACTGTCGTGCTTTATGCAAGTCAGCCTTCATGAATGCAACATAAAGCCTTGGCTTGTTCTGAATATTTTGTTCATGTTCCAGAATGTGCTACTGGCAATAGATTTTTTTTTCTAAATGTATTGTAAAGCTATTTTTATGTCTCCTGCATTACAGATGTGCTAAAAATGGGTATACATCTAGATGGTATCATCTTTCCTGTGGGGAACACTTCTGCAATGAATGTTTTGACCACTATTACCGAAGGTAGATTTGCCAATTCAGGTTGTATCTTTTCAGAGCTTATTAAAATTTGGCACATGTTGCAACTGTTGAAACACGTACATAAATATAATGCAAAGACTTGTCTTCTGTGCATGCTTTAGTCAGAGTGAGGCTTAGATATTGGTGCTGAAACTGCAGGTGTTGTATGGACTAATCAACTGAAACAGAGCAGTGTGAACAAAACTGGTTGGTTTAGGCAGGCTGGTTTGTATATGCAGTTGTTCTGAAGCTTTTGTCTTTTTAAAAAACAATATCAGAAAATATTAAATTATGAGAACAGTTTTAAGTAAATCTATTTTCCTTTATAAAACAAACTAACTTTACAATGTGAGTTCAGGAGACCTTGCCTCTCTGTAACATCAAATCAGTAAGGAGATTTAACTCTTGCAGTTCAGTGACCAGGAAAACTCTTGTCAGGCTCACAGAGTGCTTTCAGCTTCAAGCTCCATCCCGTTTGAGAGGGCATTACATCCAGCTCTACTAAGACTTTTGTGTGCTTATGTGCTCAGCAGTACCCATCACTCAGTCCAGGCCTTAGATACAAGGAAGTGTGTTCATAAGCAAGAGGACATAATGGTCAGGATGCAATTTATTGCTATCATAAGAACCATGACTTTCTCATTTTTTGGCAGGAAAAATACAGTATTCTCTATGACCTGATTTCTCTGTGCTTTTTAAAATGTTCAATTTTAGAATAACTGCTATTGCTTGAAATGAACTAGACATTAAATTTTCTGACTGCTTGCTGTTTTCTTTTCTCTTAGCCATAAAGATGGTTATGACAAATACACTGCCTGGAAAAGGATTTGGACAAGTAATGGTAAAAGTGAACCCAGTCCAAAAGCCTTCATGGCTGATCAACAGCTTCCTTACTGGGTAAGATAAAGGTGATTTATTTAATAAGAATGTGATGTTCTGATGTGTTTCTGGTATTCTGCTGTTCAACCAGCAGGTCAGCTGAATTTTTATGGGTTTTTTTCTAGTATTAGAGGATTGAGGAAAAGCTCAAGGTAGTAATTCTGATCAGCTCCTGCATTGTTGGAGGCTTTCTCCACACCTCACAAAGACCAACCTTCTGTTACTTTTCTGTGAAGTAGCAGCTACGATGTGTGATGTTCAGGTAAAATAAGGGAGCATACCAGCTATGGGAAAGTATGAGTGTGAAAGACTTCAAAAACAGATTTTGTGTTTCCTGGGTAAAAGGAGCAGAAGAAGAAAGATGGGAATGGAAGGAAGTTTGGTGGTAGTGGTATTTTATTTAGTTTTTTGTTTGGTTGATTTTTTTCTTTAACTGGTGAAGAATATGTTTTTGAAGTAATGTTTGCAAAGTCCACTGAAAACCATAGTAACTGGGCATTGAATCAGTTTTGGCCTTAGGTTCTATGCAGAAATTCAGTCTTGCAGGAGATGGGCACAAGATTTCTGTATATCAAATGCTTTACTTATGACCTGATGATTACAGGAGAATGAGTTTAACAATTATATCTGACAACTTTCTCACGTCTCGCTTCTTCCTAACTGGTTATTTAAGTTGCATTAATCTTATCTGTAATCAGACAGCAACAAGTAAAAACATGTTTGTTTCTTGACTTGTAGGTGCAGTGCACAAAGCCAGACTGTGGTAAGTGGCGTCAGCTGACAAAGGAAATCCAGCTGACACCACAAATAGCGAAAACATACAGATGTGGTATGAAACTGAACAATTCCACCAAGGTAACACTGAACAGTTTTGCTTATATTGAAACTTAACAACAAGTTGGTATTTCTTGTTTGCAGAAATTAATTTCTTCCTGTTTGTTGCTTAATGTCTCTAATGTCAAAATGATAGTCTGATGGCCTGGAGAGCTGCACAGTGACAGGCCTAGATGCTGTTTGTACTTTTCTGACTGGAAATGTCAAGAAGAAAGTATCTGAAATATCTTTGTCTGCACAGTTAATTGTAAAATCCTTCATTCTGAAGCTATGGAAGGATTATCAGCATGTATAAAGTAGACATACACCAAAATGTTCATTTAAGTTTATGTTTGGCCTTTCTTTGTTATTGAGGAAAGCATTTGAAAAGCTCAGTGAGCTTTTCTTAATTTCTGTCAAGTCTGTCATGGGCTTTACATGAAACATTTCAGCTTTATCATGAAGATAACTCCTGAAATTTGAAAGAGTCTTTAAAGTGCCGTAGAATCTATATGGCACTTATAACATGAAAAAGCATAACCTGAAAAAACTGACTATGTGAAAATCTGAAGGGCCAGTGTTTACTCTTGGAACTCTGTGATACTCTTAAAATAAACAAGAAACTCTTTTATAGTCTGTACTGAAAGAGTTACTTTGGAAAATGTGGGATATTTTAAGAATTTTTCTGTAAAAGTTTGTATTTTTGTCTTAATTTGTTTCAGTGTTTCTACCCCATTTTATGGAATAGAATATATATTTTAACGTCTGATCAGTAGAAACTAACTTAAAAAATGAGAAACATTTTCTTGGGTGCTTTTGCTTTATGGTGTGTTGTGTTTTTAACCCATATCTTTCTCTACTATTTTTTTGTTTACAATCAGCTCTGCTACAGAAGACTGACACTAACACTTTTTTTTAGTTTAAAGAGCTATGCCATAGAAAATTACTTTGGTTTATATTTAATTTTTGCTATACAGCTTAAGAAAAGCTCTGATACCATTCACTTTTCTTTCAGACTGAGGGCTCAGACCAGTGTTCCATGCCTGAGGACTTGGTGAGTAGTGGCTGTCTTCCTCATCTGTCTTAGAATATGAAATCAATCCTATGGCACGACATATTTCTTTCCTTTTTTTTTTTTTTTGTCCTTTGGCCAGTTATGTCAGTATTTATGCATTTTGCTCAGGAAACTGTCAGACACTATTTGCAACAGAGCCTAGGGCCTTCTACTTTCTCATCTTTTTCGTTACCATACCAACTAGCTTTCAAGTGGTTCGTGGTGTCTTTGAATTGTGGCCTGTGATTCAAGGTTTACTCCTAATTCTCATTTTTGATCAGGCAAAACAGTTGCCAGCTTTCAAATAAAATTCCTCATCCTAAAATTTCCTTGTCTTTCAGGTGGTTTCTATCTTTAGTCAAGCTAGTCTCCTCTTTTTGAAGACTGTAAGAGAACATCTAAACATGTTTTCTCTCTCCTCTCCCTCATAATACAAAATGTACATACAAGATGTATGTTGGTGTTTCCAGGGGATCGTGTAACCCTGCATTTCAGATTTTGTATGATCTGATGTTCAATAAGCCAATGTTGACAAGTGTACCCGAGGTAACTCTATCCCAGGGAACATATTCAGGCTTATTGTTGACTCTTGTAGAGGCTTTGTGGCTTTGTTTCCTTAATGCATGTTTACTTGTAAATGAAGGCTGCATCATTAGCATTTCTTAGGGTTTTAAGAGGTCTTTGGTGGGGATAGCAGAATCTAAATTAAATTGATCAGTTAGTGTAGACTTTTCTAAGTTCAGATTTCTGGATGCATAAATGACTGCAAATGTTTTATAACAGGCATAAGGCATAGATGTGTTATGGCATGTCTCATCTGTTTGCTTTCCACATGGGTGTGGAGTTTGTGAAGTTTCAACTCTGTTTCTGAGGAAGAGATCAATATTAGAGGTTTTCTGTGTCAGGCTGAGGAAGGGGAAAGAGGGAGAGAAAATGTCTTTATGACTTACCATTCTGAGATTGGTACTTCTAGTGCTTTTTGATCTCAGTTTTGGAGGGAGGGGGGAGAATGGTTCATTTTCCAACGTTTTCAAAGTACTGACGTGTTCTCTTCTCCCCTCTTTCCTTCACTTCTCCGCTTGGCCAGAGAGTGGCTGAAGTTTCAGACCATTGGTGGTACTCCATGCTCATACTCCCTCCTTTGCTGAAAGACAGTGTGGCAGCTCCCTTTCTAGCTGCATATTATCCAGACTGCGTGGGCATGAGTCCATCCTGTACCAGCACTAATCGGTTACCTGGTGAATCCAACCTTGTGAAGTTAGAGCACTTAAAGAGCGTGCCTAATTTGACTGGTAAGGGCCATCTGCAGGGCTCTGTTGCTTAAATAGGTGTGATAAATCTTGCCATATAGCTGAGTTCATAAGGCACATAATTCTCCTGATTCAGAATACTGGTTCTATTCTCGGCACTACTACACACACTCTGTGTGATTCCCTCTGTACTTCTTTGATGCCATTTACTAATTTCTAAGATAAAGGTAATAAATTTCCTATGGCATTTCTTCAGGGAGTAAGCATAGACTGCATATCTTTTTGTGTACCACCTGTAGTTTGTTTATAGAAACAGGAAATTAACGTGTGAGTACTTAAAGACTGTTTGCGTTCTTAAGGAAATGATCTATGAAAAAAACATAGGATTCTGCTAGTTTTGATATTGTGGATCTTTGGGGCTTTGGAAAAAAGGATTTCATTTCTTAAGGCACTCAGATTCTGTTTAGGTTGGTTTTTTTTGCTAGTGACAGCTTTGAGAGCAACAATTTGGAGTGTGGATTTGCAGAATAGGTCAGGTAAGGAGAAAGGTAATTCAGGATTCCCATACTCATCTCGAGAGAGTGCTTTGAGGGAAGTTCAGCTTCCATGTTGTCTTAGCAGGCTTTGCTCTCCTTAGGGGCTGAAAATAAATCTGTTCATCTGTTCAACAGATATTTATCTGCTTAGCAGAAAACTTCATTTTACAGAGCTACCAAAGCTGCACGTGGAAGATGATTACTTTTAGTTACTATCCACTCTGGGCAGTATTGGGAGTTGAAGAAGAAAGGAGTTCAGAGTGCTGCCTGAGCCTGTACAGTGATGCTAGACCTCAGACTTGAATTTATTCCTTGTTGGACTCCTCTTGGCGTCGGAGCTCACTTACTGTTTCTTTGACAAAACAGCTCTGATAGGTCCAAGGTGTACCCGTCAGACAGCAGGACAATAATTCATGCTGCACAGCCTAGAGGGCAGGAGATAGGAGAGCAATATAAATTAAATCATTCTGGAGGTGGCTAGAGGCTGGAAAGCTTCCCTACTTGTTTATCTGCTTGAGGTCAATGGATCACCTTAGAGGGAAAAGGATATAACAAAGATATGATGGAATATGACTAGAGCCTGGTGTGTCTTTATCCAGTTGCAGGCATGAACAAGTATTTCCAGCCTTTTTACCAACCCAATGAATGTGGGAAAGCACTTTGTGTGAGGCCGGATGTCATGGAACTGGATGAGCTCTATGAGTTCCCAGAATATTCACGAGACCCTACCATGTACTTGGCACTGAGAAACTTGATTTTGGCTCTGTGGTACACAAACTGCAAGGTAAGAGATGCTGATAGTTAATTTGTTTGTTTAAAAATAATAGCAGCTTTTCTGGGATGTGAACTCTCTTCTTAGATGTCTCCTTGTGCACCAGAAAAATTGCTCCCATGTTTTTGAGAATACGACTGGCTGTTTTTTGGGGGAGTTTGGGGTTGAGGTGTTTTATTTGTTTGTTTGGTTTGGTTTGTTTGGTTGTTTTTTGTTGGTTTTTTTTTTTAGATTTAATGCATAGAAGATTATTTTGACATAAAATACAAAAGTTTTTAAAGTATTAAAACTTTACTGTGTCTGCCCAGCTGTCTAACTTTATAAAGGGATGCTTAAGCACTTCTAAATAGTGCTTGTGGATGCTTTGATTTTTTTTTTTCCACCTTACTGTTGGACAGGTGATTGTCTTTTAGGCTAATTCTATGACACTGTCTTCAGTAGGACTGCTGAAGTTTCACATACCACAGGTTTCTGATATGGATGTCTGCATTTATGTGAAGGTTTTGGATATTAATCTATTTTTTACCTGGAATGCCTTTTTGGAATGGATTTTACTGGAATGCCATTGTGAGCATTGCCACCAGGTAGATTCATTTTGGAAACAGGAATCCATTTCAATACCATTCCTGTACTAATGAAACACACCATGGAGTTTGTGGGAGTATCCTGTAGACTCATTTGTTTTTATTCCACGTTAATCTCAATAAATTGTTACCTTAATGTGTAAAGCTGGCTAGGCAAGAAATTTCCAGATTTTGAAATGCTCTCAGAAGCCGAATCATGATTTTTTTACCATGCTTTACAGTTCAAATATGATGCAAACACGTGAAAAAGTGAAATATTAGAAAATCAACATTTTCTCCTCTTTGTTTCTCCTTTGCAGGAGGCTCTTACCCCTCAAAAATGTATCCATCATATCATTGTTCGAGGGCTTGTGCGTATTCGCTGCGTACAGGAAATGGAGAGGATACTTTATTTCATGACAAGGAAAGGGCTAATCAATACAGGGCTTTTGTCAGTCAGTCCTGACCAGTACCTTCTTCCTAAGGAATACCACAATGTAAGTTGCTGTAATAATCCCTACATTATTAGTGTTATAAAACTACATGGCACATATGATATTTTTTCTTGTTCTGGATTTTTTTCTCATTTGCCTAAATGGCTGGAATGATAGGTAAAATTACATCTGAAAGCTAACAGATGGCAAGTTTTTCACATTGTTCCCAAATGCCTTCAATGGTTGTGGAAGCTACAGACACTAAACTCTTCCTAACAAGGATTTTTTTCCCCCTAAAATCTGTGGAATTTAGTTCTATGGATTTGTGCTTCCCATGAGCTGTTCAGATGGATGAGAACTGTGTGAAAAATACACAATACCCTTAGGTTCTTCTTGTGGCTTAACCCTGTAATACACCTCTGCTTCCATAGATGAGGCAACTCCTATCCCATGTTGGTTTGCAAGAGCTATGATTAAAGGGTACATGTTGATGACTAGCAATTTGGTTGGACAGCACTCAAAATTTATCAAATGAGTGTGTTCTGTAATGGAATACCTTCTAGAAATGCTAAGGTGATTTCATTTAGAAAGTGTATTTGTGTGTGTTTTTAATTTATAAGATAGTTTTTACTGGTCAACCCAATCAATGATTGAAATCATTACAAGGTAAGTGTGATTCTTGTCTGTTAACTTCAGTTAGATTTTGCTACTTTTGGTACTGATAACTTCATCTGTTTCTCTTAAGAGAAACAGAGGCATCTTCTTTTGAAGTCCTTAAAAACTTTTAGCTATTTTCAAAGCTACCATTGATGTTTCTTCTATATTAAATGTACTGTCATCTTTAGAAGTTATCACAGATTACTTCAGAGGACAAGAGAGCCTAGACTTCTGAAACCGACAGACATTTTTAACATTAGCAAAAAGAGAAATGAGAGTGAAATGATAATTTCTATTTTAGTTCTAACTATATTTATTTAAATATTTTAATATTTTTTAGAAATCTGTCATTATTGTTGGGGCTGGCGCAGCAGGATTAGCAGCAGCCCGACAACTGCACAATTTTGGAATTAAGGTAAGAAGCTTTAGAGTACATTACTTAAAAAAATCAACTTCCTCTGCTTTTAAAGTGCTTTTCATCAAAATGAAAAAAACCCTACATTCTTGTTACAAATATGTATGTATAGGGCTTCTTAATTAATCTGTAAAATCTAGGGGTTTGCTGAGTAAATCTGATGCTTAAAAACAGCATTTATTTGTATCTACAATTCAACAAAGCATGCAGCACCCAGATAATTATGTTTAATAGCCTGTAGCATGACTTAAGCTCCAATTTTGAGATTTCCTGAATAGGTCTTTAGCTGTTTAAAAAAGAAGGGTTGTTTCTAAAGTAAGAGTTATTTCTGTATGTGTATATCATCCCAAAGGGTAACCCTTTAAAAGACAATTTATATGCATAAATTAACTACAAAAGATCCACAAGTGAAAATACAGTGTTAAGATTGTTAGCGTTGCTGGATTGCTCAGGTGTTTTTTTGTGTTTTGTTTTCCCCTTTGCTCTGGAGTTGAACAGATATGTTTAATATAATTAAATATTACAATTTACGAAGCTGCCTTTTGCCATAGGTCATTGTCTTGGAAGCTAAAGACAGAATCGGTGGCCGAGTGTGGGATGATAAGACATTCACAGGAGTCACTGTTGGAAGAGGTGCACAAATCGTCAATGGATGTGTCAACAACCCAGTGGCACTAATGTGTGAGCAAGTGGGTTCCCTGCAGTGGTCATACATTATCACTGGTGAAAAACTGTTCTTAAAGCCAGGTTCAGGTGGCTGGGTAAGGGTGGGAGTCCTTTTTTGCGACGTGATTTAAACACTGGTCCTGCCTTGTAAGGACACTCCACGTTACTATAGTATCTTTGATAACAGGTGGGAATGGAGAAGGGCTGTAGAATGGTTTCGAGCACATTATGTAAAGTAAAGCAAGGTGGCATCAGCTTCAGAACTACTTTTTTTCCCTTTTCTGGAGATGTAATGTAAAAGGACCCCAGCAGAGTTCCTTAGGGCTGAGAAAAGCTTTACTGTGGGAGGCTATTGCTTCTGTGACAGACTTGACTTTGCTGTGCTTTGATATCTCTAGCTGAATTCCATGCAAATGAAGATTAATATGCCTAACAACTACTGATGCAAACATGCTGCAGTTCAATTTCTTTACAAGTTATTATTATTTGCTGGTTTGGTTTAGGTTTTTTTGAGGCAGGCAGCTGAATTTCTCCAAGCAGAACCTGAGTATGGACTTTGTTCAGAGATGCGTGCAAATCCAGCGCATGCCATTTCGAATGTTTAGTGCTCTATAGTGTCATGAGGAAATTTTTATTTTTATTGTTAAAAAAATCATGTTTTATTTATTAGGTGAGGAACAATGACTTCTGTAATACACTTCGAGTACTCCTCCCTTTGTGATCATTTAACGTCATCTTTCATTGGAAGTACAACTGTATCTTGAGATCTGCAGGGGTGACCAACAGCCTAGAGAGATGTGAGGATATGTGACAGACACTGAGGCATGCCCGAAGTAACAAGGCACTAGGAAGAAATTAGCACTATGTTCGAGCTAGTTTCTCCGGACCAACTCTGTAGAACATAAAAATGTCTTTATGCTGATTTAGCTCTGTGTTTGATGCAAGTTGGACAAGCAAAGCAAGGTATTAGCCTTTATTCCAAATAATTTCTTTCTTTGCTTGGTTGCTAATAAAATTGATGGTAGCCAGCAAGCAATATCCTCTCAGTTCCTGAATTCAGGAACTGTTTAGGCCTCAGGCACCAAGAAGTTGTAGAAAAGAACTGACTTTAACTGTGATTTAGACAATAAATTGAGGTAGAAATAAAGGAGACTGGTTCATCACGTTTGATTACCAGACTTTGTGCATCTCTGTACTAGCCCCTAGCCTGATAGCAAAGTTGAAGAGGAAGTTTCCATGAATCCCCAATAAAGAAAAGGGTGCAAAAGTGGGAGAAAATGATTTGTGAACAATTAGCAGATAGAAGGATTGCTGGTATTCCAGTTTTAGGAAAACAAGAGTTAATCTGACTATTTAAAGTTGTAGAAGTGTTTCAAGTGGTATCACTTAAATCTGAGGGATTCATCTTACTTTAAATAACTTCGAGCAGGATAGGCACTGTAGTGTTTCCATCCTTAAAAAAGCAATAAAATGTCTTTTTCTTAAGCTTGGCATTAAAATGCACAAACTAGGGGAGAAATGTGACTTGATCCAGGAAGGCGGAAGGATAACAGATCCCACTATTGATAAACGCATGGACTTTCATTTCAATGCCATCCTAGATGTCGTGTCCGAGTGGAGAAAAGATAAAACCCAACATCAAGACGTTCCTCTTGGTGGTAAGTGGGAGATGTATGGCAAAGTGAAGATGTTGGCTGAGTTCATAGTTTTTATATTAAACTGACTCTTACACCAGACATTTTTAAAAGTGCATATGTGACCTTAAATCCAACAGAGACTTCTCAGTAGTATCTTGTTTTCATGATGGAGCTTTTTCAATACAACTAAAGGCACTAGCAGTTCAAAAGACTTGCTTCTGGCTGAAGCAGGCCATAGCTAGCTGTAACTTTTTGACTAACCTTGCCTAAAAAAGAGCCTGATCAAAGCCTTCTGCTGGCAAGAATAGTCCCATCTCCATTGGTAACGCCTCCCACCACACTTACAGCGTGCAAGCTCATCAGCAAAAATAAACTTGCTCAGAAATGTCTGCCTCCCAAATCTCTTCAGCACGGATTCTGCAAGACAGAATTAGCAACTCCTATGTTCTTCAGTGAACTCTGGATCCAATTTCTCAGCTCTTTTGATTTTGTAAAAATTAATCAGGATTTATTTGCAAGTATCCTCCATTAACTTAAAGTGTATTTTACCTGAAATATCTTAACTGTATATTGATGATAGCTAAGCAATTAATTTCTCTTCTATCTCATCTGTCTAGCTTAGCCGTGCTGTTGCACAGTGTGTTTAGTTTTCTCTTTTTTCTCA
This sequence comes from Lophotriccus pileatus, assembly GCA_035583135.1. Taxonomy (NCBI): domain Eukaryota; kingdom Metazoa; phylum Chordata; class Aves; order Passeriformes; family Tyrannidae; genus Lophotriccus; species Lophotriccus pileatus. Next base: position 60,871,011 of record JAWWES010000081.1, on the reverse strand, counting down.
GTAATTTTAACCTCTATTTTTCCTGAAGCTATGTATGCTTCCTTCTTGAACAAGATTTTACTAGGGAAACCTGTGATTAAACAACAGAGTTGTACTTTATCATTGGAAAGATCTTGTGGGTGGTGTTTTTTTGTCATTTGTTTTTTTGGTTTTGCTTTTGTTTTGGGTTTTGTTGTGGTGTTTTTTTGTTTTTTTTTTTATTTCTACAGGAAGAAAAACATCTTTATACAAATTAGCAATAACCTTGAAAATCCTGTGATCCAGAGAATAGCGTGTTGAAATGCAGCAGAACTTACGGTGAATTGTGATATATTCTTATTTTAAACATGTTCTTTCACAGAAAAAATACAAGAGATCTATAAAGCCTTTATTCAGGAGTCCGGTATCCAGTTCAGTGAGCTGGAAGAAAAAGTACTGCAGTTCCATCTCAGTAATTTGGAGTATGCCTGTGGCAGCAATCTCTCTCAGGTGAGTTTTGACAGCTGCATTCTGAAGTGGCTGAGCTCCATAGAAAATAGGGTTGGAAGTAACGTTGAGAAGTCACCTGATCCATTTCATGGCCCCAGAGGAAGAATCAGCTATCCCTACTGTTCCTACATCCCTAACCTGTTCTTTAAAAGCACTAAGACACCGACTGCAGTACTGCCTTAGGTAATCTGATGGGAGTTCTTGATGTGCTTCCAGCAAGTTTCTCTTTAATGTAGAAGTTGAGAGTAGATGGTTAGTAGAGAGTAGGGCATTTTGCTGAGCTGCTGGGTGGTAGGATTCACAGGAGAGTTAGTCCTCCTCAGATGTCGTGTGTGACTTCTGCTTCTCAGTTCTGTGTTTAAAAACTGAGGTATTTCTCTACCCTGCTAGGTATCTTGAGAATAAATGCATTTAACTTCTGATGTGTTCCAACCCCGATGGTGGGCCCCAGTTCTCCACTCCTAGGTATTCTGTTGGCTATGTGATCCTTGGCTCTCCTCGTGACTTCAGTTTTAACCAAGCAGCTTCAGGAAATACCGAAGTATGACGTTTGCAGTGCATTATTTACTCTGTGGTTTTGCCACATTTAAAGCTATTTAGGGTCAATTGTACTGTGGCAGTGGGACAGCTGATTGATATGTGCAGATGCACAAATCTGATCTGAACTGAGAAGCCCATAAGAACCTAACAAAAATCTGCAAGACAGTGCTGTACCATGGCAGTCAGTGGAAAATATTTTGGTATGTCAAGTTTTCATACGCCATGAGCACTCAGGGGAAATAAGAAACATCTAATCTTACCTTCAATTTTAAAATTAAAATATGGAGTAAATGCAACTGCAGTGATAGGAATTGGCATTTGAGAATTGCTTCAGACTTTTCACTGCTAAGTGGAAAGTGCTTAGTACAAATACCACTGTTTCACTACCTGAAAGTTTGCAGGGGCTGGGGGAGAAGGCCAATGAAAGCTATCATGGAAAAACCTCCAAAGTGACAGAAAAATTCCACTGAGGTTTTTTTTGTGTCTTATTTTCCACTTTGTGTTTGGAAATAAGGTATTTCCATTTTTATATGAAGTCCTAAGGCTGTAAAATCTGATTTCTTGGCTAGATACAGACATAAAATAACTGAAATAAATACACTGCCATCCACCTGGATTTTTGTACTACTTTCCTTGTTTTCTCTTCAAAGCAGAACTATAAACTACCTGCTAGTGAGCAACCCGTGTTATGACTGTTCCTAATCCAGCAATTCATATGTTGTATAGTAGCACTAGGTAAATAAGCAATTTGATTTTGTCAGTGTTGCCATAAATTCTGGTGATACACTCCTTTTCCCACTTGCAAAGGTGACTAGGGTGGCTCCTTCTAAACTGTGGGACTTCTGCGAGTACCCGTGTCCCCTCACCAGCAGGAACAGCTAGTTATGTTCTGTTCACAGGTATCTGCACGCTCGTGGGACCACAATGAATTTTTTGCCCAGTTTGCTGGAGATCACACTCTTCTAACTGTGGGATATTCAACTCTGATTGAGAAGTTGGCAGAAGGGCTGGACATCCGGCTGAATTTCCCAGTGAGTCTGGAAGCAGAGCCTGTCTTGAATTGCTTTTAAGCACCCAGTGATATCTACATATTCTATTGGACCGGGCAAATCTGAGCCTGTGATTATGTCAATTTGTCTTTGGAAAAAAAAAAAAAAGAGGATGATTTCCACGTTTCTGGACATCCTCTTAAAGGACTGTCAGTACGTAAATATATGATATGATGATCTTATATGTTAGAATTGTGATGATTTTAATTTTTCAGCTTCCATGGAGGGTATTTTTTGTCTTTCAGATTTCTTTGGATATATTGAAAGTTTCTCACTTTCCGTTTTCAGACTGGTGCTATATTAGCTATTCTTGTTGGAATTTGCATTGCACATTGTACATTTTGTAGTATAATCTTTCTGTTTGTCTTTCAATAGGTACAGAGTATTGACTATTCTGGTGAAGAAGTGCATGTCACTACTGCAGATGGAACAGTGTGGACAACACAAAAGGTATCCAATATGTTTCAAGATTAAAGAATTTAGGGAATACACAGTACATGTCCTTTTTGTCTTTTTCCCTCTCAGAAGACTATTTAGTCCAGTTGGTCCCCACTCAAAGATGAATACTTATGTATTGTAGTGACCTGTATTTGGGTGTCCTAGAGCCTAATTTTTGGTGAGCATACTTGAGTTTTTGAGTACACGCTGATTTGAAGAACTAAGTACTTTAAAGTTAGTACTAAAAATGTGAAGCAAATAGATTTTTATCTGTTTTTTGAAGTGACATTGTTTTTATCTACTTGCATTCCCTGCTCAGCTTTACCCCATTTAGGATGTGAATCTGCCCTGTTAAAATCTGCACTTTTGTATGCAGGATTTGACAATCTATATGTTTCAGTTTCCCTTATTGCCTGTATCCCCACCTTCTTCATGCTGAGCAATTTAGTTTTTAGTAATTTTTAAAATGATATATAAACTTGATAAAAATTGGATTGACATCAACAGTGTTACTGAGCATATTTTCAAGAGAAGAGATCTGTGAAGGAATTAAAACCAAATCAAAACACTGACCATCTCTCTCTCTCCTTTCAAAAAGACAGTTTTGTTAATCTGAAAGCCATTGGCTATAATTTGCAGGAGGTATTAGTAGAATGATTAGCCACTCTGATACAAGCAGTTCAACAGACTACGACTTAAAATCGGTGAACTGTGGGATCTGTTCTCACTTGAGTGTAAGGCATGTGCTTCCCATTAATGGGAAGTAACACCAGACACTAATCTAGAAATGTTTGGTGAGTTATTATGCTGCATAATAATCTGAGATAGTTAATAGGATGCTGTGAGGCTTAAGTGCAGTGTTCAAGTTTTGCTACTGTTGTGATTGTAGCTATTTCTTTCAGGTATTAGTGACTGTACCACTCTCCCTTCTTCAGAAAAATGCTATTCAGTTTAATCCTCCACTGTCAGAAAAAAAGATTAAAGCCATTAATAGTTTGGGAGCAGGAGTCATTGAAAAGGTAAGTGATCTCATATTATCTTTGGTTTTCTTTTCACAGAAACATTGGCTGTTTTGTCCCTCTTGCTTTTGCAAAGAATACTGAAAGTTGTGTATTTGACCAGTGTAAAATCTCCTACCCTTTCCCAGTGTGAAAACACAGAAAAGATGTGTGCTTGGAACAAAACAGTAATGTATGTAGAGTACATACATACTGTTTCTGACATTACAGTAGAGTAATGTCAGAAACAGGATGTATGGCAAAGTTGAAATTTAAGGGCAAGATTCAGAAATTCCCAACAGAGGACAGGGATCACTTAAATACTATATTAGGTTTGCAAAAAAATCTGCTGAATTTCTTGAGTATTTTACACATAGAGTTCCATTGCGAATTTGATAGTTTGCAATTTATGAGATTAGCATTTTTTTCCCCTAGGCCCATGTATTCTCTGTTGAGACCCACTTATAGAACTGCGTGACTCTAAATGAGTGGAAAGAGAAAGGGATAAGATTTAGAAGAACATATACCATATCCCATTATAAATTTTGTGGTATCAGAAGGTTTAATTCTATCTTTCTCTCTCTCCTTCTAGATTGCCTTGCAGTTTCCTTACAGATTTTGGGACAGTAAAATTCAAGGAGCTGATTTTTTTGGTCACGTTCCACCCAATTCTAGCCAACGTGGGCTCTTTAGTGTTTTCTATGACATGGATCCAGAGGTATGGTAGGCTAGCTGTACTTTCTGTTGGCCCTTCAGAAATTCACTTTGGATTCTAGGTGCAATAATTACTGAAAAATGAAATTTTTTCTTCTTCCCCCCACCTTTGCTACTGTTAAAAGCAGTGGAAGCAGTGCTATTTATCAAGGAAAAGCTGATTGATACTTTGTTGTAATAAATGGGAATGCTTTCCATTGTTTGGATACAAAGTAACATATAAGCAAGTACATTCTCTAACTGTCCTGAAAACAAATGTTTAATACCTTACTTTAAATCTACCAATGTGGAAGAAAGTCTACCCCTCACTTCCAGTTTAGGACTTCTGTTTTGCTTATTTAAATCAGCTAAAAACCCTGTTAAAAAGATCTTGCAGTAGCCTGAATAACTATGTGCAATAGCAGAAGAAAATACAAACACCAAGTTTTGTATGAAACTGAGGTCTAGGGTCAGTCCCAAGCTCAGGAATTTCAAAGCAAATTCAAACCTGTGCATTGACATCATGTTTCTCTTCCCTGCCAGTTCCAAGCAGACACATCACGTATTTATATTATACCTTTTCATACTTTCCCAACAACTGCTGCTTACTACTTGGCAGCAATTAACAGGCCATTTTGTAACCTTATGTTTTACTCCAAAAGGAAATCATCCTGTCAAAACTGTGCTGTTACTAAATTATTTGTACTTGCATACAACTTTGATTGAATGAGTTCTCTCCAGTACTTTTAAGCTCATTCTACACGAGGTTCAGTGTGCTGGTGCTGTCCAGAGACACTAGACATAATTCTTAATTTCCCTAATAACTATTCCCTGCTAGTTATTAAGTAATAGAAGAATTGCCTTATATAAACAGGAGATGGAGAGTTCTTTAAAGGAGTTGAGAACCTGTGTGCTCTTCCCTAGTCACCACTTTATCTCTAAAACTTCTTCATGCTAGCAGATGACTTGAAGTGGAACAAAATATCAGTAGACCTTTCATTTCTTGGTCCAAAATCTGCTGGTAAGAACTTAGTATTGGCCTAATCCAAAACATATCTAACCACTATTTAAATAGATTCTCTTTTTCATCACCTTTTGAAAATGGAGTATAGCTGAGGTAGAAGTTTGGCAAGGAATGGGAACTTAAGAGGTCACACAAAGAATAACACTATAAATGTAAATTTTTTTTTTGGTATTGCCTTTAAATAGGCAGATAGGAAGTTTTCAGTTAATTCAGTAAGTTGTTAAAGGGGTTGACTGTAAGAGATCTGTAAACAAGACATCAGAAGATGTAGTAATTTGAGCATAAATACTGTAAAATATGCACCCTTTATTCTAAGGAATCAAACTCACTTTCTCTAGAACAAAAGTTACTTTGCAGCTGAAAATCTTTGCAATACCAGCTAAAAGGGACTCTTCAAGAAATACTTAATACCCTAATGAGGTCTTGTTTTTAGGGCAAAGAAAGCATTTTAATGTCAGTGGTCACTGGAGATGCTGTCGCAACCATTAAGAATTTAGATGATCAACAAGTACTGCAACAGTGTATGACTGTACTCAGAGAGCTGTTTAAGGAGCAGGTAAGAGAAGCCGTTTATTAAAAGATGAATTAACTTGCCAATAGGACATAAAGCTTTCAAATGTAGTACTTCATGAAGTATAGGAAAACCACTGACATTTTACCTGGAGGTATAGGCAAAATTATTTTCCACAGGCCCTAGGTCCTGATTGTTAAAAAACATGAGATAAAAACTTCTACCTTTTTTCCTTCCCTCAGATCATCATTAGGATAAAAACTAATAGGAAAATCTGAGAAATCTGGGCAAGCATAACACTGTCACTTAGCAATGTTATTTGCATTCTCCTCTAGAGACAGTAATGCTTCTGTTAATTTACTCAGAGTAGGTAGATCTGAAGAAATGATTGTGTTAATCATGTTCAGGGATGAACTCTGAAATTTTACTGATGGTTCAGATATTGGAATTAATGATCTTTGAGGAACTTCAGCATCTGAAAACTCAGCTATTCCTAGAAAACATACTTTGGGCTTTACTATTACTATTACTAGAATCATGTGCAATGAAAGTCCATGTACCTGCTATTTTGGTCTCATGAGAACGCAGGTTTTGGTGCCAGTCTGGTCTAGAATAGTGATTTTGATGCTTATTTCTGTGGTTTGTAGCAGTTGTGAATTTCAGTCACCTGTCAACAATGCAGCAGGATTTTCAAAGGCAAGATGGCATCCAGGGGTGTATCAGAACTTCTGGGATGCCTGTGAAACTTTCCATACTTGGCTAGTCATTGTCGGGATTGCTTGAGCTTTAATCTCTCTCGTGCTGCCTAAATGTAATGGTCTATCTGTCAGTACCAGATGTTCTGCAACAGGCAACCAGAGCTGCTTCTGTTTACTTGCCTTGAGCTCCTCCAGAGGGGGCCACAGCCATAGTTGACTAAGCCCTCTTACAAGTGTTATCCAGGCTTTTTTGGTAGAACTGTGTGGAATTTGCATGCTGGAATGTGACAAGGAATACGTGGTATTACTGTCATGGCTAAGCTATGGACACTGACTTTCTGGTCTTTGTTTTCTCCCTGAACCTAGTTTTCAAGACAGCTTTTCCTGATCTTAGATAAGTTACCTTATTTCTCTATTGGAATAAAATTACCTCCAAAATGACTGCATTTTGAGAGTAACAAGCTAGAAGTAGAAAAGCATTATGCCTAACCAAGACAGAAATCACTTCTGTTATTCACATAAACATGTTGAGTGATGTTATCAGCATTATATTTGTTTACAAGAGTATGCAGGTATTTTGAGAATTTTTCTCATGTGTATATTACAATATGCAGATTTTCTCTAGGTATATTACAATATGTGGATTTGTTGCTTTCAGAACAGTGCAGCCATGATGTTTCAGGCATCAGGCAAGTCTAGCAAAAAAAATTATCTTTGTGGTTAGTACTAAAATAAAAAAATATCAGAATTTAATTCCCAAATGCAATCTAATCTGTATTTTAATACTACTGCATACTCTAGAAATTACAATAAACTGTTTATGAGAAAAAGCTATGCAATTATGAACTGTTCTTTGCAGTGCATAACTTCTGTGTTGGTTATGCAGGAGGTTCCTGACCCAGTGAAGTTTTTTGTTACCCGATGGAGCAACGACCCTTGGCTCCAGATGGCATACAGCTTTGTGAAAACAGGGGGCAGCGGGGAAGCTTATGACATTATAGCTGAAGACATACAAGGAAAAATTTTCTTTGCTGGTGAGGTAAGTATATTTGTTACTGGCAACTAAGGTTATCGGGGAGCAGCTTCTTATGGAAGATTGTGTTTTGCTAACCAACACCACTAACCTAGAGGTAGCATATAAATATCCTGTTCTAATAGTTTTAGAAACAAATAACTTTTTTTTTTTTTTTAATACAGGCCACAAATAGGCACTTTCCTCAGACGGTTACAGGAGCTTACTTGAGTGGGGTTCGAGAAGCGAGCAAAATAGCAGCATTTTAAGTACTGAAATTTTGTGTTTATAGATATATTTTTAATTGTTTTCTGTGGGTAAAATTATCTTCAAGTTTCCTATTGCTGCCTTTTTCCTACGTGGTACTTGAATAGTATATGGTACCTGAAAGTAAAATCTTCATCTTCTCCTCTTTCTCCCCCCACCCCATTTTTAAGCCCTGATGATACATATTGTTGGGGGTTTTTTTTCCAGCTAAGGTATTACTAGCAGGAGTGACATTGGAATCCCTGACCACAGCTTAAGGAAGGAGACTTTTGTCGAGAGTCTTCTTCTGTATGGCTCAAGTCATGTTATTGTGAACCTTCATTTCAGAAGGTCAGATTAAAACAAGACTCAGTTACATACAGCATTAAAAATGCTGGCAGTTAGTTATGATGATGGGAATTTTCCACTAACTGTGTTTCTCAGGTTGATTATGCTCATAGGAGTTAATACGGGCTTCCAAGAGCCTGAATAGCCTAGAAAAATTCTAGAATTATTGTAGGAAGGAACTCAATGATCAGTTTTCCCCCTTGAAATCAATAAACTTTTCTATAATATTTTTTCATATTCTTAGCTTCACTAAGTGGGCTCTGGAATATGAAGTTTGTTCCTTTAATAAATGAGCTGGAACAGTTTACAGTGCAATCATAGAAAAGTTATTGTAGCTAAATAAAACTTGAAAAATTAACTTTTACATTACTTTTAAAGACTTTGAAATATTCTCTGCTACTTATTCAGAGGAATTCTTGTTACAATAATAGGCTAGTAGTTTAGATTTGCTCATTGCTTCTGGTCATGTAGAAACAGGACAGCTTAAAAGTATTGTATTTCTATGATTATTTTGAAAACAAACTTCCAAATTCATTTGGGCTGAGTAGAGGAAATATCTACTGATTTGAGTGTACAGTGGGGGGTGAAGGACTAAACTCATTCAGTCTTCATATTAAAAAATAAGTGAAGATGAATGAGGAAAAATATTAACACTTTTATGAAGGGCTGAAAGATGGTGGCTTGCACTTTGACTTGAAGGGTTTTTTTTCTTATTAGAATATTATTAAAAAAACCATGAGGGAGTAATTCAGTAAAGGCTAAACATCTATCTAGTAGCTTTTCCACATGGGACAGGGAAGAAAATATTTTTTGACAGAAATAAGACAGACACAATCAGGATCTCTGCTGTAATACTGCTCCACTAAAATGGTATTAATGAAAAAAAATCTACTTTTAGATTTCTTCCCTCACACCTTCCCTATAACCTCACTGTTATACAGACCTCATGATTTCTGAAATGAACATAAGCACTTATACTATTCACCCCCATTCTCCTGCATAGGCTTTTGTCTTTTTTTAATCTCTTCATTTAGGAATGACATAGCAGGGTTTTGTTTTTTTTTTTGAGTTCCAGTGCTTATTTCCATAAAGCTGTATCCTTGGAAAAAAACAGGTAACCTTAAGAAAAATCATAGAATCATAGAATGTTAAAGGGGTTGGGATGGACCTTAAAGATCATCTAGTCCCAACCCACCCTGCCATGGGCAGGGACACTTCAGGTTGCTCAAGGCCTTACCCAACCTGGCTTTGACCACCACCAGGGTCCTACGGAATAAATGCAATCCTTCTTTTCAAATAGGTAATGTTTTGGTTTTAGAGTAGCTGTGATATTGTTAAAAGCCCTTTATTTAATCTCTAATTTACAAAGTGAAGATGTTTATATAACTAGATGTTTTTCAGATATATATTCTGTTCTGCTTCTTAAAGCTGGGTTATATGAATTAATAGGAAGAGTGAATTTTTTCATAATTGTCCTCTACATAAATGCTAGTACGTACAGTTTTAAAAGCATTTCCAAGTGTTAAATTGTAATTTAAAGACTACAAGAAGCAAGACAAAGCTCTCTGATGATAAAAGATAATCAGACATCAAATTTTTCTTTTACTAGTCATTTGCACTTTGTTAATTTCATATATTACAGGCCACCTTATGGCATAACTTGGAAAGATTGAGAGCTATGTATGTTTTGAGTTCCAAGTTTCTTTTACACTTCACCATATATGATAAATTATTAGCAAAGGAGCTTCTGGTGGTGGGGAAAAAAGCTTATTACTATAAGCCCAAAACATTATATCCCATTGCTGCTTCAGCTGACCTTGTTCAAAACTTCAGTCAGCTTATTAACATATAAACACGTCACATTTCAGGTAGGAATGGTCTGGAAAGTTTAGTTCAGCACTCTTTTCTGCAGTCCAAAGTTTGTGTGAATGTGCTTAATGTCATCCTGTTAATTTGTATTTGGGGTTTTCAATCTACCTGCAACTTTGCAGGGAGATAAATGCTATATCCTAGAGAAGAGAGATGGACATGAACAAAATACCGTCACATTTGGCTTTAGATGAGGCACACTTACAGCATTACAAAAATGGATAGCAAATGATAAATTGAATCATTGGCCTGGTCTATTAATTATTTGTATATTATTTTGGTGCCAGGGCACTTGAACTGTTTTGTGCTGCACTTAAGTTTGAGGAGTAAATAAAATAAGTATGTTCCATTTTAATTTACATTCACTTGAACTATATAAGAACATCAGGCTGGTTCTGAGACCTCATTCTTTAATGTTGCCCAAAATTCTTTTTCATATCTATGTTAAAATTTATTTCAAGCATGTATGTGTTTTGTGTTTAATTTATTCCCTCAAATAAAGAAATGGGGAATGTTTTCTTTGAATAGATTTGTTTAAATGTTATTAAAAAAAAAGATTTGAATGCAGAGCATGATCTGTTACACTTACAATTCTTCTGTGTGACTATGTTATGGCAGCAGAATAAAACTGGAAAGTATTCACAGGATGCCCGTGTTTTGGTTGGTTGGGGGTTTTTTTGTTTGTTTGTTTTTTTCCTTTAACGAGTGGCTAAGCCTCCTCTTGTGTTACATTTGATACTGACTTAAAGTTTCATTTTAGTATATTCCAACAACTGGACACTTCCTCAGAAGTGCTGCTTTACAGCCTTCCCTGAGCTCTAAGTACTAAGTCTGCCATTCTTTGGACAATACTGTTTTCAGCATCTTTTGCCTCAAAGTTTTATGAAGCTATTCATAAGCTTGTATTAGATTATTTTCCTTAGCCAGAGGAAATTTAAGCTGAAGTGATAACTATTTTGAAGCACTGCCCAGAATTTAAAAACATCACCAGGGAACTATTTAATGCTTTTCACTGAGTAAGTGTAGGGTGAACACTTCATAGGATCGAGGTCCCAAAAGGTTCCTACTAGCACAGATCACTATAAGCACTATACCCTTGACTTCACACTCAAAACATTTAAAGTAGAAACAATGACAAATTCTGATAACACTTACTGGAATGTGAAGTTGTTCCTCTTGAGGTTAGGTATTCATTTAGTCTAAGTCTGACTACAGAGGCCTTAAAAAAAGTATTCCTACTGCTTTGAAAGTTTATTTCACCCACATGTAGGTCTGAACTAGTGAAACCATTACTGTGGAAAAGATTTTTCCCCTAACCCTGTCATACTTGTTGAACAGTTCAAATTTTGTATCCTGAAGCTGTGCTTTGTTCTTGAAATGCTAACTCATTACACCTCATACTGGTTTTGAAAAATGCTAGCTTCATTCTAAGAATAACAATCTTTAAAATAGAAACAAAATACTGACGATGCTTTTTAAAATAATGTACAAATCAGATGTCATCACACTCCTCAAAGAATGACAATCCTTCAAAACAACTGTGTGAGGGAATATTTTTTTCCTTTTAGCCCAGCTGTCTAAAACTTAGTTCAGAGGTAAAAGTGAAATAGTGAATCTATAGTAGCTCAGTCCAGAACAAGGTCAGGTGAAAAGGCAGGGCACGTTACATAATACTGCCATCCTCTTATCCCTAGAACCTCTGGAGATCATCTGCTACCAAAGCTGCTTCTTGGAACAGGGCCAATGCAGAGCCGGTTGCTCAGGGTTGAGGTTTGAATATCTCCAACAACAGGGATTCCACAGCTCCTCCAGGGCCCATTTCTGTGTGTGACCACCCTCAAGGTGAAGTCTTTCTTCCCCTAACAAATAACTGCAGTTTCCCTGGTGGCAGCTTTTGCCTGTCACCTCCTGTCCTCTCCCTGTGCACCTCCAAGCAGAGCCTGGCCCTGCCTTCCCCATATCCTCCCACTTGGTAGTTGCACCCTGCAAGCATGACCCCCCTTCATAGATCTCTTCTTCAGGCTGAACAAGCCCAGCTCTCTCTGCCTTCCCTCCTCTACCCTCTGCTCCAGCCCCCTCGTCACCTTGGTGACCCTCCACTGGGCTCACTCCACAGTGTCCATGCCTGCCTTGCCCCAGGGAGCCCAAAGCTGGACACAGTGCTGCCAAGATGGGCTCACAAAGTGCCATACAGGGCAAACAGTCCCTTCCCTCAGCCTGTTGGCTCCACACTTGCTCAAGGAGCCCCGAGTGCTGTCAGTGTTCCTTACCAGAAGGGCACACTGCTGAAGTGGGCTCAACTCACTGTCCGCGAGAACCATCTGCCCCTGCCCAGGTGCTTTTCCACAAAGCTGCTTAGGAAGACACCACTGTCCCCACCCACACTGCTACGGAATTACTCCATTCCAGAAGCAGGATGTTGCATTTGTTTTTGTTGACCTTTTTATAAGATTCCTGTCAGCCCATTTTTCTGCAAGTCAAGAATAAACCTTTACACCTGTAATTTCCACCTTGCTTTAATAAATAGTTCTGAATTCAAAGGCAGGAAAGACACTTCTTTGCAAAAGGAAAACACCACACTTGCCAACATTCAAGATGTTTTTCAGCAACTGGGATATTGATTATACTAGATGCCTTACTGCAAGTTTTTCAGACAGTATTCTGGTACCTTACAGGTTTTTCCAGTCTTTTCCCCAAACTACCACCAGAACTATTTTCACCAATGCTTTCATCTAGCTCAGGTTAAACCAATAAAGTTGATTATAGCTAACTTTCTGATTTGGAGCGATTAGATCTGTACGAGTGGTCATGAGCCATCCTCTCTGAATCAGCAACAGAGCTAATAAACCTTGCTGGAATCCCAGTGCTGACAGCCAAGGGTATTTTTTGTCTACACTAAGCACTGGCCTTCCAAAAGGGTTAGTTTTAAGTACAGCTTAGCAGTGGCTAATATAAACTCAGACAATTCTTAGATCTTGTTTTGTCATGTGCCTTTAACAGGATAATGCAGAAAGAACACAGATCCTATAAGCAGCCTGCTCAGGTACAAGAGGGTTATTAGTCCAGAGCTTCTGGACAAAACTGGGATGGCACTTAAAAGTTATGTCTTCCTAATTTCATCTTGGTTAGACATGCCTGAGCAGTATACCACAGGTTACCACATAGCTCCTAAAGACATGTAACCTCTCTTCACTCAAGATTTATGATCTTTCTCTCTCCCTACCTCACTATCTCCACCTTCCTTCTCCTACAGGGCCCATACACTGCTACCTCAAAGGTTAAGCTCACTCATAAGAACAGCTGCAAGTCATTCAGGTTAACTTACGTGGTTTTGCAGGTCATCAACCAAAATACTGAATACCAGAGACTTAACTAAGCAGAGGAACCAATACACTGGATTGTAGGAATTATGCTGTAAACCATCAAATCAAGATGTTGGGACTATTTTTTTTAGAGTTAATGGTCAGGACATTACCTTAAGCATCTGCAAGGTGTATGCTTGAAGAGGTATAAACTCTTTATTCAGCTACCTTTTATCCAGTTAACCCATTTCTATTTTTTTTATCAGCCTCTTTATACAGGATTTAAATCCTTAATCATCTGTGTTTCTAGTTCAATAGAATCAGGATAAGCAGGGCATTTTACTTACCTTTTAGTACTGTCTTGAATCCTTTCTCCCAGTTGCAGAAAGAACTTTATATTGGAACCTGATATTGGCTGCATCCAGACTGGTATGGATTAGCAGGAAAACGGCTCACATTTCTTCTCTGTTGAGGACTATACTGAGTTGTTACGAGATTTAAACAAAGCATTTAAAGGATGTCAAGTTCATTCTCTTTCCACATGTGCAATTCCAAAGTGGCAAGTAATGCATATATACAATAAACAGAAGTATGCTATCCTTTTGTAAGTTTCAGTAGAATTTACACTAATAAAAGGAAGTTTATATGTGGGAGTTGCTCATCTTAAAATACTTTCTGACCCACATAATTAAAACTGGCTAGTGTATTTACATTAAAATCAAAAGTTCAAGTATTTGTAAAATATCAATCTGAAAATCCAAAAAACTTAAAACAAGTAACTTTCCGCTCTTAAGCACGACTTGGAAGTTTTTGATGCTTTTAATGGCAAACAAAAAAGTGTTCTTTCTGCTAAGACAGTTCAGAGAAAAACAGCAAAAAACCAAACCAAAACAAGATCAACCTCACAGAAGATATAAACTCTTATCCTGGTGAGAGGACATACATTTCAGCAGCATTATCTTCCAAGCAGAGAAGCCAATAGTTTCAAGCAGATGAGATAAAGACAAACAACCTTTTTTATGTATAGGTTTGTTTTTTTTTTTTTTACTATACATGTAAGCAAATATTAGATGAAAATTGATTTACATTTTTGTGAAAGTCATTTATTGAATACAAAAAATCCCCATTACATTCAGCCTTATTATAAATGATTACACACAAAGAAATTCAGAAGTCTGTGAAGATGAACAGTCTAACTGGCTGAACATTTTCAGAATTTAGATCATTTATGAACCCTTATTTCTCAACTGTACAATAATAGAATTCAGAAAAATACACTTTGTCCTTCCAGCAATACTAATCGGAGTCTGGTGTTAATGGCAGCCCACATTTTGACAACTATCAGTTTCATGATTTTAAGTGTAGGACTTCCTGTATTAGCAACAAGGTGTAGAGGAGAGAAAACCTAAACAACAAAAATTTATGCAACAAGTTCACTTTGATCCTAAAAGCTGCCAGCCAAAGTTCAAGACTGCAGGCCTAAAAGTACCATTGTCCACACTGAGGCACCAAGGCTCAGGTTCAGAAAAGCCTTCCCATATAGAGGAGAGGTTAACCACACATATATACATCAGCACTGTCTGATTCAGAAGCCCCACTGTGGATTTCCAAAGCTGTCAAGCCTTCCAGCTGTACATTTTGGGCATCCACTTCTGAGATGCTGGGCCACCAAGTCAAGATGCTAATGTAGAAGATTTTTTGCAAAGTGAACTGTAAAAATTTTATCACCTTTGGAGGGATTTTATTTATTACATCCAAGACATTGAAGCAATGTCTGTGGTCTTTGTACAAAGTTAAACTACAGGTACAAAATTACAGTTTAGTTTCTGTACAAGGGAAGATGCGACAAACTTGGCTCATACCTAATTTCATGAAACTTCTGCATACCGCTTTCCATCACTGCCTCACTGCTGAACACTGACATTTCATGTCATAAATTCAAAGACAACAAGATTAAAAAACTGATTTGCACAAAGAAACTCAAAATAACTTTATATACACAACAAAAAGGCTTTTGAAAGTACAAAAATAACATCTATATGCCAATTAGTTATCACGCTTTGATAGTTCTCTCAGTGCCTACACATGCAAGACTGTAATCTATATTCAGAATAATTCTGCATCTGTAAAATGTATCAAAATATAAGAGATTAACATGTGATTAACTCTTGCTATTTTCAGAATGAATGTGTATTCAGAGTATCTTTGCAACCAATACTGCAATATTCCAGTCTCTGCATGTATACGTGTAGATAAGCAGCTTTCCTCTTAACTTGATTTTAAAGTCTCCTGCAAGCTAGTAATCCGCACTAAAAAGCTATGATGGCTTCTAATGATTCTAATTATACAATGCAATTCAAAATGTACAAAACTATAAAAAATGGAACATTTATTGCCATGCACGAAACTTAAGTATGTTCAACTAAAAATTGCATCAAATGCAGTTCCTTAAAAAAAAAGATACACAAAGCAATTTACATTAACACTCTTAACATTGGATCAGCAGAATTAGCTCTGACTAAATACCACAAGGATAAGACACATTCTTTTTGCTGGTGCCTATCAGATCTTCAAATCCATGGGAACATTAAACCAGGAATCTTCACTTCCCAGTCAAATCAGATCATGAGATCAACTGAAAAGAAAAGTGTATTAGTTTTTTCCTTTCTCTCAATCCAATTACATACAACCTCTCCTTTTGTATCAAACTATCGAGAAAATACACCCTGCTTTTGCTATCACAAAAAACCCAAGAACATCCCTACAGTACACAAATTCCTCTCTCATGATAGTGACACATGGATGCACATCACATAGACACAGCTATTCTAGATAGCCATATATCAACATCTGCAAATGGACCCACCAGAAGTTACTTAATTAACTCCTCTAAGCCAACCTCACTTCTACAGTTCCATTTTTAGTTTTAAGGCAAGCAAGAGTAAGCAGATTTTTTTTACAAAGTACCAACCACATATTGGACAATAAACCTTCTGTCAGGAGTACAGTAGATAATGCCTAATCTTCAGCAAAGCAAACTCAAAGGCAAAATCAGTATAACTGTAATTACCAGGAGCACAGAGAGAGAAAAGCCATCTGTCTTTATTCCCTTTTGCCTTAACTTACAGGTCTGCAGAGCCTGTACAACCTCATACATTGTTATGTATGAATGTATGCGGTTGGTGCCTGAATTAAGAGTGCACTTTGCACCCAAGATTGTAATTTAAAGCAAACTCATAGCTTGCAGAGTAAAAGTTATCAAAAATCATTATAACTTTAATATTAGTTCTGCTTACCAAATAATTCGTAAGAGTACTACTAGCATGCTAAGAAAATAGAGTACAAAGCAATTGTTTTCTTAAAGAGGGATACAAAAGGGAAAAATACCCCAAAACAAAAAATCAAAGGTTTAGATTTCAGCAGAGCACTAAACTTCCATTATTATACAGGAGGCTATTAAAATTAGTGTAACAAGATGCCATGCCAGTTGCTAATGGGCTGAAGAAAAAAACCCCAACCCAACCCAGAACATATCCAGATGATAAGGTCTTTACCTCTTTGACTGTTTTTTTAATGAAGTCTTTTCTGTCAGATAAATCATAACTAGGATATTTTTCATACACCTAAAAAAAAAGTAAAACAAAAACCAAACTTCAAATTACTTTCATTCAATGCATTCTATGAAGAGAAGGCGCTTCAATGAAATTAGGGCAAAAACTGACGTGTATTTCTAATATTACAACAGCCAAAATACCCTGTGTTAGTTATGGAAAGAGACAGGCTTATTTTCCTGCCCTTATTTTGACCACATAAATATTTAGATACATGTATTGTTTTATATTTGGTCACTGACTAAACTGGTACTATAACTTTTCACACCAACAAACTGAAATGCCTAGCTTGCCGTCACACAAGTAAGGATTCTCTGAGCTTTGTTTTAAATGCTCTCTAAGTAGTCAGATATCTCTGCATTAGTGTAGGAAGCTAAACAATTAATAAAAAACAAGTAAAACTTGGGATTTGCTAATAAGTAAAAGTGTTATCCTTTCAAGAGACTAACAGAATAGTCAACATATTTGAGTGCTATTCTACAGCTATTCTTTAGTTAACAGGATGCAAGAGGACTAAACAAACAAAAATCAGATGCCAGCACAGGGTATTTTATTACACCATACCAAATTTCAGACTTCTAGAATTACTATAAACATCACAAAAAGTTTGTATAGAATATAAACATGCAATTTTTTCACCAGAATAATTTCTGGTTTAACTTTCTCAAGACTACTTCTTGGTACCAGGAAAACCAAACATGAGCTAACTGACTGCAGAAAATATCAAGGTACTTTCTGTGTTTTGGCCACTTTTCCCACCTTTCCCTTTTCTGGCCACATGGCTCCTACCTGTCCTGACAAATAATGGATTTCTTGCTGAACTGATTCAACTCACTAAGTCAGCTGCGAACTATTAGATTTTTGCTGATAGATGCAAAGTTGAATGGACTCAAAAAGGACCTATGAAGAACGAGAGCAAGGTGGGCAGCAGAAATGTACAGAGAGCATGACACAGCCCTGCCCTGTAGACAGCAGCAAGCTGCTCCACTGTCTCAACATCTCCAATATTTTCACTGAGAAACATGGCAATTGTTTTGGAGGTAATACTGCTACTTTCCATGTAGCTGATTTTTCTTTGGTTATTTCCTTCCTAAAGTTTGTATCAGTGTTGTATACCTTAAGATTAAAACTCTTATTTTTGTAGCTGTTAGCAATTAAGTAAATCAATGCAAAACTACTTAGTTTCTGAACCATGATGCAGAGTACAAGCTACCATCTGAAATGATAATAAAAGTCAGTTCACAAACAATACACTGCCTAAAGACAGGCTGAAAAATCATATTTGCTTACCTCCTTGCAAATTTGTTTCATTGTGACCTCCTCCAAGTTTGCATTGGCCAATAAGTTCTTGACAGTTTCCTTCACTTCTTCATCTGTGGGTGGTTTCTTCAGTTTTTTAATTAAAGGTTCATCATCTGAACTATCCTCAGACTCACTTTCTAAATATGAAGAACAATTTGAATTGTAACAGAAGGTTTTCAATTTCTCTGCTTTCTTCCTTCAAAACAGTAGGCATCAGAACTTTACTTTCCATAAACTTCTGATGCAGAGGTTCTCCCTTACAACAGACATCTTGCCAGATGGTCCATTTAAAAACAAAGCTAGTGTTATCAGCACTACATTTATTTATGAATTTGCATAGTTTTTGATAAACTATCAGTTTACAAATCAACAAGTACTCTAAAAAGTATGGGATTGATAAATTTAATCTATCAAACTAAACAAAAAAGCTTATTACAACAATTCTGATTGAGGTATTATGGCCCTGAAAAAAACCCCACCAACTTATTTTTTTAAAAAGGAGTTTGGATTTCTTTTTTCCCCCAGCAGTGTTATGCATTACACAATTTTGTAATGCTGTATTACTGAACATGCTATTAGAAACACCATGAGATCAAAAGAAGAGAACTTCATAAATGAAGTTAAGTGAAAGGTCACAGGATACTCCTACAATCTTTTCCGGCAAAAAAAAGAATTAGACTGAACACCTCCAACATCCACTCAGTTTCTCTACTGCCAACAGGACAAAATTCAGAGCAAATTCCAAACAAACTGGATAATGAGCTTACAGAAAGACCTACTTAACATTTTGATTTTTGTACTGCAAGCATACACTCAAAATAGAAATACAGGATGAGTAAATAAGGCATTATGAATATATTGCATAAGTTACATGAAAAACACAGAGGTAGCATTTGTGTATATATATCCATTTACTGATGACAAAATAAAGTGTATACACAACACAGACAGCCATGTTCAGCAGTCAAACTGAAAACACACTGAGTTCAGTAAGGCCAGTTTACTCTGCTGAGAAACAAAGCTATGAAAGAAATTTAGCATAATTCTTTGCCTAACAGGCTTTTCTCAATACCCTGACAAGAAGGGTAATTAATCTGAATTGATGCTTGTGCTATATCATACATATGCCAATGGTGGCATTAAATGAAGTATGTTTGCAGTATGGATATACACTGCATTAATAACTCATATTACAATTGTGACAGAGACTTGGCTGCTATCTCATGGATAGTCAGACAATTTAAGGTGGGAATAGACCTCTAGAGGTCATCTGGTTTAAACCTTTACTTGGAAAAGGGCTAACTCAGAACTAGTTGCTCAGGACCCTGCCATATTGGGTTCTGAATATCTCCAACAACGGGGATTCCACAGCTCCTCCAGGGCCCATTTCTGTGTGTGACCACCCTCAAGGTGAAGTTTTTCTTCCCCTAACAAATAACTGCAGTTTCCCTGGTGGCAGCTTGTGCCTGTCACCTCCTGTCCTCTCCCTGTGCACCTCCAAGCAGAGCCTGGCCCTGCCTTCCCCATACCCTCCCATTTGGTAGTTGTACCCTGCAAGCATGACCCCCCTTCATGGATCTCTTCTTCAGGCTGAACAAGCCCAGCTCTCTCTGCCTTCCCTCCTCTACCCTCTGCTCCAGCCCCCTCGTCAC